>CM068956.1:25924404-25939487 GCA_035128595.1 Eptatretus atami | reverse complement strand
CCACAACTGTAGACCCCCTTAATGAGCGCAGATTTTGATGGGGTGAATTCACTTTCATTAGGAATCAGATTTGAAGCTTTTGGCAAAGTTTCATCAAAACCGCGTGTTTGATTCAAGTGATAATGACTGAAGTGCTTCCAAACTCACTCACTCACTCAATGACCGATTTAACTACTGACACTGCTCGAGATCGCATTAGATCACCAGACTATAGTCCAGGTGAGCTAAAATGATGCACACTGCTAAGGAATCCATCTTTCATTTGATAAATCAAAGTGTATTCAAGTTCATAGTGGAACCTTAGCTTAGAACCCACATTCCAAAGTTCATTCTCAAAACCGTCAACAGATTTGACAAGTTTACACATGCAAGGGTAACAGGAAAACAAGGTACGCAGGTCATTCACCTGACAAATGTTCGGTGACCTATCTTGTAATTTAATTGATAATCCGACCTACCTTCTTTCAAGAGTGCTTGGTGCGACTGTCACTTCGGATTCTCGTTGGCCCTAGTCAACAATTTTCATACATTTTTCTGCAAAATTCCACACTCTATCCCAACTCCTTTGGTTAAGTTTCTTTAGATTGGCATCTCCCTGGTCCTCCACATGAATAATACACCACATTTCACTAATTTTCAGTCACTTCTGTGTCGTAAAACAGTAAAACATTAACAAACTACAAGGGCACTCGGTAGAGCGCAAACCTCCACCACGTAATGCCCGATCCAATAGAACATATCGGGCCCAATACATTTTTGAGATATCGTGCTATCTGTCGTTTTTGACCCTATCTCTCAATGGTGAAGAAACTCATAAAAAATTCTAGTAGTCTGATCCGGATTCGGATCTTCACCAAAATGGAATCACTTCTTCCTTGTCACACACCCAACCTGTCCACCAAGTTTCGTCCGAATCTGTAAAAAACTTTTTGAGATATTGTGCTATCTATCATTTTTGGCCCTATTTCTCAATGGTAAAGAATCACTTTAAAAATTCTAGTAGTCGGATCCAGATCTTCACCAAAATCTAATCATTTCGTCCCTGTCACACACCCAACCTGTCCACAAAATTTCATCCGGATCCATTCACAACTTTATGAGATATCCTGCACACAGACAGACAAACAGAAAGTGGTGAAAACATAACCTCCTTCACCTTCGGTGGCGAAGGTAATGATATTGAAAGCGAAACCGTAACTGCACGCCCAGTTGGCGATCCGCGATGCTGATTGGCTGAGGGTGACGTGACGTGGTGTGACGTGACAATCATGGGATGCGGTGACCGCATCACTCCAAATGTAGTGCGTGCTAGCTACACACGCCAAATTCAAAGAAATCCAGAAATATGGCTTGTGGAAAAGTTCCGAGATGGGATCGTTCATGTGGAAGTTGTGTTTTGAGTTGAGAATGACCAATTTAATGCTCCACATAAATTATATTTTTGGTTTGCAAGTGGGTAGCGCATGATGAACACTTTCGAAGGGATACATTCTGGCGTACTTCTTCCATCAAATCTGATTGGGTCCACACAAAGGCTCGTCTCCCATGCTGCATCTCTCGCATTACCTTGTTCTGCTGCAACCTCCTTTCCATCTCGTCCACCTCGGCTTTCCCCTCTCACCTCCAACTCGCCTCCTGCTGTAGGAAAGCTTCCCGCACCACCAGATCATATGAATCCCACAACTTCACCATCTTGTACTCTTCAGTCATAGCTGTTAATGAAAACCAGAGCTTCTCACCTCATCCATAAAAAGCAATATTTATTGTGCCTCTTGGTACTCCCAGCCATCTCTTCACAAATTACTCCATTCACTACAAGTGCCAATGGCAAAGTCATAAACTATCAGGGGTCGCAACATTTGTGGCATTAATGAAAAAGTGAAGGAGCAATCCTTCAACTTCCCTGTTAAACCACACCCATCAATCTTCCTCAATTATCTGGAGGAACCTCCCTCTCATTCCTTTTACCCTTCTTAAACCATTTTGAGCTCCACCATGTACCACCTTCCCAGGCATTTAACCGGGCCTGCAGTCGTGATGGCCCAGCTTTCGTTTCGGGTGAAATTGATGTGCTTGTTCGACTACGCCTAGTATCACCACCACACTCGTCGACTTCTTTGCCCGAAGTGCCGTGCCTACATTCCCCGCAATATTTCACTGTAATATTTCATGTGTTTCCACTCACCATTCACCGAAGTCTGCACCATCATCAGCTCATCCATAAACGGAAACACTGGTGGGAAGCCTTGTAAAGAGGTAAATTCCACTTCTGTCCCATATTCTTTCATAGCATATGCAACAGCTCTGCAACCAGTACAACAGGATTGGTCAGGTGGCACACTGCATCAGCATTCCAAACTCCAACTTCTGCCAATTCATTGTAGAGTACTGTGTCACAAAGTGCCTGTGATTGAAAATTGCTCATGCAGTGAAATTTACCAATCAGCATCAATTTTGCAGCACGGAAATGACTATACCATAAAAATGGAGACAAATCGTCAAAAATTTTCTCTGTGTATGGTATATGGTGAAAAAATTCCCCAATTTCACACCATGGTTCATCGAAAGGTTTTAGTGAACGAGGACGTACGACGATCAACACATTTGCAAAGTACATATTTGATTGTCCATGTCAGATAAATCGCTGAACCAATGACGACGTACTCAGTAATATTCCTATTTAGAAACAGAAAGGAACAACACTAATTAGAAGGAGCACAAGGCAGTTATCTCCTGGCTATACCTGTACTGCAGTGAAGAAAGGTCTCCCCCGAGAGAGCTACACAGCTGTTCATGCTGTGTGAAAACGCGATACAGGGGTGTCAGTTTACAATCACACGTGAAAGGTTTTGCAGCAGCATGTCTCGCTCTTCTTCCCCGAGACTGGCTGTGCGAGTCACGCACGCGATGGAACGCCACCTTTTGTTGTTCGTTCCATGCGATTGATTCGACTAAAGTGGAGCAATTCATGCGCAGTGGAAATGGAAAACATCCTCAAGTGATCAATAGTGTTGTATCTTATTTTTGATTCTTATTGCAAGTTCATAGTTTGTGCACAACAGCTGGCAGGTCACCATGCCTTTTTGAAACGGACATAACTAGAACGACACTCACGAGAGCACGTACCTCTGCCAGGCTGAACAGTTAACAGTTTACCTTTTGTATCCTACTAATAGGCCGGATCCCCAGGCAAAAATTCTACAGTTAAAACTATAGTTATATGAGAGTAGTACTCTCGTATACTATAGTTGGTGACAGATCCTACAACAGTAGTCTGCAGAGAATCACTTCAGGAAAGGAATGATATTTTTGCCTCGGCTGCATCCAGACCTTAACCAAAATCTAATCGGCTTGCTCTTGTCACTCACCCAACATGTCCACCAATTTTCGTCTGAATATGTCCATAACTTGAGATATCGTGCTCAGACAGACAGACAAACAAACAAGCCGGGGTGAAAACATAACCTCTGTCCACCTTCAGTGGCGGAGGTAATAATACATAGTGAGAAACTTCCCATGTTTTTTTTGTGGTCCTCATTTTGTCCCTCTGAAATTTTGTTCAGAAAAGGCTGCACTGTATTGTGTTTGTCACAACACTTTTCTGAAATGAGTGTTAAGATATGAGACTCGGGATATGCACGAGGCATTTACGTAACGAAGTATATATATATATATATATATATATATATATATATATATATATATATATATATATATATATATATATATATATATATGTGTGTGCAGTGTAATGGTATTTGCCTCAATCATACAGTAACACCAGCTTCTGGCATTAACAACATCAGCCCTTAGACCTGGAAGATATGAAACTAAACTGTGATCATGTAAAATGATTTTGATATTCCGTACTTTATTTTGTAAAAGCAACAACAGTTAAGATTTGATGTTGCTCATGATACATGGAGGTTTTTTTGAATCTTGTAAAGGTTAACAGAGCAAATGTTGCACGGTATCCCTCGGTGATGGCATATAATATGGAAGAGTGGAGGTTGAGAATTTTTACGATGAGATTTTCTGCTGATGAACATTTTAAACACCCAGTGTGGGAGGACAGGTTCTTCAAATATCACCACCGGGCGTGTAAGTGCAGGTGCACGGCCTGTTTGCTGTCTCCATTGGCTGGGCAGGGCCCATGACAAGAGGAGCAAATGACGCCGTGAAGCTGGGAGGCAGGAGAAAATGTTTTCCCTCCCACGACCCTCTTCCCCATACTCCAATCCTGTCCCTCTGTAGCCCCTCCTCTCGCCTTCGTGTGGGGCTCGAGAAATCGGCTCAGAGTGAATCCATCAGCAGGCTTCGCCGAGGCCCCGGGGCTCGGATCGTTTCGTTGGATCTTTCTCATATACACGGAGAAAAGAGGCCGAGGGTGGCCCAAGTGTGGCCGATGCTCGCCGGGCCGGGAAATGGCCTTCTGGCCATGGCTGAACACCTGGACTCGAGCAAGCTGGGCCAAGATTATGGGGTCGTAGCTTCGCAGCGAGGATCGCCTCTGCACCGTGTCGATGTCCACCCAGCATACCTTCAAGGAGCGCACTCGCTGCACAGCTCAAGTTATGGCCCCATTGGCGACGGACCCTTTGGTTCCGCCACAGGACCATACGGCCGACCACTGAGCTACCCTTACCTGACGTCGTTGCCCAACCCTTGTCCGAGTAGTCCGTACGCACAGCCATTGCCCCCATACCAACTTGGCTCCAGGATACCCGATACCCGTCCTGGCATTGACGGTAAGTTCACCCAGTCGCAGACAATCGTTTTGTTTACCGCATTACGTTATTCCTCCAACTGCTGTCAAATTTATCGACAAATGGGAGGTACTTTTAAATGTACCACTGAACATGCACTTTCTAGCGTGCTGTTCAAGCTGATTCCACCCGCCAACTGGCCTGGTCTTCAGCCTCTGGACAACAACAATTCGAAGCGATGAAGGCGACTCATACTTGGGACACTTCAAGGTCCGTAGCCACCCCATTTTTAATCATGATCACGTTAAAAGTGCTTTCCGTACTCTGCGCTAAACTAGAGGCAAGAACATTCCCGACCTGATGGGAAACATCAAAGAAAGCTCAAACAAATCCGTTAAAATCCGACCAATGTACCTAGTCATCAACCTCTCTCCAAGCAACATATTCCGACAATTTCAAATCAAATTCTCAAAATTCCAAGTGGTGTGCAGCAGAACCTCGACACCACACACACACACACACACACACACACACACACACACACACAACACACACAACACACACACACACACCTCATTGGCATTAGTTGTTTATTTTATGTTGACAGTGCATCGTTGGCAACAGCATGGAACTCTCAGCCATTCACCCTGTTCTTCAAGGCAATAAATTATATTGCTAAATACACAATTTGAATCCATTATATCCGTGTCTTCAATCCAATGACCACAGTCATTTCAAAAAATATTGAGCAGCAAATCCCAAATGATTATTTTACAATTCTTAATAATATTCCAATAAGGACGTTGTCGTTAGTACACAGATAGTTCATGGTTAATGAAGACATACTGTAATCAGCTTGCGTTTTACTCCTAAAGAAATTGCAGGAGCGCCTGCTTCCTAAACTGCATGTCTTATATTGTATATTTCGGACCTATTGATCAACCGTCATGACGGACTTATTATCTCTCTTACCTTGCACTCGTCGACGATGAACTTATTGGTCAAACTGCATGAAAATGAGAACGATCAATGAATGTGTTATTGTTATCATGATCAGTTGTTATTTTGAATAACTACACAATTTCCAAAATTTTCCCTTGAAAGCTAATGTATTGTATCGTGTTAATATGACAGATATAGCTAAATTCGAGATGATATTCCTTACGCTTATTTGTGCTCATTTGTGTGTGCATGATTATATATATATATATATATATAATATATTATATATATATATATATATATATATATATTCGGTAAATACACCATATTTCCGACTGTTACTACAACTACAACAACTATTACTACTACTATAATAGGCACGATTATTCCCACCTTCTTGTGGAGAACGTTTTGGCCCATTTGTTTCATTAACCAGCAGGCCAGGCCTTACGTTTGACTGAATTTGGAATGTCGCCGGGATGCCGGCGATAACTTGCATATTTCTTGTGAAGGACACCGTGGGATCTTTATCGTGCACCAGAAAATGCCATCAGACAGGACGCCCAGTTTAACACACATTGATGCCTCGCCCTGCACGCGGAACACAAGGATGACAGTTTATAGTTGGGCTGAGGACTACTCAGAGGTGAATGTGTGTACCTCTCCAGGCTATCCTGCCAGTCAGCCAGATGTATATAATGTATGTTTGTAGGTGTGTGTGTGTGTGTGTATAAAACAGTACGTCGGATCACGGTACACACAGCGTAACAATGCGCAGATTTCTGTGAAATCGATTCGCTCATCACGTTTATACAAGCATGTGTATATAGTGTTCCAAAAAAAAAAATGTAATTGTAAAAAAATAAATAATAATTAAGACATTTGCCTCAAACAAATTTCAAATCAATATTTGAGAAAAGGTTAAGTGAAACTGGCCTTGTGTGATAAGTGGGGCATTCATTATTTTTGATGGAGTAATTCTCCATATTCGGGTGCAATGCAATATCTTTGTGCTGTCATATTTGTTTGAACAGCACAGGTATGTCTAAGCCGTGTTATAATCCACGTGAAGAAGACCGATCAATATGACAGGTAAATATGCCCAACACTGTGTTTGTGCGATCGAGGGATCGAGGCCACGCGCGTTGCTCATCATTTACGCATTCACTCTCTCAAGTAACCTCGGATTAAGTGCGTTCCGTGGAGTGCAAACGAGGAGTAATCAACGAGCGAGAGGCTGTGATGGCCATCGGTTTGGACTGGCGATTAAAAGCGGCTGTTAAATGATGGATTGCACAGCATCGGCAACTGCGGCATGAGCAACCGCTTAACAATAATGCACTCTGCGTTCGCGCGTTCGGGGGGTTCGCGGTAAAGCTGCCGGTTTGGTGACTGCTCTGTGTCAAGGAAACGCAAATTGGAACTGCCCGAAGCAATGTTGTAAACGACACTCAGAGAATCTGTGTGCGGTGATCGCCTGGGGTCGCGTAGGTCATGCAGCAACGGGCTGAGCGGGTCTGAATATTCATGGGGCATGACGCGTCCCGGGGGATATTCAAGTCGGTTGATGGAGCTTAGCTTCATATTACCGCAACATAATAATGTGCGGGGTGTGCGTTCAATAACGGAAACTGGCGTGTTCTGCACCGTGACGTTAAAAACGCCAATTGGCAAACCCTTTAATGCCATGCGTGTTAAGCAGTTTTCATCATTTAACATGGACACTTGAAAAGAACTTACATGTCCGTGGAAACGCAGATGGCATTGTGACCCATCGAACGCAAATTACTTTAAGAAGTAGAAAAAGCGAGTGCAGAGAAGGGTCAAAATCTCACCATTTTGCATATTTAGACCATCTCTCGACAGGTAAGAGATAATCACAGGCTCGAAGCATCAAAACTAAGCGCTATGTAGTTGCCATGCATATAAGGAGTAAAAAATGCAGTTTTCTTGTTTGGCTATGTAATGAAATGTCCAATTTCGCTTGTTGCCTCAAGAAAGGAAAGTATTGACGTGTTTTGGATGTATTATGGCCACGGGCTCGGAGATTAACAAAAATGTACAGTTATTTCCACGGAATATTCCAGCAACGGTCACAAATGCTCCGCATGGCCAAATTAACCAAATAGGCTCATCAGGCTAAATCTTAGGCCTTCGTATGTTTTTTTGGTCCTCAAATTTTTGAATCTCATTTTTTCCAGATTTTGTGCATTGATGATCAATCGAACAGTATGGCTAAGACGGGAGGCTGGCAAAAACTAAAGGAGCCAAACGAAATCGGCAAAGCCAAGATGCGGTGCTGAAAGGTACAAAATCACGAAGGACTTTTGTGCTCCTAATAAATCCAGTGAAGGAGTTCAGGTGACGACTAGCGAGAGTGAACCTGCTGCACCTGATGAAAAGGATCAGCCTCCTGCGACTTCGCGAGCTGCAGTTTTGCCCCCTCCTCCAAAGTCAGAGGCCCAAGCACTGATCTTACCATTCCCACTGATACTGATACAGTCTCCTTCCCCAAAGATCCAGGCCAATGGCATGTCACTTCTCAAGATCGAATTGCCTATTGGACTGAGAAGGCCAGAGGAATGCCAGAATCTAGTTGCTGATTTTTCTTTGACAAAGCATGAATACACCAAGCAGAAGCGTTACCTAACCAAATTGATGTTTGAATACGTCGTGAAGCCCAACAAACAAATAAGCAAGCGAGAATGGCTTATCTGTTCACTTTCTCAAAAGAAAATGCACTGCTTTTATTGCCGCCAGTTATCTGCCGATAAAATGGGAATGTTCTGCAATGGCTTCAATGATTGGAAAAATACATCGTACATTGCCGGTCATGCAAGGAGTGAGTAGCTATCAACCAATTTTGGCCCTTCCTTCATATTATCCATAGGTCCTTGATAGCTTTAATTTGGGCCTGCCCTCCCTGGTTGGGGGAAAGAAGGTTGCACAGTCAAAACCAAGAGTGACCGCACTGTGGTCACACCCTGTGACACAAAATATACATTTTTTACCTCCTCTGTCCACTGTCTTCATCCTTGCTCATCTCCCACGTGTCTATGTGGGGAAAGCTGGGTTTGAGAATAAAAAAAAATCATTACCCACGGCTCAGATTACATTCTCGAATCTGTCTCATTAACCTTGTGCCGTGTCTGTCCTGTGTTCCCATGTGAATGAATAAGATTAGATAGATAGGATTCAGTGATTCCAAACAGGGGATTTACCTTTATATCTGTTACCTCAACTTCGGTGTGTGTGTGTGTGTGTGTGTGTGTGTGTGTGTGTGTGTGTGTGTGTGTGTGTGTGTCCCTCTCTTCTGCCCTTCCACTCTCTTTGTGGTAATAAACCTTTTGTTCATAAAAACCTGTACGTGGTCATTCGAGGTACGGGACTTCACCATTACGCACGAGTGAATTGGCTTTAAAATTCCGGCAATGGGCCGATTGGGAAACATGCATTGAAAGCACTCTTAAAACAGTTGATTTGTCACAGATATATCAGAACGAGTTGATTTGTGACACTTTCACGGATTGTTTAACCCCAAAATGAGGCCGTTCAAAAATTACGTAACGCTATTTTTTAGGAAGGTGCATACGGGCTTGATTAAACCTTACAAATAATTTTTATTCAACGTATGATTACATTTTTCAGGATCCCTCATCGTGAGAAACACTCAACCCAAACAAAGCCAATGGAAATCTGACGCAACAAACCCAGATAGTGTATAAGCAGCAGAGGCCTCCAGGCGAAATGTGTTAGGCCCACCAGAAAACCAAGATGGCGGCCATATTATTTTGTCTGGGTGCTATGGTGGGTGGAGTCAAGTGACAGATGTGGGTGTGGTCCGGCAACTGTTCGACGAATGGGTACACATTTCAAAAATTGAACCCCAACAATAACCACAACAGCAGCAACGTGAATCTCTTGCCGACCTGCCACATGTGGCAGGTAATAACCTTGCAAGCTTTTCCCTGTCGTGCAGATGTCATGACAACAAGTGCTTTCTCATTTGGATGTTCTGGCAACGAATGTACATCATGATGATGGCATAATCCTAATGGTGTTCCTCATAAGTCTGATGTCAGAATCATCCCTTCGAGGCCTACACAATTGTTCGAGTAGAACATCGTATCACTCACAGTATATGCAACACAGAACATTTCCAACTCAACATTAAGTTATCCTGAAGCTCTCTACACTGTTTGATCTTAAAAAGGTATCAGTTAAACAGCTATTGGTGTGAAATAACAAGGTGTAAATAATATTATATTATTAATCAATATGAATGTTCTACCCACTCACAGCATTTTTCATATTGTAAACATTCATTGTGGAGGTTAAAATGTCAGTAAGTTTCTGGCATTGACTTTTGCAAATTTGTTCAGATCATTGAAGTTCCATTGGCTGAGGAAAGTGTATCTGGTCCTTTGCAAGACCGAGTGACTGTCAATCATGCCTAATGGATTATCACATACAATATTGCGATTGAAGTGAGGGACAACGTTTCACATCGGCAAAAATTTGTCCAGGATGGGCTGCGATTGAGAATCTCAGTCATTTGAGATATCAAATTATGACATGTGCACAGGGTTAGTCAAGAAAATGAATTCGAAAAGAACAAGATTGGGTGGAGAACAAGCACATGCACACAACAAACCGAGATGGACACTTTGAGACCTGGGAGGGCTCCGTTCCACATTATAAACCTGCATATGGAGTTGAAAACAACAACACAACACTAACACACACACACACACACACACACACACACACACCGTTTTATCATCAGCCTTTACCTCACAAGTCAAGTCAAACACCCTATAGTTAACTTTATCTTGATTACAAACCTCAAAATGGCTGTTTACCTAAAGTAAGAACTTCATTAACTTGGCAGCATTTCATAGCTTTTCCATCTGCCGAGATCATTGCATCAGTTCCGTTGTTCACAGAGGTTTCAACCCTCTCGGCCCAAGACCTCTCCAAACAGTGGGTCCCCAACTTTGGCCATTGGTCTACATCAGTAGATACACAGTCTCAGCTGTGTCCAGACAGTCGGACGACCCGCAATGCAATCTTACTATTTCTAGTATTTATTCATAGCTTTGCCAATAGATATTTACCTTTCTTACTGGAGGGATTAATCGATTATCATTTATTCATATAAATGCTCATCGTATATTCTATCACATGACAATAATTGAATCATGCACACTTTATCTTACACATTCCACAGACATGATCCAGCATGCCCATTTTTCTTACCACTGAAATGAGCTGTTATTCAAATGCAAAAACTCATTTTAACTGAACTCTCCACATGCTCTACTGCATCCTCGAGCAACCACTAACAATGCAGCTCCTAAAAAGAAACAGCCAGGGTGAGGGTGGGGGCAGGGGGGAGGGTTGTAGGGGAGTGAATTTGAAGTTGGAGGTGGCCATCTCAACATAGTAGAACATCCAAATGCACACCCTGAGTAAAACCACCAAGTTTCAACGCATTTCTTCCGACAAACAAACAAACCGACACGTATATTTCAATGCATTCTTCATCCCCCTCCCCCCATCTATGATGAGTATCATTTCCATGATACTATAACATACAGAATTGCAATATTTTAGAATGATTTGTACAACTTCTGAGAGATCGTTTTTTTTTTGTGATAACTTTTCATTCCATTTCATGTCGTTTTGTAACCTTAAGAAAAAAATACAAATAAAAATATAAAAAATATGGTGTTAATCTGTTAACTGTAGCTCCTAGCTATACACCCAAGTAGCAATTTTAATCTATTAATAAGTTGTGCGCTGTGTGTCATTACTCTCACTGTTCTGATTTTCACCAAGGGCACGTAAAGGGAAAAGCGGGGCTAAGCAAATGGTTCACTTTATCTTTCTGTCCATAAACATCAGTTTATGATCAAGGAACAACTTGATTTATATTGAATTTTATATTTTGAACATGAATTGGAAAAAAACCCTGCAGTTTATCAGCACTTTTGATCTTTCCAAGCAGGAAACTTTGTGTGCTTAAGGACGTCATAAAGGACACAAACAACAGGCATGAATAACTAATACAACATGTTAAATAAGATTGTGTTGAAGATGCTGCATTGACGGTAGTAAACTTCCAAGTTATTTTTAGATCCTCATGGAGGATCTCTAAGTCTTACTCACGTTGTTGTTCTTCATCTTCTTCTTGTGGACTTTTTTGTTTCACAGCCAACAGTTTTCATCGAAACTTCCTGAAACTTGGCATATATATGTAATAATTACCCTGCGCAGACAGTAACCATCTCCGATTTTGAAAATTCCTCTTAGAAAAAAAAGTTATGACGTCAAAATATCTCCGCAAATGGAAATCGCCTAAAAATTTATCTCCGAAACTAGGCAAGCTTTTTGAATTCTGTTTGCGGGAATCGAACAGGGCATTAGCAGAGATGAATTACCGCACATATGATACATCACTATGACGTCATATCAATTTTTATGATGTCATTCCTATTTTTTGACATTTTTTGTTTCACAACCCAGAGTTTTCATCGGATCTTCGTGAAACTTGCCATGCATATGCAGAAAGCCCACGCACAGGCAGTAACCATCTCCAATTTTGGAAATTCTTCCTAGAAAAAAAGTTGACGTCATAATATTGCCGCTAATGGAAATCGCCTATACCATTATCTCCGAAACTAGGCGAGCTGTTTGAATTTTGTTTGCGGGAATCAAGCCGGGCATTAGCACAGATAATTTATCGCAAACCTGATACATCACAATGATGTCATATTCGTTTTTATGACGTCATCATTAAGAGGACGAGGATCTTAGCTCATTTGAGCTTGTTTTCTACTACCTTTAAAATCTTTATTTTATTTCAATTGAATTATACACTTGAACACTGCAGAACATATATTGCCTTCTTGGCGCTTTCAAAAATATTTCTTTTTGCAGTACTTGCGCAAAATGTTACGGCATTTTATATCATCTCGACCAAACAAATTTGCCGCTCGCAGACCCCGCCCATGACCTTTTTATCTCAACACTGTGCGGGGTGAGGTGTTCTATGAACCCTCTCGTTTCACCTGTAACTGTGCCGTAATAGAGTGGTTTTTTTGGAATTATGCTGTCCAAAAAAGCATTTGTACAATTTGGAATGTGAATAATTTGCTGTGAAATTTACATTTTATTGGTATCAACTTGTAATTCTGAAAAAGAGACAAGTGTGAGTTTGGTTTTCCTTTTTAAATTCCATTTATTTTGGAAAGATATTATCGTGAATCTGCTCAGATATAAATCCACCAATAATTGCCAGTAAATTATCCGCACCTTCTTGCAGATGTTACTTTATTGCTGCTCATGTTCTGGACCCAATCAGACTCGTACAAGAACACATTTGCATGGAAAGGGGCCGTGTGCCAATGGGTATCCCCACTGTCTGCTGAAAGATTCTGTCACCAAATGTAAAGTAGCCGTTGCTCAAGAGAAATCGAATACTTTCTTTTGAAAAACTACATGAACATGGACTTTCCGACACACACCAGTATGTTATTTTTGGATAGACTGTAATGTACATTTTATTACCTCTGGTGAATGGTTCATCTCCCACTCTGCCCAATTCTACTACGAGTTTGTCATGATGAATGTTTGGGTATAGTGTGGAAAAATCACAAGTTGATAGACATTTAGCTTTATTCATGTTGTTAATGTTGTTGTTAACATCACACACACACACACACACACACACACACACAACACACACACACACACACACACACACACACACACGCACCACAATTCCAGCAAAAATCACAAAACTGTCTGTCAATGAAAATATCAGAAAATGAGTCGGCCGTTGAGCTCTTTCACGCTCACGGAGGGTCACATGACCAAAGACAATGGCACAGCACAATCGTTCGAGCATGATAAGGGAGTTGGTGTTTCTTGGTTTTATGGCGGTATGATTTGAGAAGTATTTGTGGGATTTGTCGTTCACAGATCGTATCCGGCGGTTGGTTGGATATAGTAAGCATTTATCATTTACTTTGTTAGAAAGTAACGAGATATCTGTGATCACAAAGTGATCGCTAAGGGTAAGCCACGGTGGTCATATTCATTTTCAGACCGCCATGTGACCTGAACCTTCAACATTTAGGGATAGAGTGTAAATTAAGAAAATGACATCCATCTACAATCTTATAAAACTCAACATCATGATCAGAGGAAAAGTATTCATGTGATAATAAAGAAAGGGGGTTTTTTTTAGGAAACTAACAAGTTTCCTGTGCCTGCACAGAATTCTAAACGGGGTAGGGATGGAGGTAGCAAAAATGCAAACGGTGTCTTTTGTCATCGAGCCAGCAAGATGGGAACAACAATTTGCATTTATTTCTGCATCTGATACAATTTAAATGCTGTAATGGTGGTGAGGTGCTCCATTTGAAACTGTTCGATATATGTAGCTTTTTGATGCCTCCGGTTCGTAATAAAAATTTGTATTGGTGTCAAAGCCAATGACCAATTGCAAATTAACAGTGGTATTAGGTCACAATCAGAAAAAGTAGGCCAAGGACACTAATCAAATATCAGGTGTAGAACTTCACTGCAGGTACATTATTATGATGCAAGAACATCTTGGAAGGCCAAGCAGTCTTTGAGATTCCACATTGGCAAAAAACGCATTTCTTTTTTTCAGCCCATCATTTGACCTTCCCTTTAACTCAGAGGGGTACGAGATGTCAATTAAGCATAAATGCTACTTGCTCTGGGCTATCTATAGAGGGCAGTTTTGTTCTGATCAGCCAAACCTTGGTCGAGTTATGGTGAAACATGTTAAGATGTCTATAATTAGGACATGACCTTACAAATTAGGTGAAGGTCAAAAAAATTACGTCAACTACGCATCCTTTTTAGGGCATCTCTACCGAGATGACCTAATAAAGCCGGACTAAATGTCTGTCCGTACGTCCGTCAACAATTTTTCTTTCCGATCTTGATGAAACTTAGTATGTGGGTTAGAGTCGATGAGTGTTGCACAACGATATAACTTTTTGCCGGGTTCAAGGTCAGGTCAAGGTCACGAGGTCACGTAAGTTATAGAAATCGCCATTTTCAAAAACTATCTAGTCTGCCATTCTACAAGATATTCGGCAACTGTTTATTGATTATGATAGTAAAAAATATTATCTTGTATCTAACCAGACAGATTTTGAATTTCCGTCCCGTTTGGCCGCCACGTAACCTGGAAGATGGTCAAAAACACCTCCCGGTACAAAGAAAACTTTTTACTTCCGATCTTGATGAAATTTGGTATGTGGGTAGAGGTCGATGAGTGATACCCAACGACATATTTTTCCCCGGATTCGAGGTCAGGGTCAAGGTCATGAGGTCACAAAAGTTGTGAAAGTTGCCATTTTCAAAACCTATCTAGTCTCTCATTTTAGGAGA
>CM068956.1:25903348-25920732 GCA_035128595.1 Eptatretus atami | reverse complement strand
AGGAACTGTCCGTAGAACTCTGAGATAGAATTCTGAGGATGCAGAGATCTGGGGAAGGGTATAAAACAATTTCTCGAGTGTTGAAAGTTCTCAAGAGCACAGTGAGCGCCATCGTTAGGAAATGGAAAGGATATGGAACGATCCAGACTTCCTAGAGCTGGCCATCTGATCAAACTGAACAAATGGGCAATACCCAATGACCACTCTGACAGAACTACAGAGTTCCTTGGCTGAGATGGGAGAACCTGCCAGAAAGACACCAATCTCTGCAGCACTTCACAAATCTACACTTTATGGGGGAGTGGCCAGACCGAAGACACTCCTGAGAAAAAGGCACATGAGAGCCAGCACACCTGGAGTTTGCAAAAAGGCACATGAAAGACTGAAAGCATGAGGCAAAAGGTCTGATACGATGAAAATTAAACTCTGGCCTGAATGCAAAGCACTATGTCTGGCAGAAACTGAATACAGCTCATCACCCATCTAACACCATCCGTACCATGATGCATGGTGGTGGAAGCATCATACTATGGGGATGCTTTTCAGTGGCAGGGATTGGGAGACTTGTAACAATCGAGGGAACAATGAATGGAGCCAAAATACAGGCAAATCCTTGTGGAGAACCTGCTTCAGAGTGCAAAATACCGTAAACTGTGGTAAAGATTTACGTTCCAACAGGACAATGACCCAAAGCCAAGCATACAACCACCGCAACACTGGAATGTGAAAGGCTTCAGAAAACCACAGCAACACTGGTTTCAGAACAAGAATGTGAAAGTCCTTGAGTGGCCCAACCAAAGTCGAGACTTGAATCCCATTGCCAAAATGTGGAAAGACTATGAAAGTTTGCTGTTCACCAATGCTCCTTATCTAACTTGACAGAGCTTGAGCAAATCTTCAAGTAAGAATGGGAGACAATCCCCAAATCTAGATGTGCAAAGCTGATACAGACATACGCAAGAAGACTCGAAGCTGAAATCGCTACCAAAGGCACGTCTACAAAGTATTGACTCAGGGGGTTGAATACTTATTGACACAAAACATTTCAGCTTTTCATTTTTAATCAATTTGTAAAAATTTCTAAAAACATGCTTTCACTTTGTCATTATGAGGTATTTTGTGTAGATCAGTGACAATTTTTTTTAAATTTAATCCATTTTAAATTCAGGCTGTAACACTAAAAAATTTTTTACAAAAGTCGAGGTTGTGAATCTCTGTGATGGCACATATATATATATATTATATATATATATAATATATATATATATATATACATATATATACATATATATATACAGTGGGGAGAAAAGTATTTGATACACTGCGATTTTGCAGGTTTTCCCACTTACAAAGCACGTAGAGGTCTGTAATTTTTATCATAGGTACACTTTCAACTGTGAAAGACGGAATCTAAAACAAAAATCCTGAAAATCACATTGTATGATTTTTAAATAATTAATTTGCATTTTATTGCATGAAATAAGTATTTGATCACCTACCAACCAGTAAGAATTTCGGCTCTCACAGACCTGTTAGTTTTGTCTTTAAGAAGCCCTCCATTCTCCACTCATTACCTGTATTAACTGCACCTGTTTGAACTCGTTATCTGCATAAAAGACAGCTGTCCACACTCAATCAATCAGACTCAACCTCTCCACATGGCAAGACCAGAGAGCTGTCTAAGGACATCAGGGACAAAATTGTAGACTTGCACAAGGCTGGGATGGGCTACAGGACAATAGGCAAGCAGCTTGGTGAGAAGGCAACAACTGTTGGCACAATTATTAGAAAATGGAAAGAAGTTCAAGATAACAGTCAATCTCCCTCGGTCTGGGGCTTCATGCAAGATCTCACCTCGTGGAGCCTCAATGATCATGCGAAAGGTGAGGGATCAGCCCAGAACTACAAGCAGGACCTGGTCAATGACCTGAAGAGAGCTGGGACCACAGTATCAAAGAAAACGATAAGTAACACACTACGCCGTCATGGATTAAAATCCTGCAGCGCACGCAAGGTCCCTCTGCTCAAGCCAGCGCATGTCCAGGCCCGTCTGAAGTTTGCCAATGACCATCTGGATGATCCAGAGGAGGAATGGGAGAAGGTCATGTGGTCTGATGAGACCAAAATAGAGCTTTTTGGTTTAAACTCCACTCGCCGTGTTTGGAGGAAGAAGAAGGATGAGTACAACCCCAAGAACACAATCCCAACGTGAAGCATGGAGGTGGAAACATCATTCTTTGGGGATGCTTTTATGCAAAGGGGACAGGACGACTGCATCGTATTGAGGGGAGAATGGATGGGGCCATGTATCGTGAGATCTTGGCCAACAACCTCCTTCGCTCAACAAGAGCATTGAAGATGGGGCGTGGCTGGGTCTTCCAGCATGACAACGACCCGAAACACACAGCCAGGGCAACTAAGGAGTGGCTCCGTAAGAGCATCTCAAGGTCCTGGAGTGGCCTAGCCAGTCTCCAGACCTGAACCCAATAGAAAATCTTTGGAGGGAGCTGAAAGTCTGTGTTGCCCAGCGACAGCCCCGAAACCTGAAGGATCTGGAGAAGATCTGTATGGAGGAGTGGGCCAAAATCCCTGCTGCAGTCTGTGCAAACCTGGTTAAGAACTACAGGAAACGTCTGATCTCTGTAATTGCAAACAAAGGTTTCTGTACCAAGTATTAAGTTCTGTTTTTCTGATGTATCAAATACTTATTTCATGCAATAAAATGCAAATTAATTATTTAAAAATCATACAATGTGATTTTCAGGATTTTTGTTTTAGATTCCGTCTTTCACAGTTGAAGTGTACCTATGATAAAAATTACAGACCTCTACGTGCTTTGTAAGTGGGAAAACCTGCAGAATCGGCAGTGTAATCAAATACTTGTTCTCCCACTGTAATATACATATATATATATATATACATATTATATTATGACACAATGGCACAGCCCAAGAGATACACACACACACACACACACACACAACAACACAAACCACACACACACACACCACACTCCTCTGAGCTGTCTAGCCTGGTTTTGAATCATGACCCAGCTATAAACTGTCATCCCAGTGTTTCAAAGGCAGGGCGATTCATCGATGTGTGTGCTGTCCCTCAGATTGGCATTAAACTGGGCATCCCATCTACCGACAATAGTTGGTAGACGTTAAACTCAGGTTCCCATCTTTCGGAAATAGTTGGTGGATATTAACGATCAAATTCCAAATTTTTCCCCATTAGCTGTCATGGCCAAATTCCAAATTCCTGCCCTAACTACTGTTTGGGAAGGCAATTGCAAACCACCTAGTATAAGCCTTGCCATGAAATTGTTTAAGCAGCATTGAACCTACCTTCAGTGAGAACACCAGCATTTGAATACAAATATCAAATAACATATATTATATATATTATATATATATATATAATATAGTATATATATATATAATATATATATATATATATAATATTATATAATATATATATATATATATATAATGTGGAATGAGGTATAAATTCGATGTTGAAATGGAATTTTTATTTTTTTTTAATCAAAATGTTCAAAGCAGTTGAAACTTTACTTATTTATCAAAGTATTTCCTGCTACAGGTATACCCCTGTCCCAATGATGTTATCGCTCCTTCAAGTCACCTGCATCAAAATATTTGGAACAGACGTAGCCATTTTGGAAGACGTACTGTTCCATTCGATGTCCTAATCATCTTTAAAGCTAATTCCACTCAGATGTTCTTTGTGCAGATGAGATATAAAAAATAAAAAAATCTTCGTCTGAACTTGTATGGGGAATTTTTTTTACTTCCCAATAGATTTCCATAATAATAGTGGTCACATTTGCTCCCTGAGGGTGAGCATTATCTTGAGATAAATTAATGCCCTGAGACAGTACACCTGAACATTGTCTGTGTATTGCTTGTTTGAATTCACTATGTGTCGGAATACTGTCGACATAGCTTTCCAGCTGATGGCTGAGCGTTGATATTATTGATGGTGGGAACCAAGAATACAGTGTCTGCATGACATGCTCACTCTCTATGACTCCGGCATGAAATGATGCTTGTTCGTCTCATCCGCATGTTACAATCTTCTTCGATAAATCATCTCTCTCTGGTAGCGTTCCAGGGTCTTTGTTGGAATGGCCACGCGAGATGCAATTGAATCAAAAGTGAGTTACTTTGTAGTGAACCTCAACCAAACCAATTAAATTTTATATGAGCATAGACGATCGTTTCAACACTTCCAATACCGACATCAAATTATTGTGCAATTTCACAAATAGTAACCCAGCAATTTTGCAAACATGATGTTCAGCACCTTTTAATACTTGCCCGAGTGACGGCAGTTGTTTACATCTTTAAATGCTCATGACGATTTACCAATTCACAGGCATTTTTAAACACACAACGATGTGAAAGCCGCACATTCATAAATTGTGCTGAACATCTAGTTTTAGGAGGTGGAACAGAGACCTACCAGGTCTCAAAGTATCTACATTCCTTATATGTGTGTGTGTATTAGTTTGATTATCATAATATCAACCCCAATAAATTTGTTTCCATGGAATTAACTTAGCTGGATATATATATATATATATATATATATATATATATATATATATATATAATATATATGTATATATAATGTTTAACATACTAAATATATATGGTGATTTTTTTGGGGGTGGGGCTTCAACGGATCTCAAATACGTCCATGAAGAATAAAATAAAAAAACAATGATGCCCGAGGCTGTGTTGAAGTCATAGTCCTTTAATATGTTGAAATGATTCCAGTCCTTGAAGACGTTTTTAGACAGGAAAAGGTTTGTGAGCTCCAGAGCTAACATTTCTGCATGTACGGACAATGAAAGCAACAAATCTGTACAATTTGATACATTAGAACAAACCGATGATTTATTACACAAAGCAATGGTATTCATCTATACTGTACTTGATATTACTTTTCTTTTGGCAAACTGTTTCTCATCACAATTGTGGTAAAGAGTGTTTTCGATATCGTCCGATAAATACGTTATGCTAAAATTGTTTGTACTGTTTGTTTTGAAATCCTCATTTATGAACAGCGATCTAGTTTGCTCCGAAATGCTCTTTAAACACAGGCAGGTATTTTCGCCGTTGTGGAATCGTTATGACGCTGTCAGTTTCTCCATCAAAATCCATTTGCACCCCTATGATGATACTTGAAACAACTTCACTCTTGGCCATCTTTTCATTATTTTTTCCATTCGTTTTGGTATATATCATTGGTGGAGGTCTGTTCCTTTTACAGAGCATCCAAGGACTCGCATTCTTGTGGAGTCAGCCTGGTAAGGTTTTTGGGCCAAGTCTTACATGAACTGGCTGGCCTGGAATTAGATTGGAGCTCATTTTCGCAGGAATTAGTAGCTTGTTCAAATCGCCTATCTTCGTAAAAGACTGTCGGATCTTTAACGTCCACCAACTAATGCTAGCAGATGAGACACCTAACTTAAAACACACTTTGGGATGCAGTGCCCTGACTGCGAAACACCAATGTGATAGTTTATAGGGGGGGGGGAGTCAAGACTCAAACCCAGACTGGAGAGCTCAAAGGTAAGTGCCTTACCTATGTACCGTCCTGTCGAAATGTGAATATACACAGAACACTGATGATGAGGTATTCTTTAAATCGCAGCTGGTAACAATGATGTCTTTTTCATAGATATTTTGAGCAAGATCCACATTGCCCGATGTGAACACCATGATCGTTGTCTCATCCCACACAGGGTCTGACAAGCGTCCAGGGATGGTAAACGGTGCACTTTGCCTGGAGCGCAAGGGCAAGAAAGTGCGAAAGCCACGCACCATCTACTCAAGCTTGCAACTGCAGACGCTCAACCGGCGCTTTCAGCAAACGCAATACCTGGCGCTACCTGAACGCGCAGAATTGGCCGCTGCCCTCGGACTCACGCAGACGCAGGTACGCGAAGCACATTGACGACATGCACATGTGAAGTCACCAATCAATTCGTTTTACCTCTACAATTTAAAGACATGACAAACACAGTGTGCGATACACCAACTCGGACATGATGCTCAGTTGTGGAGTTTTTGTTGCAATGTGTTTGTAAGTTCCATCGTCGATGTAACGTTTCCAAGCCAAATAAGCGTCAATAGCTCAAGGAATGGCTATGTATACGCACATTGCACAATCCAGTTGCGCACATTTTCTAAAGCTTGTTCATAAGCAGATGTACAAGGCAGTTATCCTAAATATTATGCGATTATGACATAATATAAATGTAGCCAATTGCGCCACAGATCGGCAAAAACTTTGAGGCTGTAACCTTCGCTCTTTGGAATCGTCACAGCACGGATCACAAAATGACGACGGGGAGGTGGGCGCCTGAGAACGAGGGTAGCTCTCAGCACGACTTCCAATGCAACATCAATTTCAAAGGACACACACACATCCGTAAGCTTGCCCAGGTGGTGGGAACAGGTAGGTTGGGAAATTGGAGAATAAATAAGACCTTGAGGAAGGCACCCACAAAGTGCAATCAGCAAGTCTGATGGGTTTCTCGTATATTTATCCACTTTTACAACAATCCGAAGTGAATGTTTGGACATAACTTCTTTGCACTTGTTCAAATTTTTTACAATTTAATGTCCTTTGTGCCTTTAACAGAACGGTCATCCAAATTCGATCTTTTGTTTGTTGATGCCACGTTGTAGATTTGCAAATCTACCTTCCGGAGGAAGAGTATTTTCCTTTGATCCGAGTCTCCTCTTTCGTTAAAACTTTAATTATGACATCTACGAGTGTGTACACAATCCCACTTCTACCATGTCGGTTTGTTGCAGTCGTCATCCCAATGTCATTCAGAGAACGTGCGGTAGTTTAATGTGTTTGAATATCTTTGTACTTTGGGTAATGTATGTACGTAACTGTTTCTGGATTTGTCGAGAAAAGCAAAGCAGAGTTTGGAGTAAATGCAAACTACTGGATAATGTTGGGTCTGATTCACGACAACGGCAGATGACATGAAAGCGAGGTCGAAGACGGTTGATAAAAACGAAATCCTTGAGCTACGAGGAGAAGTCCCTCAGCCAGGGTTTCCTTAGGGCTTGTTATAATTATTATAATTATTTTGGTGATTTTCCGTGTGCACATCATGAGAGTGATCACAAGCATGTGGAACACAATTTGCTCCCATAGACATCTGTTACTAGTTCCTTCAAACCTTTGTACTCGACTATGCTGAACATGATAGTTTCTTTTATTGAAATCTTCTTGTCGGCGTAAGGTGATAAAGTACATTTTGATGCGTTTGTGACGCAATGGGTCGGTTGACCTCGAGATATATTGCTATGACGTAGTGGGCACAGTTTAAAATTCCACGTTTTATTGTCGTTCATTTGCAACAAAAATGCTTTGCAACCATGAAACGTAATTAATACAATAATTATTTCATAATCAATGGAAAAAAATGTAAAAAATAAATGTATCAATGTAAAAAAAGGAAATCTTTTTTTGGGGGGGTGTGTCATCTACTGATTTTACTCTTCACTTAAACCTGTACAGTGGATGGATATGCTTACCTCCAAGCTCATCAGTTTAAAAACATTCTCACCCTCGAGGAACAAACATGCACACACACACATGCCCCCATAAACACTCACGTGCGCACATACACACACACACACACCTCCCATCTTCCCCCCTCTACCCCCCCCCACACACACACACCTCCCATCACACACACAAATGCTCGCCCCATAAACACGCACACACACCTCCCATCACACACACACATACACACACACACACCATAAACACACACACACACACACACCTCCCATCACCACCCCCCCCCCACACACACACACGCCCCCCCCCCCCGTAAACACACCAACACAAGTATCCCCGTGTTAGTATACGATGCACCAACTCGGACGTAATGCTCAGGTGTGAAGTTTTTGTTACGATTTGTTTGTGAGTTCCATCATTGATGTGACGTTTCCAAGCCACATAAGCGTCAATAAGTCAAGCAATGGCTATGTATACACACATTGTACAATCCAGTTGCGCACATTTTCGAAAGCTTGTTCATAACCAGATGTACAAGCTAGTTATCCTCAATAATATACGATTATGACATCATAATGTGAATGTAGCCAATTGCAACACAGATCGGCAAAAACTTTAAGGCTGTAACCTTCGCTTTTTGGAATCGTCACAGCACGGATCACAAAATGACGACAGGGAGGGGGACACCTAAGAACTCGGGTCGTTCTCAGCATGACTTCCAATGGAACATGTATTTCAAAGGACACGCACACATACGTAAGGTTTCCCATCAAGCACGTCTCATTGTGTTAGTTGTCTGTTTATGACTTGTGAAACCGAAGACTCACAATACTAACCCTCCCCCCTCCCCCTATAAACACGCACACACACCCCTGCAAAATACAATGTGCACACGCAGCCTCCCCCCCACAAACGACACACAGACGCCCCCCCCCACAAAGAAATGCGCGCGCGCGCGCGCCACACACAATACACACACACACACCACACACACAACTACACACGACACACATCACACACACACCACACACAATTATCTCCCCCCTCAAACACACACAACGCCTCCCCCCACCCCACACATAACATATGCGCACACCACACACACACACACACAACACACACACACACACACACTCATCCCTCCTCCCCCCAAAACACATCAAAACAGCCCCTCCCACAAAAACATACACACAATGCCCCCCCCCCCACGCAAAGACATGCACAAACACCCCCCGCCTCCCACTCCACAAACAAGCTCCCCCCCCACACACACACACACACATACACACAACAAGCCTCCCTCAACACACAAACACACAACCATTTTATAAATAATGTCTCATCAAATAACTGATATTTTATAACTATATCTTTTGCCGACGACATGTAAGCTGAATGTCCGATGTGTATACAGTACATGCTTTTTCTGTTCAGGGTCGACATCGTTTTTACTCTTATTTGTTGATTTACTCACCAACTCACCCTTTTTGCTTTTCTTACTTAACTCACAAGGACTGATCAGAAATTCAGAGACATGGAAGTGGCTCAAACTTATATCCTTGCAGAATATATACCACGGGACCTCTTCTGTGCATGCGGTTGTAGACAAGACAGAGCATCCAAAGTTGGTTTCCCATCAAGTAAATGTTCATTTTAACTTGCTGTCTGTCAGATGTCAGGGCAGGCCTATCGCTGAACTAATACGAGTCTACTCCATTATATGAAGAGCAATATCTCCTGGTTATCTCATGAGGAACATGAATTCCTGCATTTCAGTTTTGGTGTCCTTTCAAAATTAAAGGTTTGTTTTGGTGACAGAGTTATTTTGTTGTTACTTTAATGATGATATGTCTGTATTTTTCTTTTGAACGTGCCTTTCTTTGACCGATCCCTTGGATGGACGTTAAACTGGGTGTTTTGACTGCCAACATGAGTCGTTGGACATTAAAAATCCCATGGTGTCCCTCGCGAAGAATAGGTGAGCTATCGCCAGCACCATGAACAAATCCCAAATGCCTGCCATAACCTTAAATCGAACATCCGGTGTTGGCAGCGGGTTCGTGAAAGACTTGAGCCAAGCTTCCCCTGGCTAACCCCACAAGAACGTGGGAATAATTGTAGAAGAAGAAGGAGGAGGAGGAGAAGAAGGAGGAGGAGAAGAAGAAGAAGGAGAAGAAGGAGGAGAAGAAGAAGAAGAAGTAAAAGGAGGAGGAGGAGGAGGAGGAGGAGGAGAAGAAGAAGAAAAACTCTTTATAAGTGAGAGCCTTCCAGAGCGGTCTCATTGTGTTAGTTGTCTGTTTATTACAATATTTGCAAAATGGAAGATTTCCAAGTATATTAGTTGGTCTGGTCTGTGATTCTGTCTGTCTGTCATCTGTCTGTATGTCAATCACCCACAGGTCACAATTTCAAACCGACCTTCATGAAACGGTAGAGTTGGTCATAAGCAAAAAGCCTATTGATGAGGTCAAAAGGTCAAAAAGTCAACATTGGCCAAAGGTCAACAACTTTGTGAAATTTCGAAAATCCTCAATTTTCATCCGATTGACTTGAAATTTTAACAGGATTTGCACATCAGGTCACTGAATACAACTATCAACTATTTTTTGTTTTTTTTATGTTTATATTTATTTAAGATATTTTGCTGGTATTGTGCTCTGTGCGACGTCTTTCTTGTTTCTCTTTGTCTGGGATATAACCAAAGACGCTAAAGCATACAAAAAAAGTCATCCATTC
The DNA here is from genome assembly GCA_035128595.1 of Eptatretus atami. Taxonomy (NCBI): domain Eukaryota; kingdom Metazoa; phylum Chordata; class Myxini; order Myxiniformes; family Myxinidae; genus Eptatretus; species Eptatretus atami. The sequence continues at coordinate 25,910,415 of CM068956.1, read as the reverse complement.
TTTGTGCAATTCTGTAATTGCATACTCAAGGTCTTAGGTTCGATTTTGAAACTATTCAGCAATAATTCAAGAACAATAAGATGAAGAGGGAAAAACTTTGCAGAGATATTCATTGTGCTGGTTGGCAAGATAGACTGCAGGTATGCGCACTCGCCTTCAGGTTATCCAGACTGGGTTTGAATCTCGACCGTCAACGGGTCTAACACATTTTGGAAGGAAGTCAAGCTGGAAGATGTCTGCTTGCACTGATTCTTGGTGGAAGTTAAAGATCATACAGTGCCTTTCGTAAAGAGTTGGCAAGTTATTGCAGGTACCCTGAATAAATTACAAACTCATGTCACCTCCAGTAGAATGTCAGACCTGGCCAGGTGGCTCTTGAAAGACAAGGGCTATAAACATTCCCATCCGGCGCAATAAGAAGATTGAAATAATTGCGACCGTTAAAGAAGTATCATGTAGTAGTATTAGTAGTACGAGTGTAAGATATTATTTGTGAAATGTCTCAAACAAGTATATTTAGAGGTAGTAGTACTAGTCGTAATAGCAGTGATAGATATTCTTTGCGAAATCTCTCAAACAAGTACTGGATTGGATACTCGCAAATACCACCCGTTGCTTTGCTGACGGGAATACTAAAGAGAGGAGGGAGAAAAAGAGGAGGGAAGAGGGAGAGAGGGGTGGGGGAGAGAGAAAGCAGGGAGAGTGAAGAGGTGGAGGGAAAGGAGGAAGGAGGGAGGGGAAAGGAGGAAGGAGGGAGGGGGAGCGAGGAGGGGTAGGGGGAAGAGAAGACAGTGTGAGGTGAGAGGAAGGGAAGGCAGACATGCGGTGGAGCATTACTTACGATTCATACTGCTCATCAAAATGATCTCTGCATTAATAAATGGTGAAGATGGAAACAAAATAATGTCTGATATCCATTTTCTACCGGTCATACTATAAACGTGGCCCAGAGACAAACATCGCCCGGACACGTCGGGAGACAAAACCCACCGGATGCATCCGGAGCCAAGCCATCCAGACACAAGTACTGCTCGGACACATCTAAGGTCCAAACTCCCGTGCGGACACTTCCAGAGACAAACACCGCCCGGACGCGTCTGAAAAAAAACACCGCCCAGACGTGTCCAGAGACAAAACACAGCTCGGACACAGCCAGAAACAGAAACAGAGACAGAGAGGGGAGGGGAGAGTGAGAGAAGTGTGGGAGGAGGGTGCTGCACTCTAATGGAAAGGAGTAGAAGCACAAGGATGGGATAAAAAAGAGAGAGAGAGAGAGAGAGAGATAATATATATATATAAGAGAAGAAGAGAAGAGAGAGAGAGAGAGAGAGAGAGAGAGAGAAGAGAGAGAGAGAGAAGAGAGAGAGAGAGGAGAGAGAGAGAGAGAAGATAGAGATGTGGGTGTAAGGAGTTTTAGCAGAGAGAATATGTTATGATTTATAAAAACACACACACCACACCACACACACCACACAACACACACACACACACACTTGGCCAATAGTGAAATGTTTCGGGAATCGGCAGGTTGGAGTCAGGGTGATTACCAACTGCAGTACTCCCTGTAGACAACCCAAAAACCTCGAGTAGCTTTCACCAAAAAACAACGTGACGGAGCACGAACCACTTCGCTCAGGGCGACGGAGCACGAACCACTCGCTCAGGGCGACGGAGCACGAACCACTCACTCAGGGCGACGGAGCACGAACCACTCACTCAAGGGCGACGGAGCACGAACCACCTCACTCAGGGCGACGGAGCACGAACCACTCGCTCAGGGCACGGAGCACGAACCACTCACTGAGGGCGACGGAGCACGAACCACTTCGCTCAGGGCGACGAGCACGAACCACTCGCTCAGGGCGACCGGAGCACGAACCACTCGCTCAGGGCAAACGGAGCACGAACCACTCCGCTCAGGCGGCAAAGAGCACAACACCACCTCGCTCAGGGCGAAGGAGCACGAACCACTCACTCCAGGGCGACGGAGCACGAAACCACTCACTCAGGGCGACGAAGCACGAACCACTCGCTCAGGGTGACAGAACAGGAACCACTCGCTCAGGTTGACGGAGCAGGAACCACTCGCTCTGGTTGACGGAGCACGAATCACTCGCTCAGGGTGACGGAGCACGAACCACTCGCTCAGAGTGACGTGGCACGGCAAAAACGTCTGCAGTGAGTGAACGATTCGCTCAGAATGACATAGTGCAGTCCTGCTTTCGACCTTGGGCGCTCGGCAAGTGGCTTAAGCTGTTGCCTGCTCGTCTGTACTGGTGTCACGTGGTCCGCGCAAATGTTTTCACGTTTCGTTTTCAACAGCCCTTTTTTTTAAAACCAGATTTGCTTTGATTCCCTGTGGAGCACCTCGCAAAACCTCCGAAAATATAGACAGATTTGGAAGATGCTATGGATAGGCAGTTGCTCTGGGGGACAGGGCGCGAGGTCTAGCAGTGAATGCATTAAATCATATAGCTCAATGAGCTTGTTACTTTTGGCACGTTCCTCAATTTTTTTGTTCTCTCAATATAATTCTCCAAACAGGAGAAAACGATAAGTTTAATTGTTTGGAAATTTCACATTTTCTTGTATATCTATGGAGAAGGTGGGAACATAGCCTTGCTTTCTTAAAGTAAATAGGTATATCAGCTTAGTTATAAGACTCGTTATTTCTTTAAATTATCAGATTTCACTCCAGATTTCAACACTTATTTAATCCGAACGATATCCTGGAATAATATTTCGATGATATACTTGAATTAGTCCATGAGAGTACATCGTGGAAAATCGTATCATATCATGCATGAAATCGCTCCAAGCTCCTAATTTGAAAACTATCGCACTTACAGGAGCGATGTATACAGCGATTCATCAGCTATTGATTGAGCAGGCATTCGCATAATATTGAGTGAAAGCAAGAAAGTGAAAAAAAAAATTCAGAAATCGTTCTCACCTGTTCCAAGTCAAGGCATGGTTGAGCAGGCCAAAAAAGATGGCGGCCTCAGACTCCAGCAAGGTTACCTAGGATACACCTTTAGACCCCATAGGAAGTGGTGACCGAGGATATCTGATAAAGGATATAATTAAATAAGGCCGCTAATTATCTTCAAAAGGGGTGTTTTTAATTAACGCAAACACCCAATTTTAACTGTGGCACTTCCTTTGAGTTCCCTTAGGGCCCTGTCACACCTTGACGTTTTAACCAGCAATGGCAACGTATTAAAACAATGTATGTAAAACGTTGGCGTACGCTGAAATTTTGATGTTTTTTAAAAAGTTTGGGCGTATTCATAACGTGTTGGTCGTATGCATAACATATTAGTAACGGGCACAGAACGTTTTGTTGTGTTATTGATAACTTTTACCAACGAATGCTTAGCCGTTTGTCGGCGTTCACAACCTATGCCCAACATAGTTTAACTTACGCATAGCGCGCTAAACGTATCGCCGGCGAACTCGTGGCGTAGCCTGTTAAGAACCTGCCGGACGCCGATTTAAATCATAACTGCCTGATAATTTGAAGTGTCAACATCGCAGTCACACCTTGACGATTTTGCCAGCGTATGCCGGCCTATGAAAAATGTGTCTAAAACGCTAGGCGCACGTCAAATATGGTATCGGTAAGTTGTGTATACGTTAAGAGTAGGCTGGAAAACTAATGAGTACGCTGTCATATTACGTGGTACGTGTAATACGTCGTGAAATTTCAAGCATGCTGAAATTTTACGACGTACTCGGCGTATGGCTCACACGTTCCGCATGCGTTGTCATATGTTCCTGGCGCGCTCCGCGATTGTTTACACACGACGGACACACGTTACTTGTAGGTTACTCATAAGTCGAAACACGTCAAGGTAATATTTAACCTACCCGCAACCTAATTTTCAACCAATGGGTAACGTCCTTTAACCTATGAGTAGCGTGCTCTGAACCTATGTTTAACGTGCTTGAAACCTATGAGTAACGTGCATTGAACCTATTTGTAACTTGCCTTGAACCAATTACTAGCGTGCTATGAACCTATGAGTAACGTGCGTTTAACCTATGTGTAGCATGCTTTGAACCTAAGTATAACGTGCTTCAAACCTTGAGTAACATGCTATGAACCTATGTGTAACGTATCTCAAACGCACATTGTCGTATGTAGACGAATTAGATTGACGTCTTCCGGACGACCACAGCACTTACTGAACGTGTTTCTAACTTACATCTACCGTGTAATGGCGTATTGGCAGCGTTAAGGGAATTGGTATATACAAATGGGCTTCACAAGAGGAACCCATCATTGTTCCAGACTCCATGTTGAGTAGATGTCAATGCCAGTAGTATCAGTAGTAGTAATACTATTAGCAGTAGTTGGTGTGCGTGACAGTAGTAATAGTAGTAGTAGTAGTTGTAGTAGTAGCATTGGTAGTTAGTAGTATAGTCTATGTCAGCAGTAGTAGTAGTAGTAGTAGTGTAGTGTAGTAGTGTATGTCTATGTCAGTAGTAGTAGTAGTATGTCTATGTCAGTAAGTAGTAGTAGTAGTAGTAGGTCCATGTCAGTAGTAGTAGGTGAGCGTGATGGAGGGTGTGGGTGATGATGGATCCTCTTATCGTCCACGAATAGGAGACTACTTTGCACACATGTTCGATGTCTTTCGGCTAATTTTTTTTCCTCATTCCCACGATGAAATATTTCTTTGTTTTACTTTTTAAAATATTAAAACGACTTTGACAAATGCATAATGAACACAGAACGCTTCGATAACTTATACATAAGTTATACCAACGATTGTTTATCGTGTTTTAGGCGTCCACAACCTATGCCCAACGATAGTCTAGCGTATGCATAGTGTAATAATTCCCAAGCACGTTATTCATAGGTTATAAATAAGTCACGGGTACCCTAAACATTACTTTGATGTGTTTCGACGTATGAGGAACTTTCAAGTAGCGTGTTGCGAAGTGTGAACAACGTTCGTGTAGCGTACTTACAAAACGTTACTCATAGGTTAGAAATAAGTTTCGGGTACGCGAATGTTACCTCTACGTGTTTCGACTTATGAGTAACATACAATTAACGTGTGTCAACGATCGCATAACGTGCCTACAACTTATGGCCAGCGTAGCGGAACGTGTGAGCCAAACGCCGAGTACGTCGTAAAATTTCAAGCATGCAAAATTTTTTGGACAACCAAAAAGTACAACGTTTTAAACCAGCGTAATACGACCTATGGTAGTGTTTTTCAGCGTGCTCTTAACGTACACAAAACGTACCCATAACGTATTCGACGTGTGCCAGCGCTTTTAGACAAATTTTCATTAAATCGTCATTACACTGGCTAAATCGTCAAGGTGTGACAGCCCCTTTAGTAAGCATGCAGTTTCATGCTGCTAGGTTTCATGGCTTTGGAGTTATGGAGGACACACGCATACACACATGCACACGCACTTATTAGTATAGATGTGGAGGGTTGTGCTTCACAGGCAATGTCATGAATAATGTCATCAACACTTGCTGATATCTCAAGTTGTTCTATTTTCTACGTCATAGAAATGCAAAGTTGTAGAAAGTAACAAGTTTGCTGGCTTCTTATTCTTTAATGAAATTCAAAACATAGATTCTGAAATAACCAATTCACTATTCGTGATTAAAACACATCTAATATTACGTCATCAAAGTTGTAAACCAAATTAGTATACATTCCATGTCTTGGGAATCAAAAGGTGTAGAAAAAGCCAAAATTTTCCTCACGTCCTTTCCAAAATGATGACCTGTAACCCAATGATGCCTGATAGCTAGGAAATTATTTTGACTTGATGTAGTTGTTAAATGATTAAATGATGGCCCCAACTTCAAGTATACAGGAAACCTCTCACTTGTTAGGATACGACTGACCCTTTGATTGAATTTCAATTTCTTCTGTATTGTTTTGAAGGCCAGAAGGAAAGGATGGATGAGAGTATGCTGGAGCTTGTTAATGCAGCAGACATTCAATGGCTTTGCATTAGTTACACGTTGCAACAACTCTTACTTTTTGGTTTGACTTAAAGGAATCATCGGCACGATTTTATAAATAAATCAAGCATCTGGAGCGTTAATAATGCAGATCAAAAATAAAGAAATACTTTGTGCATCGAAAGAGGTAGATTGATTTTTCAGAGTGATGTGGAAGAGCAGCCATCTTTTTATTTTTATTTTTTTACAGCCACAATTATTCCTATGTTCTTGTGGGGGAGGCTGAGGGAAGCTTGGCTCAGGTCTTTTATGAACCTGCTGGTCAGGTCTGACATTCGTCGAAGGTTTTGGCAGGAATTAAATTTGTTCAGGGTGCCGGCAATAGCTCGCCTGGTCTTTGGGAAGGACACCGTGAGATCTTTATTGTCAACCAACTAATGCTGGCAGATGCGACGCCCAGTTTAACGTCCATCTGAGGGACAGCACACACATTGATGAATCACCCTGTCTGTGAACCACTGGGATGACGGTTTATAGCTGGGTCAGGATTCAAACCCAGGCTTGACAGCTTCGAGGCGAGTGTGCGTGCCTCTAGACCATCACCCCAGAACATCAGCTATAAGATATGTACATTTCTTCCATGTTGTTTTCCCTTTTTTGTTTTCAAAATGCATTAATTGAAAGACAAAGGAGTTTCCTCATTAACTCTCCATCTGTACATGCATTATCATGCCAATATAATTTGTCCAGGATGTCTAGGCTAAAGGAAGAGTCAAACAACATCAAGCAGTGAGTTAATGGAAGGGTAATAAACAGGCAAGTATTCTGGGAGGAGCAGGTAATTGTGGAGAAATGTTTTACAAGGTGGTGAACAAGGACTAGACTATTAAAAGGACAATAGATCCCGAGTATGTCTGAGAAACATCAGGTGATGATGATTTTGAACTTGAAGAAAAGTCATCATGAATAACTATTGGAACAGACACAGGGAGGCGATTTCCAGAAGAGATATACAAATGGATTTATGTCCGTCATCTTTTTCCCATAAAAAGACATCTTTTTTTTCTGTCTTTCTCTAGCTGTGTGTCTCTGTGTCTGTGTCTGTGTGTCTTTCTCTCACTCTGTC
>CM068956.1:25890069-25903338 GCA_035128595.1 Eptatretus atami | reverse complement strand
TCTATCTCTCTCTCTCTCTCTCTCTCTCTCTGTCTGTCTCTCCTCATGAAAAACTTTAGGACGTAGGAAAGAAGGTGGTGGGGAATAAGGAATAAGCAGACAAGAACTCACAGATGCAGTGTGGAGTACAATACGAGTAGGTTCGTGGTAGAGGGAGGGGTTTTGTAGTCGACAAGATCAGAAGAGTTTGTAGCAGGTATCAAAGAAACCATAAAGTGGCAATGAGCAGCAGTCTTGAATGACTGGATGGAAGAGTAAAAAGACAACAGACACAGGGAGTTGGTTCCACAGACAAAAGTGGGATGAAGGAAGGAGAAGAATCACACTTGGACTTGAGGCTAACTCAGTGTGGGTAACTTCCCCAGTCTTTGTGCTTCTGACACGGACGTCTTGGCACAAGTATATACCAACTAGAGGCCAAACACATGGGCATGAAGCACATTCAAGAGGAACCACAGCACTCGGCACAACTGACTCCACCTGAAGCTGACACACAAACTCTTGTGAAGATCTAAGGCTTGCACATTCCCAAACTCAAGAAGAATAAGAATAAGCAGATTCATTTTAGCACACGTGAACACTTTGTTTCCTTTGGGTTCTGACTTTAACATCTAGTCTATAGTGTGTCCATGGTGTTCTCGTAACTTTTACTTACAACACGCTTTTATGGAGACCTCATTATATCCATATATATGTTACTCGTGTATGTTCTTGACCTCAACACAAAATAATCCTTTTTGTAGAATTTCTGACCTATAATGATGTAAATATTCTGTTTCATTGTTCAAATTGCCCCATGGCATGATGCTTATGTACATATGTATGGTTATCTCCCTCTACATGTCTGCACTCTGTGTAATGAATACAGACAAGATGGCTGACAGACGCGTGAACGGCCATGTCTCTTTTTGTGTATGAAGGACGTGTGCAAACTTCCATTCCTCAAATGTAAAGTTCCAGAAATGTTAAACTAACCAAACTAACAAAACTTATTTTATGAACAATTTGTTTTGTAAAACTATTGTATCGGATTTTTTTCCTCCAAACAAAAAAATAGTAATAAATTTTTTTTATTTATTTATTTATATATACTGATTATATCATATATATATATATATATATATATATATATATTATATATATATAATTTATATATATTATATATATATATATATGAAACATTTTAACTTTGAATCAACTAAAGATGACCAGAGCTTGATTTTATTTTTTAGTTTCCTTTATAACTTTTTTCTGATATCTGATTATACGATTGATGTACATGTTCATTTGCAATCGTTTAGCAATGTAATGAGTGTCAGGCCAGAGAAGGTTAGATTCGCCTTTATACATATTTTGCACCTTGTGAATTATGCTGTCAATGACAACACAACCATCGTATGTACAATGTCTGTTTTCATATATATATATATATATATATATATATATATATATATATATATATATAATATATGTATATAGTGGTGTTGCTGGTAATACACCACATGGCAAAAGTATGTGGACACCTGCTTGTCCAACATCTCATTCTAAAATCATGGACATTAACATGGAGTTGGTCCTCCCTTTGCTGCTCTAACAGCCTCACCTTCTGGGAAGGCTTTCCACTAGATGTTGGAACATTGCTGCGGGGATTTGCTTCCATTCAGCCAGAAGAGCATTAGTGAGGTCAGGCACTGATGTTTGGCGATTAGGTTTGGCTCGTAGTCGGCGTTCCAATTCATCCCAAAGGTGTTTGATGGGGTTGAGCTCAGGGCTCTGTGCAGGCCAATTACGTTCTTCCACACCGATCTCGATAAACCATTTCTGTATGGACCTCGCTTTGTGCAGGGGAGCATTATCATGTTGAAACAGGAAAGTGCCTTCCCCAAACTGTTGCCACAAAGTTAGCAACATAGAATAATCAAGAATGTCATTGTATACTGTAGCGTTAAGATTTTCCTTCACTGAAACTACGGGGCCCAGCCCAAACCATGAAAAATAGCCCCAGACCATTATTCCTCCTCCACCAAACTTTAATTTGGTCACATAACATCAGGCAGGGTTTCTGGCATCCGCGTCAAACCCAATTGCGTCGACGCTGATGGTGAGCGGATTCATATTACAGGAACGCGTTTCCACTGCTCCAGAGTCCAATGGCGGTGAGCTTTACACCACTCCAGCCAATGCTTTGCATTGCGCATGGTGATCTTAGGTTTGTGTGCGGCTGCTTGGCCATCAAAACTCATTTCATGAAGCTCTCGACGAACAGTGCTCGTGCTGACGTTGCTTCCAGAGTCATTTTGGAACTCGGTAGTGAGTGTTGCAACCACGCTACGCGCTTCAGCACTCGGCGGTCCCATTCTGTGAGCTTGTGTGGCCTTCCACTTCAGGGCTGAGCTGTTGTTGCTCCTAGACATTTACACTTCACAATAACAGCACTTACAGTTGACCGAGGCAGCTGTAGCAGGGCAGAAATTTGATAAACTGACTTGTTGGAAAGGTGACATCCTATGACGGTGCCACGTTGAAAGTCACTGAGCTCTTCAGTGCGGTCCATTATACTGCCATTGTTTGTCTATGGACATTGCATGGCTGTGTGCTTGATTTTATACACCTGTCAGCAATGGGTGTGGCTGAAATAGCCGAATCCACCAATTAGAAGGGGTGTTGGCATACTTTTGGCCATGTCGTGTATTTATGAAATCGTCTTTGAGCGGGCCAGTTTGGGCTTGATTACTGGACCGTCTATAAACTGTCGATTGATGCCTTTCAGGCTGGGTGATACATCGATGTGTGTGTGTGTGCACCGTCCCTCAGATGGATGATAATAGGGTGTTTATGTCTGGCAACATTAGTTAGGTGGCGTTAAAAATGCAACAGTGTCGTTCAAGAAGGAGGCGAGTTATCGCCGGTACCCTGAACAAATTACAATATTCTGCTGTCTTTGCAGTCAACCATCAGGCCTGACCACTCAGTTTGTGAAAGACTTGGGCCTAAAATTTTCCTTGAGCGACTTTACAAGGTGAGATCATCGGGGTGTATTGAAGAACCAGGAGTAGTCGTTGCAAACAGAGTACATGGGAGTTGGAGAAGGTTGTGGCCTTTTTTAATCCTCCAAATGGGCTGGCAGGATGGTGCAGAGGTACAGTACCTACCTTTGAGCTGTCTTGTCTGGGTTCCATTCCCAACCCGACTATAAACTGTTGGAATGGTGCTTCCCAGGCTTGGTGTTGCGTGACAAAGTACGCTGTTGTGTGGATGGACATAAGCTGGGTATCTCACCTACTAGCATTAGTTGGTGGATGTCAAAGATCCCATGGTGCCTTTCACAAAAAGTAGCCGAGTTAACGTTGCCATTCTAAACAAATTACAAATGTGTCCCCTGACAGAGGCTGTTGCAAAATGAAAACCTTCAGGATTGGTTCTCATCCAGCAATGTTCACAATATGTTGGAAACGCCCCAATGCTGTCTATCGAGTGTGAAGGATAATGTCAAGATCAAGGTTACTCCCCAATGGGCACACCTTGAGGTTATCCTCTGAATCTTTATGAAGCTACAGTATTTCAATATCCGATAAAGCACAATGTCACCTCACATACTATACGTGACGGTAATTATTTTGATAATCTTTAATGGCTGAAATGGATTTTTACCCCGCACGTGCAAAGCGAAAAGTGGGGTTAAGCAATTGGTTCACCTTGGCTGGCTGTCTGCAAACATCAGTTTCTGATCCAGGAACAACTTGATTTCAATTGAGTGTTATATCTTGAACAGGCATCGGAACACAAACCTGCAGTTGAGCAGTACCTTGGCTGTGAATTTAGCAAATTGTACGGCACCTCGTCCTGAGCGTGCATGCACACTCACAGTAAAGCAATTGCTTCAGTCTCTGTCGGTCTATCCGCAGTCAAAGAAAATTCAAAATCATTCCAAATAGGAAACTTACTGTTTTTAAGAAAGTCATAAAGGACACAAACAACAGGCATGAAGACCTAATGTAATGTGTTAAATAAGGTGGTGGTAAAAGAGGGTGGGTGCATCAGTGGTGGTTAACTTCTGATTCAATAGTTTTTATTTTATTTTATTTTCTACAGCCTTTAAAACTTTTATTTTATTTCAATTGAATTACATCCAGGGTGTTGGAAAATGGATGTACCAAAAAGAACGTTGAATAGTTTTATTGTTATTCGAGATGATGACATTAATTTGATATGAATACATGTAATCAACTTGTAAGTTTTAGTTTATTTTATTTTTCTGGTATTGTTTTGATAGTCTCGAATTCTATTACAAATAAACTTCTCCATGTCATCTATCATTTACTATAATCAATCCAATTTCACGTTCAAATTTTAAGAAAACATTTTCCAACACAGCTGCAGGGATGGATGACAGCATCAACAATACGATGTTTAAGTTCTTCAAGGTCACTTGGTTTGCTCGTGTAGACTTTACTTTAAAAATAAAAACAAAAAATAAAAAAAACCTTGAGATAAAACTCTAAAGGTGCTAAGTTGGGTGAACGAGCGGGCCATTTCATTGGTCCTCCTCGACCAATCCAACGGTCTGGCAAAGTTTGATTTAAGAACACTTTAACAGTTTGAGTGGCGTGAGGTGGTGCTCCATCCTGTAGAGTGTAGAAAGATAGTTATTTGTGACAAGTCGGGATTTTCTTGGAGTTGCGTAATAAAAAACTCTTGTGTCATGTTGAGGTCCAAAATGCTGGTGAGACAGATAGTGCGTTCAACAAAGAAATAGGGTCCCATTGATGTGAGAACGTGACATGACACACCAGACATTTACTTTAGGTAAATTTTCCTTTCGTATTCATACAATTCATTTGCATTTTATTCTCCCCAGATTCTACAATTGTGACGATTAACTTTGCCCGATATGTGAAATGTAGCTTCATCACTAAAAATGAGATGTGATAAAAAAAATTAAAAAAAATGTTCATCCGATTCTATCCATGCAATTAATTGTTGACAAACATTTACTCTTGGTTCATAATCTTCTTCTCAAAGTTTATGAACTGTTTACATTTTATAACATTTAAACCTCAATTCTTTATGAAGGATTTCATGAACAGCTTTTCGGAATGTTTAACTCAAATGAAGCTTTCCTAATTTACTTTTTATGTTTGTTGGTATAAATACCTCCAGAACAACATTCACCCTTTCATTTGACTTTCTTGGCCTTCTAGCAGATTTCCCCTTCAGGGCAGACTCTGTAGCCTCAAAGTGATCCACTCATCTTCATATGGAGCATCTTTCAGCCGCTGCTTTGTTCATTTCACGCTGAAAACCCCTTTGGGCCTGACCGATTGAACCACATTCATGTACAAATCTCACAATTTTACTTTCCCTTGAAGGACTTGTCATTATATCAGAAAATGGGGTTTCTCCTGAAACAGAAAATAAGAATCAATATTCACAACCAACTAAAACTTAGAAGCTTAATACATGTGTTCATATCAAATTAATATCAATGTCTCAAATAGCAATAAAACTATTCAACGTTCTTTTTGGTACATCCATTTTCGGACACCTTGTATTTGAACACTGGAGAACACAAATCGCCGTGTTTCCACTTCCAAAAACCTCCAGTTTCGTAGTGCTTGGGCAAAACTTTATGCCGTCTCGACCAATAAAAATTTGCCGCACACTCTGAGGGTGGAATGACAGCGAGATTCAGACAAAAACGTCGGCTCGTGCTCGGAAACGCAAAGCAAGAGTCGAAAAGACCCTTCCCACGTCCTTTTCAAGATTGCGTGGGGTAAAGGTGCTCTATGAACTCCAGTTTGAGTCCAGCAGCAAATGTCGGCAGACGCCCCCACTTAAAGGACAGCGTACTCACTGATGTAAATGTAACCCCTCCACTTTGATGCAATGGGGTAAGAGTTTATATTCGGCTGGGGGAAATCAAACCTTTATGAGCAGCTTAAAGCCGAGTACCTTTCCTCCGAGTTATCCTGCCAGCCAGACACACCTAAAATAGCCATACCACCACTCAAGTTTGTTATTACCATGGGGATTCGGTAGTGTTGGCCACAGATAATTCCATCCACACCGGTACCCGACAAAGCTATAGTTTACACAAGACACTATATTGATATGCGATTACATTTGTACTACATTCAAAGCATGCTTTAAGTGACGCACAAATAGCACTCTTCCTTTCCAGATCCAGATCCAGTTATTTAATCGGTAGAAAAATGCTTCACAACGTCACGTGACTGTGCTTTTGTGATTTGTGTAAATGCGCGACATCCACCGATGTAAAGGTGAAGTCATGAACTTGCGATGCGATGTTTGGCTTCAACCTTAGACCCTACTAAAATGTAAATCCCAAAGAGATGGAACTTCTTTTATCCACTCGAGGGATGTAGGGGACAGGCAGCAAGTTTGGGGACGTCCGAGCCCCGTGTGCTCAATGTGGAGGACGTGCCACGTCGCAGATTCTTTTGCATTTAGAACCCAATTTTCTATTTGAATTGACTCACTTTTCCACCGTCTCTCTACCGGCTACCACTCAACAGAAAAAGAAACATCTTTATTCGATTTTTCGTACTGATCAATACTCGTACCCAATTACGCATGCCATCGATTAACCTGTATTTTAAAGCAAGTCCTTCGAAGTGTTTTGGCATTCTTCAGTTTATGAGGAACGTAAGGCTGCAGGTATCCTCGAGGAACGCACACTCGCCTCCAAGCTGTCTAGCCTGGGTTCGAATCCTGACCCAGCTACAAACTGACATCCCGGCGTTTTCGCAGGCAGGACGATTCGTCAATTGTGTGGACGTTAAGCCGGGCGTCCAGTGTGCCGGCATTAGTTGGCGGACGTGAAAGATCCCACGGTGTCCACCGCGAAGAGTGGGCGAGCTATCGCGGGCACTCTGAACAAATTACAAATTCCTCGCACTTGCAGTTGAACGTAAAGCCTGGCCAGCCGGTTTGTGAAAGACTTGCACGAAAAACATTCCACGTCCGATACAGGTAGTAGTGGCAGTAGTGGTAGTATGCGAGGGATTTTCAAGATGTTTTTGGAACGATCAGGTACAGTACTCGTGATATAAACAGCCAATAGATGATTATTTTTACGTTTCCAGGTACAAGTACAGGTGAGTAGGTAAAAAATATTCCCCAACATTCACTTTAGAATGTCGGTGCTCATTTAATATTTGAAACGATCAAACTTTGCCGCCGTTTCTCTGATTATCGGGAGCACTTTGTTCCGAAGACCTCATGAACGCTCCTCGCACGTGTCGCGTCGCTCTCCATGGCGACACCGTTTAGCCTCCCTGTTGCGAGGAGGGGGTGGCGGTGAACCCCCTGGGGACGGAAAGGCATCCGTGCGTGACCGTTTGGACAAACTTTCGAGCAAGGTGAGTTCTCAAAGGTAACACGGAAACGGAATTTGACGCGAACGCTCAACGTGTTCCGAACGCACTATCAAAGAGTCGTATTAACGAATGGAATCATTCCAAAACGAGCGGCAAAAGCTCCTCCATCAAGGACGAACGCTGCGGTCACGTGCGCCTCACGTAACGTGACGTCATTTTCAACCGTTAATATGGAATAGGCAAAGCCCAGAAGCGAACGTAGAATTCTTCTTACATTCGCTTCTTAAATATATTCAAATTAAAGTCTTTTTGCTTATAAAAATAAATATTACCTTAAACATACCTTCACAACAACAACTACACCGCTAGAACAGGATCTCATCTGCAAAAATAAATATTACCTCAACATTACTTCCACAACAACAACTATACGCCTAGAACAGGTCTCATCTGAAAAAAAAAATATCCTCAACATTACCTTTTACAACGACAACTACACCGCCTAGAACAGGATCTTCATGAAAAATTATATTACCTCAACATTACCTTCACAACAACAACTACACGCTGCCAGAACAGGATCTCATCTGAAAAAAAAAGAATTCCTCAACATTACCTTCCAACGACAACTACACCGCCTAGTACAGGATTCATCTGAAAAATAAATATTCCCTCAACATTATACCTCAACATACCTTAACAACAACTACACCGCCTAGAACAGGATCTCATCTGAAAAAATAAATTTACTCACATTATACCTCAACATTACCTTCACAACACAACTACACCGCCTAGACAGCATCTCATCTAAAAATAAATATTACCTCAACATTATACCTCAACATTACCTTCACAACAACAACTACACGCCCGAGACAGGATCTCATCTAAAAAATAAATACTAGAACGAACGTAGTATTCTTCTTACATTCGCTTCTGACTTTACTTATAACTTGTTCACAACTGTATACGCAATTTCCGGTTACTTCGGCCTGGATTCGGGATCAGCGATCAAATAAGTAAATCACGATTAAAAATTATTTTTGATGATGCAGGAGATATCTTTATTAAATCAGTGGACGAAATATACACCATGTCTGATATTATTTGGGTCTTTCATGTCTCCGACGATGCCTTTATCTCCCGGCATGCATCATTCCCCATGACAAAAACGGAAGCAAAAAAAACCAGAAGCAAAAAAAAACGGAAGCAAAATGGTCATAGCCAAGACACGGATTCACAATTGCCAGGGTATTGTGTTGTTTTGTTGTTCCTATTCTTTCATGTGCACGCGTTAAGTAATATTCACAAGATAGAAATAAAACCAATGTGTTTTATACACCGCACAGCGTTTAAAAACAACCGGAAGCAAAAGGTCATATCCAACGACACGGATCCAAATAGCCAGGGGTATTGTGTTTGTTGCTGTTTGTTTCCTATTCTCTCACGTGCACGCGTTAAGTATTGAAGCTCACTTCTTCGCTATAATTTCCTCGGACGTTCATGCTCGCGTTGGCACCCGTTAACGGAGGAGAGTTCATTCCCTGTGACTGTAAGTGCATCGAGTAATGAGATATGTAATTAGTGGACGGAAAAGAAACTTGGCGGGAGTAATCCGAGCCTCTCGCCCTGTGCGTGCCGTGCCATGGCGCAAATGCTACGTCAAATCGACGTGACGCGTCATCATCGTACAAAGGCACCCTTTGTGACGATACAAGAAAGGCCGACAGTCGTTAATGAACTTTGATATCTGTACACTTATAATGTAGTGCTGACGTTCTTGTAAATTATATATTTATATGTCCAGTAGTTTTAACGTGATTTCCTCTTCATTTCCTCCGTAGGAATTGTGAACCGAAAGCGAAATAAAACAATGTTTGTGTTTCGATATCAGAGCAGATAATAATATATATATCTACTAGGAAGAGTGCCCGTCATATTTCATGGACTTTATAAAGGTCAATTGTGTTGCACTCTTGGTTTCGCTCAGACTTACCGCTCACCACAAAATGGTGGTGAAACATAGGGCGGCGGAGGTTGGATTTGTCTGAAAAGAAGGAAAAATTTCATGGTTGCGAAATAAATTTTGGCATCAACATGACTCGTGCCTGTTCTCGCGTCATTTCAAAAGGGAATTTTGAGCTTTTCAATGCAGCGCAAGAAGCGGCCGCCATAAACGGGAGACAGACAGACAAACGCACGGACAGACACCACAGTTTACAATGTATAATGGATGACTTCCCTTCCAAGGAACTTCAACACATAAAGAGACCATTCAGCCCATGAAGCCTGTACAATGGTTGCCAACCTATGACTTTTTTGTGCAGTCAAGGCTTATGGGAGAGCTAAACACGAAGCGAATCAGGACGCAACAGGGCAAAAGGAACAGTAGTGAGAGGGTGGTGGGAGGGGGGACACCAACAGCGGAGTTGAAGGACAAAATAGATGAGGGAGAATTGGACAAACAATGGGGTCGGGAGGAATGGAGTGAACAGTATGGAAACGGAAGGAAACTTCTTCCTTCCCCAATCCTCCCTTATCTCCCCTGTATATCTCTCTCTGTCTCTCTGTCTCTCTGTCTCTCTCCTCTCTTTCCCTCCACTCTCTATATGTCCGTTCTCTATCATTTTTAAACGGCTTTAATTTCCTTTTCATTTTTTTTTTCGCTTTCCCAATTCAGTTGTTATTTTGATTTGATATTTGATGTACCACACGAAACATCATATATTTGAGCATCTGTGCCACTGAAGCAGCTTCCTCAGCAAGGGTTACACTGGGTAGTTTGCCATTGCCTTCCCAGCAGGTCGGGCAGGAATTTGTAATTTGGGCACGGTGCCGGCGATAGCTTGCCCAGTCTTCGTGAAGAACACCGTACGGATCTTTAACGTCCATCAACTAATGTCGGAAGACAGCACGCCCAGTTTATTGTCCATCGGAGGGATGACACACACACATTGATGATTCACCCAGTCTGTGAAACACCAGGATGACATTTTATAGCTGGGTCTGGATTCAAACCCGGGTTAGACAGCTGAGAGGCGAGTGTGGGTACCTCAAGTTCATCCTGTCAGAGGTCGTATCTTAATGCACTGTTAATAAACAAAGTGTGATTCCATGTTGTATTTATACATTAAAAATGTAAAAATATACAATAATTACCTTTACAAGAATGAAAAACAGGCCCCATTATTTAATTATATCAGGTTCGGAAAAAAATAAAATAAAATCGCTTTTTTCATAAATTTTTTCCAATTCCACTTTTTATTTCGGCATAATTATTTACACCATGAGTTCTAATCGTCAAATATGGAATCATATTTTGAATATCAGCTTTTAATAAGCCTATACGATACATTATTAAATCTTGCCAGGAGTCAATCACATTGCACCACAGCCTTGCACAGCCATCAGCGTCAACTTATGTATGTATATATATATATATATATATATATAATATATATATATATGTATATATTTCTGTATATATATACACACATACATATATATAATATACAGATATATATACATATATACATATATATATACACACATACATATACACACATATATATTATATATATATATATCATAAATATATATATATAATATAATATATATAATATAATATATAATAAACATAAAATATACATATATATACATATACATATATACATATACAGTATATATATATATATATATTATATATATACATATATAATATATACATATATATGTGTGTGTGTGTGTTGTGTGGTGATTCTGTGGTCATATTTGACGAATTTGCTCGAATAAACGCTCTTTGACTCAGTTTTTCCTTGTTAACGGTGGAGTACACCGCTGTTAGTCGTTTTGTCTTGAGCGTCAAGGTCATGCTGAATAGCTGGTTATAATTCATTGATTGTTCTTTTAACATAATCATAGACTCGTCGAATGTTGCACAAAAAATGTGTTCGCATCGGCGTAAAGCACAACACGTAGAGTTTGAAAATTCCGTGTATTATACCTACAAGTCCTGTATTATATACAGTAGTGTGCATGTGCTGCCACCTCCGCCTCCTCCTCCTCCTCCTCCTCCTCCTCCTCCTCCTCACCAGGGGGAGTTTTTTGCAAATTAGAATTTTTTTGGGGGAAATTTTTTTTTGTTGAAGTTTTTTGCTTTGCAGGGCTCACACCTCCCTTCCGGGACGCACAGCACGATCATGCCGAGTAGTATCTTCCTCTTCTTTTTATTATTATTTTTCTTTTACGGACAAAACTTCATACATTCTCGTGGGGTTGGCCGGAGGGGGGAAATTTTTTGGCACAAGTCTTTCATGAACCGGCTGGCCAGGCTCTGATCTTGACCAAGGTTCGGGGAGGGATTTGGAATTTGTTCAGGATGCCAGTGATAGCTTGCCTACTCTTTGCGAAGGACACCGTGGGATCTTTAACATCCAATAACTAATGTCAATCCGAGGGACGGCACACACACTGATGAATCACCCTGCCCGTGAAACACCTTGATGACAGTTTATTTACAGCTGGGTCAGGAATCAAACCCAGGCAAGACAGCTTCGAGGGGAGTGTGCGTTCCTTGAGCGGCTCTAACCCATCCTGCCAGCCCTGCATGTGCTCTGATACTGTTTAATACTTTTTCATACTCATGCCGTCCATCGGTTTTGCGGCCATTCCTCACAGATCGACTACATACATGATTGAATTTCTGATGTGTCCATAGCTTGACCATGTATATACAACAGCATTCATCTGATGACCATACCTTACCCACCCCCAACTCCACGTGCTCGGTCTCATTATTGCTTTGTGTGTGAGCAGATCAAGATTTGGTTCCAGAATAAGCGCTCAAAGTACAAGAAAATAATGAAACAAGCAGGTGGTACTCCCAATGAACCATCCCCTGCTCCATGGCTCGGAGGACAACCGCTTCCTTTACCTGGCACGGATTACCACCACTCGCCCCCTCCTTGGGACCCCGGGCCTGGAGGCAAGGAGGCCGGCGGCGTTTTGCAGGGCTCACACCTCCCTCTTGGGGCGCACAGCACGATCATGCCTGGGAGTTTTTTAAACTCTGGTTTCCAAACGTGGAGCCCCGGTCGCTTGGACACTCCGACGCACCAACAGCTCATGTGACGCACGGCATGAGAAGGGGACCTTGAGGAGCGCAGGCGCTCTTTGCGTCCAACCGTAACGTTTTACTCCTCGCAGGCTTCAGTGACGCTCTAGCAGGGAGATAAAACCTCCCAAACCATACACAGGTGAAAGAAGGGAAATAACAAACAAACAAGACAGTATATGACATCACACCCGAAAGCTCGGCTATCGTCATGGTGTATGCACCGTGATAGTTTAATGGAGAGAGAGAGTTCGGCACACCATCCACATTGTGCTCATGTTGACTCACTGAGAGATGCTAAACAAGTAGTTGTGATTTCTGGTTGTTGGGTATTAACTCAAGTAGTTGTGTCATTCACCGCCGAATCTCGCCGAGGACCTGCAGAGAGCGAGACGCCATTATGAGTGTAAATAATTATTGACCATTTGTGCACAGTCTCGATGCAAAGAGTCACAAGAGGACTTGCACCACTCACTCTCATCCCCAATGATGGTCAGATTTTTTTTTGTCTGTTCAAGGTTATTGTTGAACAGCTGCCCCAACCCCCACCCCCAGCCCCAAAAATGTGATTTTAATATTTCCACTTTAATTATTGTATACCATTCCGTCTCCGTGGAAGATGCTCGTATAGATGTATTTTATCGTGGTGACGCAATAAATATGTACATAATGCGTGACGTAATTTATATTCTGTTCGAAAAGCTGTAGCAAAGATGCTTTGTTGGTGTGCAGGGCAGGATTGTTTGGTTTCTTTGTTTCTCTACATCATCAATAAAAGTGCTCTCTGTCACAGATTCACGCATCACTTCTTCC
>CM068956.1:25844028-25870628 GCA_035128595.1 Eptatretus atami | reverse complement strand
TGAAATCTTTTGGACCTCAAAATAGTTGTTTTCCCAATTCAGTGAGGACTATGCAATTGCTGTTTAAGTTTCAAGTCAATCGGATGAAAAATGACTTTTTAGAAACACGACCTCAGATGACCTTTGACCTAAATCAATATTTGTGTTTTGCTTCTCAGTTGAGACTACCTCTACAATTGTAAGTTTCATGACAATCGGTTTAGAATTGTGACCTGTTGACAAACAAACAAGATAACAAAATCGACGACAATATACTTGCCGATATACAAACAAACTTGACTATATCGACCGAATATTACCAAACAAACAAACTCACTATACCAACCAATATACAAACAAACAAACTTGACTATACCGACCAATATACAAACAAACAAACTTGACTATACCGACCAATATACAAACAAACAAACTTGACTTATACCGACCAAATACAAACAAAACAAACTTGACTATACCGACCCAATAACAAAACAAACAAACTGACTATACCGACCAATATCACAAACAAACAAACACTTGACTATACCGACCAATATACAAACAAACAAACTTGACTATACCAACCAATATACAACAAACAACTTGACTATACCGACAATATACAACAAACAAATTGACTACCAACAAATCAAACAACAAAACTTGACTATACCGACCAATTACAACAAACAAAACTTGACTATACCGACCAATATACAAACAAACAAACTTGACTACCAACCAATATACAAACAAACAAACTTGACTATACCGACCAATATACACAACAAAACTCTGTCCTTGTGAACTAGAATGTTCCTTCGAGCTGGCTGGCTGGTATTGAGGATGAAACAAAGTCAGCAAGTTTCTGATCTGTGGGAACATGACCCCACGACTGAACGTAGACACATTGCGTATCTTGTGAACTGATTTGCAACATAAACGTGGAAGCGTTTTGACTCATTTGAAAAGTATTCTCGGACTACCTTGCTATCTTTGTGTAGTAGTAGTGCTATCTAAGGTCACTTGATCTTTCATCTCATGCTCCACTGTTTGCACCAACTCTGCAGCGAGCATTGCACCACACAATTATAGATGAGGTATTGAGACGGCATGCTAAGGTGTGACTCTTGCTATGGCTAGTAGAAGGGACACATGTGGTTGTTCATTCTTCTTAATTAGTCAAAGGTAAGCAGCAGCTACAATAGCGAGGTTACTGGCATCAGAGAAGACATGAACCTCCCTTTGCTTTGACTGTGTCAAAGTTTAGTGGGCTGGCAACATCGATGAACATGGATGTTCTTGAGATGGTGGAGTGAGTTTGCGCCAGCCCTCCATCTGAGGAGGCATGTTTCTGGGAGTGGCCTGTCCCATATGTTGCCAGGAACATACTGTTCCTTTTCATCTCAGCCATCAGTTCACAGAGTATAACTTTGCCCTACACAATGATGGGGCTGCAGGACCTAATTGGTCATAATTGAGCTTGCAACCAAGAGAACTCCACACATGAGAGGTTTATCCTGTAGGCTCACTTCAAAGGTGAAGGTGTTCTGTTGAAGGAACCAGTATACCCCCAAGGATCTCTGTGGTCAGCAGCTCTTCATGGTTAAGGTCCAGGCCTCTTCATTATTTTTCTCTCACATTATCTGGAAGAGCATTCATTAACTCTTTGGTGTTAGAGGCAATCTTATGAAAGTGTAGCTTCTTTTGGCTAAAGCATCCCTGGTACGTTTGAGGAGGCTGTTTGCCGTGAGTAATCTGGCAGCGAGGTGAGCCCATCATCGACATAGAAGTTACGATAGATGAACTCTCATACATCATCACCATGAGTGGTTCTGCATTTGTCCGCAACCTTTCTCAGGCCAAACGTCGCGACAGCAGGTGATGAGATGTTTCCGAACAGGTGAACATTCATTCTAGACTCAAGAATGGGCTTTGGCAGGTCATTGTCTTTGAACCACAAGAAGCGAAGGAAGTTTCGATGTTCTGAGTTCCATGGAAAGATATGAAACATGTGTTCCACCTCTCTCATTATGGCTACTTCACCCAGTTTGAACCTGAGGTAATCCCCAGTAGGCTGTTCATCTGGTAGAGTCCTTGAAGAAGTGACTTGTTTAATAAGTCTCATGGAACTCTGCACCAGCATCAAAAACAACTCTGATGTCAGGTTTCTTGGGATGCTGAAGAGCAAAATGAGGAAGATTACCACACCATTTCCGGTGGGATGATCAGCTGGTCTTCTGGTACCAGGCTGGATGGCCTCTTGCAAATATCTTCTCCAAGAATGCAATGTAGTCTGACATCATTTTGGTTTTCATTGCAGGGTTTTTAGAAGGTTATGAGTCTATCTTTGATCTGAGATAGTTGTTGGTGGATTAATCTGTCGTTTCTCGAAGGGTAAGGGGAAATTGAGGTTCCCTTCTGAGTTGGTGTGGGCACCTCGTGTCATGATGTGGATGAAGCATCAGTAATTAACAGATATAGCCTCAAAGTTATGCTGTGGTGTTTCTCTGTCGATGTCATTTATGGTGCATTGTTCTTGGATGTGTAGAGAGATCTTTCACATAGATGTGATTTTCACATATTTTGGTCCGGATGTGGTGGGGTGTGATTGAGGAAGATGCCGTAAGCTGAGTTGTGAGCTTTACCTTCTGCCACATTCATGCACACCTGGTCAGAGGGATGGTCCAAACAAAAAGGTCCTGCACTGGGCCCATGGTGTTCCTATCGGCCCATTTCGAGATTCTCTGACTTTGAAGGCTCCAGCCAGTTTCTCTCGATGAGGTGATGATGTTGATGTCTTTCCTCAGCCTTGGAACTTTGACCGCAATGATCTAAGGTGGGGAACTGTAAACAAAGGTCTGGAGTTGGGATTTGCTTCTCTCACCGGGATGTGATGATTCTCGATGATCGTCGGCATTTGTGTTCTCCTCTGTTGTTTTTTGGTTTTCTACAAATTTCTTACTCTGGGTCTCCCACCATCTCATCTTGGAATTTTATGTATAAAGGAGGTGTGTGATCTTTGCTTTGGCATGTCTTGCACTGCACTTCAGTGTTGCAGTCCTTAAGTCTTGTGGTTGTCACTTGAAGATTTTTAATGTCATGAACTGTAAGATCTTAATGACTGTGAGGTTCGTGTGAAGAGCCCTGATCATCTAGAGTCTAGAAGCCAATTGATCTTGTTTCAGAGCCAAGTCGTATATCTTATGTAATGTCTGAGCTGTAACACCATTGGTGTAGTTATTGTGTCAAACAGTTCTTCTCAGTGCAAAAGGCATCTTCCTGATATTCCAAGTCGACACTTGAGCATACAGGTCTTTTAATTCAGACTAGGTGTCTGTGTATGCTTGGAGTGCAAACGAGCATTGGTGGCTCCATTTGGGTTAGGTATTTATTGTCAGTGGCATCTTGAAGACCATTGAGGGCTTGCTCGGTTTTCCTCCATTGGTGAAACAAGTTTTCTTTTTTCCTAATCTGCACTGTATGTTGTTGTAGACGTAGATGACTCCGCTGTATGAGTGCTTTCCACTGCGGACGTCCGCCAGGCTCATTGCACATGGATGTGTTCGTCCAGCTGTCGCGAGTGAGGTGCTGCGACAGCATAAGAGAGCCGCCGTGGGTTGGGCTAACACCACATTGCAAGGTGTCATCATCGGGTCGAGCTGGGCAGCATGTGAGTGTCCGAATGGAGATCTTCCTTCTTATACTGCGCACTTGACTGTTAATTTGATTCCTTGTGCAGAGGGCCCTCCGATCAGAGTCAATGACTGTACTGGTTTCTGAAGCATAGTCAGACGCGAAACGATAAGCTCCTAATTTTCACCAACGCATGTTCACCCACCATTATACTGCTTAACGAAATGTCACTTGCAGGCACGGACATGGGTCTTGTAACTGCTTCTTTAATTCTAACAGTGACTGCAAAAATAAAACAAACAAACACTGGATGTTTGCCAAGCCACAATCACAATCCGAACAGAGAAAATATTTTTGTTAGCGCCCCATCAGTCAGCCGGAGCTTCAAAAGGAGCAGGTGCCGCATCACAAAGGAGCATCACACATGAAACCCAAAGGAACAAAAAGGGAGGTGTCGGCATTGCCACAATAGAATAAAAGTAACTCTGAAATGATGCTCATGTTGATCCAGCTTGATGACATATCAGTTTGCGGAGATCCATGGCATAGCAATGGGCGTGATGATTATGGCTGCGGGATAGGCGCAAATCGTCCGGGTAAGGTTGGTGAGAGTCCGCGGTGCGAGCAGTGGTCGTGCGCATCGCAGCTGGGTTCTCCGTGGGGTAATCCCCGAAGTCAAGTGACTAAAAGAAATAAAAGATCAATGAACAGTATGGGAGCCCAGATTGATATGGCATAGGTTAGAGACAGTCATCCATAGAATGTTAGATTAGTGATGGGAGAGTGAAAAGGGATGTGCTAGTCCAAAGAAAAGATGGGAAAGCATGATTAGATAAAGGAATATAACAGGCCAGAAAAGGGCATGACACCATCGTCCTCTCATGGAGGAAGGGGAGATGATGTGTATGTGAAAAAGTACAGGGGGGATGAGTATGAGTATGGTGTGAGAGATGAATGTGGAGGGAAACATTCCCTACCAAGAAAACTGGGAGGATAGAGTTGCAGGGGCTTCAGCTATTTCGCAAACAGAACAGCTCACGTGTTTGGTGTGAAGAAGTAAAAGTTAGTTAAAAGGGTACATTAGTTCATTAACGGGCTGGGGGTTTGGCTTAGTGGAGAGTAGAGTTGGAATAAAGGGCACCCAGCATTAGGCATGCCAAGCTTGAGCCAATCAGTACCCAGTGGGGCAGGGAGTGTTAGAAGGTGGTCCAGACACCCAGTAGAGGGGTCCGAGCACCACATGCAAGAGAGGCACCAGAAGAGGGGAGGCAGCAGAGGCATCCCCTACTAGTTTAGGGGGAATGGTAGCTCGGATGGGGGGCGATGTCAGCGACCTGGGTGCCAAGTTGTGAGCAAGCATGAAGATCTTGCAGGGGAAGCACATCACCCAGCCTGCTCGTGCCGTGGGAGCTTTCAGTTCTTCACCTGCTTTAAATTATTTTCATTGCACTCAAAGAAGTTACACTTCGGAGATATCCGTTAATAACTTTTTTTTTTCACTTAATAGGTATTTGACACGTTCGTGTGTTGTAAATATGGAGAAGATGGAACCATAGCCTTGCTTAAATAAATATGCTTATACACTTGGTTATAGAATCAGTAATTCCTGAACATTTTCACATTTCACTCCAAATTTTGACTTATAATTCCACGTAATCTGATCCTCAAGCCGAATAATTTGGATTATATACTTAATTCGTCTGTGACGGCCCGTCATGGAAAAATGAAATCACTCCACGCTCGTAATTTGAAAATATAGCACCGACAAAAAGCGATGTGAACAGCGATTCCGTAGTATGAATCTCTCTCTTTATGCAATTGCTGTTTAAGTTTCAAGTCAATCGGATGAAAAATGACTATTTTAGAAACACGACCTCAAGATGACCTTTGACCTAAAAATCAATATTTGTGTTTTGGCTTCTCAGTTGAGACTACCTCTACAACTTGGTAAAGTTTCATGACAATCGGTTTAGAATTGTGAACCTGTTGACAAACAAACAAGATAACAAAATCGACCGACCAATATACTGACCGATATACAAACAAACTTGACTATATCGACCGATATACAAACAAACAAACTTCACTATACCAACCAATATACAAACAAACAAACTTGACTATACCGACCAATATACAAACAAACAAACTTGACTATACCGACCATATAACAAACAAACAAACTTGACTATACCGACCAAATACAAACAAAACAAACTTGACTATACCGACCCAATATACAAAACAAACAAACTGACTATACCGACCAATATACAAACAAACAACCTTGACTATACCGACCAATATACAAACAAACAAACTTGACTATACCAACCAATATACAACAAACAACTTGACTATACCACCAATATACAACAAACAAATTGACTATCCAACCAAATACAAACAACAAAACTTGACTATACCGACCAATTACACAAACAAAACTTGACTATACCGACCAATATACAAACAAACAAACTTGACTATCCAACCAATATACAAACAAACAAACTTGACTATACCGACCAATATACACAACAAAACTCTGTCCTTGTGAACTAGAATGTTCCTTCGAGCTGGCTGGCTGGTATTGAGGATGAAACAAAGTCAGCAAGTTTCTTGATCTGTGGGAACATGACCCCACCGACTGAACGTAGACACATTGCGTATCTTGTGAACTTGATTTGCAACATAAACGTGGAAGCGTTTTGACTCATTTGAAAAGTATTCTCGGACTACCTTGCTATCTTTGTAGTAGGTAGTGCTATCTAAGGTCACTTGATCTTTCATCTCATGCTCCACTGTTTGCACCAACTCTGCAGCGAGCATTGCACCACACAATTATAGATGAGGTATTGAGACGGCATGCTAAGGTGTGACTCTTGCTATGGCTAGTAGAAGGGACACATGTGGTTGTTCATTCTTCTTAATTAGTCAAAGGTAAGCAGCAGCTACAATAGCGAGGTTACTGGCATCAGAGAAGACATGAACCTCCCTTTGCTTTGACTGTGTCAAAGTTTAGTGGCTGGCAACATCGATGAACATGGATGTTCTTGAGATGGTGGAGTGAGTTGCGCCAGCACGTCCATCTGAGGAGGCATGTTTCTGGGAGTGGCCTGTCCCATATGTTGCCAGGAACATACTGTTCCTTTATCATCTCAGCCATCAGTTCACAGAGTATAACTTTGCCCTACACAATGATGGGGCTGCAGGACCTAATGGGTCATAAATTGAGCTTGCAACCAAGAGAACTCCACACCATGAGAGGTTTATCCTGTAGGCTCACTTCAAAGGTGAAGGTGTTCTGTTGAAGGAACCAGTATACCCCCAAGGATCTCTGTGTCAGCAGCTCTTCATGGTTAAGGTCCAGGCTCTTCAGTTATTTTTCTCTCACATTATCTGGAAGAGCATTCATTAACTCTTTGGTGTTAGAGGCAATCTTATGAAAGTGTAGCTTCTTTGTGGCTAAAGCATCCCTGGTACGTTTGAGGAGGCTGTTTGCCGTGAGTAAATCTGGCAGCGAGGTGAGCCCATCATCGACATAGAAGTTACGATAGATGAACTCTCATACATCATCACCATGAGTGGTTCTGCATTTGTCCGCAACCTTTCTCAGGCCAAACGTCGCGACAGCAGGTGATGAGATGTTTCCGAACAGGTGAACATTCATTCTAGACTCAAGAATGGGCTTTGGCAGGTCATTGTCTTTGAACCACAAGAAGCGAAGGAAGTTTCGATGTTCTGAGTTTCCATGGAAGATATGAAACATGTGTTCCACCTCTCTCATTATGGCTACTTCACCCAGTTTGAACCTGAGGATAATCCCCAGTAGGCTGTTCATCTGGTAGAGTCCTTGAAGAAGTGACTTGTTTTAATAAGTCTCATGGAACTCTGCACCAGCATCAAAAACAACTCTGATGTCAGGTTTCTTGGGATGCTGAAGAGCAAAATGAGGAAGATACCACACCATTTCCGGTGGGATGATCAGCTGGTCTTCTGGTACCAGGCTGGCATGGCCTCTGGCAAATATCTTCTCCAAGAATGCAATGTAGTCTGACATCATTTTCGGTTTTCATTGCAGGGTTTTTAGAAGGTTATGAGTCTATCTTTGATCTGAGATAGTTGTTGGTGGATTAATCTGTCGTTTCTCGAAGGGTAAGGGGAATTTGAGGTTCCCTTCTGAGTTGGTGTGGGCACCTCGTGTCATGATGTGGATGAAGCATCAGTAATTAACAGATATAGCCTCAAAGTTATGCTGTGGTGTTTCTCTGTCGATGTCATTTATGGTGGCATTGTTCTGGTGATGTGTAGAGAGATCTTTCACATAGATGTGATTTTCACATATTTTGGTCCGGGATGTGGTGGGGTGTGATTGAAGGAAGATGCCGTAAGCTGAGTTGTGAGCTTTACCTTCTGCCACATTCATGCACACCTGGTCAGAGATGGTCCAAACAAACAAGGTCCCTGCACTAGGCCCATGGTGTTCCTATCGGCCCATTTCGAGATTCTCTGACTTTGAAGGGCTCCAGCCAGTTTCTCTCGATGAGGTGGATGATGTTGATGTCTTTCCTCAGCCTTGGAACTTTGACCGCCAATGATCTAAGGTGGGGAAACTGTAAACAAAGGTCTGGAGTTGGGATTTTGCTTCTCTCACCGGGGATGTGATGATTCTCGATGATCGTCGGCATTTTGTGTTCTCCTCTGTTGTTTTTGAGTTTTCTACAAATTTCTTACTCTGGGTCTCCCCACCATCTCATCTTGGAATTTTATGTATAAAGGAGGTGTGTGATCTTTGCTTTGGCATGTCTTGCACTGCACTTCAGTGTTGCAGTCCTTAAGTCTGTGGTTGTCACTTGAAGATTTTAATGTCATGAACTTGAAGATCTTAATGACTTGTGGTTCCGTGTGAAGAGCCCTGATCATCTAGAGTCTAGAAGCAATTGATCTTGTTTCTAGAGC
Organism: Eptatretus atami; assembly: GCA_035128595.1. NCBI lineage: Eukaryota > Metazoa > Chordata > Myxini > Myxiniformes > Myxinidae > Eptatretus > Eptatretus atami. The sequence continues at coordinate 25,862,048 of CM068956.1, read as the reverse complement.
CAAGTCGTATATCTTATGTAATGTCTGAGCTGTAACACCATTGGTGTAGTTATTGTTGTCAAGACAGTTCTTCTCAGTGCAAAAGGCATCTTCCTGATATTCACAGGTCGACACTTGAGCATACAGGTCTTTTAATTCAGACTAGGTGTCTGTGTATGCTTGGAGTGCCAAACGAGCATTGGTGGGCTCCATTTGGGTTAGGTATTTATTGTCAGTGGCATCTTGAAGACCATTGAGGGCTTGCTCGGTTTTCCTCCATTGGTGAACAAGTTTTCTTTCCATAATCTGCACTGTATGTTGTTGTAGACTGTAGATGACCTCCGCTGTATGATGTCTTTCCCACTGCGGACGTCCCGCCAGGTCCATTGCACATGGATGTGTTCGTCCAGCTGTGCGAGTGAGGTGCTGCCGACAGCATAAGAGGAGCCGCCGTTGGGTTGGGCTAACACCACATGCAAGGTGTCATCATCGGGTCGAGCTGGGGCAGCATGTGAGGTGTCCGACATGGAGATCTTTCCTTCTTTACTGCAGCACTTGACTGTTAATTTGATCCTTGTGCAGAGGGCCCCTCCGATCAGAGTCAATGACTGTACTGGTTTCTGAAGCATAGCTCAGAGCGAACGATAGCTCTAATTTCACCAGCGCATGTTCACCAACCATTATACTGCTTAACGAAATGTCACTTGCAGGCACGGACATGGGGTCTTGTAACTGCTTCCTTTAATCTAACAGTGACTGCAAAAATAAAACAAACAAACCACTGGATGTTTGCCAAGCCACAATCACAATCCAGAACAGAGAAAATATTTTTGTTAGCGCCCCATCAGTCAGCCCGGAGCTTCAAAAGGAGCAGGTGCCGCATCACAAAGGAGCATCACACATGAAACCACAAAGGAACAAAAGGAGCAGGTGTCGGCATTGCCACAATAGAATAAAAGTAACTCTGAAATGATGCTCATGTTGATGCCAGCTGATGACATATGCAGTTTGCGGAGATCCCATGGCACTAGCAATGGGCGTGATGATTATGGCTGCGGGATAGCCGCAAATCGTCCCGGGTAAAGGTTGGTGAGAGTCCGCGGTGCGAGCAGTGGTCGTGGCGATCGCAGCTGGGTTCTCCGTGGGGTAATCCCCGAAGTCAAGTGACTAAAAGAAAATAAAAGATCAATGAACAGTATGGGAGCCCAGATTGAGATGGCATAGGTTAGAGACAGGTGATCCATAGAATGTTAGATTAGTGATGGAGAGTGAAAAGGGATGTGCTAGTCCAAAGAAAAGATGGGGAAAGCATGAGTTAGATAAAGGAATTATAACAGGCAGAGGAAGGGCATGACACCATCGTCTCTCTCATGAAAGGGGGATGAATGTGTATGTGAAAAAGTACGGGGGGGATGAGTATGAGTATGGTGTGACGGAATGAATGTGGAGGGAACATTCCCTACCAAGAAAACCTGGGAGGATAGAGTTGGCAGGGGCTTCAGCTATTTCGCAACAGATACAGCTCACGTGTTGGTGTGGAAGAAGTAAAAGTTAGTTAAAAGGGTACATTAGTTCATTAACGGGCTGGGGGTTTGGCTTAGTGGAAGTAGAGTTGGAATAAAGGGGCACCCCAGCATTAGGCATGCCAAGCTTGAGCCAATCAGTAACCCAGTGGGGCAGGGGAGTGTTAGAAGGTGGTCCAGACACCCCAGTAGAGGGGTCCGAGCACCACATGCAAGAGAGGGCACCAGAAGAGGGGAGGCAGCAGAGGCATCCCCCTACTAGTTAGGGAGAATGGTAGCTCGGATGGGGGGCGATGTCAGCGACCTGGGTGCCAAGTTGTGAGCAAGCATGAAGATCTTGCAAGGGGAAGCCACATCACCCAGCCTGCTCGTGCCGTGGGAGCTTTCAGTCTTTCACCTGCTTTAAAATTATTTTCATTGCACTCAAAGAAGTTACACTTCGGGAGATATCCGTTAATCTTTTTTTTTCACTTAATAGGTAATTTGACACGTTCGTGTGTAAATATGGAGAAGATGGAACCATAGCCTTGCTTAAATAAATATGCTTATACACTTGGTTATAGGAATCAGTAATTCCTGAACATTTTCACATTTCACTCCAGATTTTGACATTTATTTAATCCACGTGATCTGATCCTCAAATCCGAAATCATATTTGGATTATATACTTTAATTCGTCTGTGACGGCCCGTCATGGAAAATGAAATCACTCCACGCTCGTAATTTGAAAACTATAGCACCGACAAAAGCGATGTGAACAGCGATTCGTAGGTATGAAGATCAGGCATTCGATGGATATGAGTGAGGAAAGTGAAACAAAAAAAAATTGAGTGCTTTATCGTTAAGAAACCGTTGCGGCCTGTTCCAAGTCAAGGCATTGTTGAGCAGGTCAAACAAAATGGCAACTTTAGACCCCAGCGAGCTGACAGAGCGCTGACGAAGATGGCGGCCATCTTGGTGAGGCTTATTTTATTGTTTTTTGCGATGAACATCCCCAAAATTATCTTCAAAAGGAGTGTTTAACTTTATCCAAACACCCAGTTTTCATTTGTGCACCTCCTTGGAGTCCCCTTGGTATGCATGCAAAGTTTGGCGCACCTATAGGTTTCATGGTTTTGGAGTTATGGAGGAGACACACTGACTGACTGACTGACTGACTGACACACTAACATTTATTATTATAGATGTAGGTGTGGGTGGGAGGAAAAATTAAGGAAAACAGAGAATGCAGGATGGTCAGAGAAGGAAAGGGGTGAGCAAAGTTTGGGAGAAAGGAAGGAAAGATTGGGAGGAATCAGAGTATGGGGATAGAATAGAAGGAAATGAGCAGAGAAGGAAAGAGGGTAAAGAAAAATTCTGCCATGTTGGCCCACAGAATAAGCAGATGACTCCAAAAATGAAGGACAACAGGGTGAGTGGAGACAGAAGGGATGGCAATATTGGATGGGATATTAAGGGAAATAGAGAAAAGACTTCCATGAGATATATTGTTATGGATTTGGAAGCATTCTGCACACAGACAGTCAGAGTCGCCGTAGTTTAGTTATTTCGATAAGTATGTGTTTATAGTTAGAATCCTTCCTTCTGTCTAATGGGAATTACATGTGTGTCTACGAGTTATTTTTTAGCTAGGTTTTTTCTCATCAACAACAACTACTCTACTACTACTACTACTACTCACTACTACTACTACTACTACATCACGACAATACGGCACGTCCGCACTCGACCGGTCGCCATTGCCCACGTGGTTTTCGGCTGAAGGCGTGGGCGGACCTCCAACGCCTCAGATCGAGGATTCATCCCAAGGAAGGGCATGGACCGTTTCCTCCAGCAATGAGCGAAGGGCGAGCATGACACGCACGCCCCAGCCAATCGGGAGGTGACCACGAGTCATCCGACAACCCCTCGTCCAATCAGGAGGCGAGGGGGAGGAGAAGAGACCCCTCCCACCTCAGAAGGGTAGGGTGGTTGTCTGGACTCGTGTTGGGCAGACAAGGGTGCGTTCTGCAGGATCGTGGCGAGTGCGGGCTTGGTCTTGCGGTCCGTGGGTTCGAGTCCCAGCGTGGTGTTTGCGTTGGGGCGCTCGAGCTGGGATTCCCGTTCCCGTCCACCGACTCCGAGCTCCACAAGTGCGGGTCGGTTGAACCGCGCGGGCGGGGAGTACCCGGCTCAACCGAAAATAGACCCACGAGGTCCATTTGTGTGTGTTGTGTGTGTGTGTGTGTGTTGTGTGTGTGTGTGTGTGCGTGTGTGTGTGCCGGCGTCGTGTGGCCCGTCTGGATTAGTAGATTTGTGTAAGTGCTTTCCTTTGCTTGTACATTGCCTGCCTTTTTCATGATAACTCTGCTCTGTTGTGCTCCCCTCCCCGATTATTGTTTGTAAAATAACCCCTGTTTAAATGTACCAGCTCGTTTTCTGTGCTTTCTTCATTGGCCTAGCATGGTGCGGGTTTGGATTAGTAATTATTACCGTTCGTGCCGTGGATTGTTTATTGGGACCGGCGTGGCTCTGGTAACTCCACTCGTTACGCCGGATCCGAGTCGGTACCTGCGACTCGGTGCGGACAGAGTCGGCCGAGGGTGTGGTTTTCCCCGGTAGTTGGACGACGTGGGGTACTTAGGTATTGGGTCGCCGAAATAGGTGACCCTTATTGTCAGTTTCTGTCTGTTTTGTTTGGATGTTTGTTCGTTTGTCATCAGCATAATTGGTAGTAAACGTGGGCGGATTTTGACCAAACTCGGGTGGTAGGTACATCTTATGACCTAGTGCTTTGGAAATTGTGATGTTGCTAGCGACGCTTTGGTTCCCTAGCAACAACCGAAAAACCTTCAAAATCGGTACCGTTCACGCGAAATCATTCCGAAAAGCCATTATCCACGTAGGGTTATGAAATTTGGCACGATTATCTACAGGTGATGCTCTATCCAATATATTCCGGTTTTTTATACGCCGAATATATATATATATATATATATATATATATATATATATATATATATATATATCGGGGCGTATTATGTGATACCGGTCTCCGTTCCTGTCCGCACTCTAACTCGCAAAGTTTTCAACTTTCACGTTTCATATTTGGTACATCGGTACACGACTGTGGAGACGGTGTGTCGTGACATACGTTCGTCATCTAAAGTGGTTGCCATGGCAACCAGGATGCTGTTTTCCATTTAGTAGCACAATTCTGTATGTACCTTCTTCTTCATAAATTGAGTTTCAATATATAATTGCGTGCACGCGTGCGTGTGTGGTGTGTCAGAGACTTTTTCGGGCATATATTGTGCTCACTTGCGCTCTTGTGTGATAATGGAATACTTTACCCGCAGCGCCCTACAATTAGGGTATGCCGCGAAAATTGGCGAAAGTTGAAGGCGCCCCTAGCGACCAGGTGAGTGCATCGATACGAATGGAACTTTGCAGGTTCATGGTACTCAATGAGTACTACAACTTTGCCTCAGGACATATTGACCGATTTCGCTTAGGTCAGGGGTCAAATTAGTGCAAAAATCGATAATATCGAGGAGCTGGAGGTACCTTCATGCCAAATGCCTCCTAGGGTTATGGTCGGATGGTCATGAAAATTCACACTAATCGTCTGGAATACATTGTGCACAAACGATCAAGCCGGATTTTCGATTTGAATCTTTGGTCACCCACAGCACCCCCTCGAACTTTGGGGATTTCCGATTTCAAACCGCATTTTCGGTACTTTTCATTCAAATGGATACCGAGTATCTATCAGTAGATGGAACTGGATGAGATTTGATATGCATAATCTTAAGGGGTGTTCCCTATCCGCTATATGACATCCATTTTGCTCTATATCTTATAGTTTCCATGCTCGGCGACCCATCGCCGCCTACCGGCTTGTATTGAATTAGGCAGTTGACCCTACCCCACGCCGTCAAATTATTGACCGATTTCGCTTAGTCAGGGTCAAATTAGTGCAAAAATCGATAATACTCGAGAGCTGGAGGTACTTCATGCCAAATACCTCCTTAGGGTTTGTCGGATGGTCATGAAAATTCACACTAATCGTCTGGAATACATGTGCACCAACGATCAAGCCGGATTTTCGATTTAGATCTTTTGGTCACCACGCACCCCCTCGAACTTTGGGGATTTCCGATTTCAAACCGCATTTTCGTACTTTTCATTCAAATGGATACCGAAGTATCTATCAGTATGGAACTGGATGAGATTTGATATGCATAATCTTAAGGTGATTCCCTATCCGCTATATGACATCATTTTGCTCATATTCTTATAGTTTCCATAATGTTCGGCGACCATCGCCGCTACCGGCTTGTATTGAAAATTAGGCAGTTGACCCTACCCCACGCCGTCAAATTATTGGCGACCACGGTCCGCTAAGGGACCCGGGACCTTGGACTTCGAGGAGTCACGATCCTAAATTCCGGGTGTTCGGTGGGAGACGACTCCACTGCTCCACCTAGTGGTCGTTTATCGCCACCGACCCCTCCGGCCCACAACAATATTGTTGAGGGGGTGGGAGTCGGGGGATTCCCCATGCAAACGCCCCTCAAAATGATTTACTGGATGATGACGTCATTGGCATCCAGATCGGGAAAAATAGTTAAACGAGTCAAAAAAAACAAAAATCTTTTAAAATGAAACAAACATGTAGGTATGGAATCCCCAAAAAACAACCAAACAATGTAGGAAGGAATGACACTATAATACAACACCGTAATCCTTTTACGGATTGCCATCACGACATATTTAACATTTTTGTTGTAGGTGGCAATAGTAACAATTGTATGAAGATGTCTATGTTAGAAGTAGTGTGGGTTGGTGCAATTCATATTTGGGACCACGGTGGGATCGTTAATTCAATGATTCCCGGTCAAGAACACTCCACCCTTAAACCCCATACATACCACCGAAGGTGGATGGAGGTTATGTTTTCAGCCGTCTGTCTGTCTGTCTATTTGCTTGTTCGTCAATTGCCTACAGGTCACAATTTCAAACCGATATTCACAAAACTTCACCACATGCTAGAGTTCATCATTAGCAAGAAGCCTATTGTTTTTTTGAGGTCAAAACGTCAAAAGGTTATCAGAGGCCGAGTTTCGAAAATTGTTAATTTTCATCTGATTGACTGGAAATTTGAAGAGGAGTTGCATATTTAGTGATTGAATTCAACCACCAATTATTTTTGAGGTCAACATCGGCCAAAAGGTCAAAATAGGCCAAAGGTCAACAACAGGTAAGATTTCTAAAATCATCAATTTTCATCCATTTGACTTGAAATTTGAAGAGGATTTATATTTGAGGTCACTGAATTCAACCAGCCAATTATTTTTGAGGTCAACATAGACCAAATGGCCAACATAGGCCAAAGGTGAACAACTTTGGTGATATTTCTAAAATCTTCAATCTTCATCGCATTGACTTGAAATTTGAAGAGGATTTGCATGTCAGGTCACTGAATTCAATCAACAAGTATTTCAGAGGTCCACATAAGCCAAAATTTCGACATAGGCCAAATTTCTAAAATCCTCAATTTTTATCCGATTGACTTGAAATTTGAAGAGGATTGGTGGATTTGGTCATCAATTTCAACCACCAATTATTTTTAGGTCAAATTTGTTTTGTGGAATTCGCAAGTATAGTGCTATGCAGGACATCTCGTTTGTTTGTTTGTTTTGTGAACCAAATATTTCAAAAAAGTTGTGGATGGATTTGGACGAAGTTTGGTGGAGAGCTTGGGTATGTGACACGGATGAAATGATTCGGTTTTGGTGACTATCCGGATCCGCATCCGAGAATTTTTAGATCCTCGTGGAGGATCTCTGTCTTACTCACGTTGTTGTTCTTCATCTTCTTCTTGTTGGACTTTTTGTTTCACAGCCTACAGTTTTCATCGAAACTTCCTGAAACTTGGCATATATATGTAAACATACCCTGTGCAGACAGTAACATCTCCGATTTTGAAAATTCCTCCTAGAAAAAAACTTTTGATGTCAAAATATCTCCGCTAATGGAAATCGCCTAAACAATTATCTCCGAAACTAGGCAAGCTTTTTGAATTCTGTTTGCGGGAATCGAACAGGGCATTCGCAGAGATGATTACCGCACATATGATGCATCACTATGACGTCATATCAATTTTTATGACGTCATTCTATTTTTTTGACACTTTTTGTTTCACAACCCAGAGTTTTCATCGGATCTTCGTGAAACTTGCCATGTATATGCAGAAAGCCCCAGCGCAGGCAGTAACCATCTTCCTAAAAAAAAAAGTTGACGTCAAATATCGCTGCTAATGGAAATCGCCAATACCATTATCTCCGAAACTAGGCAAGCTGTTTGAATTTTGTTTGCGGAATCAAGCGGCATTAGCACAGATAATTTATCGCAAACCTGATACATCACAATGACGTCATATTCGTTTTTATGACGTCATCATTAAGAGGACGAGATCTTAGCCTCATTTTGAGCTTTAAAGTGATTTTCACCATTGAGTGATGGGGCTAAAACATCCATCCATCCATTGGGACCACACTCTGTGCAGAGCGTTGGTGTTGCCGAAGCAGCCTCCTGGGCTATTGGGGCACAATACTGGACAGCTCGCCACTCCGAGGAAGGATACCAGCAAGCTGGTACTCATTTTGACAACCTCAGGAGGATGACAGGCAGAGTCAACCCCACCTGGTATTAATTCAACAGCACAGCTAAAAAATGTAGCACGATATCTCAAAAAGTTATGGACGGATTCGGGCGAAACTTGGTGTGTGGACGAGTTGGTTAGGTGACAATAACAAGCCGATTAAAATGTAGTTCAGGTCTGAATCCAGCTCCGGCCTTTCAGTGGGATAGAAAACATAAATTAATCAGGCTGGCAGGGGGGATGCGCTCTACCGAGTGCCCTTCTAGTTGTGTATTTTATCCGTTTTGGGATGGAGACGGAAAAACGTCAAAAGATTTTGTGTTGGTAATCAGTAAGATAATTGTGGTGTTGTGTTGTGGTACCATTCCTATACCTTGTCATTCCTTCTGATCTCGTTTGGTTGGTTTTTTTTTTTGGGAGGATTTCGTCCTGACATGGATTTTGATTTTTATAAAATGTTCTTTTCTGACTTTGTAGGATATAGAACTAAACCTTTTATATATCGGTATGGATATGTAGATTAGAGAACTGTCAACCGTTTGACGCAGCTTGTGTTGATAAATTCGTTGTTTTCTCCACCTGTGCCTAATTAGCGATTGTTGCTGCAGCTTCCTTCCTTTAAGCTCGTTATGGGTTTCGTTAAATCTGTTACTAATTAATGTTTACACTCAAAGAGCTAGAATATTGTATTCAACATCGTTACACATTTACATCCGTAACGTATCTTGGAGTTCATGTGATGATGATGATGATGATGATGATGATGATGATGATGATCCAGTTCAAAACACGAGATCTTGGTTCGAACGTCCTTTCGAGTTCCCTAAACTACACTCGCACCGATTCGATTGTAGTTTTGTGTGTGTAGTTTGCGAAGCGATAGTTTTACGGTAAATCGTTATATAGTGTGCGCCCTCTCGGGGAACGCACGGAGGGATCGTTAATTCAACGACTCCCAGTCAAGAACACTCCCCCGTACATACCCGAGCCCCAACCCACGTCGCAGGACAAAAGCTCACCCCCTGCTCCGAGACTCCACCCCCACACACACAAACTCCGCCCACCCTCGACATTCGCCACGCCCACCCCCGAGATCGCCCCATGGCCGGCAGACCCGCCGTCCCCAAACATCACCCAGTGTTGCATCGACGTATACACATTGGTGTGCAAAATATATATACGAACGCTGCTAAAAATCATGATGAAAGGTATTTGGAGACTCAGTGCAATGAAGAGGAGGCTCAACCCCGAACGAATGACGAATATTACCCGTCACCTTCAATCGAACGTTAGGCCTGGCCAGCGGGTTCGTGAAAGACTGGGCAGACCGCCCAGATAAAGGATGGAATATTATTAGGAAATGAATAAAGAAGATTAAGTAACGTGATCTCCTCCCACACGTGTTTGTGCGTGATGTCATATTTATATCAAGCGTCACATATAAATATAACGGAAAGTGCAAAGTTTTATTAAAAACACAGGATGAACAATTTATTTTTTATTACACATATTAATAACTATAATTGCCGTGTGCATAATACACGGACAGAGTATCCCAGAACTAAAAAAAAAAAATCAAGAATGGAGCAGATTCGTTTGAATTGGAACTTTTCACAGGAACACCTGAACACCGCGTGGGTTTGTCCTTCGACGAGGAGAAGAAAACCGCCGGAAATAATTAATTAATTAAAAAAAATTACATCATCATTCGGCCGACGTGACCCCCGGTGACGTCACCACGTTGGGTGCACGTCGAGTTCCTACAACAGCGAAGCGAAGCGCACGTAGGCGCACGGCGGGATGGCCGTGACGCGGTCGGCGCTCGCTGCCCAAGGAGCCATTTGGCTGTCGGCGTGCGGACCTCGCAGGAAGTGCGACAAGAAGCCCTCGGGGCTGGTCACGAGCTGGTGCGTGCCCCACGGGCCTGGCATCTCCCAGAGGGCGGGCGAAGGCATGGCCGGCGGACCCATGAGGAGCGACGGAGATAACGCGTGCGTTGGCACTGCCGGTGGTCCGTTAGGGCGCGCTGCTGCTTGGTGGTCGTTTTGCTGCGCCTCTGGGTCACGGGTCACGGGTCGCGGTTGAATCTCCTGTGATTTGCTCTGTTTCTGAAGCTTGGAGCGTCGGTTCTGGAACCAAACTTTGATCTGCACGACCGCGGGAAAACGGAATGGAGTCGTTATTGATGATCAATGACGTCACACAAGCAACTACAACAGCTGTGCCCGTGCGTCAGGTATTCAACCAAAGCGCATTTCAAAGTGAATCAAAATTAAGGTGTTTTGTGTGTGCGTGCGCGTACCTGTGTGTACCTGTGTATACGTGTACCTGCGTGTGTGTGCATGTATGTACCTGTGTGTGTGTGTATACGTATACCTGTACCTGCGTGTGTGTGCATGTATGTACCTGTGTGTGTGTATGAGTATACCTGTACATGTGTGTGTGTATAAGTATACCTGTGTGTGCATGTATGTACCTGTGTGTGTGTAAGTGTACCTATGTGTGCATGTATGTACCTGTGTATGTGTATGCGTAAGTATACCTGTACCTGCGTGTGTGTGCATGTATGTACTTGTGTGTGTATGCATACGTATACCTGTGCCTGCGTGAGTCCTAGCGTGCTGGCCAGCTCGGTTCGTTCTGGCTGGGACAGGTACCGCGAGTGCTGGAAACGGCGCTGCAGCAGGGCCACTTGCATCGCTGAGAAGTTGGTCCTTGGCTTTCGCTTCTTGCGATCCTTGCGAGGTCCAGCGGATGCTTCAGCTTCGCGGGTGTGGGTGAGGTCTTGGTACGAAGCACCGCGAACTGCAGTGTTGGTGCATCAGATGAGATCAAGACAGGAAGGGAAGGGCGATGGAGTGTGGGAGGGGGTGCACAGGTATAAGGATGATCATTCAAGGTTGCATCTTGCGGGATCTGGCGATTATACATGTTGGTTTTTTTTAATTAAACGTCACGTTTGTGTGTGCCTAGTGGGACGTTCGTGAAGCCATGGATCAAGATGGGTTCGATATGAACGATGCGCTAATTATGATTGCTTTTGGAACTCTCGACATTTCATGCTTTCCATGAACGGCAGCCAGACGACACGTTTGTATGGACCAAGTTTCTGTTTGAAATGGGTTCTCTACATCTAAACAAAGGGACAAATAACCAAATCAAAACCAATATTATTGTCATTCATTGATTCATACAATCCCGTCCATGCAAATCTATATATTATTCTAATTTGTGCCAGATTAGATGTTTTCTTTTTTAAATGGGGCGAAAGCTTCATACATCAATGGGAAAAAATCGTTGCTGGACATTATAATATATATGTATATATATATATATATACACACATAATTGGGAAGATGCAAGAAACAATGATGGTACCGTGTCTTAACGTTTTCTGATTATTGTATTTCAATTTTTTAATTTTCCTTGTAAATTAAAATATGATGTTACGTGTGTAGTCAGGCTTGTATATACTATATATATATTATATATATATATATATATATATATATAATATATATACAGTATATGACATGTCAAAGCAGGATAGCCGACATGCCAAACACGAGTATAAATATGGATGAAACACACTTTTGATATCCAACCATAGTCCGCAGAAGTTGTAACGTGTGCAACGGGGCTCTGTGGCAGCCAGCCACACCACGAACCCGGGTCTAGCATCTCGTCTCCGTAGCTCTTAGCGGTCGCCTGTTGCTCCCACAGGCGGGGATAGCCACCCAGAGGTCGTGCACACCACGAGTCTGTGGCCACCCGAGCCCCCGGAGTGATGCCGAAGCCACAATTGTTAAAGGGTGAGGCGGAGATCCCCGGCGAGCTCACGTCGGCGAAAGTCCGTGGAAAGGGGCAGTCTGGAGCAGCGAGCCAGCCAGGAGCTTGGTCCCGCGTGTTTGCTCCAGCATCGCGCAACGTCGTGAAATCGCACCCTTGACTCAGCAAGGGAAGCATCGCCTGCATAGTCGCCGATTTCGAATCGTCGGTACCGTAAGAGCTTTAGGCGTGTGCGAGTTGCTCCTGATTTGAGCAACAGCTTTGCCTGAACGGAGCAGCCAGAATCGATCTTCGATGCTTTTATGGCATCTCCGGCGACCTTTACTTTAACAGAAGTGAGAATTGGGATGTGTGGAGCTGCTCTCGTTAACGCGTGCGCGCCCCTAGCGGCGGTGGACCCTCGGCTCCGCCCCGCACCACCTGATTGTTGTACTCACGCCACAGGTGATTGTTTTCCCCACCAGCGGCGTTCTTCTCTCCCTGCCGTCATTGAAGGCGCATCTGCCACTGAAACCCCCAAGACGCACCGGCGCACAGGGCGCGTCCACCATGTATTGCCACTGTGACATTTTCATCGTGAGACGTTTGAATGCCTTTTGCATCAATAAAGAACGAGCACGTCTCATTAAATTTGAAATATTCTCTGCTTTTGATGCTCGTCTTTCCTCGATTTATTTTGATCATTTGGGAAAAGCTTTTTGTACAGGGACCTGAAAGTGCATTTCACAGTTAATTGATTTGAACATTGATCGAAGGTTAATTGAAGGTGAATTTTAAGGACATCAGTTTGGAGAAATATACATATGGTATTTGGGATTTTAACCTGGGTTCTGAGCATCATGAGCCAGCAGGTAAAGTGACTGAGTCAGGGTGCAACGGTGTAGCGAACGTGTACCCGTTTGTATCCATGACGCCAGGCATGTGTATTTGCACCGCAGATGCATGCAATTGTTGAGAAAACTAGGGAAAACACATTTCCTCTAATTATTGTAATTTTTAACCTACAGACCAAAAAAAAAAATAAATCATAAAGTATTGGGACAGCACACCTACATTTTAAATGAACCCCACAAACCTGCCTTTGCACTTTTCTCCCAACATTGTGAAGCAGCACGTACTTTTTAAGGTGTGCAGCGGGTATTCAAATTCAGTTCTCAAGATGAGGGCTCTTGCATATCTGCCTTCACAATATTGCCGTGTATGTTAGGAAGTGGTTCAAGGGTATCATTACCTCTGCCACCGAAGGTGGACGAGGTTATGTTTTCACCCGTTTGTCTGTTTGTGAGCAGGATATCTCTAAAAGTTATGGACGGATTTGAACGACACTTTGTGGACCGGTTGGGTGTGTAATGAGCACAAGTTGATTCGGTTTTGGTTAAGCTTCGGATTCAGATCCAAATACTAGAATTTTTAAAGTGATTCTTCACCAATGAGTGATGAGGCCAAAAGCGATAATTGCATAGCATGATATTTCAAAAAGTTGTGGATGGATTATGACAAAACTTGGATGAGTTGGGTAGGTGACAAGAACAAGCCGGTTAGATTTTGATAAAGGTCTGGATACAGATCTGGCATTTTGGTGGGTGACAGACTTGAGTGCAATTGACAAGAGATGCATCTAGCCCTACAATTAGACTGAGCATAAAACCTCAAAATTAAATAGATCAGAACGAGTGCACCCATTGACTCTTACAATTTTGTTAGGTTTAAGTGAAAACCAACATTAAATAAAACAATGTCACCCGTAGGGTGATCCGTATTCTGCCAAAAGGTGACCACGTGTGACTTCTTTAAGGTCACACTGAGGTGAACAGAGTGCTATCCACCAGGAGCGACTCCTTGAGGAATATCTGCCTACGAGAGATTCCGATGAGAATCGTTCTACAGAGTAACCATGAAAAATATGCGTTTGCCTCATAACGTCACAAATCACGTCATAATGTCTCAAGCTTGATATATCTAAAAGCACTCATCGAGGTGTTCAATTTGAGGTACTACACGATATGGTTCCTAAAACTTGAAAATTTGACCTTGGGGTCAAATATGTTTGACCTTAGGCGTTAACCATGAAGGTCAAGGCCAATCGCCACCAAAATTAATCAGCTGAATGCCAGACCATGAACTATATTCCCATGAAGTTTGAAGACGATCCGATCAAAATTACTCCAAAAAATAAGGGTTTCGTCGACTCCCCTGATTTGCGACAAAGTGACCTTGACCTTTGACCTTGACCTTCAAAATTTTATGCGCTGAAAGGGACCTCTATAGGCCTCTGATATGCGGTTACAAAAATTTCCAATGAAAACTGTGCTCTGCAGAGTGATTTATACGTGATTACAGATAAAAAAAAAACAACAACAAAAAAAAACACATGAAGGTCAAGGCCAATCGCACCAAAAATTAATCAGCTGAGCGCCAGACCATGAACTATATTCCCATGAAGTTTGAAGACGATCCGATCAAATTACTCAAAAAATGAGGGCTTTGTCGATTACCCTGATTTGCGAAAAAGTGACCTTGACCTTTGACCTTGACCTTCAAAATTTTATGGCCTGAAAGGGACCTCCATAGCCTCTGATATGCGAAGTTACAAAAAATTTCCAATGAAAACTTGGTCTGCAGAATTTTTTTTTCGTGTTACAGACAACAAAAAAAAAAAAAAAAAAAAAAAAACCAAACATACTGACTAACATATCTTGCAAAAACTTCGTTTTGGCAAGATAAAAATATCACTTGGGCTCATAACATTGCTTTTTGTAGGAAAAGCTGCAGATCACTGTGGTCTGGAGCAAGAGCGAGCAGTTAAAAGAATTGACAGGCACCTAGTTTAATTCCTCGAAATTATGTTTTATTATCACAAATTTGTGCTACCTTTGACTCACTTTTAAAGTTGTTGGAAACTAATTTAATGTTGATTTGTACCGTTTTTGTTAATCTGTTGATTAAAATGAAGCTTGTGTGGAAATGGTAGAAGCTATCTGAATTGGGAGTTTTATGTGAAAGCACAAAAGCATCCAATTATTTTCATACGAGAAAATACCACCCGTCACTTCGCTGATGGAAGTACTAAAGGGGGGAGAAAAAGGGGGGGGGGAGAGAGAGAGAGCGAGAGAAGGGGGAGGGGGTGGGAGGTGGAGGGAAAAAGAGAGAGGAGGGAGGGGGAGTGAGAGGGAGGAGGGGTGGGAAGGGAAGGTAGTGTGAGGTGAGAGGAAGGGAAGACAGACGTGTTGGTAGAGTGTCAATTACGATTCAAACTGACTCATGAAAATGCTTCTGCATCGAATAACGCTGAAGATGGAAACAAAATAATGTTTGAAATCCATTTTCTACCAGTCATAAAACAAACACTGGCCGGCCACACCCAGAGACAAACACTGCCAGACATAAGCACCGCCTGGACACGTCCAAAGAGAGAGAGAGGTGTGGAGGGTGCTGCACTGCATTAGGAGGGGGTGGAGCAAGGAGGGGGAGAGAGAGAGAGAGAGAGAGATTATATATAATATATATATAATATATATATATATATGTATATATTGTTACGGTTGTGGAAATTCACAGAACACATTCAGGCTTCCCAGAGATCAGTTATGTCGATAAGTGTGTGTTCAGATTAGATTTCCCCACCGATGTCTAAGGGAATTATTCGTGTAACCGGGCTGTGATCTTTGAGTCAGCATTATTCTTTTGCTATCTTTATTTTGGAAACAACCGCCTCTCAACAACCACGCCATCCCCACCACAGCGCCAACCACAACCACTATCTCAACAACCACGCCATCCCCACCACAGAGCAACCACAACATCGCCTCACCTTCATCTCCACAAACGCCGCCATTCTTTTTCGCCACCACCACGGCGAATCCCACGGACGCAGTGCCATCTCCGCGACAGACGTGGGAGCTGATGATTCACCCACGTCCGCTCTTTCCGCGTTTCGCGAAAGGATCGGATCAAAAGATCAAAAGGGAGCCAGCGAGGGTGAAGGGTGAGAGGTGAGAGATCAAACGCACCCACGGACCCCATATAAAGTGCGCTGAACGCCAATCAAGCAGTCTGTCGGGGTTCGGAGTCTGTCGGGGAGCTGCAGAGAGTGGAAGTCTGGAGTCGAGCTGGCGTCAAGTGCGGAAGAAGCCAGAGCTCGGCAAGTTCGAGTCCAGTGGAGGGCAGTCAGGGTCGCCGGAGCGCAGCCAAGCCTGCCTGGCTGCGCGCGCAGAATGCGAGTCGGTGGAGAAAGCCGGAGAGAGATCGCCGACGCTGAGGAACGGGGGCTCTTAAAAGAGCATCAACTCTCGAAAGAGCAAAGGCCGTTCGTTCCTCAGAGGCGTCGTCGGCTAGGCCCGAACCACTAGGCCGCACGGCGGGGCTTGGGCCAACCAAGTCGAGCAGCGCCAACCGCCGGGTCGACGAAACGTCGAGGGTCAACCAGCGAGTCACCACGAAGGTGGCAGGTAACCAGCACGGCCTCTCGAGCTCCTGCGGTCTTCACAGCTCCGTGAACTATTAAAGGCCCACGAGAGTCCAGTTCTTGCCCTTTCCTTTCCTGGGGTTTTTCTTGTATGAATGTCGTGGGCCTTGTCGTCAAGTAATGAATGTTAAGTGAATGTGTACATAATAATAGAACGGTTGTAGTCCTTTTCTTGCTCGTTCCTGCATTGCTTTACTGACTGCATGATTGCATAGTGTTTGCATGCATACGTGTACAAATAAATGTCCTGTGTGTGAATGTGACCTGTTCGTTGCGTCCTTTCCCTGATTGAGCTGCCGTATTGCGTTCGGGATATTAGCTGGCTTTTAAATAGCGATAAAGTAATCGATCCGGCGGGCTGGCATATACACCGCTCGGCAAATCGCAAACGGAGCGAGCTGCTTAAGCGGCTCGTTTCCAAGCAGGTCCCGTTGAGGTGTAAATCTCGGCATTTTGTCTGCGCGCATACTTAGGTAAATCGACAATTCGGCGATGGACCCTGTTCGCCGGAAGAACAGTTGGCTGATTTTCGGTGTGATTAAAGACACACCGTAGCTGGATTTCGGCGTTGATCCGAAAGCTGCGACTTAGGTTGCCACGTCGTTGGCGCGCGGTGCGATTAGCTAAAAGCGCGTCGCCGCCACGCCGCCGGAGTGGCGGGAAAACCACAACAATATATATAGAGAGAGATTGAGATTGAGGGGGGGGGAGGGGTTAGGAGTTAGTAGAGAGAAAATGTTATGCTTTATACACACACACACACACACACACACACACACACACACATTAGTGCTTGGCCCGATATTGCCAATTTTTCAGGAATCAGCATTGGAGTCAGTGTGATTACCGACTGCAGTACGTACTGTATACACCCCAAAACCTTGAGTGCTTTCACCCTTTTTTGGGGAATTTCAATAAACAGTATTGAAAGAACAATGCTGCATTTATATACATGTTTCAAGGAGATGTGCATTTACATTAATATTTAAACAGCTGCGTGTGATGGTAGAAAAAATTTGGCTCGATAATTTAAGAAAGCATTAAAATGCAAACTGCTCAGAAATCAGGCATTATAAAATACGTATATATTTGAATTTTTGTTTTTTGTTTGGTCTGCACGCGCTAATCTCCTGAACGGTGAGAGATAGGAGGAACCTCTGAAACAAAAAATGTCGGGCTGGGCCCCGGAAGGCTATAGGTGAGGGTGTTAGACCGGTAGTTTCATATTTAATGGATTTCACGGCCATTGTGGAGAAAACCTCTGAAACAAAAAATGTAGGGACGGGCCCCAGGAAGGTTATAGGCTAACAGTCAAATATATTTTGCTTTGAAACTCACAAAGAGAAACCATATAACCTTTGAAAAGCAAACCCGAAAACCAAATGCTTTAGAAACAGTCACTAGGACAAAGCACTCCAACGGAACTCCTGGCTTGGCAAGTGATTACCAATTGCCGGCGATAAACCCGGAAATGCCCAAACAAAGTCCGAATTGGACAAATTAACACTTCTTTGGTGCCGGAACGGCTGCTAAGTTCAATTCTGGAGCTTAAATTTTGTAATTCACCCTAGTTTCAGAGATCCTTGAGGTTATGGCATATGCAGAAATGATATAAAGC
>CM068956.1:25831694-25844018 GCA_035128595.1 Eptatretus atami | reverse complement strand
GTTGTTGTGGCCTGTTCCAAGTCAAGGCATGGTTGAGCAGGCCAAAAAAATCATGGTGGCTTCAGTCCCCAGCGAGGTAACTGATGCAGAGTATAGTAGTAATTTACTTTAATGCAGTAAGTGGAATACAATGTTCAAAGTACTTCTTGATACACAATGTTTTGGGTTATAGCATTGTCATTGTGGAACCCTTGTTTTGTAGTTGGTATAATTTGCACCGTAATGTCCGAGAACCGACGTGATCGTGAGAAGGCAACATATAGCTGACCGTGGCTGAACACTGGCTGTGGAAGATATAACCAACTTTATCAAAGGTTTGGCCTTGCGCTTTGTTCATAGTCATGCAGTAGCTGACTCTTACTGGAAACTGTGTTCTTTCAAGAATGAATGGCAAGTTCACATCTGATGGGCCAGTTTGATTCGTGGTATCAACACAGGCACGATTTCACTGTTTCAGAACCGTTTTATTTACTTTTTTTTGTACCATGCACCTCATATGGTCTTTGAGATAATGTAAGCCGAATATCACATTACTCGAGCGCAGAACAAAGTCGAAGATAGCGCGACACGCAAACCACAACTCGGAAATAATATATAAGATTGCAATTGTACCAGCGATTTGTAGGTATCGACACTGAGTGAGGAGAGTGAAAAAAAAACCCAAAAATCTTTATCGTGAAGAAGTTGTTGTGGC
Organism: Eptatretus atami; assembly: GCA_035128595.1. NCBI lineage: Eukaryota > Metazoa > Chordata > Myxini > Myxiniformes > Myxinidae > Eptatretus > Eptatretus atami. The sequence goes on along the minus strand of CM068956.1, from coordinate 25,843,324 downwards.
CTGTTCCAAGTCAAGGCATGGTTGAGCAGGCCAAAAAAAGCATGGTGGCTTCAGTCCCCAGCGAGGTAACCCAGGAATCGCCTTAACACCCGATAGAGCGAGGTGGCCAAGGATGCGCCTACTAAATGATAGTCAGTCGTCACTTGCGACCACAATCGGTTCCGACCGACCAGTTGTAAGTCGATTTGGTCATAAGTCGACCAACCTTTATTTTTACCTTTATTTATAGTGTTTCGGCCAATGCAAAAATTACCGTATGTATATTATACTGTATAATGATATAATAATCATCCAAGTCATATTTTATTAACATTTTCTTTGTTCATTATGTTATAACCATGGTTATAAAAACCATTTTATTGTTACTGTATAACGTTTTTACGTCTGTCAGGTTTAAGTCAAACACTGCATACACAGTACAATTGGTTTAATATTTGCAAAAACATACAAAAATACAAAAAATAGAAAACATTTTACAGTAGTTACAAAACATACTAAACAAGTGGTGCCAGGCACAACAAATCCTGCCCATTTAAGGCATACAGTTATTTTGTGGCTCAAATTTAAATTTGATATATCCTTAACCTGAATGTTGATTATAAGGAATATTTTAGTCTTAGTTTGAAGTCAATTAAACCATTTTTGATGAAGTTGTGAGCGAAATAATTTTGACCTTTTCGTGACCTGACCTTGACCTTTGACCTAATTGGACCAAAAGTTAATGGGCGTCCGAGGTTCATTACCATCTGTGGATTAAATTTGACAGTGTTTGAGCCAGCTGTTTTCCCGTAAAGTTCTATTTTCGTAACCATGTTTTTAGTTTAATGGAAAATTGTAATTTTGACCGATGACCATGACCCCCAAAACTTCGGACCCTACCGATCTTCACAAATAGCATTTTTCTCGATAGGAATGGGTAGGATTATAAGTGACAAATAGAATAAGGTTCACTATAAGCTTATTGGATTCACTATATATGCTAGATATCCCTTATTGTCGGGTTTTCCGTGTGTGTGTGTGTGTGTGTGTCTGCAACACGAGGCTCCACAGCACAAACCAGCGAACCGATTTCGATGAAACTTTACCAACATGTGCAGTATTTGTTGGGAATGTGCGCGTTTGAATTTCGTTGCTGAGCAACCACCCGTTGCTGTGCAGCGGCCGAAAAACGCATACAGTATTTGCAATACTTGTCCTTCAGTTTTGAATGTAGAGAAGCGAGACTTCGGAATTAAACACTTCGATATTTAGAAAATTTTACTCGAGCCGATTTTTGATTGAGGTTTTATTTTCAAATGGTAGTCTTCAAAAATCGGGTGTCTATTCACCGTCATTTTTTATGAGGGCTTAGGAAAGTGGGCGGAGCTTAGGGAAGTGGACGTGGTTGATGAAAAGTGGGTGTGGTGTAGGAAATTGGGTGTGCTTATGGAAAGTGGGCGTGGCTTATGAAAATAATTGGTGGCTCAGGAGGTGTGGTCAAACGAGCATTGAGAGAAGTTTATCGGGTTTCCGTGTGTGTGTGTGTGTGTGTTGTGTGTGTGTGTGTGTCTGCAACGCGAGGCTCCACAGCACAAACCAGCAAACCAATTATTTATAACTGAAAACGATTCCCCACCCACACACCACCTCCAATTATTTATTATTTACCGAAAACGATTCCCCACCCACACACCACCTCCAATTATTTATTTATTTACCGAAAACGATTCTACGACCCACACACCACCTTTAATTATTTATTATTACCAAAAACGATTCCACCACCCACACACCACCTCAATTATTTATTATTACCATTTCAGATTCTCGCCCGACACACACCACCTCCAATTATTTAGTTATTTACCATTTCAGATCTCCGCCCAACACACCACCTCCATTTTATTTATTTACCGTAAACGATTCCCCACCCCACACCACCTCCAATTATTTATTTATTTACCATTTCAGATTCTCCGCCCGACACACCACCTCCAATTATTATTTATTTACCATTTCAGATTCTCCGCCCGACACACCACCTCCAATTATTTATTTATTTACCGTAAACGATTCCCCACCCCCACACCACCTCCAATTATTTATTTATTTACCATTTCAGATTCTCCGCCCGACACACCACCTCCAATTATTTATTTATTTACCGAAAAGATTCCCACCCACACACCACCTTATTTATTTATTTACCGTAAACGATTCCACGACCCACACACCACCTTTACTTATTTATTTATTTACCGAAAACGATTCCCCACCCACACCCACTCCAATTATTTATTTATTTACCGAAAACGATTCCACGACCCACACTACCTCCAATTATTGGATTCACTAGATATCCTTATTGTCGGGTTTTCCATCTGTGTGTGTGTGTGTGTGTGTGTGTGTGTGTGTGTGTGTGTCTGCAACGCGAGGTGCCACAGCACAAACCAGCAAACCGATTTCGATGAAACTTTGCCAACATGTGCAGTATTTGTGGGGAATGTGCGCGTTTGAATTTCGTTGCCTAGCAACCACCCGTTGCTGTGCAGCGGCCGAAAAACCGCGTACAGTTTTTTCAATATTGTCCTTCAGTTTTGAATGTAGAGAAGCGAGACTTCGGAATTAAACACTTCGAGATATTTAGAAATGTTACTCGAGCCGATTTTTGATTGAGGTTTTATTTTTCAAATGGTAGTCTCAAAAATCGGGTGTCTATTCACCGTCATTTTTTATGAGGGGCTTAGGAAAGTGGGCGGAGCTTAAGGAAAGTGGACGTGGTTGATGAAAAGTGGGAGTGGCGTAGGAAAGTGGGCGTGGCTTAAGAAAAATATGTGTGGCTCAGGAGGTGTGGTCAAACAAGAGCATTGAGAGAAGTTTATCAGGTTTTCCGTTTGTGTGTGTGTGTGTGTGTGTGTGTGTGTGTGTGTGTGTGTGTGTGTGTGTGTGTCTGCAACGCGAGGCTCCACAGCACAAACCAGCAAACCGATAATTTATTTATTTACCGAAACGATTCCCACCCACACACCACCTCCAATTATTTATTTATTTCCGAAAACGATTCCCCACCCACACACCACTCCAATTATTATTTACCGAAAACGATTGCACGACCACACACCACCTTTAATTATTTATTTATTTACCGAAAACGATTCCCTACCACACACCACCTCCAATTATTATATTTACCGAAAACGATTCCCTACCCACACACCACCTCCAATTATTTATTTATTTACCGAAAACGATTCACCACCCACACACCACTCCAATTATTTATTTATTTACCATTTCGGATTCTCCTCCCGACACACCACCTCCAATTTATTTATTTACCGTAAACGATTCCCCACCCACACACCACCTCCAATTACACTGAACAACAATTTCAAAATTTTTTTTTTACTGGAGATGTGTAAAGTGATTAAGACTAATTTGGGTACGCTGATTTCAAAAATCATAACCGTTTTGCTGTATCACGTCAGGATTTCAGGAACAGAAATATTCCCATTGCCTAGAAGTCAGGATTTCAATGAAATTTACATATGTCTTTAACATGTCTATTTCGTACAATTGTTGTTAACTTGTGTTATATTTCTTTCTTTCAGCTAAAGATGAGTAGGCGTTCCTGTACCAATCATCCTGACAACTTCTGTTATGTCTGTGGTCGGTATACAAAAAAGATCAACAGCGAAGTATATCTACAGCAGTGAAAATGAAGGCCGCTACTTTCACTACTTCGGGTGTAAGGTGGGGGACCAAGAACAGAGCTGGCGCACCACACTCTGCTGCACAAGCTGTCACACAACCTTGACTCAGTGGTTGGTGGGCAAGCGCACGAGCATGCCATTTGCGGTGCCCAGATATGGCGTGAGCCGCAGAATCATCATGATGATTGTTATTTCTGCTGCACAAGCATCGCCGGCTTCAACAAGAAGAATAAAGGTCACATCAAGTACGCTGACTGCGTCTCTGCTCGTAAACCTGTGCCTCATGATGACGAGAACCCCGTTCCAACACCTCCAGCTGATCAGAACATAGCTCTAAGCAGTGGTGAAGAGGATGGTGATGATGAACCTTTTGAACCCGAATGAACCATTTTGAATCCATTTCCTACACCAGCACCTGAACTTCTTCCCTGACAACTTGGGAGCAGTCTCGGACGAGCACGGCGAGCGATTCACCAAGAGATTCACTCATGGAGACGCGTTACCAAGGGCGGCACAACCCGAACATGATGGGCGATTTCTGCTGGTTCCTGCATCGTGAAACTGACACAGAGCAGCACAAACGCAAAGCCAAATGCCTAAAGCATTTTTAATACATTCTAGTGGAGTTTTCTGTAATTTCTATAATTTTGAAGCATTCATGATGAAATACATGAATAAATGAATTTTGTAAATTTCATTGAAATCCTGACTTCTAGGCAATGGAATATTTCTGTTACTGAAAATCCTGACGTGATACAGCAAAACGGTTATGATTTTTGAAATCAGCGTACCCAAATTAGTCTAAATCACTTTACACATTCCAGTAAAAATTTTGTTGTTCAGTGTTATTTATTTATTACCGAAAACGATTCCATGACCCACACACCGCCTCCAATTATTTATTTATTTACCGTAAACGATTCCACGACCCACACACCACCTATTTATTTATTTATTTACCGTAAACGATTCCACGACCCACACACCACCTTTAATTATTTTTTATTTACCGAAACCGATTCCCCACCCACACACCACCTATTATTTATTATTTACCGTAAACGATTCCACAACCCACACACACCTTTAATAATTATTTATTTACCGAAAACGATTCCACGGCCCACACACCACCTTTAATTATTTATTAATTTACCGTAAACAATTCCATGACCCACACTCCCTCCAATTATTTATTTTCCGTAAACGATTCCACGATCCACACACCACCTTCAATTATTATTATTTACCGAAAACGATTCCACGACCCACACACCACCTCCAATTATTTATTATTTAAAGTGGGAGTGGCGTAGGAAAGTGGGCGTGGCCTATGAAAAATATTGTGTAGCTCAGGAGGTGTGGTCAAACAAGAGCATTGAGAAGTTTATCGGGTTGTGTGTGTGTGTGTGTGTGTGGTGTCTGCAACGCGAGGCTCCACAGCACAAACCAGCAAACCGATTATTTTTCAAATGGTAGTCCTTCAAAAATAGGGTGTCTATTTACCGTCATTTTTTATGACGAGTGCCAGTTGGCAAAATACGCAATAGGAAAAATCTTGCCAGGCAGAGGAACAATTGTATGTGAACCAATACGTCTTGGCAATGAATCTTCGTCGTTGGATCAGTCAGAATGAAAAGCATCGTATCCAGCGCTTCGATCCTAGCGAATCCCTCGTCGTCTACTGGCTTGGTTTGAAGTAAATCAGATCATTTTTGACGAAGTTATGAGCGAAAAACGATTTTGATCTTTTTGTGACCTGACCTTGACCTTGACCTTTGATCCAATTGGACCCAAACGTTAATGGGGTCGTCCAAGGTTCATTGCCCACCTGTGGATTAAATTTGATAGTGTTTGCTAAAGCCGTTTTGCCGTAAAGTTGCTAACGGACAGACAAACAACAGACAAACAAACCGAACGATTCAATATCCCGCTCCCTCCCTCCGGGAGGGGTGGGATAATTAATAAAATCAAAACATACAAAAAACGGATCGTTTCAACGCCGGCTTCCATCATGCAATCGTCCGTGCTTGGGTGGTTTGCAAAACACGGAACGGATCTCGCACGCAGCGTCCCGCGGAGCCAGTTCCCGAAATAATTCCGTCCGTCTAATTTGGCTCATTCATGAAATAGACTTCTAGGCTTCGTCTGCACAGTAAAAAGGCTTAAAGGTGTCCGTTTTTGGATCTGATCTTCCATCCAAACATGCAGCAATTTCTCCATTTCGTGCTGGGCTTGGTCCGTTGCCGTTCTTTATCTTTCAAAATCGTCGACACAGTAGAGTGTGATAACTTAAGATCACGTGCGATCGCATTCACTTTCTTTCCTCCTCCGTATTGTTTGATCACCTGCATTTTCGTGGCGAGATCAATGGCCTTTCTTTCCTTCTTGGCAGGTTGAGGAGTAGACATCTTGGGGTTTGAAGTAAATTTTTTAAGACAAACAGATACGGATAAACTGCGCTATACAGAGACCACGCTAACACGCTCGCACTGGCGGGAGCTGGGGCGGAAACTGAGCAGTCTGAGTGGATGGAGACGCGGAGCAGTCTTGGTCGTAAAGTCGTAAAGTGTCGTAAAGTAATCATGTCGTGAGTCGCATATGTCGTAAGTCGACGACATACTGTATTAAATAAGGCTGTTAATTATCTTCTTCAAAAGGGGTGTTTTAATGAAGCCAAACACCAAATTTTCACTCTTTCACTTCCTTGGAGTATGTATGCAATGTTTCAGGCTGCTAGGTTTCATGGTTTTGGAGTTATGGAGGAGACACACTGACACTTATTAGTGTAGCTAAATGAGAAATACTTAAAACAATGTTTGCCAAAGTCACTGCTGCCCTTGGAATACTGCCTTGGTCGAGGTAATACTCTTATTCATTCTCAAGAAGAGTGGGGTTGGAATGTTGGTGCAGTATTTGGCATTAGCACTGACCAGAGTTTCATCATTGTCTTTGACTTCATTCTCACCCTTCAGCCTTAATTTTATTCTGAAAGCAGTTTGGGGTGTAATGGTTCAAACATATTGCAATGTTGCTATTAATGTGGTGAGGAGGCAAAACAAAAGGAGCAGACCAAGAGATTATTCATAGCAGCACAGCAACACACACCGACAGTCAAGGGATGTCCAACATTTCTCCGAATACTCTGTCTCCTTCCTGTTAATCTTCCCAATGGTGAAAACCAAAACACTCACACACACACTCACACACTTACACACTCACACACTCACACACACACACACACACACACACACACACACACACACACACTCACACACTCACACACTCACACCAAACGGGCAGGACAAATGCAGCAGGTTAGAAGATAAAACGGAAGTCCAAAGCTAATAAAGATAATCCAAACAATAAACGAGAGAGTTCATAGAACACCTTAACCCAGGTCGTGTTCCAGTATAAAAATGAATCGAAATAAAATGACTAAATGTCGTATAAACTAATTCTGGAAGTTTAGCACTGTTGATGCACTGTGTTAGGCACCACCTTATTTAATATGTCCAAGAACTGCAAAACTGGAGGTGTTTGGGAGCGCTGAGAAGGCGATGTGTGTTCTATGATGTTCAAGTATATAATTAAATTGAAATAAACTAGATTTTAAATGTCGGAGAAAACAATTAATTCTGGAAGTTTACTGCTGTTGATGCAGTGTCCACCACCTTATTTAACACCTTACATTAGTTAGTCGTGCCTGTTGTTTGTGTCCTTTATGATATCCTTAAAAACAGTAAGTTTTCCTGTCTGGAATGATTTTCAATTTCATTTGACTGCCAGACAGGCACACCGATTAAAAACAAACAAACGAAGTATCTCACTACTTAATGTGCATGTGCGATCAGGACAAATTTAGAGCTAAAGTATTGTTAAACTGCAGGTTCATTTTCCGATTCATGTTCTGATTTGTGTTCAAAATATAACGGTGAATTGAAAGTAAGTTGTTCTTTGATCATAAACTGACATTTGTGGATGGACAGACGGACAGACAGACAGAAGTGAAACTATTGCTTAACCCCACTTTTCGCTTCACATGTACGGTGTAAAACAAGTATAAGGCCGAGGACAAAGACCTATAGGTAATGGTTTCTGAAAACAAAGTCAAAATCGAAATGAAGCCAAGGAAGATTAAAAAAAAAAAACTACGACGAAGTCAACAAAGGGAGAAAACAAAACCAGATGTTTGAAAACAACCCAAAAAATATTATACCGTGAATGAAGGAAACAAAAGCAGGATGTTACAAGTCCCCCAGAGAAGGACAGACTTGAAAATTTTTGGAAAATAATCTATGAAGATCCAAAAGAACATAATAAGGGGGCAGATTGGATCCAAAACTTTCAAAAGAAAAAGCAACACTTAAAAAACAAAATTCCCCAAGTGATAGTTGATGAAGGAAAAATAAAATAAACTACTAGCAAAAATGCTAAACTTTAAAAGTCCAGGCCCAGATGGAATTTCAAGTTTTTGGCTAAAGCAACTGGATGCTCTTCACAATCACTGTGTTCGAGCATTCAACAAACTTATCCAATGGGAGCAGGGAGCAGGTGGTGTTACAATACAGCTGCGGAATAATAAACTGGCCACAAGCAGAATGGAGAATGGCTCACAGAAGGTAACATATTCCTCTTCCCAAAATCTGAATAAACCCCACTACCTCACAAGTATCATTAAAGGTAGGTTTGTGGGGTTCATTATCCCAAAGCTTTTTCAAAAAAACTGGGGAGATATTATAATCTGTCTGTCTGTCTATCCGTTATGCTATCTCCTCCTAAATGGTTGTGCAGAAATTCACCAAACTTGGTAGTTTATGATTCTAATGTAACCAAGTTTGAATGTGAAATGAAATGTATATTATGTTCCATGCATGTCTTACCTCATGCATATTCATGTTTTGCTTCATGCGTGTTTATGTTTTTCCTCATGCATATTTATGCTCCGCCGATGTGTCGTGTCATCATCGCTGCAGTGAGCAAGAGCGACTCTTCCCCGGTCTGGCAGGACGTGTACATGTATCTGAAAAAGGCACGGTTTTTTCCCGACGCTTTTGTAGTTTTTTTTTTCAATGAAGAAAAAGTGATTTGAAACTCTGCAAGTGTTTCTTAAACTGCCTGGAGCATTCTTATTTAAGCATCGGGACATGTCAGCCATTCCAGGATAATGATAACCATCTGGCAAGAAGGTGCCCATATCATTTTAGTCTCATTTTAGTCCCAAGAAGTATAATTTTAGTCCCATCTCCTGGGACAGATGAAATCCCCAAATACAATTACGGGCAAATATTTAAACATTTTAAATTAAACTTTGTATATGCAATTAACATTGGGTATGCATAAAATGTGAAATGATGTTTTTGGATTTGACCCCCAGGTTCATGGCCCAGGGGAATGAGGACTTATGGTCACAGGGGTCAAAACAATTTTTTTTTTAAAACTCAACATTTGATATTGGGTCATTCCTGGTGGAATGTTTTGCCATCTTTCAACTTTGCTTTGGTGGGAAGTGTGGGGATTTGCAATGGCGCACCTTCGACTTCACTCTAGTTGTTATTACAAGCCGGTAGGCGACATGGGTGGTCGCTAGATTAAGGCGAATTTGAAATATGTAGATAAGAGAACAACAATCAGATGGCATTTTTGCCTTCGTTGTTCCATATATAGTCATGGGCCCAGGCCAGAAAATTCCACTTGTCGGTACCATCTAAGGAAACCATTCCTAGTTATGATTTTTGAATTGGTGTGTATATATAGATCATATTTTGATGTGATAACCATTGCAGACTGGCAGCCTATTGGTAGTTATCTCTGGAATGTACCCACCCTCCGCATAATGAAAGCGAAAAGGCAAACTCAGAAACATTCACTAATGATGCAATTGCGTTTAAGGGGATGATCAATCATGCTAATGCCTGACAAATTGACTGTTCCACATGGGGCTAGAATGAACTGCAAACCACAAATACATGTCTGAAATGCTTTATTTATACCATCCGAATAATCCTTTCTGTCATTCCTGAAGGCAGAATTTGTTTTATGGCAGAAAGGGGCGAACAATAGGCCTATCAAAATGTTGCTGATTAGTGATTTTCAGTACATTTTAATTTAAATATTGTCATACAAGTTCCCTGGGTAGTGGTACTGAACCGCAGTAGCTACAACATGCACATGTTGTATGAGGAAAACATTTATGAACATTTTACAAGTTTTACCACAGTTAAAGAATTGCCCTTCCCCTACCCTAGTTCCAACAAGCGTCCAAAATGTGAAATTTATGGATAACCCAAATTTCACCACGCTACTGTGGCATGTTTATGTACTATGTTTTACTCATGCATATTGTAGCCATGAATGTCCTGTTGATTGTGCCAAAACATTCACACCTGGATCAGTAGTCTAGTCTTCATCACTGTTATCAGCATCAGAGTCCTCGAGGTCTACAACCTCTTCCTCGACATCAGCGGGCTGGTTGCTGCAGGTTCGCAACTTGCACATGTCAGTGCACTTCAGGCTATTGGCAAGGCACGTGCAGTCTGGGAGTTTGCACGACCGTCCACACTTGCAGGAAAGCAGTTGCAACACTGCATCCAGTGCTGGAGAACCCTGCATCCACTCGATGGCCAGCTTCCCGTCATCATCAGTGGTCCATCCACAACCCTTGGGACTTGGAACATAGGATTGGCATTGCAGACAGCGCCTCCAAATAGCAGCCTGGTAGTTTGCACGGAGGACGTGCATGAAGAGGCAGTCTTCACATGGTGGAAGCTGACTGGACTCTATCTCTCCCCGTCTGGCACAGAAGAGTTGATGTCGGAGTTCATTGACTTTCGTGGTGTTGGTAGACGGCACGTACATGTGGCAGGTGACCTCTTGCAGCTTCTGAAAAGGCTCGGTGGATACTTCCCATGAATGACCGAGCTGACTGAAGGCCTCTTGGTAGGTCTTATCCGACTTCATTTGCTTCAAGGCACCCATCTTTCCCGCCTGCAAAGGCACTGACTGTATCACAACCGGAGAACACGTGCAGTCCAACCAGGCATCACAGACACTGTCTCCCATCGATCTAGCAAGCTTGTCAATGTCTAGGAACCGTGTGCGGGTTTGCGTACCACACTTCTGATACACGGGGCATGGGATGTCCTTATGAGGCAAGACCAGCACGAGGACATCTGTATCTTCGGCAGTGATCACCACAGCCTTGTACCCAGCCTCTGCTGCATGCAGAGCATGTAGAAGCATTCGGGTGTCTGCTTCCTCCTGCGTGGACTTCAGCTCTGCCACTTCCTCCAGTGGTCCTTGGTTTTTTTTGTTTTTTTTTTTTGATTCCCCCCAAAACGTCCATATCTCAGAATGGTAAAATGGTAAAAATGCAAAATACATACACTAAGCTGCTCTTCTGGAATGGTTATCACATATTGAAATAATCATATAGTCCCTACCAATAACTTAGTAGCCCTAAAGTTTGGTTTCCTCAGATGGTACCGATATATGCCTGGGCCCATGGACTAATAGGAACATGACGAGCAACTGTCCATTCATCATTTGTGTTCGATTCCCTAACCCTACGTTAGGGAATCCCAACACGAACGTTGGGTGAAAGCATATAGTAAAAATTGATTATGATTTTGTGTATTGTATAATTTGTAATATTGTTCGTTTATTTTTGTACTCGTCCTATATATTCAGGTGAAACTAGTCGGATTCTATAAAATGCTAATTCCATCATTACTGTATCGGACAGGATATGGATGATGTCTGAAACAAAATATAACTTAAAGTGATTCAATACCCACAAACTATATCTATATTAGAAAATACTAGATTTTCTTCCGATTCTAAAAATGTTTCTCCGGTGTCGATCGGACGACTCAGTGACATTCTGTGATCATTTGAAAATACTGATATGGGCGCCATCTTGACTAAAATTTCTCAGTG
>CM068956.1:25799538-25814796 GCA_035128595.1 Eptatretus atami | reverse complement strand
CAATGACAAATGTTCAAGATCGTTGGGTCTGTTAACATAGTAATTGATGATGTTGTTGAAGAAGGGATTTTCGTCATCATCTAATTCTTCAAGATCACTTCGGATGAGACCATCGCGCATACGTGGGTGACCAGATTGAATGAATTGATGGGATCGCCTGCTCTCACAAAAATGCAGTCCTAACATTCTATATACTACTTCGGGACGGGAGACTTCACGACTGTTGTCAAGAGCGCGGCTGAATAGTTTCATGTTTTCTTGAGGACTACGACCATATTTAGCAGACTCGACTTCAATTTGATGGAGCAACCGACTCAGCCCAGATTCATTTTTTGTGAAATAACCAAGAATGTAGGCTACACTGGCGTATTCGTCCAAAATAAAGGACATATCCATGTTCGCCTGATGAAAAAGAGAAGAGATTGTTTTTTATTCACCTTTCGGTGGCGCGCACGGGTATTTAGAAATTGTGAGACGAAAAACGTGGGGTTGCGTACGGTCTTACTGATTTGATGTGCACGTGACCTTCAGGGCAGTCCTGGGCGGGCCATATAATTTTCAAGGCAGCACACACAGTCGCTCAGGTGCCCTGCAAGGCGACCCGCAGGGCGGCCTAAGGCGAAACCGTGTTGCCAGCCACGGACGGTAATGAGTGGAGCTTCTTTTCTATTTATTTATTATTTTTTTTTTCACCAGTTCTTTTTTTGCTTGTCGAATTGCAACGGCACGTAATGAAATGCAAAAGTTATCAATACGCGCTAATAACTTCAGGGATCCTACAGACTGTAAAATACTAGCCATACGCATCAGCGAGCCCACCCTGAGAGGCCCACCTCAGAAACTCTGCGGCCGCCGCACGTTTCTGTCATTCAGGGGGGTACGGCGCCGTATCCTAGCCGTAGAGCAAATGTGACTTAGGCCTTAGCTTCTTGGACCTTTCGTGGATCTTACTTCTACTGCCCCTCACATAGCACCTGCAGGGATTGATCTTTTTTCAGCTCTGTGTAACTTTGTTTTGTTAAATAGAAGCCTGTAACTCTCATGATATCGTTGCCTTGTTTTGTCTCAAGGTTTCCTCTTCCCACCACCTTTGTCAAGTTCAGCGGTCTAGCTTGATTGGTAGTGCATTGAGTGAGTGAAACAGAGGAATATAGTCAGGTTGCCAAAATGTTGACCTGCAATGTTAACTTGCGAACCTTTTTCACGAAATGTGTTCTATATCGTTAGGAGAGCCAAATTAGCTTGGTTGCTACTTATGCAAGGTTGAGCATTTCTCAGAATCTCAAGATGGCGTCCGTCGCCATCTTAGATGTTGGCCAATTTTCAACTTTTTATCTCGATGACCTAGAGGGTCGTGTAATTCCTCTTTCTAGGGTTTTAGAGTGTGGGGAGTCCATTTCTGGAGTTATTTTTTTGGATATGGGGTCAAAGTCAACGTCAAAATGAAGGTCAAAGGTCAACTAAGAAACTTTAATGTATTGTTATTGTTCAAAGACATGATGATGGAACCAAAGACATCTGACGCACAGTACCATGACCTCTATAGAGACATTGAGCCACGTATTACTAGCCATCAGCGGTAACAATCCTCTACTACTCTTATCATCATCATCCACCGAGCTCCCTTCGTCGTCTTCGATGTCCATCTGCTTGCTGGTGAAACGACTACAGCAGGGCGACTCTCCCTCACACTTGCAGTAGTCCGTGCATGAAAGGCCTGCACTGTTACAGCTGCAGCGTGCGCCGCTGCATGCCTTGCCCTATGGTGCAGCTGCCGCTCACTACATCCAGGAGCACTTGGGGAGCAACTGGCACTGTTGAGATGGCCGGTGTGATGTACAGCCTTCGATGCTCCAGCCGAAGCTTGCAATATCTGAGCTTCTTCGGGTGGGTCATGTTTGTCCGCTCGCTTCCACAGTAGCATCTGAAGGTGAGCTCGGAGCACGTGCAGTTGCAGGTTGACTTCAGTCGGCAGCAGTTTCTTCAGTGGCGGAGGCTTCTTACGGCCACGGTAGAAGCGAGCATGCACGTCATTCATTGTCATACAGCTATTCTGTCCATAAAGGGGTAAAGAAGAGCTGTCTGCTGTCACCTTGAGCTGAGCGTGGTAGCGCCAGGCTGTCCGAGCACTTGATTGAGACATGGGATGTCTATCTCCAGGAGCTTGAGCACCGACTTCTTTTCTTTCCACAGGGGTACGAAACCGTGTCACAGCCGACAGCACGTGGACACCAAGAAGCTGATGCACTTTCTGAGGTCCAACCGCTCGACGGTTTCGTTGACGTCCTGGACATTGCCATTCCACTTTTCCAATTGAATCTTGGCGACGACCCACATCTCGATGTCCAGTACACAGGAGGAGGAAGACGTCGGTGTCGTCACTGAGGATGTGAATGGTCTGGGTGCCGTTCTGCCACCACCTTCAGCATGTAGCTGCAGAGGGTGACATCTGTTGAGCATGATGATGACACAGTCCAGCTTGTTGACGAGCTGGATGTTGTGTGGAAGGGGTTGCCGCATAAGATGTTGTTGAGCAGACTCTTGTTTGTGGCATTGTGAAGAATAGCTTCTCAGCATGGAAAGGGGGTGTTTGGGGTCAGCCGGACTTCCTTGGCTCTTCTCTTCTCGTCCGCCATGGTCCTTTAGCCTAGGAGCTTCTTGGTCGTTCTGTCGAACAGGACGATTTTGTTGGAGCCAGGAGGGTAGTGGGCAGTCGAGCGCCGAGACTTGCAGCCAGTTCTCCTGCGGTCCCGGCAACTGACCACACAACATAGTACAGCGCTGGCCGGCATCAACCAGAACCACGTCTGGAGCAGGTGGAGTCGTGACACTGAGACACTTCGACGACACGGCTTGTTGCCCTTCCTCAACCAACCGTACTCGTCGATCAGGGAGAGGACTGGACTCAGCTCAAACTGGAAGATGTGGGCTACCTCCACACTGTGCTGCTGCTCCAGCCACAACAGCCGACTGAACAGTCTCGACGTCGTAGATGGCCTTCCCTTGATAGTGACTGCCTTCTTGAGCGCCTCCATTGATTTGACCTTCTTTATGTTTGTGTGGCAGTTACTGCTTAGCGAAGCGGAGAACTGCTTGCTCTGCTCACTCCCGATGGTCAGGCATCCTGAACATTCAGTGCCAGGTGCCACTTGCCATTGCAGATGTTATAGACACCTGGATGCTGCTCGTTGAGGGGTGAGTGTACTTCTGCAGCTCTGCCGCGATCTCCTCCGATCGGCCTCGTCCAGTCCCTCCTCCTCTCCTTCCTCCTTGTGCTTGTTTTTTCTCCTCCCCATCCGCTCCACCATGTGCTTCTCCTCGTTCCAGCTTCACTGTACATATCTTCCATGGTGATGTCGAGGTGGACGCACCACACTGAAACTGTTGACCCACACAGCCACTTGCTCAGCGCTTGTTGAAATTCCCTTCATACCTCGCACCCTTCCCTCGCTTGATGTAGGTCTGCTCACCCAACTGATCTGCTGGCACTGCGGTCCCGTCATCTGAGTGCAGACAGACGTGCGCGCCAGCCAGTAGGTCCTCCTTGGCATGCTGGAGAAGGTGCTCCATCTGTCGCACATAGCAGCTCAGGTAGCGGGCATAATTGTGGTGACCTGCCACAAAGAAATACGGCAGCATCGCCTTGAGACAGTGCTGCTCGAGAAGAGTCACTGTTCTGCTCTCACAAGGAACATGAACGCCAGCAGTGGGCTTGCAGAGGCAGTCCCCCATAGCCTCCCAGTCTGGTGCTCTCTGGCTGTCTCCAGGTAGTCGCTCAGCTCCTGGCATGTCTTGGCGCCGTTCGAGTACAACTCTGCAGCAGCACGGTGATGATGAGATGGTATGCCCGTAGAGCGTTGGTCCAGGCCTTCCCGTTGACGATGCTGGTGATGCCACCAAACGCTGTGCTCATGAGAAGGTCCACGCCAGATGCCTTCATCAGTGTCCCTATACAGCCCAGGAAACTCATGAACATGAACAAATATGTACACTGGTAATTAGCTAATCAGCAATTAGCTGTTGCAGATTTGCAACCTGTGCCCTGGAGGGTTATATCTCACCTAGATCAGCTGATTAGATTGGCTGATTTATGGTCAAATTTAACATTTGACCTCTGATTTGACCTTGACTTTGACGCATATTCAAAAAACAATTCCAGAAATGGACTCCGCGCACTCTAAAACCCATAGAGAGAGTATTACATGACCTCTCGGAGTCTAGGTCATCGAGATAAATGTTGAAAATTGGCCAACATCTAAGATGGTGGTGTCCGCCATTTTGAATTCTGAGAAATGCTCAACGTTGCACAAGTAGCAACCAAGCATATTTGGCACTCCTAACTATATAGAACACATTTCCATGGAAAAAATTCGCAGTAGTTAACATTGCAGGGTCTCATAAGGGCGGCAACTGGACTAATATTCCTTGCCAATTTCATATCCCCATCACTCTCCTCTTTTGGCAGGATTGGCCTGGGACTTTAATCTTCTTTCTTAACCTCCTGACATAGGCAACACTTGGTCCGACAGTGTTCCATGATTTACCAGTAGAACTCGCGTCCATGGCCTGTATGACGTTCAGGGGTCGAGGTTTATCCTTTTACCACCTGTACATGTATAATGGACACTTTCCTGTATGGGATACAACTAGGTTTATGCATCTGCCTACACCTAGTCTGATCGTTCATCCAGTGTCATAAGTCCCATGCGATCTGTACACCATCCAGATAACTAAAACCCGTTATCCTTGGCTCGGCTCTCCCGTGCTGGCACGTCCTGTCGATTCAGGTGCGGCTGCCTAACTGATCGGGGTTGATTAGGCAACATTTGGGACACTAGTAAGTTGTTGCAGTATGATGCCAACATACATTTCCTACTTAGCTGACATGAACCCCATGCTGAGTTTCACAGCAGTGATGTCACCAATGTGCCTTGGTAGTGCCCGACAATACCTCCTTCAAGTTCTTACTTGGCGATGAACTGGAAATGTTGATAAAGACTGGTAAGTGGCCTGGATTCAATCAGCACATCTGTTTCTTCAACTCGGGCACTTCGAAAATTGGAGCTAGATGTACTCCATCACACGCAGAGACCTTCTGTGTGCTACCCTCATCTAGTTTAGCCCGCAGCCAACGCGGTTTACCAGGGTGTGGCCGATGCCGTGCACTAGCAACTTCTTGGAGCCATAGATGAGAGTTGGGCCCAGTGATGAGGACAGTGCCAGTTGTCCATCCAAGGGATGTGGCTCACTGCTGAAACAAAGGTACTACCTCTAACACTACCCCCTACACCCGTGCATAAATAGCTACTACTACATACATGTTAAGTCATGCAAATGTATGAAAATCATACAAATGTGCAAAATCAAAAAAGTGTGTGTCAGGGGGCTTTAAAAACAGGAAATCCACTCCGCAGCCTTGGAAACATAGGTATCCCCACTTAGATCATTCAATCGGACAACTACAAAATACTTCTAAGCAAAAAGTCAACTTTGGGAGGCTAACTTGGTGGCCATCTTGAAAAATGGCCGCCATCTTGGATTTTAAATGGCCAATTGGCAGATTTGATCAGAAAGCCTTGTAGAACAGAAATGCCAAATTTGATGCTTGTATCAATTTGCACGATTTTTCTACTATCTACTACATTACTACACTATTTAGGTTGAATTGCCTTCTTGCTTGTCTTCACAGTTCAAGGAACCTCTGGTGTCTTAGTTCGTTTAAATCATAGATCTTGGCAGTTGTCTTGTATAACACAGGATAGCTTCTTCTCCAGCGGCAGCGACTTCACTCTGTGTGCATCCTGATCTGTTAAAGACCTTTGCCTGCTCGACGAAAGTCTCATTAGTCTGGATCAGTTTCAACCCCACGGCTTTCCCAAAACCAAACAATCTCAAAGTTGTGTCACAACCTAGCATGGCATGGAACAACAAGTCACGACACACCTGGTCTCCCAGCTCTGATCTTGCTTTATGAATGTCCATGTACCTTTGCTGTTGTCCAGATTTTGCCTCTGGATGGAAGTAAAGTTTCTTGTGGTTGCGAGTGGCATGATGGCACAGAAGTATCATCAAGTCGGTATCATCCCCAACAACGATGGTGTCACATGTCTCAGCAGACTTCAGAGCATTTGCCACAATAACTATGTCAGCATCGCCATCTGCCTGGTGAACTTCGCAGCCCGATTTCTCCAGGGAACTACTCAGCATGTTAATGAACTTCTGTTTATTGGTTTTGCTGGCCAAAAAGTCGTCTTTCTTCATGTTAGTTGCATACCCGTGAGACATGGACATCTCTGACTGCTCTGATCTAATTCGTCTGGATTGGGTGCCATCCTTTGGTGCTGGCCACAGTCATATCCATCAAAGATCACGGTGGGCTGTTTGTATTTCCGCATAACGTATGTAGCATATCTTTGACAGATGGCATCATATGTTTGTCCATTCTCCCAAAGGATCCTGTGCAGCAAAGCACCTCCGTCGATGACTGCTTAATATGGCTGGATTCAAGTTGTTCTTGTCTTCGTCAGAGATGGCGGGTGCTAATTCCCAGATGGCATTTGCCAGCACTGGCTTAGTGGCCTTCAAGAGAACATCTCGTCTTTCAAAGGAGCTGCAGGGAACCCACACAGTTCATGACGAAAGGCTTCATTGAGTTTGTCCTTCTGTGTACCAATGATAACCAGTCTTTGGAACAGTAGTTGAGGTCAATGTGCACATCTTCAGCATCAATCCGATTTTGACTTAGATTCCATCGTAATTGCTGTATCTTTTTTCTGAAATGTGTATTTGCAAACCTTTTTCCCAAACTCTCATCCAGAATGCTATCCCCACCCTCTTTAGCCTGAGTCACATTCACTTCTCAGCTGCAATTACACGTCACTACATCTTTAGACTACTTTCCTTATTGAATGGATTCTTGTCCTGAAGGAATTGAATCAGTTTGTTCACATTGGAGAAATCCTTCTTCTGACGGCTGTGCAAAGGTCTTTGTGTTGCTCACTGGTGGCAAATGTTAGGGCCCTGTCACACCTTGACGTTTAAGCCAGCAATGGCAACGTATAAAAATTGATCTAAAACGTTGACGTACGCTGAAATTTGATGGTTTTTTTGAGTTTTTGGCGTATTCAAAACGTGTTGGTCGTTTGCATAAAATATTAGTAACGGCACAGAACGTTTCTTTGTGTTATACATAACTTTTACCAACGAATGCTTACCTTGTGATCGGCGTTCAAAACCTAAGAAGCAATAGTTCAACTTACCCTTTGCGCGCTATACGTATCGCGGCGAACTCGTGGCGTAGCCAGTTGAGAACTTGCGGACGCCGATTGAAATCAAAACTGCCCGAGATTTGAATTGTCAACATTGCAGTCACACCTTGACGATTTTGCCAGCGTATGCCATTCTATGAAAAATGGGTTTACAACGCTAGGCACACGTCAAATACGCTATAGGAAAGTTGAGTATACGTTAAGATTATGCTCGAAATCATTGAAGTACGCTGGCATATTACCTAGTCCGTTCGATACTCGTGAAATTTCAAGCATGCTGAAAATTTTAAGACGTACTCGACGTAAGGCTCACACGTTTCGCATGCGTTGGCATCTGTTCTTGCACGTTCCGCGATCGTTTAAACCCGGCGAACACACGTTCTTGTAGGTTAGTCATAGTCGAAGCACGTCAAGTTAATGGCAACCATACTTGAAACCCAATTTATAACCGTTGAGTAACGTGCTTTGAACAAATGAGTAACATCAGCTTAGCCTATGTTTAACGTGCTTGGAAAGTATGAGTAACGTGCATTGAACCTATGTATAACTGGCCTTGAACCAATGGCTACCGTGCTATGAACGTAAAGTAACGTGCGTTTACCTATGTGTAGCATGTTTTGAACCTCAGTAAAACGTGCATCGAACCATTCAATAACATGCTATGAACCTATTTGTAACGTATGTATAACGCACATTGTCGTATGTAGACGAATTAAATTGACGTCTTCCGGACAACCACAGAACTTACTGAAAGTGTTTCTAACTTCCATCTACCGTGTACTGACGTATTGGCAGCGTTAAGGGGAATTGGTATATACAAATGGGCTTCACAAGAGGAACCATCATTGTTCCAGACTCCATGTTGAGTAGATGTCAATCCGTAGTATCAGTAGTAGTAATACTATTAGCAGTAGTTGTGTGCGTGACAGTAGTAATAGTAGTAGTAGTTGTAGTAGTAGCATTGGTAGTAGTAGAATGTCTACATCAGTAGTAGTAGTGGTATGTCTATGTCAGTAGTAGTAGTAGTATGTCTATTCGTAGTAGTAGTAAGTAGTATGATGTCTATGTTAGTAGTAGTTGTAGTAGTAGTAGTAGGTCCATGTCAGTAGTAGTAGGTGAGCGTGATGGGAGGGTGTGGGTGAGGATGGATCCTCTTATCGTCACAAATAGGAGACTACTTTGCACCATTTCTTCGATGTCTTTTTCGGCTAATTTTTTTCCTCATTCCCACGATGAAATATTTCTTTGTTTTACTTTTTAAAGTATTAAACGACTTTGACAAATGCATAATGTACTAGTAATGAACACAGAACGCTTGAGAACTTATGCCATAAGTTATACCAACGATTGTTTATCGTGTTTTAGGCGTCCACAACCTATGCCCAACGATAGTCCAGCGTATGCATAGCGTATAATTCCCAAGCACGTTATTCATAGGTTATAAATAAGTCACGGGTACCCTAAACATTACTTTGCTGTGTTTCGACGTATGAGGAACTTTCAAGTAGCGTGTTGCGAAGTGTGAACAACGTTTGTGTAGCGTGCTTACAAAACGTTACTCATAGGTTAGAAATAAGTTTCGGGTACGCGAATGTTACTCTACGTGTTTCGACTTATGAGTAACATACAATTAACGGTGTCACGACGTCAATAACGTGCCTAAACCTTATGGCCGGGTAGCGGAACGTGTGAGCCAAACGCCGAGTACGTCGTAAAATTTTAAGCATTCGAAAAAGAGAGAACAAGCACAAAAGTCAACGATTAAAGCCAGCGTACAACGACTTATGGCAGTGTTTTTCAGGGTATTCCTAACGTATACAAAACTTACCAATAACGTATTCGACGTGTGCCAGCGTATTCGGCAAATTTGTAAAAAACGGCATACGTTCGCTAAATCGTCAAGGTGTGACAGCCCCTTTACGAGGTAAGCTGCTGCATAGCTTGGTTCACTTCTGCACTAACCGGACTCGACATGCACCACACATTCCTTTGCATTTCTGTCATTCTCGTCCTCTGGTTAGACCACCTGTTTGTTTGAGGCTTCACATGAGAACTGTTCTATTACCAGTCAGGAGACAACCCAGCCCAGAATCTCTCAGACCTGCGCACAACATGAAGTCCGTCTTTGAACTGATTGCAAAGTGTCTCATTTCTGGTCTCAAGTCACACATCTTCTGCAAGTAGATATGCAATGACTTTGTGTATAAATTGTGTCCTGAAGCTTCCAGATAAGGTAACATCTCATTTATTGCGTGAAGATGAAGTGCCCAGTTCCGGTCCTTTCTGATCTTAGAAATTTGCGTGTGAGGTCAACCATCTTCGTGTGCATCGTCCACAGCGACAAGTGTTCATTTTTCTTTGGGTGTGTCAGTTGTGCATTAGAAATCAAGGCTTGCATTATTTTCAATGTTGGTGATGAGTCAACCTCTGACAGGGATATCTCTCCTGCAATCAGTTGGTCAAGCATCTTTGCAACATTCTCCATGATATCTGGTTCCCCCTTGTTCCTCAATCGATTCCTCGTCTTGGGCTCTATCTAAAACCAGTGAGGGCAAAGATTCCTCATCTTCAAATTCTTCATCAAGCATCGCATTCATCCTCACCTGAAGGCGACTTCGAACCTGAATTCAGTTTGAAGCCAAGTGAATCTGCCAGCAGGAATTGCGTGGAGGGCAGTATCCACAAGGAAATGTCCCCTCAAAGCCCTGGCAACAGCTTTGCCACTCATGATGTGAGTCACAGTGTTGCTGGCGAACACTGTTCCAGAGTTTCCTTAATCCAGATCTCTCCATCAAAGGCCGATGCAACCCAGATAGCTCATGAGCGTGTGGAAACCTCCGAGCCTCAGATTAATTTATTGGAGTGGACTTCCCTACTTTTCATTTTCCAGGATGGTGGTAGCCTTCCACCAGAGTGGTTGATCGAAGGTTATCACAGAAGTAACCGAATACCGATTGAAATGATCAAACACAAACACAAGGTCGAGTATATACACGTCAAGTCACCCGGGTCCATGTCAATCATTGGCAGCAGCCTTACCGATGATACGCCAGGATGGTCACCTTTAACGTTCAGTTGCATAAAACCTGACCAGGCTGGTCTCCGTGGTCTAACTGGAAGGTCGTTTTCCACAAAAGATCGACATTTGCCATTTCTTCTTGTGATTGTATCCCTGATAACATGATTTTCTTGTACTCAAGCTTTTTCACTCCATTTGTTGGGGCCACATAATGTCTAATATCAATCTTTCCCACTTCGGCTACATCACGTGCGGTCACAGTTACCCATTTTATTATGGATGCCTGGTGACCTTTGGGGTGATGTTGGCACTATACCCATCCGTGAAACGTACCGCTACCGTCTAGGGTTCGCACAATGTGGTCCACGTTATCCGCTGCATACTGTATGAAATGGCCTGGGATGTAACCTGGTATATCTGTCCCACTCTGAGTAGCAGCCACACTTTCATACTTCTGAATTTCAGTACAGTAGTCTCCGATATTAATCCACCTCGGGGGGAGCGTTTCCTGGATTTAATATCCGGCGGATTATTATCCGGTGACCCCAACTTCGGACCTGAAATTACTGTATCGTGCAATCCCTTTTGTCCAGCAGTAGCAAAAACAGTTTGATTTATTAAAAAAGAGTTTATTGATAAAAAAACAGGAAAGAAACAACAAATGCAAATTAGGCTACACCATCTTCCTCGCCAGCCAGTTGGCTAACGTCCTTTGTTTGAGAGGAAATGTCCTTCGAACGGAATCCTTGAGCTCTCTGAAGTCAGGAACTGGGATATCATGTTGTCGTCTTGCCCGTTCTAGGACTTCAATAGCTTTCCTGACATCAGCTCCACTGACGACAGGCTCTTCCTCATTGTCATCGTCATCTTCGTCGTGTCTTCTGGTTCATCTTGTTGCGGTCTGTCGCCTGTATGAACTCGACAAGGTTTTGCGAGAGTTCCCCTCGGTTGTTTCATTGGCGACCCGAGGTCTTCGTCAATGTCGACCCAGTGGTTGATTCCTCATCAGAAAGACCTGGCGGAGGTGGGGAAGTGGGACTTCGACGTGTTCTGCGTCACCTTGGGCGGCCTCTTTGCCATAAAAGGCTGCCTTCTTCCAACAGTTCACGATGGTTTCCTGTTTCACCTTCTGCCACGCTGAAGCCAGCATTTCCATCGCTTCAAAGATGGAAATTTTCTTGACGAGGTTGTTCGCTGTCAAAGTCTCGTCTTCAGGGCATCGTCAATTTCATCGATCAGCTTCTGGCGTAATTCATGTCGAAAATAAGCCTTCAAGGTCCGAATGATGCCTTGGTC
The DNA here is from genome assembly GCA_035128595.1 of Eptatretus atami. Lineage (NCBI taxonomy): Eukaryota > Metazoa > Chordata > Myxini > Myxiniformes > Myxinidae > Eptatretus > Eptatretus atami. Next base: position 25,803,213 of record CM068956.1, on the reverse strand, counting down.
GCAGGGCTGGAGATGAGCGGTCGGTTGGGTGGCAGAAATCGGATCGTGATGTTTTTGAGGCCTTCAACTTCTTTGTGTGCAGAGCAGTTGTCTACCAGGAGCAAAATTTTGCCGTCTTGTCTACCCATTTTCAGATCCAAAGTGCGAAGATATCGTTCCCAAATCGTCCAGTCATCCAGGCGTTGATGGAGTTTTCATACGTGAATGAAGTTTCTTAACTCTCTTAAAGCATCCGCGGATTTTTGGACTTGCCGATAAGCAACAGCTCTTTTTTTTCTCTCCATGCTGCATGTCACAAGACTGTCACACGGTCCTTGGCCGTCTTGAACCCCTTGCCCCTTGTTCCTGTCTTTTTTGTCGACGTAAGTCGAGTTCGGGAGGGCGCGATAATAAGCCTGTTTCGTCAGCATTGAAAATGTCCCTCCTGCTGAATTGTTTTTCGAGCTCTGGCCATTCTGTGTCGAGGAACTCCCTTTGCCCCTTGAACGTCCGTTTCCGCTGTTTCACCCTTCAAAATGGTGAACACCACTCCATTTCTCTTTTTCCAGCGTGAAAACCAACCGTCTGTCGCACAGAAGGTCATGTCCTGCTTCTTTCGCCAACGATTTTGCCTTGTGCATCGAAATCGGGCCGTTGACTGGGAGGTTCCGCGTCTTGCTGAACATGAACCACTTATAAAGGGCTGCTTCCACGGCCGCATCCTTTCCAGGTCGGAACCTGCGACTCTCGTTCGTATTGTGGGATGCTTCTGCTTCGTCCCGGATCTGTTGTTTATGCTTCAAAAGATTTTGGAGACATCCACGGGAAATGCCAAGCTGGTCTGCAGCATCACGTTGACTGAGTTGGCCTTTCAGTTCATCATATGCTTTCAACTTTCCTAACTTCTCGTTCAAAGTCAGATCCTGACGCGTCGTCGGTTGCCTCTTTCGCTTCGGCATCACGAAGAATATGTTGAAAAATCTGGGGAGTGAAACAAGATGTCTTTAATTTAGGCAACACAATTAACGTCAACACGATCAGATCACTTCGGACACTGAATGAAAAATGGAACAGAACGGCTAACAAGGCACACAGAAACACTGTAAAGCTTTGAGACACAAGCGAGGTTTGATCTACGACCAGTTTCCGCTAACCGGTTCCGACTAGATGCTAAAAAATCGCGTGATCCTTCCGGGAAAACACAGGCACGCGCCGATGAAGTGGCTTTATTAACCGGCGGATGGATTTATTACACGGCGGAAATCTATATGTAGGAATTCCGTACCCTGGCGTTCCGGATTTAATATACGGCTGGATTTATTATCCGTGGATTTAATATCCGGAGACTACTGTATATGAACTGCAAAGCCATGCTTATATATGTATCTACAAGAAAACGATAAGTGAAGTGCGAGTGCAGTTGCACACCAAGTCCTAACTGCAGTGGGGCTATAAGAACTCTGGGCCGAGTTGCCTGCATTAAAGCTTGTCCAATGGAAGATACCCTTAGTGCTTTGAGATCTTTATCCTTTCCAACCAAAAGACTGTCTAAGAAATGTTGCAAAGAGTTTGGTAAGAATGCACTTTTCATATCAATAGAAGACATTTCAATGGTGGTAGGGTAAATATCCTTGCTTTGAACAACTGATTTTATGTCAGTCTTTATCAATTTCACCGCGGTCTCGATGAACCGAAGCTTTTCAACCTCAGGATCAGAAGTCTTGGATTGACTAAAAAAGTCACTGATGATTGAGGCAGCCTTCTGTCGAAATGTCCCTATGTTTTTCTCCCATTGATCTCTGTGGTGACAATTTTGTCACAAAATGTTCTCTAAGTTTCTCTCTCATGTGGGTATGTCCATATGGTTCACTCTCAGAATTTTGTAGAGCATCGGCCATTCGGCCATTTGCGAAATGAGGTCTTGAACAGTGGTCAGTTCTTCGTCGTTCGCTTCAAGATTGTCAACCACTTTCAAGAAAGCCTGTTCTCTATCCATAGCGACAGGCCGCCCAGTCTTTCTTTTCTTGAGGAGTGAGTGTCACTTCGAAAACATTCAGGGATTTGTTTCATTGTTCTGAAGTTGACACTGCATGACTGGTGGTGCATAGCATCTGCAGCATGCAGATCTTGGACAAAGTTTATTCGTGACATACAGTTTCTCCCCATTCATCGGCATGATCTCCGCATTTCTTCCTTATGTTTCCTGGAAGTTGAACGTACGGACCGGCATGAGGACATGGTCTTTCTGTCGTCCTTGGTGTCTGTCCCCAGTTCGACAGAACAAACGGTGATCTTGATAACAAAATGTTAAATCACTTGAACGGAGACTAAGATGTCTATCAACTGGAGATTTGCGCTTTTGCCTGCTGCCATCTCTATTATAGTCTCTTCGGCAGTTTGAATGCACCTGCTGACCTGGTATGACCTGTATGTTGTCATTGACCCCTGCACTTGTCTTAGCGATTCCTTCACAACCTTTCGGAGTGAGCTTCACCACCTGGGATCCATTGGATAGTAGGTTACCACAGAAGACACACTCAGCCATACTTGCCCTGAAAAACAAAAGGGAACCTTTGCTTCAGACGATTCTGATTATGAGATACTACAGTGTCGTATTAAGCCATATTCATGGTAAGACTTAAATGCTTACCTTTGAGTCATCTACGCAGTGCCTGGGATAAAGTTGAACTCCTGTGGCTTGTCCTTCATTCATATTCTGTCTTATTGTAAAATATTTACTGGAAACTCGAGCACAAAATTGAAAGTTGTAAACAAGGCAGCCATTAAAGAGTGCTGCCACCTAGTGATTGGTTAAGGGGATCCTTAATCTAGGGAAGCCAAAAAACTCACATGAGCTTGTCTTGTTGATCAGGCTGATGTAGGCTATCCATTTTGATGTAGGCTATCCATTTTCTCGGTTGCAGGTAGGAAAAGGGTTAAAGGGGTAGGCCTACTCTTAAAAGAGGCCTTAAATATGGTCATATCCCTTCGACACCATGTTTTTCTGAAAGATTAGCTATGAAACGTCGGGATAGATAACAATTTTAGGTTCCTACTGTAAAAACTAACTGAGTTATATCAATTTTTGTATAGAACTATTGGCTCATGAGATTGGTAGATTCACAATTTTCAATCATAAAATTCAGCATATTCCAATACCTGGACTTAGGGGGATTTTTGATGTCATTTCTAGGACCCAATTCCATCAAATAAAAGTGGTTTTATTTCTGTTGCAATTAGTGGTGGATTTAGCCAAATTTTCGCTAATTGACTGGACTACAATGGATCCTTTGAATCAGGACGTCCAATCATCGTAGTTTTTCGCATAGGAAACTTCGGAAACTTGAACCGACAGGAGTCTAGAATCAACTCTGGGCCTTCTTTCACGCCATCATATCGACCATGTCCTTCCCTCTGTTTCATCTTCATTTTCTTGCATTTTTTGCGACAGGTGAATGTATGTGCATGCGATTGGAATAATTTGACTTGTTCAGCATATCTTCACATTCGTCTGGCAATTTTCCGCATATAACGGAATCTATGAACTCTGCCACAGCTTGTTTGGAATCATCTGTTCTGTCGTATCGTGGTGGTGGATTTCCATCTTCATCTTGGAGCCACAGTAATGAATGTACATGAGGAGCGCCTCTCTGTTGGAATTCTATTCTAAAGAAATGATCGACTCTTTGTTTTTTG
>CM068956.1:25781093-25799513 GCA_035128595.1 Eptatretus atami | reverse complement strand
ATAAAATTCCGAAATTTTTCAAGGCCCCATACAACACTTTCATGCGGTTACTAAAATGGGTCGTTGTGTCAACCACATTGTGAGCAAGAAGTTTATTCACCTGTGTTCGGCTTAGATTTTTTACATCATCTTCCGATACGATATTTTTTCCGTTCCTTTTGCAATAACATTGTTATCAAGTCTGACCAGTGTGCTTCAGCCACGCTCATGGTAAGGAACAATTGCGGGGATCCCAATTGTCTAATCATGGTCAGTACTTTCAGTTTCACTTGCTGGAAGTAGAGAGCTGTACCACGTACATTTTTGATGGCCTTGTATCCCACATCAGTTTGTTCAATCTCAGCTTTATCTGCTCCACGAAGAAATGCCGTATCATACGTTTTTCTATTGACTTTAGACTTTCTGAAGAATGTGGTGTACGAGCGTTTGATTTCAAGTTGTTCTTTAACAACATACAAGAAGAACATGTAGTTGGTCGTTGCGGAAATGGGCGTCTAGACCGAGAAACCTTTGTTTGACATAATTTGTGAAACCGACTCCTTTGGGTTGGTATGTTGACAAGAAACCACCTTTTCCAGTTGGAAACAAGTGAGGGAATGCTTTCTCTTCCAGATATATTCAGCAGTGCCCCAGTACTGAAATTTGCTTTCTGCTCCGGGTGCTACATTCATACTTGACATCTTGTCCGATTTTTTACCAGATCTGGAGACTTTTTCTTGTTCAATTATCGCATTGGCCAACACCTCACTAATGTCTTCTCGATTTTCACTTTTGGTCAGTGGATCAACGACTGTGTCGGCTGGAATCTCGGTGATATATTCTGGCTGATCCTACTTTTCTTGATCATCTTCAGAGTCTGCCATTGAATGAAGGTCATGAGGTGCATTTACCACTTTCACTTGGTTGTCCGTTTTCGTCTACCATTGAATCATCACCATCATCATGATCACCACCACCAGTACCATAATCGACATCATCATTGGAATGGTCAGAAACATCCAGTTGCGCTTCAGCATGGGTCTCTCGTTCGTTGTCTTCAATGCCACAGTTCTGAGTAGTTTTCCATTCATTCTGTTCTTCGATATCGTCCATGGTGCTTTTAATAAATTCATCGAGTTTTTCTCGTTGAAATCTATGTCAGCGTAGAGTGGATTGTTCTTCTTCAAGTAATCGAAATATTTCAAAATTTTAGTTTTAGATGCTACTTCTTCGATATAACTGCCTTTGTATTTGGGACGTCTTTTTAGGCATACTGGTATGAGATCCTGGTCTATCGGTAGTATTGTGCCTAGAGTCTGTTTGACTTGAGATTCTACACATATCATGGGACCAGCAATTTTGAATTCGGCCGACCATGGAATATGCGACACGTACAAATGGAATGATCAACTTTAGTAAGTGAGCCTCGCATTTATTCAAAGACAGGTCGTCTTTTGTTCGATACTCGGGTAATTTGTCGACGTTGAATTTGAAGGGCTTTTCGTTGCATGTAGAAATATTTTCTTTCTCGATTGTGTGTTTGCATCCACAACAGATATAATGAAAGCCATCAAACGATTTCGTGCTTTCATCTAAGATACACATGTCCCGCAACAGTTCATCTTTGTGTTTTGTTTCAACACGAGAAGCCGTCTGAATCTGGTCTAATTGGTAGTGTATTTTCTTCCTTTGTCTGATCGAGTATCCCGTGGAGTCCGTGTTCTCGCAAGATTCAACGCTTGTTGACTCATGTACACCTAGCGGTTTGTCGTCAGTGAGATTAATCTTTACACAGTTTCCTTTACAATGATAGCATAAATCTGAGACACGTATGTAGGCAAAATGTGTTTTCTCTTCGATATTTCGTTGTTTCGAGTTTTCTCTAAGCGATCAGCTTTTTCTTCAGGCACTTCAGCTATTCTCCTTACTTTCATATACACCGCCTGTTTGTCTAGTCGACTTTTTTTCTCAATTTCGGTTTCAGAACTTTGATCTGGTCTGAGCTGTCGTTTCTTTTCCGGGCTCTCTGTTCCTTGGATAATTAGTCTGCAAGTTGGCATGCATTTCGTTTAGTTTGGAAGATTCGTGCATACGATATACCAGTCGAAATGGATAGAATGTGTGTTCCTGATGTATATGGACAATGGACATATCTGGTGGTCCATCGACTGGGAATAACATGCCCGGCAAGTACTTCAGCCATTGCCAATGACCACTTCCGGTTGGTACCTGACTATACACAAATATGTTATATTTAGCATAGAACTACTAGCGACAATATCGCTTTCCATCGATCTCCAAGAGCCTAATATGTTCATGAACATTTTCTCCAGTCCACATATGCTGTTCAAGGAGGTGACTGTATTGGTGTTCATAATGGATGAGCCGTTGGCGTAGGTCTGTGTAGTACAATGACTGGTTGCCACTGAGAGCGTCTGGTAAACTCCGGAAAAAACAATTTCCATCACCAGCAATTGTTCGCACTTCAAAACTGTCCGATAGTCTCATGCCATGACCATAGATTAGTACGGGGCACGACCATGTACCTTGTAGAGCAAGTCGGATGCGAGAGTTGTGGCTAATCGATGATGCAGGACAGGTAATTGGGTTCTGGTCGGAGGAGTAAATATAAAACTTGGTTCACTGGTTTCACGTATGGAACTATCTCATCATCGTCGTCATCAACATCATTACTCAGGGCAGTTTAATTTAGCACACCCTCATTTGAATCAACATTTTCCACACAGCATTTAGAGTAAGATCCAGAGTAAGCCGATTTTTTATTTTGGGGAAAAATTTTTTTGGGATTTTTTCCAAAAATTTCAAAGTCCCGTTGCTAGGCAACGTGGCGTCCATAGCAACGTTGCTCAAAAGCATACAACTAGATCCTGGTATGAACCTACCTGTCAAGTTTCATCAAAATCGGTTGACTCCTCTGGCCTCCAGAGCTGTCCATTACATACAGACAAGCCGGTAGGCGACAGGTGTGGTCGCGACATATTCATACTAATCATACTACAGTTTTTGACGGATCGGGCTGAATTTTTTGACAGAGGTTGATTATAGTGGCGCATAAAAGCCTGGAAGCCGATTTTTGATTTTCGAAAAAATAAATTTTTTAGGATTTTTCAAAAATTTCAAAGTCCCGTTGCTAGGCAACGGTGGTGTCCATAGCAACGTTGCTCAAAGCATATAACTAGATCCTGGTATGAACCTACCTGTCAAGTTTCTCAAAATCGGTTGACTCCTCTGGCCTCCAGAGCTGTCCATTACAACAAACAAACATACATACATACAGACAGACAAGCGGTAGGCGAACATGGGTAGTCGGCCGTTGCTAGGCAACGGAGGGGTCCATAGCAACGGTTCTTTCTCACACATAACTAGGACATACCATGAACCTACCATACCAGTTTCATGTATATCTGACTCATAGTTTCTGAGATATAACGAACTTCGGTTTTTTATTGTTTTCGACCAGGGTTCATTCAAAGTCTATCTTCTCCGACAGTTTTCATAGGATCGGCTGGAAATTTTGACAATATGGCTGAATGTACTGCCCACAGTCGCGTGGCCCGATTTTTGATTTTCGTAAAATAATTTTTTATGATTTTCAAAAATTTCAAAGTCCTGTTGCTAGCAACGGTGGTGTCCATAACAACGGTTCTCATTTGCACACAACGAGGTCATGGTATGAACCTACCAACCAAGTTTCATCGAAATCGCCATTGTATTAACGGGGCACTGGACCGACAGACATACATACGACAGACAAGCCGGTAGGCGCGACATGGGTAGTCGCCTACCCAATAGAACCTGACGCGATGGGCCGTTCGATGGGAATGACCTGAGGATTAAGCACAAAAAAATTCATGATTCTAGCTTCAAGGGTTAATGCTGCAGATTGTTTTTTTCGTAAAATACCCCCACATTTAGAGTTTTTCGGCCGTTGCTAGGCAACGGAGGGCCCATAGCAACGGTCTTCTCACACATAACTAGACATACAGAACCTACCATACCATTTCATGTATATCTGACTCATAGTCTCTGAGATATAACGAACTTCGTTTTTTTATTGTTTTCGACCAGGGTTCATTCAAAGTCTATCTTCTCCGACAGTTTTCATAGGATTCGGCTGGAAATTTTGACAATATGGCTGAATGTACTGCCACAGTGCTCGTGGCCCGATTTTTGATTTTCGAAAAAAAAATTTTTTTTATGATTTTTCAAAAATTTCAAAAGTCCCGTTACTAGGCAACGGTGGTCCATAGCAACGGTTCTCATTTGCACACAACTAGGTCATGGTGAACCTACCCACCAAGTTTCATCGAAATCGCCATTGTATTAACGGAGCATGACCGAACAGACAGACATACAGACATACAGACATACAATAAGGTAGAAAAAAAATCTTTTTTTTTTCGACTAGATCGACTACCCAACGGAAAAAGTGAAAATAAGGGTACTCTAGCAACCCCCAACAAGGGTACTCTAGCGACACCTAATAAGGGTACTCTTGCGACCACCCAATACAGACAGACGGAAAACCTGAGAATAAGGTAGTCCAATGACCACCCAATAACATACATGTTTTCTGTCCACAAAATGAGCCTGGGGGATTCAAAGTTATCAGAATCTCTCACAATGAAGCTGAATCTCTGGGCCTGTTACTCCCACATCACATATAGGTCTGTGTTCTACCACCTTTCTGGTATTGCACCCTCTGCTCTTTCTTTGCTCTCTCCCTCCCTCCCCACCTCCTTTTTTCCCATGTTTCTCCAGGATGTACATAATCTACCAGTAACCTACTTTTAGTGAAACTCCCAAAATTCAGGCTCATTGCTCAATGTCACTCATTTGTTCCTCTTTTAATTCTCTCACCCTGTGGAATCAACTTCCCCAGTTTGTTGAGTCCCATTCTTCCCTCTATCGTCTCGGGCTTCAAGATCTTCACCACCTCAGGCTGTTCAGTGTTCCCCACCTTAGGTCATCCTTTATTCATACTAATGATCTTTTCTACCCTCATGAACCCTCCCCAAAGCCCACCCTTTCCTTTCTAGGGTAAGATGTTTTTTCCCCCTCTTTGCTGGTTTTTTATTATCCCCCGCCGCGTGGCGGAAGGGGGATATTGTTGTCACCCAGGGCGTCCGTCCGTGTTCCGTCGGTTCGGCTGTCCTGCATCCGTCGCGGTCGTCCGTCGGGCGCGTCAAGTCATTTATAGGCTGTTGAGTGCGATTTAATTGTGCGATTAAACTGTTGCATAGTGTATTTGAAATTGGTCGAGCAACATGTACCACTGAAAGGAAGAACCCTATTGATTTTGGGCGTGGCCGGATATCCAAGATGGCGACTGGGGTCGTCAACATTTTTAGCTGTGAGTGGATAACCATAAACTGTTCGCCATATCGATTTTGAAATTGCGGTACACCATTGTACCACTGAAAAGGAAGAACCCTATTGATTTTGGGCTGGCCGCATTCCAAGATCCAGTCTGGGCGGCCAATTTACTGAGTGATAATCAAACTGTTTTTCACCATATCGATTTGAATTTCGAGTCACACAGTTACCACCTGAAAAGGAAGAAACCCTAGTTGTGGAGATTTTTGGGGCGTGGCCAGATCAGAATGGCTAACTGGGGGCGGCCATCTTGAAAAAAAATGTTCTTTTTTCGCATATCGATTTGGAATGTTGAGCACACAGTCACCACTTGAAAAGGAAGAACCTCTTATTGATTTTTTGGCGTGGCCGTGATCCAAGATGTCGACTGGTGCGGATCATCCGTTGAAAAAAGTGGTGTGTTTTTGTAATAATTGGGAAAGACCGCTTATTGATTTCATTGATGTTTTGGGTTACTAGTTCCTTACCTGGGGAATTTTGCGAGATGATGACAAATGGTGTCTGGGTTTCAATCATGCCTCGCCTCATTATTTGGAATATGTATGACCTTTTTCATTCAATGGTGGGGGATTCCCCATCTCTGATGGTATATTTCTGTTTGTTTCACCCTGGTTTTCCCCTTCCTTGTCTTTTCAGCCCCCTCCTTGCTGTATTTAAATTTTATCCCTATATGTCTCCCCTGCCCCCCCCCTCCCCCCTTTGTTCAATCTCATTCTCCTCTTGCTCATACGAGAACTATTACATTATGCTCCAAGTTCTGCTAGAAGGCACTATAGGATGAACGGACACAACGTTTTACAACTTTGTTATTTTTGTTCAATCAGCACTTGCACTTTTACTGTGAGTAAACTCACACATGCAACTCTGACAAACTCAACAAAAAAGCCTCACCTCCCCCTCCCATCTTTTCCCATCTTTGTTCTCTCTCCCCCCCCACCCTACCCCAAATCCTCACCTTTCCCTCAAAATCAATCCCTCCCCACACTCAAGCCATCAAACCCACCCACCCCTCTCCCACCAAAAGTCCTCAACTCCCACCCCCCCTTCCAAAGTTGTCCCATATTTACTTTAACCCTCCTTCCACTCATAAAAGCTAACAGGCATTCTCACGTCAAAACAGCGAAGATTTAATGCTTTCTGCTCCCTATCTATGCTTATCACGCGACCTCACTGAAACCAGTCACAACTTTAAGAGAAAATAGTTGGAAATAATAGCAAACCTGTGTAACCTGCGCATTAAAAGTGCTGCTTAAGAGAAAGGCTTCTCAAGGGTTCTCCCAAATATAAAGGTCCAACCAATAGGTGGAACTCACTAGCATGCACGTACGGCTCCTTTTATAATATATAAGAATAAGAACATTATTTGAATTGCACCTGACTGATTTTTTTAATGGTTCAATTACAAGAGGTTATGAACTTTTGTCATACTTTCAGATAAAAACCTCAGTTGTGAGCAGGATATCTCAGGAGAGCTCACTTGGCATCTGGGTTCCATCTGCAATAGTATTCAAAAGTAAAAATGATCGTTTTGATCATGCAGTGCTGCAGAAGATGCTGTATTTCGGAGCACACTGTACTTTGGATGGGGATTAACGACAGTTAGTTCGGTCTGTATTTGTCGACATTAAAGATACCACATAATTTGCACGTAATATCAAGTGGACCCTATTCTTTCATATGTGGTTCTGGTTGTGTCGAATCAATAATTGTCATTCCAGTATGGAACTGAGAACATGCTATCAGACTAGAACGTTGTATGTCTAAAGTTGATGCTCCACAAAACCCATTTCCACATGGGGGTTGTAAGTCCCTGAGATACACTTTCCATGCAACAAGGATTGGGATTACTTGAAATCAATTTATGAGTTCCAAATACTTATCTGAATCAGAATCACTTTATCCCGACCTGCACTCTGTGCTCATAAATATTTTAATGAGCTGTTCATGAAAACCCATAGAATCAAATGGTAAATGGCCTATGTGGAAACAATATTTGTTACAAAATGTTATATTTGGATAGTTAAGTTGCAGTGTAAGTGGTTGGAAGTACTATTGTACTTTATTTATGCGATAATTGGGCCCAAAACGTCAAAACTTCAATAATTAATTTAGGTTGACAAAAAAAAATGGTGTTGTTTTTAAAATTTCTTTAATTTTGAAAATGTGGTCTATGAATATGAGTTATTTAAGTTGACTAAATGTCAAGAAATGTATAGGCTTGAATGCAAATTCAATTGTTTAGATTTTTTACATTTGGTAATATGTAGACCTTGAAATTTGTAAAGTTTCTTAAATTAAAGCCGTTGATAATCCAGGTTACAAAACATATAAGTGATATTTGATCTAATATAAAGGCATTTTTAGATTTGGAACCGGAGGATCTCACAAGTTTTTATACGCCCGATATAAGTATATATATATAAAGTGGGTAGATAAAGTATTAGATTACAATTTGAAGTGGGTGCTAATAATGATAAACGGCTCTATATCTAGGTAAATACTAAGATAGTAATTAGTTAGTATGAGCTCGAACAGTAGGAGTGAGATGATATCTAGACGGGTAATATCACGCGGGGCGGAACTACTCAATATGTTTGAATGAGATGTCACCGGGCCGCCATGATTCCGTACTCTCTACTGATGAGCGCATCTCCTGACATCGCGCAAAGTTTTCAACTATTGATCCTGTAATTCGATAGTTATCGTAAATTTAGGCGAAGAACTGTGAGGTCGGAGGTTCGGCCCCGGATAAGCTGGGTAGGCAGGAAGACGAGCGGACTCGTTCAGGGGGCGAGATAAGGTACGCTGTACGTCAAATCTCAAAGTGGTTGCTACATGGCAACAGGGCGTTGCCGTATTTCACATGTGAAGATAGCAACAGATGGTGGGCGTTGCGAGGTGAGTATTGACACCAGCTTTACTGCTTGTCGGGGGCACAACTCCATGATGCTCAGCGCACTTGAGCTAGTATGTTACATATTAGTCGTGGTATTCACTTCCACAAAATCTGACGCATCCCACGTCCTGAAAGTGTTGATGTGTGGGAACACAACAAGCTTCAGCACAGTCAACCGCCAGGTGTTGGGGAACACAGAGTTGGACAGAATGCGAGAGGATAAAAGTGATCGATAGTAAATACAGTAGTAGATCAGCAGTAGAGGTGATCACTACGATGGAGCAATCATGAACAGTGCCTGGTGGAAATGCGATGATTCTTGCTATTGGTTTGTACTGATCACATACTTCTCATCAGGGAGCTCTTCAGCAGTGTTAAGTTTAGGCGTAGTTAAACTAGATTTCATATCATGCCATGATGCTTGCTGGTGAGAGGGTCATCAAGGAACTCAACTCTATATCGGTTGGCTTGGATATTGAGTGGGCTAATGGTGCTGGTGTCAGAAAGAATTTGCTGGGTGGGAAATTATTATACTCGGTGATGGAACTTTGTTCAACAGATTTAATGTGCCCTTGATACGAGCAATCAGTGCTTCATTGCTCAATTGTTTGTATGAGAGCTGCAGTCGAGGGACACCACGTGATTGAGTAGGTGGGCCTAAGTGGTGCCAAGTAATTACCACTTAATGTAGTAAACATTGTGCCGCTACTCCTCCATATTGACTGGAGTACAACAGCACGCAGATTTTTGGTATTGTCATGTTATCCTGTCTGGCTTGGCGTCATGGGTTGGCAGCGCCGCAAAGAAAATCATGTGTAGCCTACTCGGGAGCAGACACTAGCCTTCAATTTTTCTTGTCCTCTACACAAACCTCACTTCGAATCTCTCAAATGTTCTATACCTTGCAGACTAAATATCCAGAACAGAGACCCGGGAAGAAGAAAGACACGCAACAGACAAATTCTGAACCAAATTGAGAAAAAAAGCTCGACTTAGACAAACACGGTGATAGGAAACAGTAAGGAGAAAATTAGCTGAATCCTGAAGAAAAAGACCTGATTCGCTTAGGAAAAACGCGAACAACGAACCAGAGGCAATATGAATGAAACGCCAGAAACAACTAATCAGATTAGGAAAGATCGAAACAGTACCCAGAGTGTTCCAAATGAATGAAAAGCAGAAAAGTAAGATCACATTAGAGAAAGAACAGAACAAACCATGGGCGTTCAGAATAATGAAACGCCAGAACAAAACTAACGCTCAGATTTAGAGAAAGTTTCGAACAGATAACCAAGAGGCAATGAAGAAAAGCCAGAACAAACTGAGATTCAAGATAGAGAAGTTCGAACAGTACCAGGTCCAGAAGATGAAAAGCCAGAACAAACGTAGTTGATAGTAGAAAGAGTCGAACAGTACATTGTCCAGAAGTGACATTGAAAAAGCCAACAACGAGTACGCACTATGAGAGAAAAGCAAACAGAACAGAGTGCCAAGAATAGGATGGAAAAGCCAGAAAAAGGCTAGACACAGAGTTAGAGAAGCACGAACCGAAATCAGCAGAGGTGAGAACGGAAGTGCGACGCAGAAAAACGGAACTGTTAGAAAAGGAGCGCCGCCAAAGCTTATAGAGAGAAAACGTGATCATGGCGAAGAATGTAGGCAGAGATGAGGTGCGACCCACGCGTAGCGAAGAAGAGGAAACGAGACAGGCATCGGAGTCAGCAAAAACAAAAGAGAGAGCAACGTAAACGCAGACGGCCGCAGGAGGCAAGCAACAGCTAGGACAGGGGAAGACCAAATAAAACAAGCGGTCCGAAATAGCGAAGAAAACACATGTCCTACATAGGGCGCATGGATGCAGCATGTGAAAGAAACGTTGAAAGAGATAATCGCACCGACACAAACCCGCTAGTGACAGATCAACAACGAATCTCGAGAAACACGACCACGGATACCAGACAACAAAGAAAAATACACACCACATAGACAGACTAGAACGCGTGTCTCGTGGCAAACAAAACACAAACGAAACTGTGCGGACAGTGACTAGAGAAAGCACGAAAGTGGCTAGGCGGTCAGGATACGAGGTGGAGCAAAACACACAATCGACAAGAAAATTCGACATGCAACGAAAAGCCCGCAAAGCAACGCGCGACAATGACCCGTTAATCGGAACAAAACGAACTGCTTGATTAAGTAGCGAGGCCACTACTAAAATTGCTATCAGGGTACAGGTCCAAGTCCATGGGCGCTCGAATCCAAAAATGCTGGCCCAGTGATAGGAGAAGTCGCAAGGTCAAACAAACCAGCACAAGGACTGCCGACGAACACAAGCCATACCAAGACCAAAAAGACATCCCAAAGCACAAAGCATTGAAGTCGAGAAAGACGATCAAAACGAAAATGGGAAAGTAGTTCGAGTACGTGAAGAAGAACAATCCACTCGACGCGACAGTAGATTCAACGAGAAACTCGAGTGAAGAGTTAAAGCGACCAGGACGAGACGTAAGACAGAAGAAGTTCTATAAATGATTACGCAAGTTAGGATGTACGCTTGTAGAACCCCCAACGAACGAGGACCCATGGGAGCGGCAGGAGGGGGGGGGACACAATGTTCCCAAGACGGAGGGAGGGCGAGGGAGGGTGGTACAACCTTTTCCAACAGGGCATATGAGGGTGGTAGTAACTGACCGCAGATTGTCACATGATGAGGCGTCGCGGAGAGTGCTTGCCGACATAGTATTTAGAACTCAACACTGAGAACGTCGTCACAATTGTCATTAGATTATATTGTTTTTGGTTATATTATTTCCGCACATTTATGCCTTGTCGCGATGTCAGAAAAATTGTGTGAAGAGAGCCAAGAAATATGTTGTTATCCCTGCTCTTCGCGAATAGGTGGACGACGCGAATCTAGTTTAGTGATGCTCTCGCGACAAGTCAGAGCATGGATGCGATAGTCGGACAAAAGAAAGCGAAGACATGGTTGACAGTTTATGACCATGGTGTTTGAATGGCAAGCGGAATGAATAAAGGTATATAAATGGCGCTCTTGAAGGTGAGACATAGAAATAGATACGAGACCAAGGTACATATCAAAGAATAAACAGGAGGTGAGACCGACTAGCGGTTTGCAAATGGTCTCATAAATTGTCAGAAGCAACAAATGGTACTATTACAAGAGAACACAGTTAATGCAGAATTTACTACTGCGAACCGTGCAACGGCTTCACCGAAGTAGCTGGCTTGGAAGGAAAGATAGCAATGACGCCGACATCATTGCTTGTAGGCCTAACAGGAGTATTCGATAAATAATTCATGTATCGATGTAGAAATAGTTAACGCAACACATGAATGGGCGGATAAGTCATGAACAGGGGTGGTCACAAAGTATGGCATTACCACTCAAGGTAGTAATTGCTGTCGCCCTAACAGCGTCCATGTGTCTCTCAATGGCATAGAAGCAGCTGATGACGGACCAACACATCGTCGTATACAGTTAATTGTCACTGTCTGCAGCAGCAGCGCAAAAGAAATCTCTGATTGAAACTGATTCATTTCTGCGATTGTCTTTGTGAATGGGCCTAATTCATGCTGAATCGCGGGGAGTATCTTTGCTGCAATGCCGAAGTGTACGATGCTTTTCATCCTCATGTTGCGCTGTTCTTTAGGTGCTCAGTTTCCTACAGTTGATGCACAAAATGGTTGATGCACAAATGAATCCCGATCCACAGCTTTGATCGAGAATGGAAATCGCTTGCCATATTTCTGTTGCAGCTTCAATTGAGGGTGATAGATCGGTACGGAGTCTGCTGTTTTTACTCCTAGCTCTCGTAAATGGCCCTGTATTGGTCCCGCAGTGACTTCACAAATACCACACATGTCATGGAAAAGGGGGATCTCTAGTGTTCTAGGAGTCGCTCGAATGCAACATCATACAGTTTTGTTTTGTTGATTCCCAGTGGGACACGATGTGCTTTGAATGCAGCCATGCATGGCTTGTGTATGATATATCATTGGCGCACCATGTCATGTCCTTTTCAAACCAGTCTGAAGAGAATGTCCTTCTTTAGTTTGCTTTGCCTTATCTATGTGTTTCTGACTGTTTTCTGTAGATACTCTGCATGTTGGCTCTTTGCACGCATCCACGTTTGTTGCAGATGAGGCATGCATTCTTCACATCAAATGTTGGTGTGTTGGTCCTGGTTTACTTTGAATGCTGGGAAGAGGTGCTGCACCCAGGCTGGTTCAAGTCTTCAGCATCATTTCTTCTTGGTTCTTTTCAGCAAGTTTGTAACTCTTCTCATTCGTGTACCAGTTTCTACACTTACTGTGCCATTTGGTATCTTGTCCGTCAGCCATGTACATAGCCGAGTCATGTTGAGTCTCTCAATGTCTCTCTTGTCAAGCCTTCATGACCAAAACTAGTTTGTTGTTGTGATATTATATAGTCCCTTTGCACCAAGTCCTTGACATATGATGCACTTTCTGTAGTCAATGTCAGTGTCTTGGCGTTCCTCTTGGGTTCCTTTTTCAGTGACAAGCTTCCTCCAGCACCCGTTTCTCTGCCTGTGTCATCATCGGTACCGCTCATGCAATCACCTGCAACAAAACCCCACATGTTATGCATACAAGCAACTAGAGTACATGCAAACTATTGATACACTACACTTACATGCAACTTCTGATATGCTAGACTACATGCACACTATAACAATCCACACCACTACAGATCACAGTTTTGGACATTTCTGCCCACATGTTTTTATGACTGTGGCTCCAGCGACACTGGCCTTTTTCGAGTACGGTCTGTGCCTTCAGCTATGTTTTCAGCGATGAAAGGACGTTGACGATAGAAAAGAGGACACTAGACGATTAAGATGCAGTGTGGTTAAGACGACTACGAATGACTATACAATCACGATGGAGAGACGATGAGGTTGACGATGCGATTGACGATTGAAGGAGAGTGGTGCGCTTTGGATGACGATAGACGTTGACAAATGAAATGAGCGATTGACGGGGACCATGACGTGACGGTTTCACTAAAAACAGAGAACAATGACCAGGAATATCAGTCAATAAGAAAACGATAATAGATGGTACATGAATACTTACAACTTCGAGGCTTGGTAACAATTTAGAAACAGATAAGCGGGAATAAATAGACATAAACCATACAGTGCGCACCACAGCCCATGGGGCTGTTTCCTTTTGACGTTAATGCGCTCGTGCTAAACGTGGCATTACTAGAGTTGCTAGACTGTTCGGTGACGTCACTCCTCCTGTGACGTGACCGGCTGCAGCAACAAGGAATGCAGACGATCCTAAACTGGAAAAAACGCAAACTAATAATTAGTTCTGGACACATAGATACAAACCTACTTGTGGATCTATACTGGTCGACAGATTTCATGTTCAAAAAAGCCACTTTTGCAATAAATATGAGTTCAAGCAGTTTTTACTTTTACTTCAAACTGAATATGCATGATTCACCATATATGAAACTTACATAAAGCACATTTCATTCAAGTTTCTACCTTGTTTAGTAAAAAATTTGTACATAAATACATTTCAGCCCGTCGGTGGCGGCCATCTTGGATTTCGCAATTTTGAGGCATTATGGGCCATTTTTGAGCTGGGCATACAGCAGATTTGGGTTCAGCACCCTTCAATACCACTAAAAAGCTTGTATGCCATACATTAACACCATTTGCATTACTGGTTAAGATTTTTTGAAAATTGACCCTGTCGATAACAATTGACGACGTTATGGTGATTTAAAAATATGGCGGCCATCTTGAATTGCAGAGTTACAGTAGCCTGTTGGAAAGGTTGTCCACCCAGAAGTCGTTGCTGGGGGTCTAAGGAATCCAACCTTTTATAGCAGACCGTGTCTGGTTGACCACTCTTGCCCCCTGGGTACATGGTGGGACTGTAACTGGAGGGCAATCAAATCCTCACTGTCAATCTGTGGAAGCAGAATGGAGTCTTGTTTTTGCTGAGCTGCTTGCAGAAGTTGACCTCTGCGAATCTGTTCACATTTAACCAAATTTACCAGAACCCTCTTTCCGGAAATGCGATCTTGCTTGTACTTGTTGGAATGGCATAGTAGATAGTACACATTCATCGGGAAATGTGCCGTCTGTTCCAGGTTCTTGCAACATTCACTCCTTCAGATCTAAGCACTCCTTTGCTGCGGGGCTCTCTGGTGCTTGTTTTCTGGACTCCCCCCTCCCACTCACGTAAATATTGATCGTTACCTTATTTGGATGAGCTGCATCAGTAAGTATGAAAGAGCATTGGAGATTGTAACCCGAGACAGGATGGTGTCGTGTGTGGTGTATTTTGTGTTCTGGTGTGTTTTTGTGTTCTGCGTGTGTCTGGTGTGTCCTGTTGGCGTTTTTAGGAATTTTGCTGTATGGAGCCCATATTTATTTTACAACTAAAATGGCTGCCAGTCTAACAGTCAGCCATCTTTGATCAGATCACAAAATAAAGTGAGGTGCACATGTGTGCCACCATGTACTGTGCTGGTGCCAAGTTTGAACAAATTTGGACCAAGCATGTCTGAGAAATGGTTGGGGATACATTTAAGTAACAAAGTGGCCGCCAGTCGCCCATCTTGGATCTGATCTCGAAACAGTGACATGCTTATGTAAGTGATCATTTGTTATCTGTGTGCCATGTTTGAACAACATCAGTAAATGCATGTCTGAGAAATGGTTGAGGACATGTTCAACATTGGGTTTTTTTCACAACTTAAATGGCCGTCAGTCGGCCATCTTCAATTGCAGTGTGAAGCAAAATGATATGCATATGTATACCACCATGTTTTGTCTTTGTGCTAAATCCGAATAAAATCGGTCCATACATGTCCGAGATATGGTTGTGGACACACGCATGTTCGCACACACGGACACGAAAATCGAGACCAAATCCATAAGCCCCCGTTTCGAACAAGGTCCAACGGGGGCTAATAATACAGTAGACATAATATGTTCCAATAAGTTACCCGACAATGGATTGAGGCCCTCAATGTCAGGCATGAGATCAGGGCCGTCTCTGGACATATCTCGTGCTTTTGATACAGTCTGGCAGTCTGCCTTACTCTCAAAATTGTCTGCCCGTGGCATCCAAGGCCAACTCCACACATGGCTTCCTGACTTCTACTCTCATAACCAATGTGTGGCACTCAGCGTTCTCCTTTCATCTCCTCTCCATGTCAAGGCTCGAGTGCCCCAAGACAGTGTTCTGGGTCCAGTCCTATTCCTGATCTTCATTAATGATCTCTTCTTTGCCATGGCATCTCTCATCCTTCAGCTAGGCAGGCTGGAGCCTCTTCCCTCTCTTCATACCTTGCAAAAATCACAACCTGGTCAAACACTTCGAATATGTCTTTCATTCCTGACAAATCTCACACTTTCATAATCTCTCTCCGACAGAACCATCGGGGAAACCCTCCTATATACTTTCTTAATATTCCTCTTGAGGAAGTTCATTAATTCAAACTCCTAGGTCTTAGTATCAGCCATGATCTTTCTTGGGCAAACCATATTTCAAAATTGGCCTCCAAAGACAGCCGCCAACTGGCATTCTCCATCATACAAAGTCCTTCTTTGGCACACCTGAACTCGTATTCATCTGCCGCTTGATGGAGTAATAATCACCCCTCTGGCCTGGCTCCCCTGCCTCACATCCTGCTCAGCTTGACGCTATGGAAACCAAGGCCTTCAAGATTATTGGAATCTTCCGTGATGAATCTGAATCTATACGTCTATCACTTCACCATTGCAGACAGGTCAGTGGTCTCTGTCTTCTACCGCCTCCTTTTCTGGTCTTTCACCCTCTGCTCTTTCCATGCTTTATCCCCCCACAGGTTTCTGCGGGGCACACACGGTTTATCATCAACCCCCTTCTGGTGAAACTACATAAATTCAGGATCACTGCTCACTTCCACTCATTTGTTCCTCTTTTTTTCCTGCCTGTGGAACAAACATCCACATTCTCTTCAATCTCATTATTCCCACCAGGTCTTTTCAAGACATCTGTTCACCGCCATCTCAGATTGTCCCCAATCCAAAACAATGATCTTTTATCTCCCTGTTAACCCTCCTGCACCCCTCCCAACCCCAACACAATCCCGTCTTCCAAATTTCAAAATTTCTCTTCTGAGTTTCCTTCTGTATCCATCTTGTCCACTCCATGATGCATTCACACCTGCCCCTCATTCCTCTCCACACTGATTGTTTGTCCAAGTCTGCCTCTATCTTGGCCTTTAACTCTGCTGTTGGTGTTTCCCCAACCCCCCCCCCCCCCAACTCTTCCTTTTGTCCTGTTGTGGCCTGATCCGTTTAGTGTACTAGTATTAGCCCTTCCACGAGCCTCGATTTATACATACAGAAATTAATAAATGAAAAATCACTCATAGAGTGACACTTGGCAAAACAGTAAAAAGTAGAAGGGCACTCGGTAGAGCGCATATGTCTGCCAGGTGAAACAGTTCACGTTTTGTATCCCACTGATGGGCTGGATCCGAAACAAAATCTTTTGGCCTATTTTGACCTTTTGGCTGATGTTCACCTCAAAATTAATAGGTGGTTGAATGCATTGACATAATAAGTAAATCCTTTTCAAGTTTCACATCAATCTGATGAAAATTGAGGATTTTAGAAAATTTGGCCCAAATTGGCCTTTTTGCCTATGTTGACCTTTTGGCTGATGTTCACCTCAAAATTAATAGGTGGTTGAAATTCAATGACCTGATATGCAAATGCTTTTCAAATTTGAAGTCAATCGGATGAAAATTGCGGATTTTAGAAATTCGGCTTGTGTTGACCTTTTGGTCTCTGTTGACTGTTTGGCTTACAGAGACCTCAAAATTAATAGGTGGTTGAATCCAGTAACCTGATCTGCAAATGCTCTTCAAATTCCAAGTCAATCGGATGAAAATTGAGGATTTTCGAAAATTTGGCCTAATTTGACCCAAATTGGCCTTTTGGCCTATGTTGATCTCAAAAATAATGGTGCATGAATTCAGAGACCTGATATGCAAATGTTCTTCAAACTTCAAGTTGATCATATGAAAATTGAGGATGTTAGAAATTCGACCTACGTTGACCTTTTGGCCGATGGTGACCTCAAAAATAATAGATGGTTGAATTAATTGACCTGATATGTAAATCCTTTTCAAATTCCAATAGTCCAGTCAAAATAAGCCAAAATGGGGGCAAACCTCACACTAATTGCAAGAAAAATGAAACCACTTCTTTTATGTTCCTCTAGCTCTACCTTATCAATGACTAAAAATTCCAAGTAAATGAAGGTATGGAACATGGTGAGTTTTTAGGATGATTGCGACTTTTTAATATTTTTCAGGCAAGTATGCAGTATTAAAAAACTGTGTAATTTGGCCATTTCTTCCCCTATTCCATTCAACTTGGTGTCTATTCCCATGTTTTCTGAGGTGTTCTCTCAGGAAAATATCGTGTAAACCTTGGAGGAATAATAGTATGGAGGCGGTGTGGCGTTACGATCTTGAAGCCAATTCTGCCATCTTGGATCACCCATTGCCAGTGGTTAGCAGGTCGGCCGGAAAGCCACTTTTCCCTAATTTTTTTTTTATCTCCGAAACTATGAGAGATAGGTGCATACATGCAACGAGGAGCAACATAAGGACCTTTCCATGGCACGTAAGAAGAGGGATGCCAATGATGTGAACAAGCTACTCCCATTCATTGAGGACAAGTGTCCTTTCGGAAATGCTGAAACTCTCAGAAATATAGTAAATGGTGTTATTGCAACAGACGATGTGAATGTCGACAGAGCAGAGGATATTGGCAGTAAAATCTTTGGGGACATGGAGGGAAAACAAGTTTTTGAAGTACTAACATCTAAGAAGAAGGACCAGGACAGTGCCCAATGGATTCGACAGTCAAAATCCATCGATGTGTAGGATGATTTAGCATTGATCCTCTTCTCCTGTTCAGAGTGGTCAGCACACAGAAGGAAAGTATTCAGGATGCATTTGGCTATGAACTCTGTGGCTATCTCCCTGCTCTGTTTTAAAAAAGGAACAAACTCTTGAAAGCTAATAAGCCAGCGCTTGCTAACGCTCTATGGGACCTTGCTGGGGATCCTTCTGATGA
>CM068956.1:25578393-25593821 GCA_035128595.1 Eptatretus atami | reverse complement strand
ATTCTACTTTATGATCTACTCTATGATCGGACCAGCATAGACCAGTCACATCATGCTTTGCAGTATCCATCTGCTTGGTCCTTATCTTATCTCTCTCCTATGTCAATTTGCAGTTTGACCCAATGGACCTAGATATTTTTGAGACCCA
The DNA here is from genome assembly GCA_035128595.1 of Eptatretus atami. NCBI lineage: Eukaryota > Metazoa > Chordata > Myxini > Myxiniformes > Myxinidae > Eptatretus > Eptatretus atami. The sequence goes on along the minus strand of CM068956.1, from coordinate 25,593,673 downwards.
TGGGCACAACTCGTTTGACCTGATTGTTATGGAGTGACTTGTCGTACTTAAGATCCGAAGAATACTATGGTGATGAATTACAACGTCGATGAGAAATTTCGAGGATATTGGTTTTCCCTCTCTCTAATAGGCGTTCCTTTCTGATAATACAAACCATAAGTCTAGCAAATTTAGTCCTGCCCACATCAGTTATACCCTACCTCGCTCGGCTTTCTACTCGGTAGACTTACCCTAGTATGGCACTATCTCTGAGACATGAAAAGGTCTCTGGTGCCGGTAGTCCTCTATAAAAATTACAAATAATATGATATACAAGCGCTGTGACTACTCGGGGTCTGGTCGTGGCTGTGCTATTGCATCACTCTATTTACAACTTCATATTTCACTCACAGTCAACTTAATATCTCTAACTATGTGGAACCTGTGTGCATTTAATAATGTCTCGTTTAACCCTTCTCACTCCAAATGGATTCTTTCCAATGTCCGTTGTTAAAGGGAGGCGGTGATGGACGAGTGTGGCGCAAAAGTATATCTGAAGCCAACGAGAGGTGGGGGTGAGGGGGAGGCAGATGTCGGGTGGGCGACATCAATGATACTCACCAAATCGCTATCTTCCCTAGAATGCTTCGTTTGTGTGTGAAAATATTGAGTCGCAATTGATATTAAGCCAAATTTTCAATGTATCGAATTATGTTTACCGAATAACTCGAACAAGAATATAGCCAGAAGAAATTTTTATATTAGTCGTTGGGTCTCGTTGTTTATACATGTGAAAAACACTATAAAAATTAAACTTTTACCGAAGACGCGACTTATCCATGCTAATTTTTTCCGGTTGCAGTCTGTTCGCAGGCTACGCTAGATGTTTCATAACAATATAAACACTCGCAATATCAGCTGGGGATCTCTATTTTCCTCTAGTGGAAGGGACACGATAGGGCGTTTCTACTGTAAGCCATTTCGAACAATCTATGAGCCGTGACCCACGTTGATTCCGTCAGATGCAACTTATTAAGTTAGCTCATTAAAATTCGTTAGGGGGTGTTTGTGCGGGGTGACGGGGGGCGGGAGTAATAAGACATTTGCTGGTGTGGATGCCACCCCGTTGCAGAGCATTATGTTGTCAGCCGGCGATGTCAGATCACGATGGTTAATAGCTAATCCACCTTGTAACTTAACCAACACCTCGCACCCTGAATGACCACAACGACTTCTATGAGAAAAAGTTGGAGGTTTGATTGTTCCAGTGCCTTATGGAATATTATTGTTATATCATGCTGTGTAGAATATTCATTCTCTACAAATCATGCTTCCATCTTAATCTATTTCTATATATTTTTGCAGGTGAAATAGGGATGACAACTGCTTGATCTGCGGTGAATCATTGGCGGTGGGCCGATGTCGTAAATGTGCAGAAAGGCCGCACAACTCTCGTAGAGGCAAAGCCAGTGCGTGGGATGGCCTTTCTATACACATGGAAACCAAAATCACCTCTAGATAACACTACTATGTACGGAAAAATTATTCACGCCCCCAGACAGAAACCGCCGGTGACAGTCTGTCGCACGAAAAATTCAGAGGCTGACACACCACGTCTTCCGTTCCTTCTTCAAGAGCATTGATTTTTTAAAGTAGACTGCTTTTCTGTGGCAAAGAAGCAAGCATGAGAGTGGAACAAAAAAGGAAACAAATACAGGAAAACCATCATGTGAGGTGAGAACAATTACATTTCCGCGGTCGTATCCGATGCCGTCGCAAGATCGAAGCGTAACGACGAAGATCGGGGTGAAGCTGTTTATGAGAACGAAGTTTGACAGTGCAATTATGACTGGGTGGAATCTGAAGGGAAATACCACAAGGACATGAATTTGGAGTTCTTTTGCAATTGACAGAGGATATAATAAACAAAATACCCCCCGAGCGGGAGGTCGGTTCATCTCTGCCATAGCGTCGAAAGTACTCTGTGCCAGATGAATCGGGGCAGATTCATAAGCTTACGTACGCTTCTACTTCCAGGTTTCACAACACCACCCACCCCCCTCTGTATGCAGGCTTAGTGACCACCCACCCACCCCCTCATACATGTCGCTAAGTCGCTTAGCACAAGCAAGACAGTTCCATTATGAAACCCGCTGTTTGTAAGTCATGACGATTGCTGCAGTCACTTACGCGGATTGTAAGTGTTACGCTTGTTCTTTTAATATCACAACACAGTCATTTATGAATACTAAAAGTACAAATTGACATTCAGCAATTCGTTAATGTAGTAAATGAGAGTTTAGTGTGCATATTAAACTTGTGTTTCCGATTGTTTTTCAGTGTAAAACTGACAAAGCTTAAAATGTATACTTTGTCTCGGAGACAGTTTCGTTCTTAAGTTAATACTTTTATGGTTGTATGTACTTGATAACGGCCCATACGGGGGAATCAGAGCGAAGTTTGAAGGCGTATGTAGAAGAATCGGAAACGACCGATCAAATTTTTCAAAAAAATGAGCCTGTGTTATGTTCTAGATCGATTGACCGTCGGCAACCTGTCGGCCCGCGAGCAAATGCGAGCCCGGCTGAGCTCTTCCGTGCGGACCCGCGGGCCCCTGTCCGCGATTTCCATTTAGTTGCGGCCCGCGAAACATTACACATGATACAGACAGCAAAATTTTCAACAATATGTGGAACATATTGATTCTTTCACGCTATTATCCAACCAGCTCTCTGTACGGATCACAATAAATGTACATTTTCGCTGTCTAGCTCCAACTTAAGCTGGTCTTAAATATTTTTTCGTGTTGTCTTTCAGTGGTCTCATAGAAAAAGGTACCCTCTTACTATGAAGAAGAGAGAAGACCTGTTAGACTTACGAAACGCTACTGCAGAAAAGAATGGGGAAGCGTTTCTTCTTCGTCGGAGCGCTCATTAAAGAGAGAAACAGGCTTTGTGTATTCATCTGAACACATTAGAGAACATGCGCCACGTCACATGAAGGTGTTTCGCAAAACGTGAAGAGTTTCGCTTCTCACCTTCAGGCATGGCCCAAAGCAAGCTGCGGTTGCCTAGCGACAAGAGACACAAGCACATTCAGAAGAATAATACAGTATTTGTCGAGGCGTCTGAGTGCCAGTGGAGGAAGCAGAGTGCCTTGCATGAAGAGGAGGCGTCTCTCGACGCAGAGGGCTGTACTAGACCTCAGCAACACTACGGGAGCAAGCTACCGTAGTTGCACACCTCTGTTATGAGCCACCAACCTGCAATAACTGGTGTTAACGAAGGTGAATTCCTCAAGGAGTGCATGATGGCCGTGGTTGAGGACGCTCCCTTGGGTCCTGACAAGTCGAGCGAGAGTTTCGCCGGCCCATCAGCCCTGTTCTGCCCAGCACACCGAACGCTATACCCAGGCTCGTACACATAAGAGGACACAGACTAGGAAGGGAGATTGGCCGCGATGTTCGGGCACCCTGGGAAAAGGACAATGTATCAGCTCCACTCGAGCATATCTATCTCTCATCGCACAAATTGGAACGAGGCGCAAAACTGACTTTACTCAAGGACACTCGGGCTCACGCCTCGTGCTCCATCTTCTTACCGCTGGTCCGGGCAGCTAGTACGACTTGTTATGTTTTCGTCACCAGATCGTGTGGAGTTCATCTGCAACTTATCCCAGTTTCTTCCCAGCTGGTGGAACCTATTAGAATTTGACGGTTTGTTAGACCACATCACTGTTCGCGACCGACTTTCGTGTGGCAACGCCAGTCACAGGAGGCGAAGGAGGCCGACCTCGACCTCTCGTGCATGTGCGGTTCATCGTTTTACGAAGCCGGACGGAAGCGAGCCCGCCACATCGGTCGGGACAAGAAAAGGCTTTCGGCGCTTCCTTGTGACCAGTACCTGCGCAGCCTTGGACACCAGCGCAGCGATTTGAAGCGCTTTCACATGTCTGGACTGCACCAGGAGGCCTCTGTGCGCCAAGTCATGTGGGACCATTACGTGAGGGTCCATGGACTGTTCGTGCTCAAGGCGGTGACTTTGTTTGCGGCCCTGTTGCTCTCAAACACACAGGACAGTTCCCGCGATCTCCTGGCTGACGCTGAGGCAGAGTTCGGCGAGCACTGATCTACTTCTGCGAGATCCGTTCATGGCTTCAGCCGAGGGATGCTTGGAGAGTCTTCAGCCTGAGGGATGAAGCTGGCGTCTTTCCTGCGGGAGAAGGGCATCCTGTCCTTCAGTTCGAGGGATCCCGCATGGGTGTGTGACCTCGGGTTCCTGGTGGACATGAACTTAGACATCTAAACGAGCTGAACGCCATCTGCATGGTAACAGAATGTCTATGGTACACTGACCTCTTGACTTCGGTGAAGGCATCTCGAATGCAACTCGCCTGTTGGGCATCAGCTCAACCAGAACAAATTCACTCACTTCGCCCGATTGGCTAGCTGCCGCCCGACCCCGCTGCCTGCCGTCGCTACGCCCGCTGCCCTGTGATGAGCTGCGAGGCGGAGTTCAAGAGACGCTTCAAGATTGCGCGCCTGTGAGGAAAGAGTTCAAGCCGTATTTCTCCGCTCCCTCTGACTGTGAGATTCTGCATGGATAGTGGCTGAAGAACCTTCAATGCTGGGAGGTCTCATGCAGCTCGGCGTGCTTCAGAGAGCCACCGCGCCAAATTTTGTGCTCTCTTTTGTCGCCAATTGAAGTCTGGCACTCGCTCTCAGCCTCCCATGGCTTTCCACGGGCTCTTGTTAGGGAGGCCCTTACCGCTCTACTTCATTGTTCGGAGATCCAATACTCTTGCGGCCATGCGCTGTTTCATTCGCATGTACAGCTCGACAGTAGAACTATTGCCGGACAGAGCACAGTGCTCACAGCACGCTCATCTTCAAGACGTTCCTCCTCCTGGCCTCTCCCTTCAACCGGACACATGAACTCTTGTCTGCACCAAAGGATCACCAGCCTTCACATTAATTGTTCACATTGTGATTACTGCAAGATCTTTAAGTTCAATTACAATTACATTTAAATATCATTGATTTGTAGGTGTCGTTTGTTCATTTTTTTGGGCTGAGGAGGGGGGTGGGCCGCGATGGAGTTGGCACCAGCAGTAGGTGGCCAGACTGCGCTCGCGCCTTAGGGTTTAGGTTGGCCCGTAATCGCTTCTGTTCTAGATAATCAGTCCCGTAGTACCTGAATCCACTAATAACATATTTGACTTCTGTTCTTGGATAATTGGAGGGGCAAGTTATATCGATTTGAAATCCGCGAGCGATTACATTACGCCACAACTTTACAGCCTCGTGCTCGCATTGAATCCTCGCCTTGGCACGACCTGGGTGAAAGTTATATCGTTGTGCAGATCGTCAACTCGACCTCTGACTCCATTGCAGGCGTCCACTATGGTTATTTGTCTTCCCTCATGGTTTTGTATTGTGGCAAACTGGAACGGAGTACGGACGGAGCGGACCAGACTTACGGATGTGTGACTCTCTATGTAGTCATCTCTATCTGGGAGATGATTACGAGCGCAAGACCAAAAACGCCATCGCATTGCTGCTGTGCCCTCTACCATGAAGATTCTATTCAATTAAAAGCTTAGTTGCAGCCTCGGTTCTTGCCATACGATTCCTTCGGATTCATAGTTTCGCAGAGCTCAAACATTTTCGATGATCACTACGGAAGATGCCACAGGCTTCCTCGACAGAGTGGATGGCAGACGCGACTTCCTCAACAACATATTTGTCCCCGTCGCTAACATATCTGCCAGGTGCACCCTGACAAACTTAATCACTGATAAGCCTTAATGCAAAGATAGTAGTGTTACTGATCTGGGTGTGGGTGCAGGCGGCAAGGGATTCAGAAATGCTCCCCTGCCACTGTGCAGCCCGGTGTATTAGGTTCTGGCGAGTAGCCAATTTCCAACTCACCTGACGACGGGGTTCTTGAGGTGTGATGAGGTTGTGCTGACGTTCAGATACTTAACTCTATTCGTGAATAAATCAGAGACTGGCATCGTTTTATTATAATCGTGTTAGTGGCTAATACTGCGACTCTACTTGTTATGTATTTGTTACGCGTCTTTATCTGTCCCTATGTTGTAGAGAGGAGTGGGGTAATGCCTGTGCTGACCTCTCAGATCGGATTAGTGCGACGTTCTACGAACAGTCTCGATCCATCTCTAATATTGCGACATTATAAAAAGACCGGCATACAAAATAATTCATCTGATAATGGTTCTATTTAGAACTAGCATAATCCATGTCAATAGATTATTTGTTTATGTTTGGTTTGTAGGCCAATTCTGGTGCTTAGGTGTAGAGAGATCCATCTACATGTGTCATATATAAATAGGTAATTCATATTTGATTTTCATTGGTTCATAGTAATATTTTATATGCTACAATCGTAAACATAAAGATGATATTGGTGAATGAAATGAAGTTTTGTTAGTAGCCACCGAACTCACCTTTGGCTTAACTTTGTCAAAGTCCCTGGTCCAACGGCCGTTGCGTAACGAGGTGTCAATTTAATCCATGAGCTTGCCACGGCGACACTTGGGCTTTATATTGTGATAAACATTAAAAAACTGAAGCTATATACTGAAGATTTTCAGCTTATACTATTTATTTCCGGGTTTAAAATTTTATTTTCCTGGCCTTAACCAGCTATAAAGGAAGGGTACTACCCCACAATGGCAGTATTATATCTTTGACTGTGCCAAACTGTTGACTCCCACTCGAGCGGTCTGCTCACCCATACACATCTAAATGGCAGCGGAAGATAGTTCTCCCACACCCTCAAACCCATTGCGACTTTTTTTTTAACACCCTACAACGCTTTACTGCACACTCGTAGAGAGAACTCGCGGTTTTTACTCATTCTGTACCATGTAGGTTCAGAATCAGCCATTTCATGCCTCGAAGGAAAGAGCTGCTTGCTGCAAAGCTCATATACATTTCAGGGACTGTGGGCATGTGGATTTCTTGGGTCATGTGTCAAGGAAGACTTCTCACTCACTCGTACGGATACTCACTGAACGAGCTTTCGTCTTATCCCATCTGGTTCATATCTACATATATGCAGTTTAATTGTGTTTATTCACGCCTCTAGTGTCGTTTTGATGCCCTGTGTTAAGCAAAGGTACGGAGCGTTTTGTACTTTACTTTTTATCCTCCGGTACACTTGATGCTCTGAGTGCGCCGTTCGGTGCAGAGAGACGAAGATAAACAAGGAAATTTGATGCAGATGGAGGCCATTCGACCCATCATGCCTGTGCCACATCAACCTGAAGGCAGAGACAGTGAGAGGGACAGACATACACATACAGACAGAGAGCGAAAGACTTCTTCAGCAAAACAAATTTAGTTGAAATTGCAGTTTATGGTGAGGCATGCACTTGTATTTTTTTTAAACAGATGCATTTGTATGTTTTTTTTTTTAAGGAAATTTAAATGTATTCCAGGGACAGTGTTTGAAAGTGGAAAGCCTTTTGATAAAGAGGATGTAAATGCCTTGCTTGCAAAGCCACAGCTCGAACACACAATCTTGGACTGTTTTTGGCCATAAAAGGTGTCAAAAATGATGGAATTGTTGAAATACAATTTCTTCATTGCCCACGACTCGGCTCCTGAAACCTGTTCCACAAAACATATGAATGTGTGAGCAACAGCCATTTCACAACCGTCAAACAGCCAGGAAACAGTGGCACTCCAATTATACCAGTATTGAATGGATAAGCTTGAGACTGAGAACAACAAAGAAAAACATGGGAAATTGAAGGATGAATAACAAGTAATAAATGGAGAGTTCAGAGAATACAATATCCCATGCAGTGTTCAAGTATATACTTCAATCTACACTGTGTGTGTCTGTTTCTGTGTCTGTGTCTGTCCTCCATAACTCCAAAACCATGAAACCTTGCAGTCTGAAACTTTGCAGGCATACGAAGGGAACTCTAACAAAATGCAGAGTGAAAATTGGGTGTTTGGGTTAATTAAAACCATCCTTTTGAAGATTATGGCCAGATTACCGGCCATATTTAATTAATATGCCTTTAAAAAATTTATAATACATTACAAATGCTGATTTCGAACCTATTGCCATACGTACATGTACATTATTGCTCCATATCTAGAACTATTGGAGTGCCCATCACAAAATTATGTGGAAGCTTCTTGACATCATAAGGTACCTCTGGACAATCTTGATGGAGAAATTGAAGGATACATTTTTTGGGGATCACGATTGAAGTTTATATTGTTGTGATAATTTTTTGCGCGTTGGAGGTAGGAAAATGTTGCCCCAGACAATTCGTAGGGCATGAAAATACCCTTTAAAATGACACAAAACCAGCTCTCTAGGTGTTATACTTTTTGAGATATGGCCATTTGAATTTGCGACGTCGTGCTAATTAGTCCAAAGTTCGTTAGTCTGTATCTCACTATATAAGAGGCCGTTAGCAAAATATTTGAGTTCTTGCCGTTTTTCATGGGTCCCAATGGTTCCCAAAGTTTTACAAAAATCTGAGAGATGACGCAGATTCTTTGATGATTTGACATGGATGACCCCGAGCGGGAATTACAAAACCTGCCAGTCCAAATAGCAATTTATGGCACAAGCGGCCTCACTAATTCTCAAGCCCGAACCACACTGGGTCAATGAAAGAAAACACAGACAATGAACTGGAACATTTAACAGTTATTTATTTACAATAGGCAATAGGGAGGGCAGACTTAATCATGAATATAAATGCAGGCAAATGTACAATGGCAATCACTTAACAGTTTTGCTTACAGACTGGCACCACACACAGACACACACACCCAAAAAGAAATGGAGCCGGCTGGCCTTTATTGGACCCTCCAGCCACGGAGGATAGGCAAGCTGGGGGACAGAGTCTGGTCGGGTACCTGGATTGGACCGAAGAGACATTCTTTCTTCTCGGGGCGGAGTCAGAGCTCCGAGGCGCCTTTGTCTTCCCCATGTCGACAGGGGAGACATTCTTTCTTGATGGGGCGGAGTTGGAGCTGAAGCGATCTCACCCCTGATTGGACGAGAGGAACATTCCATCTTGCTGGGGCGGAGTCGGCTCTGAAGCGATGGAAACTCCATCTAAGTTCGTGGCCTTGAACACGTGCGTAATGGAGCTGAAGGAGTGGAGGGGAATGATGTAGAAAACTAACTAGAAAGAAACTCGCAGCGCACACATGAAATTCCCATTAGACATAAGGGAGGGATTCTAACTATCCACATATACTTAACGAAATAACTAAACTTTGGGTCAAATGTATGTGTGAATGCGAATGGTTTCCAGATTTGTAACAATATTCATTCCAGCCATTTCGAGCATGGCGCTAATGAGTGCTGCTCTGGCACCCTTGGTCGCACTCCACCGCCGACAGGCTGAGAAGTTATTAGTGGCGTCTGTGTACCCCGTCATCAAGCAAGTGAGGCAGGAGATGGCAGTTTGAAGATGTGGAGATTTCCACAAAAGAGAAAACCCTTTGTAGTTTAACAGATCGTTTATTATACAAAAACACATGGATGTGGAAAGAACTCTCAAGAGTCCAAGCAGATCTCTGACTGAGTTAGAATACATGGCTTTTTATATCATTGCAAAATCGGGAGGGGTCAAACCATAGGTTACTTGGTTAATCGATACCAGATCACAAGAAAGCCTTGTTTGCACACGAGGTTCTTTTAGCAAGGAGGAAAAATTTTTTTGCCTTACTGAAGCAGCCTAATTGAAGCCTAATTGAAGCAGATAGTGCTGTGAAAGAATGTGTCTTCCTTCAGTGGCATGCATGCACAGAAAACCTTCATTTACATAGGCAATGATAAGCATTTATCTCAGTACACACATGGAGCATCTGGTTTGCACAGCTTTTGTAGAATAATCAGAGGTCCATGACCTCAGCAATTCGATGAGACTCCTGCTTCACAATCAAAATAAGAGGACAATGGGAAGGCAGAGTTCGTGTTTGTACAACCTTACAATTGAATTGTAATGCCTTTCGGGGCCAGACTTTCCGGCACCAGTCAAAGTAGTTCTCCCCAATTTGCCAACCAAGTGAAAGATACACCACATGGCCAAAAGTATGTGGACACATGCTCGTCCAATATCTCATTCCAAAATCTTGGGCATTAATATGGAGTTGGTCCCCACTTTGCTGCTATAACAGCTTCCACACTTCTGGGAAGGCTTTCCACTCGATGATGGAACATTGCTGCAGGCATTTACTTCCATTCAGCCACGAGCATTAGTGAGGTCGGGCACTGATGTTGGGTGATTATGTCTCGCTCGCAGTCGGCGTTCCAATTCATGCCAATGGTGTTCGATGGGGATTGAGGTCAGGGCTCTGTGCAGACCAGTCAAGTTCTTCCACACCGATCTCGACAAACCATTTCTGTATGGACCTCCCTTTGTGCACAGGGGGTATTGTCATGCTGAAATGGGGAATGGCGTTCATCAAACTGTTGCCACAAAGTTGGAAGCACAGAATCGTCTCAAATGTCATTGTATGCTGTAGCATTAAGATTTCCCTTCGTAGACCAAAGGGGCCGAGCCAAAACCATGAAAAACAGCCCCAGACCATTATTGCCTCCTCCACCAAACTTTACATTTGGCACTATGCATTAGGGCAGGTCGCATTCTTCTGGCATCCGCCAACCCCAGATTCGTCCGTCCGGACTGCCAGATGGTGAAGCGTGATTCATCACTCCTGAGAATGCGTTTCCACTGCTCCAGAGTCCAATGTCGGTGAGCTTTGCACCACTCCAGCTGACTCTTGGCATTGCACATGGTGATCTTTGGCTTGTGTGCAGCTGCTCGGCCATGGAAACTCATTTAATGAAGCTCTGGACAAACAGTGCATGTGCTGACGTTGCTTCCAGAGTCAGTTTGGAGCTTGGTAGTGTGTTGCAACCGACGACAGACGATTTTTCCATGCTATGCGCTTCAGCACTCGGAGGTCCCGTTCTGTGAGCTTGTGTGGCCTACCACTTCGCGGCTGAGCTGTTGTTGCTCCTAGACGTTTCCACTTCACAAAAACAGCACTTAGTTGACCAGGGCAGCTCTAGCAGGGCAGAAATTTGATGAACTGACGTGTTGGAAAGGTGGCATCCGATGACGGTGCAACGTTGAAGGTCACTGACCTCTTCAGTACGGCCCATTCTACTGCCAATGTTTATCGATGGATATTGCATGGCCGTGTGCTTGATTTTATACACCTGCCAGCAATGGGTGTTGCTGAAATAGCCAAATCAACTAGTTTGAAGGGGTGTCTGCATACTTTGGCCATGTAGTCTAGAAGATTATGTTATTGCATAGTTAACTAACATACTATATCTATTCATTTATAAAACAATCTTCAGTATGCAATGATCCATTATGAAGTATATTTTTGAGTAGCAAGCATAACATATTTCATTTTAATTAAGCATGGATGAATGACAAGATTTTTCACCAGGCCCAGATGTGCCTGGATCAGCATGGGAATTATACATTTATTATTAGTATTATTGCCATATAGTAAGGAAAGTCATCTGGTTTGAAATATTCACTTTGAGTGTACAGTGATGGTATTGAGCATTTCACTGGTGCACTCAGGAGAGTGCGTTTCTCAACAATGAGAAACGCAAATAATCTGATCCTCAGGTTTTAAAAGATATATTACAGTTATGTGGAATTAACAAGACCATAGTGTATTTGAACAGAGATTCTATTCCACTTCCCCGTGGCCTGTCAGTGTTGACTCTCCATTCTGCAAATATCATGAGCCCTGACCTTGTCATTATATCAGAGACCTGACAAGCATAATTATCCTGCAGACAATAAATTGAATTCTTTATCTCAACTCTTTATCCAGATGATGTTTCCTGGCGAACCATTCCTTGTATGGTGATAAAGTGATCTTCGCCAATGCTTTACAACAGACTTCATACTTATATATTGTTTAAAGGCATTTTATAGCAAATCAAGAGAAATGAGTACATAATTTGTGGACAAAGAACACTAATCTCAAGATGAAAAATATTTGTTTCAGCGTGATGAATACAGAAACACCAGTGCTGGCGATTGTCATGTGATCCATAGAGCTTTCTATGACCAAAATGTCCACTGAAGTCGATTTGAGTAACAAGTCATTTCAGCTTTTTTATTTGCGAAATTTACTTCAATTATAACCTGTTTTACTTAAGTTATTTAAATTTCTGTGTCGTCATTTTAAATCGTATCGTTAATTGACCCAATTTTGCACAACAAACTCAAGTAACCTAAGTTGTTCTAAGTCCCTGTGTAGTGTTGTTAAGTTGTTCTGTTGTAATCGCAAGGTGCTGTGTAGTCATTTTAAGTTGGTGCTAAGTTAATATTGAGTCACATTTAAGTTGTCATGTCGTCACAGGTTGGTCTACAGTCTATTTGTTTTTTTTTGTTTTTATGATTTCACACTTTTAATTCTGCATTTGGTTTTCAACAAACTGCTGTTACGCCATGTTTCTATCACAATACTACCAAACCTGGAGTGAACATGGACCGATAGCGGTACCACCACAGCTGCCACTGCTGTAACTATAAATTATTGAGAGCTTCAAAGACTGCAATGAGAGAGTCAAAATGCTTTATTAATGAAAGACACAAAAAAAAAATTAAAAGTTCAAACAGGGAGTGGAGTATCGTGGTCAAGGCACCAAATAGTAATGCATGCTGCAAATTACATGCGGGAGGCATTGTACATTTCACCCTTATTAATGTTTGTCACCCTCCCCCAATATTTGATCCCCAAACTTCTTGTGCAATGCATCTGGGGGGTGGGGGGGGGGGGGGATGAACATTATAAGAAGTCATACCGACATACATCCATAATTAATTATCATGACTGACCATGCATGCACAACACAAAACCATGCATTTATCACACAATAACATACTGTATATACTAAAATCTTATAGTACAGTGGTGCTCCCAGAATCCGAATTTAATTCGTTCCAGGAGGCTGTTCGGATTGCAAAAAGTTCGATCTCCCAACACTATTTCCCAATAAGAAATAATGGAAAGTGAATTAATCTGTTCCTGGACCCCAAGAAAACCCACTTTCAACTGAAATTACCCATGTTTAAGGGAAATAAGATGAGTAAATGACCTTCGGTGGCGGTGTATTGTATGTAAACTGACAATCACCACATCAAAAGTCCACACAGGCTCGTGCTCCGGCCTGGGTTCCGATCGCTCGCGCACTCTGCGAGAGTGCTGCCCCCAGGCAGCTCATCAAACATGATGCCCCCAGAACCACAATCACTTTCATCAAACGCATCGGGCTGAGGTAATCATGGATATATCCAAATTACAACCGTTTTTTCTGTGAAATTAAATCCTTGCCCGACAGTCCGTCACACCACATGATCGGATTGCTTTTTTGTTATTAATTAAAACACAAGATGAGTAAAAAAAAACCAGCACAAATCAAGGTGAAAACACGAGGTAAAGTAGCGATCGACACACGAGAGATGCTTTCACGAGTACTTCCACCGACAACTGAATGAACAAAGCGCGAAGATGCGGGTCGAGCAAGTGGGGAGACGCATGTGAACAAACATGAACGCCACGTTGTGTTCGGTTTTTAAAATGTGTTCGGTTTTTAGGGCAAAATTTCTCGAAAAAATTGTTCGGATCCAATTTGTTCAAACAATGGGGCATTCGGATTCTGGGGCACCACGTATATTCAAAAATGTGCACATGGATCCAGCAATTATATATTTACGTTTCCTACATGTTGTGTTTCAGAGAAAGTAAGTTGCTCTTTTATCAGGATCAAATATTAGTTCGTGAATTTCAGGACATTTGATTACAAGTATATACATATGAAAGAGAAAATCGAATCGAGATTGCAAGCACTTAAAGTGATGCCTCTAAATTACAATTTGTGTGATGCGCAACAAGAAACACGACAACACAAAGTATGTAAATGTCAAATTTGTAATTGATATCCATCATCCCCCGTTTATCGCGGGGTTACGTTCCAAACCCCCCCCCCCCCCCGCGAGAAGTGAAAATCCGCATGAAGGATGCCAAAAAATCTACTCGTCTGGTCTGGTCGGCTTGGCAGTGATCGGTTCGAGGTACTGGAGATCGACTCGTCTGGTCTGGTCGCCTTGGCAGTGATCGGGTTCGAGGTGCCGGAGATCAACTCGCTCGTCTGGTCGGTTTGGCAGTGATCGGGTTTGAGGTGCTGGAGATGGACTCGTCTGGTCTGGTCGTTTGGCAGTGATCGGGTTTGAGGTGCCGAGAATCGACTCGTCTGGTCTGTCGGTTGCGCGTGATCGGGTTTGAGGTGCCGGAGATCGACTCGTCTGGTCTGGTCGCTTTGGCAGTGCTCGTCCAACCGCGGCAAACCTTTTTCCTTCCCGAAGCATAGCAGCACCTTAACCTTCTCCTGGAGCGTCAGACCTCCTCTGGCGCTTCGTTCCTTTCCAGAAGCCTTAGAATGCAGGGCGTTTGGACGGCATCGTAGGCTTAAGAAAAAAACGTAGAAAATATTCGAAGTTCACAAGCGAAACTTTGTCTCGTGCGTTGTGTGACTGGTCGAGCGCCACGCGTTATAATTTATTGCTTAAATAATTTATATTTATATATTATTACCGCGATATACCGGGGAATCCGCAGAAAAAATTAGTTAGGTTCCAAGGGAAAACCCGCGATGAACCGGGGCGCGATAGTGAACCGCGATATAGCGGGATTACTGACTCATATTGAACACCACGTGAAAGTGTCTGAAGGCAAAGCTGGTGTTGGATCTGTCCCACAAGTGGATATGGCTGCTCCTCCAACCAGTGATGGTGTGGCTTCCAAGGAAGTCTTTCCCAACCTTGCGAGGAGAAAATCGCCAACAAATTTTCTCGGGCGTTCGCAATGACATTGCTGTATGCTGGCTGAAAGTATAGGAAACATTAAATCATTCAATTATAAGTTAAGAATAAACATGAAAAAAATATATATATTTATATAAATACAAATATTTATTTATTATTATTATTATAATTATATTTATATATTTTTATATATGAGTATTTTAAAATATATTTAATCTGTACATTTTTCTCATATATATATACAGCCCGCTTCTCATATCATATAAGCCACACCTCAGTCATACCTCGGTAGCTTCGGGCTCAAGTCACGCCTGCGAAATGTGTCTACCTATAAGATGAAAAACGATATGTCGGTTACTCAAAGTTTATGTGGAGTCAATTTTGTTGCGAACGGGTCTCTTCGATCGTCTACTGCAGCACATTTTTAAAAACA
>CM068956.1:25464673-25511124 GCA_035128595.1 Eptatretus atami | reverse complement strand
AAGCTTCCCCATTGTAATTACATCAAGACATCTTCCTCCAGTCCTGCAGACCAAATAACTCTATTCAATCCGAACTTTCCTTTGAAATTGCCTCCATCTACCCCACAACCGTAAACAATATCTTCCTGTGATGCAGGTATGAACATATCCCACCAATGAGCCTGACAAGATATAAATAGTACTACAAACACCAATTTATCCCCACATCGTCAGGTCAACCAGGGAATGGCTTGTGCCCAAAAGTCTTTCATGAACTGACTGGCCAAAGGGCTGAATTCAACTCGAAGGGCAATTTGTAATTTGTTTAGGGTGCCAGCGATGAACTCGCCTACTCTTCGCAAAACATACCTGTGGTATCTTTAACGTCAGGCCGACTGACACTGACAGATGGGACAAACCGGCTTACTATCCATCCAAAGGATGGCTCACGGTTGTGATGAAAACACCCCACTCCACTCAGAGTTTTAGTCTGGCAGGGAATTGAACCCAGACTATGTGATCCAAAGGTAGATGTGTTTACTTCCACACCATCTTTTCTTGGTCTCACTACTCATGTAAAGGGTTTCAGTACGCAGCAATTACTCCAACAAAATTCGTACTTTCATTAACCATGGAGTCTGAGGCACTTCTTCTCGGGATGACTGGAAAAATTTCCTTACTCTTTCCAGAAAAGAAAGTTTTTCTCCTTTACGTTTCGTTTTTTTCTTGTCCTTTTCTCCCATGTTTCCTTGAAAAAAAGAAAAAAGAAACAGATTAATGCCAATATCATTTTCACACTGTCTATTCTGAGCTGGCAGGAATGACCGAGACTCGTAGAGATACACACACTCACCTCCAGCTGTCCAGCCAGGGTTTCAAATCTATATCCAGCTAGAAAACTGTCGTCCCGGTGTTTCAACAGACTGTGTGATTATCCATATGAGTGACGTCCTTCAGAGGATATCAAACTGGGCATCCCGTCTGCCGACATTAGTTGGTGGACATTAAAGACCCCACATTGCCCTTCGCAAAGAGTTAGGCGGGCAGAGCCGGCACCCTGTACAAATTCCAAATTTCCTGTTCAACCTTCGTCAAAATGTCAAGCCTGGCCAGCAGTTCGTGAAAGACTGAGCCAAACAATTCCCTCAAACCAACCCACACGGGGGAATAGTTGGCTGGCTCTACTACTTGCTACTACACTACTACTACTACTACTACTACGAACTTACTACGACTGATGAAAAAAAGTATTTCATGAGACATTGCGAACAATCCAACTGTGATAACTCCAACTTTGGACTCTGGTCCACCACAATGGGATTATCACCTCCAAGTGTGAGAGCAGGATGCTGGGTGGTGCAGGTCCATCTGTATTGCACTTTGTATCCAGTCTGAAAGTTGGAAATTTCCAATCTTTCCTGATACCCGGGAGCTAAGGGGGTCAAACCGGACACCCTTCCCGTAAAGCAAGGCCTCATTTTTCATTCGTAGGACCTTCTGGAAACACTTTTAGGTGCCACCCCTCTGGCAATGTCCACACAGGCCGACACCAGGGGTCCTTTAAAAAATGCGACGGCGTAAATGGCGTAAACGATAAAATTCATATTTCACACAATTAAATTTCTAGAACAGCTATAACCATGTTTTGGTCTAAACCCATGTTGGGAGCATGACAAAATTTCAGTGGTACCATTAGAATTGAAGTATTTCTTTTTCAGTCGTTTTAAAATTCAAAAATGGCCCACCAGCGTTAAGTTTGCGAAATCAAACATGTTTGACCTGGTAACTTCATTACTATAAGAGACCACAGCCAAGATCTTGGTATAAAACTTCATAGATGGTAGACTAGTTTAATATGGAATAGGGCAAAGCCTAGGAACTACGTAGAATTCTTCTTGCATTCGGGCTTCTTAAATATAATCAAATTAACCCAGTCTTTTTGCTATAAAATATAAATGATTACCTTAACATTAACCTCCACAACAAACAACTACACCGCCTAGAACCAGGATCTCATCTGCCAAAAATAAAATATTACGTCAACATTACCTTCACAACAAAAACTACACCGCCCTCGAGCAGGATCTCATCTGAAAAAAAAAAAAAAATTCCTCAACATTACCTTCACAACGACTACACCGCCTAGACAGGATCTCATCTAAAAAAATTAATATGACCTCAAATTACCTTCACAACAAACAACTACCACCGCCTGAACAGGATCTCATCTGAAAAAATAAAGACTAGAAGCTGAACGTTGAGTATCTTCTTGCATTCGCTTCGACTTTACCTATAACTTTTCACAACTGTAACGCAATTTCAGTACTCGCCTGGATTCGGGTCGCGATCAAATAACGTTAAATCACGATTAAAAATTATTTTTGATGATGCAGGAGAATCTTTATAAAATCGTGGAGGAAATATTACACCATTGTCTGATATTTGGTTCTTTTCATGTCTCCGACGATTGTCCTTTATTATCCCGGATTCTTCATTTCCCCATGACAAAACTGGAAAACAAAAAAAAACGAAGCAAAAGGGTCATAGCCAATGACACGGATTCCAAATGCCGGGGATTTGTGTTGTTGTTTTGTTTCCTATTCTCTCATGTGCACACGTTAAGTAATATTCACAAGATAGAAAATAAAACCCAATTTTATTTTTTTTAACACAAAATCATGTTTTCAACATAACTCGATTCTAGGACAGCTAGAATCATGATATTGGTGTTACACCCATGTTTTGGGGTATGAGGGAATTCGATAAACTGTTCGCCATATCGATTTGAAATTTGGGTCACACAATGAAACCACCGAAAAGGAAGAACCCTATTTGATTTTGGGCGTGGCGGATCCAAGATGGCCGAACTGGGCCGGCCATCTTCAAAAAAATGTTTTTTCGCCATATCGATTTTGGAAATTTGAGTCGACACATGCACTACCTGAAAAGGAAGAACCTATTGATTTTGGGCGGGCCGGAATCCAAGATGGGTCCGGACGGCCGCCATCTCAAAAAATGTTTTTTCGCCATATCGATTTGAAATTTGAGTCACACATGTACTACCTTTAAAAGAAGAAACCTATGTGTTGGGCGATGGGCGATCCAAGATGGCCGACTGGGCGGCCATCTTGAAAAAAAATGTGTTTTGTAATAAATGGAAAACCGCTTATCTCCGATTTCAATTATTTTTGGTTACTAACGTTCCTCACCTCTTGGGGGAAACTTTTTCGAGATGATGACCCAAATGGTGTCTGTCCAATTCACTCCCTCATTATTCTGGAATGTATGACCTTTTTCATTCAATGCGGGGATTCCCCATTCTCTGATGGTATATTTTTTTATTATTATTTTTTCAGAGCTGCAGATCCGTGGTATATGCGATTCTGTCGTTTGCCGACGTCGTAAAAGCGGCGCATGGACTGTACTGAGAAAGCTAAGTTAAAGAGCAGAATAACACACCATTTTCTCTGATTTTATCGTAAACAACCTTGAAAAAACTTTATGTATCCGGTGACCATCTAGTCAGCAGGGCAAACATGGACTCTCCTATTCTCCCCCTTCCCCACACCCTTTCAGGGCTGTAAATAATCCAAGACAAACCAAAATCCCTTTATGGTAGGCAAATTGAATCCATAAAGGTCCATCTGATATCTTGGTAAAAACTGTATATATACTCAATATTCTATGCAGTTTTTTAAGTCTTCAGCTTGCAACTATGGAGCTTGCTGAGTCTTACCTTCTGTGCACAAAATTGTCTTGGTATTTTATTCATTAAACAGCTTGTAATTTGAATTATACTTTCCTGTGACAAAAAATTGTCCATAAGGTACACATGCTCGCCCGAGTGCTCGCCTCTTTTTGATTCCCGACCAACCATAAAACTGTCCAGTCCGGTTGTTTCACGAGCAGGTTTGATTTATGCCGTCCGTCAGATGTTCACGACGGGGTGTGCGCCGTCCCTCAGATGGACATTTAAATGGATTCCCGTCTGCCAGCATTCGTCGGGCATTGTAAAGATCCACAGTGTCCTTCGTTGAAGAGTAGGCAAGCTATCGCCGCACCATAGCCAAATTCCAAATTCCCTGCCCAACTAGTCGAACGTCCGGGTTGGCCAACCCTGTTCGTAAGAAGTCAGGGCAGGTTCCCCCAGCTGACCACACAAGAAAGGGTGGGATAATGGTGGCCGTTAAAGAAGAAGATAATCTACTCCTACAAAAAATGATTCAGTCTGTTGGTGTTCACGAGGAGTGAAATTTCAAAGTACTGTATATTATTTCTCACTATTCAATTAAAGGTGTTAATTTGGTATGTGGAAAAAAAAACCAAAATGTTGCAGGAGAGCAACTCGTACAAATCACTTACCATTTAACTTTCATTATGATAGACCTTCATGTGAAAGAATCGCCGTGACAATGAGGCTCCAAAGTCACGGCATAGCGAAGATGATGAGGAGGCTGTAACAGGTCTGTAAACAGCAAAAAAAGTCTATGCAGCAAGTCTGGACTCTCATCCATGGTATTGGCAGGACCGATAAAACACTGCGGTGCTTTGAAACCTGAAAAAGATACACCGTGAGACGAGGATGACAACAAAGAAAACAAATATGGCTTTATGTAAGAGGAGGAGAGAAAACATGTTGAAAAAGGAGATGTGATTGAAAAAAGATTTTTGAATCAACAATCCTAAGTAATTTAAACAATCTGGAACACGTTCATATTTAAACAGCTTCAAACACAAAATCTTATTGTCATATTGGACAAGCAAAATTAATAGTATTGGCATTGTATATTAAAACATTCTATGTTCAAACAAATTTGGAAAGAATTGGGGCTTTCAGACTGGACTAACACCAAAGGACCTACAAAAATAAGTAATGATAATAAAATAAGGACTGACACAACACAATATCATTAATTCCTCTGAACAATTCCATGTTAGAATAAAGGCCAGCGCACATTGGAACGGGCACTCGTTCCGAGGACCACGGCCCCATAAAAACTCGGAAGCTCCGATTCGTTACCAAGGTTGGCGAGTGCTGAGATAGTTTCCGGCTCTGAGCCTGCCGGAGGCGTGGTACAGCTGCTTTGTGCCCAACAGAGGCGGGATATAGCCAACAGCGAAACATTATCCGGTCTCGGCCCTCCCTTTCGCCGGGGCTCATTAAAAATGGCAGAGCGAATCAGGTTCAACTCTGGGACCTCTGCTCTTCACTCTCGCCCACCGCCTCTCTCCGGTCATCTCCCTCATTTCAGCTGCTCACCTGCACGGGTCCACCCTGTTCGCCCTGCCACTGTCGCGCTATTGCTGCTCGATTCATGTTCGGGGTTGGTTGGTGCTGCTGCCAAAGGAACGCGCAGCGAGCCCCGTAATTTAAGCGGGGAGCGGGATCGCACACTACTGCCACGAGGGTGGGACCATCTATTCGAGGCAATCCGCAATAGAGACAGAAATTTACAGTTTGCAGAATTTACACCACGCATAGGATCAGGACCTTCTCAGGTTAGGTGAGGTATGGGCAGCATGCGCCAGAGCAGCGCCTCGCTGCGTTCCCACTTTCCACCGGTACTCCGGGGCCTCCGTCTGGCCATCCCCCAGCAGCTGCCAGGCCCATCCCCATCTCCTTGGAGATGCTGGTCACCTGCTGCAACCACGAGGCACGTTGGTCGCCACTGGCCTCTCCACTCAGAAGACTCCTCTCCACTGAGAGAATCTGGGTGGGAGCAGGATCAGCGTCAGGAAAACGAGCCAATGTCCATGCAGCCGCAACTGCGCTCACGGACTAGCAGGTAACAAATCTCATCAGGGTCTCTTCTCAGCAACCGCTCGTTGGACACCCAAAATCCGACAGCGATAGCCAAGAGATTCTTCCGAAGGAGACTTGGACCAAAAGGGATGTGTCTCCATCTCAGATCCTTAGTCAGATCAAAGTCTCGCATCCATAGAGCAAGACTGGAAGACTCCAAGGACCCGAGACTCGGACTTTCGTCATCCCGCACAGGTAACGGCAGTACCACACCCCAGACCCAGTGAATGCATGACTCCCCGAGTCCGACCCAGACGTCTATTGACCTCTGACTCACAGCCAGCAGAGACATGGATATCACTTGCCAAAAAGGCAAGGTGAACTCTCCACGAACCTCAACATCCTCACCACAAACAGACACCAGACAGGGGAAAAGCAGCTATCCAAGATGCAGAGAAAAGCCTGGATCTTGAGTTTGGACAGGGAAACCCGTAATCCCAGCAGCTCCGACCCTCATTCAGCCCACCACGTGGGCCCCCAAAAAAAAAAAGGGGGGGAATTATCTAAAGTGCTCCGCAACGATGACTGCATTCATCTGCGAAATCAAGGTTCGAGATCTTGACATTCCAAACGATGCACCGCAGCTGATCTCTCTGACATCCTCCTAGAATCCAGTCCATACAAGTGCTTGAAAAGTGTGGGGGCCAGTACACACCCCTGACGAACTTCCAGTTAACCAACTGAATAAGTCGGAGAGTTCCACCACATCTCACACTACCACCACATACCAGAGTCTGAGTCAGACATCAGATCGATCCAGTTTTGGTGGCACCCCATGAAGACCAAGAATCCTCCAGAGGGCATCCCGATCACTGAATCGAGAACGCTTACAGAGATCAACATTAGCTGCAAGCAGCCCTGCCGAACTCTCGTTCTCGTTCGGTGAGGGACTCCGAAGAGCAAGGTTCGGTCAATTGTGACCTCTTTTGGTGTAAAGCCTGACTCTCTGACGCGATGCTCAAGCAAGATGGTGCGAAACCCTATTAAGAATTATCGAGCAAAGACTTGCCCGGCACTGAGGCAGCGTCACCCGGTAGTAGTTGCAGTCTTTGGCGATTATCCTCCCTTTCCAAGGAGGGGACAGCAAGGCCCCTCTTCCAATCAGTTAGGATATGCCTGTGTCCAAGCAGAGCACAGAACTGCATGCAGTGACACAAGTGCGCATTTCGCACCCAGCCTTGAGAATTAGCATACGATGCCACAACCCCTGGACTTTACCTCATTTCAAAAGGTCTCACCGCAGCCCGTGTTTCCACAAGCAGGTGGACCACAGTTGATGGAGGGTCAGCAACAGGGATGTAACAACCCCTTGACATCCATAGACAGCTGGTGGATCAGCTTTGATACACCGCTCAAAGTAACCCGGCACAGGCGGGGCCTTCACTTCGGACTCTCTGTCAAGAGCGACCACCCTGCTTGCTCTAAACTGCAGTGCCACCGAGTGATGGGCTTGATGAAGCGCAATCCGCGAATTCACCTGTAAGCAGGAGGAGAATCCCTGTCCACAGGTGATGCTCTACCCCCCTCACAGATCCTCACACATAGCCTCCTTGTCACCCTTAGTGCACGTACAGTTTTACGCCTCAAGCTCCCTGAACAGTCAGCCTCTGCCATTCAGGCCTGGCCCGCGACTCTGGTCAATTGGTAAAAGAGTGTCGCTTGAGAGATAAAATTCTTCTTTGCCTGCGGGTGAGTTCCAAGACATCCACGGCAACATCAAGGACGGTGGTTCTTGAAGGACTTCCACCAACTATTCACGGGGCCCCCAAAGCACCCAGACCACCCAAATGTCTACTCAGCCTGGTCGCAAACTCCTCAGCTACCCTCTCATCCTTGAGCTTGCCAAATCCAGCCGGAGGCTGGAATGGTACCATTCTCCAGGATTTAAGGTGCAGCTTCTGAGTTGCTTCAACAAAGCGGTGGTCATATTGAGGGAACTGAGCACTCCGGTAGACCCTGCAGTTCCTGGATCCATCCTCCAGCACATCAACGAGGACATGGTCAATCTCCTTTGCCACACCGCCAAGCGTTGGATACCAAGTCAAGCAATGAGCTTGTGGGCGCTGAAACCATGAACCGGCCACCCTAAGTCCATGACTTCTTGCAAAGTCAAGGAACTTAGTGCTTTCTGGTTCATAGTACTGAGCCCATGGGACCAACCCACATGTCTCATAACCATCCCTATCAGTTCCCACTGTCGATGCATTGAATACCCCCAGATTCTAGAAGTATATCCTCTGGGACTTCAACCACAAATAGCGTTGCGTAAAATGAATCCTTACACGGTTGAGATCACTCGCCTCAGTCGGAGCATAGACAGAGACCAGAGAAATGACAGCGAAGGAGTGACAAAATCCTTAAGTTCTCTAATACACTCGTGACCGTTGTTACCTCAATTATCATTGCGGTCAAGCTTATTGGACACAAGTACAGCAACTCCTTGTGGTATTAACCATCAGACGACCATACCAATAGTAGGTAACCACCCACCATATCTCGCCACAATCCCGTTCTCGAACTCCAAGAAGTGCTGCAATACGATGTCCAAACGCGTTGAGCTCAATATAACAGAGACAGCGTGATCATCCTCTCTTAGGGATAGGACGTTCCAGGAAAACACCCAAGGGACGCTCTCAGGTTAACCCCAAGAGACCGCGCGTCTTGGCGTGCGACACCTCAGCCCCACTCGAACACACTCTCCCGCAATCTGACCCAGAATGTTTACCCCGTGTTTCCCAGCCTATTTCAAAATCGGGGGTCGCGAAAGCGTTTTCCCAATCCCGTGTCATCGGTGAGCTGCCCTGCGAAGGAAGCTGCACAGAGTACACCGACGAGGGTTTTCATGTTTTTTGCGTTTTTTGTTGTTTCGGAATGAAGTGTTTACGGTGCGCAGGTGCAAATCCTGCCACCAACTCCGATAAAAAGTAACCCTAATGCAGGGGTTCCGCAGCAACAGTTTTGGCAATAGATTGGATGTGCGGTTGGCCACATAGGAGCATCTTCTCCCTTTACAGGTTTTGGTTTTTATTCCTGCTGGTGCCAACCAAACACCTCCTCCCAAAAAGCCTGCTGGGGAGAGACGGTTAAGTCTCGGGGAAAACCCGGACCATGAACAGGTTACAGGTTCATCGTGCTGCACAGGTCACAGATTCAAATCTGGCCTGACCTGCCTTCTGCTTAGCATAATTTTCTATTATGTTTGGCTCCATTCCACTCCTCAACTGGGAGCCACAAAGAGCATGTCAACGAGGGGCTAAGCCCGATATTTCTAACCCCATCACCACCCACTCACATCTAGACACAACCCGGATTCTCCCACTGCATTCTCCCCAAAGCGTTTTGCGTTTCGTTGGTCAGCCGACTGCGCCATGGTACGCAAGCCTAACCCTCACCACTTTCTTTCCTCTGCATGATTAATTATTCCTTGAGTGGTGAGAAGAAAGATGAGAGAGACGAGAAAGAGAGAGAGAAAGAAGATATGGGCACTGTTCCTTGCATACATAATGATTGCAAAAGTATCAGGGATAACTCTGGTCTGTTGCCTGCTTTTGTAAGATTGCTTGTTTTTGCCGCACCCACAAATTCCTGCTTTCCCAGCTGTACATACCTCCTTGGTTGTCAAAAATTCCGGATTAAAATGCTCGAGCTCGTTTTTGTCGTTTTCTTCCATTTGTCCCAGCATGGCCCCCACCAAGCTTAGCTGGACGGTCATACCCCCATCATAGATTCGCTTCCGAGCCATTATAGTTGTAGTCCGCTCAGCTGCACCTATCTGGAAGAAATCGGTTAACACAAGCACTTATCGGAGGCATGTTCTCCGGTAATAGGTCATTGACCGTGAGTGTGAACGGTTTTACCCGGGACCTTAAGTGCACTGGTCCAGTTATTGCGTTCTCACGGTCAGTACGACCCACCGAGTCACGAGGTATTCGGTGTGTGCGACGGCCTGCTATTTCTGCGAGTAACCCAAGATAATCATCCCTTGACCCCCCACGACGCCGGTGGAACCGCATCTCTATATATACAAGTAGCCCCAAAGTTAATTTCCCCTGATAAATGTTCTCTGCCTTCCTCCTCCCTTCCCCTTGCCCCGCCCCCTCCCGCGATCCGGCAACACTGACTCAGAAGAATGATGGAGCACATTACAATACAATGACAAATTAATTATTTAATTGTACGTACAAAAACCTGTAAATTTAAAGGTCAAGAATTAATGCTTCACTGGGAAGGTAAAGGACTTTCAGGCCACCCTGTACTAATATTATATATATATATATATATATATATATATATATATTATATATTATATATATATATATATATATATATATATATATACGGTTCTTCAAAAAATCCACCTTAATTTTTTGTTGCGTGAATCAAATTGAAGTAGGAAGGCGGGTGGTTTGTGCACGTATGTAGCGATCTCTAATCGTGGTGCGTGAATATTTCCCGCTGCAGAAGCTTCAGGTCGCCGACAGACCGCCAATGAGTAGGAAGTAGTAATTGACGCCGTTCGGGATTTTCGTTTTGACATAAATGACGGATCAACTGTTGTCTCTCATCTCCAGTGGATCTTGTAAGAAGTGGGTTCCGCTGTCTCACAGTCTCCAGCATGTCGACTGTGCGATCTCGAAACGGAGTGCTTCGCGCTCGATCGTAGCAGCATTTGGCACGAAACTTTCGCTGAATTCTCCTTAAGCCAACATCCTCAGTCACAATAGAATGAACGTATCAATCATGACGCCCGCGTTCGTCTGCAGTTCTCGAGTGTATTCACGATCCTGGATCAGCATGTGGCCTCACTTGGTCAATACGATCTGCATTTCGGGATTGTTGAGGCCTACCAGACGTGCTTCAGCTTTTGTGCTTTTTTTTGTGGTAGTACTTTCGAGCTGCGTATAGAGCTAAACACACAACGCACAAGCAAGGGGCATGAGACAAAAGGGCGGAGTGGGAGGGACAAACACATGGACGACACATTAGGAGATCTGTGGAAGGAGAGGATGGGACGGGGAACAGGGAAGAGAAGATGGACATTACAGGGACTTTCAGGAAGGAAAGCAGGGGAATTGAAGGAAGTGGGCTTGGGTGGATTATCGGGGGTAAGAAAAGATCGAGGATTTGGATGGGGATGTAAGAGTGGTGGTGAACAGCTGTTTTGAAAGCCTGGAGGGAGAATGGGAAAGAATAGAGTGAGGGAGTTTATTCCAAAGGCGGGAAAAAAAAGAGGAATGAAAAGAGTGAAGGTGAGCAGTGATTCGTGATTTTGGGTATTTTACCAGAAGGGGGTGTTGCGGACCTTGAGCGCCCTGTGGAAATGTGGTGGGGACAAACGCAGAGAGAGCAGGGGGCAAGGCTGGAGAGAACGGTTAGAAGACAGACCACCGACCAACCCTGCGGTATTGAGTGAGAGGCCCAAAGACTCAGCTTCATTGCGGGAGATGCCGATGTTCCTAAATGCCCTGTTTCGACAGCGTGAAGCCGAGAAAGGTGGGAGGCAGGAGCACCAGCCCAGAGGGGAGGAGCAGTACTCCATCAGGCTACGGACAAAAAGCTTTGTAATGGTCAGGGAGCTCAAGAGGGTCGAGGAAGGACTTTGCCCGACGGAGGATTCCCAGTCGGCGACTGGCTTTGGAGGCGAGGTTGGAAAGTGACTTCCCAGGAAAGGTCATGCAGATCGTGAGACCCAGAAGCTTGAAGGAAAAACTTCTCCAGAGGATTGTTGAGAAAGTGGATGGGGGGGTTTTCTAAACGGGCCTTTCGAAGAGACATAGTGAGAGTGTTGAGATTTGTCTGGATTGAAAGACATGTTCCACGTGTGGACCAGTTTGTGATTTTATCCAGATCTGCAGTGAGCGAAGAAGCTGCTGCTTGCCGTCTGAGGGGTGACAGATGGTACGGCAGAGGGGTGGCGTCATCACAAAGAGATATAGAGATTTTCCAGAGAGTCGAGAGATCATTGATGAAAACCAGAAAAAAACATGGCCAGAACGCTACCTTGAGGAACTCCAGCCTGCGACAGGAGGGGATGAAAGAACTCCATTTTAGGCCACACGTTGACTGCGACAGGAGAGGAAGTCTGCGAGCCATGAGGTGAGATGGCCTTTGATACCATGGAAGAGAGTTTGGTGAGCAGGGCAGGGTGCCAGACTGTTGTCAAAACACGTGATATGTCCAGGGATAGGGCTCGGATTTTCCTGTTTGGCATTGAGGACCTCCATCCATTGATGGGGAGAGCAGAAACAGAGATTGTACTTGGAAGGGTTTTATTCCCATTTTGACTGTTTCAGGTCAGTATCAGTTTCATTGCTTTTATGTATTCTTTAACAAAGATTTGGTTAAAGCAGCAAGGTGTTTGTTTATGTTCACATGACAATCTTCCAGTTTTCAAAGCAGAGCCCTTAAGAGAAAGGAAAACACATCTGTTATAGCAACAAACAAGGAATGGAATGCCTGATGATGGTAAAAACAAAATAAAATTATTCTTTCCCACTTTGTGAATTTACTTGTACAACCTACATTGGACCCTCCATCCCCACTGACGAGTTTTGCTATGTTTCTAGTTGTCTTTGGTATTATTCGCTCCCGTTCGACTTGGTACGAAATTGGGGCTTATGGATTAGTCTCGATTTTCATGTCCGTGCATGCGTGTCCGTCCGCAACCATATCTCAAACATATATGGACTGATTTTATTTGTACTTTGCACAAAGAAAACACATGAATGTGTACATATGCACATTTTGTTTCACAATGCGATTAAAAGATGGTGACTGGCGGCCATTTTAGTATAAAAATACCCGATGTTGAACACGTCTCAACCATTTTTCTCAGACATGCATTTACCGATCTTGTTCAAATTAGCAAGCAGATAACGAATGATGGTTTTACATATGCACGTCATTTTTTCCCCTAGATCAATCCAAGATGGCCGACTGGTGGCCATTTTATTACTTAAACATGTCCCAATCATTAATTGTACATGCATGACCGATTTTGTTCAAAACTTGGCAAACCATTTTACATGATGGTGTACACGTGCACTTTCACTTTATTTACATCTGCCAATCTTTGCTCAATCTATGAAAGTATCCTCGAATCTGATCAACCCTCTCTCTACTATCTACCTACTTCCAAGCTAAGTGTCATGTACAAATTTAGAAAGCGACACTTTGACCCAAACAATCCAAATTGTTGATGTAAATTATGAATAAGGATGGAGATAGTAACTGATCCTTGAGGTACCCCACTACTTGCATCCTCTCAGCAAGATATCTTCCCACTCATAGCCTCCCTTTGCTTCCTATCACGAAGCAAGTTTCCAATCCAGTTAGTTACCTGATCAGCACTCCACAAGCCCTCAGCTAGCTAACAACCTCCTATGTGTACCTTATCAAATGTCTTCTGAAAGTCGAGATACAAGACATCCATTGTACTTCTCTCATCCACTCAATCATCATAAAACTCCCAAAAATTGTTAAACAAGATCTTCCTGAGGGTAAATCGACTGAGCTAACTACTTTTAATTAGTTCGTGTTTATTCAAATGGTTCACTATCCATTCTTTAATTATGTCTCCAACACCTTCCTCTCAACTGAAGTGAAGCTAACAGCCAATGGGTCCACAATTCTTCTCTGGAACCTTTCTTAAGTTGTGGCTACATTTGATACTCTCCAATCGATCATTCAACAGCTAATACTCACCGCAAATGTGTTTCATTGAATATGTAGTACGAAAACAGCACAAGCCAGCAACCATGCAATCATCAGCGTAAGGGGTACCAAGTAACGCTTATAAGGCTCCATAGCTGGAAAAGAAAACGATTTAATGCACAAAAGTTTCACTCGTGGCATGAAGGATAGCTTGGAGATATGCATACTCATCTTTGAGCTGTCTCACCTGAGTTCGAATATCAACCCAGCTACAATTATCACCTTGGTGTTAGCACTGGTTGGTGCTAGGTGTTAAATACACCACAGGTCGTTTGAAAAGAGGAGGAAAGTTCTTGCTGGCAGCATAGCACCCTGACCAATTCCAATCCCTGCCACTTTTAGTTGAACAACAGCTTGGCCAGCTGTTCATGAAAGACTTTGGCAAAACCTTTCCTGACTGACCCCACAAGACGGTGGGAATAACTGCAGCATAAATAAGTGGTAGTTGTAGATTATTTTATTTACATCAATTTGAGATTCAGAAAGGAGCTTGAATATACATCTACGAGGGGTGATCAGTTTGCTTGTAGCCCAACAAGGAAAATGCTATCAAATCACTTTTATGACACTTATTTCTCAATGTATTCCCCTTTCCTGGTAATGCACGTCATCCATCAGTCCTCTAGCTTGGTTATACCCATTCTGTTGAACACCTTGTCGTGCCCCCTAGGAAGTCCTCTTCAGCTGCCGTCACACCATTGTCGTCTCATATTTGTTCACGCAAAGTTTCTTCAGGTGAAAGTCAAATGCGGCTAGATCTGGTGAGTAGGGTGGGTATGGCAGAAATTCATACCCACTGTTGGCAGCAGTAGCCACCGAAGTTGGGCTGTGTGTGGAGAGGCATTGTCCTGGAGAAGCAGCACACCTCGGGTCAGTTTCCTTTGCTTCTTTTGCTCAATTGCATCACACAACTGGTGCAGTTAATCAGAATAATACTTTTTATTCACAGTGTTTCTCTTTGCTAGAGGTCGACCATTATCATAGCATCACAATCCCAAAACACAGTAGCCATGACCTTTCCAACTGATGATGTCCTCTTTAACTTTCGAAGGTGTGTTTCCACTGTATGCTCTGTTGCTATTTCCACTGTATGTGTATCCCTATGTATCCCATGTGTTTCCACTGATCCCTATGTGTTTCCACTGTATGCTCTGTTGCTTGGTCTCAGGATCAAAGTGGTGAACCCATGTCTCGTCCTGTGTGACGATCCACTGGAGTTATCTGGATCAGCATGAAAACGGTCAACAGTTCAAGGGAAATGTCCATACGAGCTATTTTCTGGTCCACTATCAAATTTTGGGAACCATTGTGCTGACACCTTTGCAGTGCCCAATTTGTTTGTTGGGATTGATGGCAGGGCCGGATTTACTTGCTTGTCGCCCTAGGCCAAACCTTATCAGTGCCCCCCCCCCAAAAAAAAATATATATATGTATGTATATATATATAATCGTAATTTATAGCCTGGTGTTGGCGCAGTGGTTAGGGCAGCGGCTTGGGATCCAAAAGGTCTGAGTTCAAGCCCTGTTGGGCCACTGAATTAATACACCAGTGGGTTGACTCAGCCTGTCATCCTTCCGAGGTCAGAAATGAGTACCAGTGTACTGGGCCGGTGTATACCCCGGTTAAAATAGGTGTACCATATCCCTGTGTCGTAAGAGGCACCAGGTTGCGTCAGGAAGGGCATCCAGCGTAAAACATGTGGCCAAATCACTATGCGGATCATACGGATGATCCGCTGTGGCGACCCCTAACGGAGCAGCCGAAAGAATAATAATAAGAAGAAGATATATCGTAATATTATAATGTTAAAAAAGAATTACAACATAATGTAACACATCAATAATTTTTAATCAAAGTACATCAAAGTAAATCAAGTTCCATATCATGTACATCTTACACATGAGTAATGGAAAAATACAATGAAACTGAAGCATAATAAATTTTGCAAGCACAACTATGTGAAGTTCAAAATGACATTTTCCTGCTTTTTCTATGGCAAATTTGTCAATGATACTGTTTGTGTCAAGGGATTGTAGGAGGTCAGATTCAAAGCATAGTAATGAAAGTGAGTTTAATCTGGTTTTCCCAAAGTTGATCTCAGGTGATTCTTCACCCTTGATAGAGTAGAGAAAGACCTCTCTCCTTGACAGTTTGTAATGGGGATGGTAAGGAACATTCTTACTAAGATACTAATGTTTGGAAAGGCAGTTGTCAAAATACCATCTTTAGACCTCAACAAAGTGGAAATGTTTGTCACTGACCTGTCAGATTCAGAAGACAAAATGTCTTTAAACTGCAAAAAATCATCTAAAACAGATGCTTCCAGGTCACTGGAATAGGTACTGACAAGGAGTTCCAGTTGAGCTTTGAGGTCATCATAGTTCATACTGTCATACTCTGTTAAAAAAGCTAAACAGCTTCTTTATTTCTGAATAGGCATTCACTCTGCGCTCTAATTCATTCCTAAGGCAATCTAATATTGTGTAAAAATTGCCAACATGAACTTCTGACGTGGATCAAAAGAGTTTCTATCCAACTGATTCATCAAAGAATTTTTTCTCTTTTTTGTTCTTTTTGTATCTGTGTAGATAGGCTCAGCAAAAGTCCTAGCCTGATCTTCTATTTCATCAAACTGACGCTGTCTCATTTCAGAGATGAAGGAGATCAAACTCTCATTACAGGTTCACAAATGACAGAAGGTCAGTCTCAACTTTTTGAAGTGATAAGCTGGTTGCATTAAACCTTGTCAAAATCTTATACCATATTACAGTAAGAAGTGCTGTTTCAAATGATTCCATTTGTTTTCTGAGACCTTCACCTTCAAGCTTTGTAGCCACAGTTTGTTTGCTGTAAGAACATATGTTCTCCAGTGCTGACTTTATCTCATGGTAATGTAAAAACACTGCTTTAACAGCATCAGCCCTTGCACTCCAGCGAGTATCTGATAGGGATTTCGTACAATCCATTTAGCTGTAGTGCGGCTTTCAAGTGATCCCATCTATATGTGGAGGCTGAGAAGAAGTTATACAAGGCTTGTAAAAAACTGAATATGAAACAGACGCAAGGCAACTGCTGGCAGCTGATGTTCCTACAAGGTTCAAGGAGTGACCTGGACAATGGACATAATATGCCAGGGGATTCATAGCCATTATTCTGGCTTGGAGACCAGTGTAAATGCCAGACATATGGCAGCATTTTCATAACTCTGGCTCTCATGTCACACAAATCAAGACCAACATCTTCGATTAATTGTACAACAGTTGAGGCTATGCTCTCTGCACCATGGTCATGTATGTCTATGAACTTCAGAAATCGCTCAACAGGTTTACCGTCACGTTTTACATAACGAACTATGAATGTAAGTTGGTCAGTATGACTAACATCCGGTGTGGAATCAACACTAACTGAATATATTTGGCTTGTTTCACTTCACTTTTGATAACTGAGTGAATTTCTTCAGTCATCAGATTGATCATGTCATCAGAAATCATTTTTGAGAGATATGAAGTCTTTCCACTACCTACAGCACCGTACTTACCCAGATGCTGTGCAAGAAGAGGGTCAATTTTGCTAGAGTTCTAGTACTCCAAGGTAATTACCATTGTTGCTAGAGCCAATTCTTTCATCACTACCTCTGAGAGGAAGACCTCTTGATGTCAAACATTTTAGTGTTTCAACTATGCGCAACAGAACTTCTCTCCAATATTTTCTCTCTACTTGCAAAGCCGAAGTGGAATCAATTCGACTTGCTGCAACTGCCCTTACACCCCAAGCAGTAACTGAGTTTTTATGCTCTTTACTACTTTCATGTTCAGCAACTCTACGCTGGCAGTTTTTCCAGTCACTAACCCCACTTGTAAACAATGAGACTTGCTTGCTGAACAGCTTGCATGGAACACAAAATACATCGCCAGTTTTTGGAGAATACACAAGCCATTCCCTTTTAACTTTTTCATCATTTGCCATTTTACGTGTAAACAAGGATATGGGCACATATCGAACTCTTCCTTTTCACCCTCACTTCTTGCGGATTTTGAGAAGTCACCTTGTTCACAGTTTGATCAAGAGGATGATTTACTAAATATTCAATCAATTTATCATCAATTATCTGCCAGTCAGTTGGATCACTCGATACACACAAATTAGTACTAACATCTTGTTCCACAGAATGTCTTATCGGTCAACTGAGATGAATCGGATGAAGCTTCAATCACAGGTGGTACTTCTATTTCCATTGCTGATTCACTCGATATCTGTGACTGTGACTCAGCTGACCTTGCTTCGTCGTGGTCATCGCCTGGGAGCTTACCGTCACTGGTACTAGGCTCTGAATCTTCTTTGGTTTTGGTTTTAAAAATGTTGTCAGCTTTGGAAGTGATTGAAGTTGTGCAGCTTTGGTTTCTTTTAACTTTCTCTTTTGTGAGCCACTCATATATTTCTTCTGGGATGACATAATTAATCTATCTCATGAGAATCCCCAAGATTCCAAGAATAATCTGTAAGCATAAAGTAAAATAATTAGTTCAAGTCTAGTATAAGAGATACCAATATCACAAAATAAGAACACAAAAACACATGTAATATAACAATGAAGTCCACTAAATACAACACGTAATGTATATAATCTACAGATAGATAGATAGATAGATGGTGGGAAATGGGCATTTAAAAATGTACTGTTATATTTTTCGTTACCTTATTTTATTTTATTCATTTTACTATAGGGCCTACTAGCCTACTCCTTGGCCGATCAGAGAACCCACAAGTAGACCGGGAGCCCGCGGGGCTTAGCTCAACCGAAGAGGGGAACAATTGCCGTCCTCATGGTAAGATGCCAGATGATATTCTCACCTCAGAACTCTGCGTCTGCCTGGACACTGCTGCTGGGTTGACATTCTGTGGTCAATATCCGGATCGCATAATCGCGCTAGATCAACCTGGCAGTGGAACAGCCCCAAGTAGGTTTCTGATATTATTCGTATAGCTTGTAACACGGTATAAACAATGACAGACGATTTCCCGCTGACAGACGCTGAATACCGGTGACGACGCTAATTAGATGCCGGGAAAATCACGCTAGCTCAACCGAACAGCGGAACGGCTAAAACCAACGCAGAATGCTAGTAAGGCGTCCCCTGAGTACAAAAGGAGCACTGTCAGACAACTTTGTCGCTGGGCCCCCCCAGGAAAGACGCTCCCTAATTCGGGACCCTTTGGTTGCACTGGCTCAACCGAACAGCAGGATGGCTAAAACTAACGCAGAATGGTAGTACCAGGTCCCCTGAGTACAAAAGGAGCACTGACAGACAACTTGGTCGCTGGGCCCCAGGACAGACGCTCCCTAGTTCGGGTTCCCTTTGGTTGCGCTCGCTCAACCGAACAGCGGAACGGCTAAAACCAATGCAGAATGGTAGTACCAGGTCCCTCAGTACAAAAGGAGCACTGACAGACAACTTGGTCGCTGGGCCCCAGGACAGACGCTCCCTAGTGGGGCGTTCCATGTCAAGTGCACACATTTTTCAGCGAAATTTTGACACATCGTCTTAGATTTCACTCTTTTTTGTGCAAGTGTTTGTATCCACGGTAAAACATTATGTGTCAATTTTTAGACCTGTGGCCAATCGCCCATTTTAGGGCCCCCCAAATTTGGGCGCCCCGATTGACCAACAATCTTCCAGTGGCCATATCACAGGTTGTAGTGGTCTGATTTGGATGATCTTGGTATCAAAATGCTCGTAAAAGCGAGATCTTTCGAATCGCATAAAGTAAAATCACTCCGAAACAGTAATTCAAAAAGTTATAGTTTGGGGCGCCCTTTGACCTTGGCCCCCGCTCCCCAGCCAAACCGATGGTCCGATTTTTTCGTGTGAGAATACCCCTTCTATATACTCCAACACTCAGCATAAATGAAAATGGGATCTCAATGGGTTCAAGTGTGATGATGGTTTTATTGTTCGGGTCCACATATCACTAATTCTTGATTCGACATGGGCGACGTTTGCCGTCATCGTTTCAATGATTCACCTGCTGGCAGGCGACTTTATGTCTGAAATTGACAATCATCATCTCTGGACTATATATATATATATATATATAATATATATTATATATATATATATATATATATATATATATAATATATATATATAACAGAAACAAGACATTCCCTGGGGAGGATTAGCAGTGAGGGAGACAATTTTTAACAATGAAAAACACAGTTTATGCAACACGCGCGCACACACACACACACACACACACACACACACACACACACACACACACACTCTTCAAAACACAACAACAATTGGACAAATTTTTCTCCTCTCTATTATCCCCATGCTTTTATTTAAAATGGGAGCTATTGCAATCAGCTCTGTGTGTGTCTGTCCGACCATCCATCCATCCATCTGTCACGCTATCTCCTCCTAAACAGTTGTGGAGAAATTCACTAAGCTTGGTAGTTATGATCATCCCATGGCACAAAAGTGCAAAAGCAGAATCATTTTTGGCCTCGCACTATGGGGTGGGGTAAAAAGGTTATATTGCGAAAAATGCAATGATGGATACATTATGAAACATTTTTAATGAAGCTTTGTTTTCACAATTAATATCAAGGGATGCATGAAAAATGCTACTTTTTTGGATTTGACCCACAATTCATCACACACACACACATTGAAAAAGGGGTAGAAATGGGGAGGGGTGGACAGAGTTGAAGTTGGAGTGGGGTGAGGGGTGGGGGTCAGAGAGAGAGAACCAGGATGGGATTTGAGTTTCAGCTGCTACTCTACCCTCAAACTCATCCAGACACAGCAATATGGTGAGGAGCTGCAAAGAAAGTTGGAAAGGTGTTCCAACCTGTTGGAAGTGCCAGTGAAGCTCCAATGATAGTGCAAGGGGGAGACCATTTTGTCTGCAGCACAGTGCAATTATATTTATTTATATTAGTACAAATTTAGGTGAAAGATGGAAAAAAAGGGATATATTCCAGAAAGCGGATAATAAGCTTATTATATACACGTCAGGTGGGTCGACGACAATTGTTGACGACCTGGTGGCGCGTAGGCGAGATAGGGGGAACCTCCAGGACACAAAGGTGATCCCAGGGGAGGAGGCTGTTTCACAGCACCACTTGGTTGTCTGCGACATAAGGCGAGTGAAGTACCAACCGAGGATGAAGGTGTGGAGGTTGAAAGAGGTGACAGTGAAGGAGGCACTAAGAGAGAGGTTGAGTCTAGTGGAGGATGATGTGATTGAGCTTGAAAGTGGTTGGATGTCAATGAAAGATAGTCTGTTG
The DNA here is from genome assembly GCA_035128595.1 of Eptatretus atami. Lineage (NCBI taxonomy): Eukaryota > Metazoa > Chordata > Myxini > Myxiniformes > Myxinidae > Eptatretus > Eptatretus atami. The sequence continues at coordinate 25,490,331 of CM068956.1, read as the reverse complement.
GGAGTCGTTGGTGAGGTATGTGGATGGACAAAAGGACCATCGAGGCACTTGGAAACAAGGTGGTGGGATGATGAAGTTGGAAAAAGGATTGACGAGAAGAGGAAGAAGTTCAAGGAGTGGCAGAAGGCAGTACGGAGACAAAAGTGGCAGTATGGCTGCAGAAGAGGCAACATATGAAAGTTATAAGGTAGCCAAGAAGGCTGCAAAGAAAGAGGTAGCAAAGGCGAAGGAGGCACACAGGAAAATGCTCGGAGAATGTTTGGATTTGGAAGAGGGTCAGAGAGCATTATTTAGGATTGCAAAGTAGATGGCGAAAGAGAGGTGCGATGTGACGGGGGATGAGTTGCTTTGAGGATGAAGTGGGAGAAATCATTGTGGACCCAGATGGAATTAAAGGAAGATAGAAGAGATATATGGAAAGCTGTTGAATGTCGAGAATGAATGCAATGGCAACATCGAGAGCAACCCAATTTTAGGACCAATAGAGAAGATAACTGAGAAGGAAGTTGAGGAAGGATAAGACCAATGAAGAGTAGTAGTCCTGGGGCTGATTCCAAAATTTTGAGTTTTGCTGCACCCCCTGCCACATAGGTTTGATGGTTTTTTCATGTTATATCGTATATAGACAACTGATTTCAAAACATTACCCTTTCAAAAAGTGTCCAAATGACCCATTGCAAGCCATTTCATATAGTGATACGTTTTGGCAAACCTGACATTTTTTGCAGTATTGAGTATTGTAGCATTCGTATAGGACAATATTGTTGGCTTCAGGAAGCATTTGTATTGTGCTGAGGCATTGTAACTTTACTAAACCTGCATGGACGTTTATCGAAACCCTGAAAACATGTTTATTACTGAATAATACACATATTAACCCTATTTTACACAGGGGGGGGGGGAATATTTGTTTTCTGCCTATACCGTCGCGACGGTTAGAGGTATGACTTTGAAACTTGGTGACGTTTATCCTATATCATTTCTAAAAACGTGTACCAAATTTGGGAGCAATTTTGTCTAGGGGGGGGGGGGGGTTCTTACTTTAAAACTTACCTACTAAAAACACGGAATTTCGCCAAATTAATTAAATTATTCTTGACGTCAGAATTAGCTCATTGTTGAGGCAAAAATTAAAATGAGTTCATTTTTATAAATAAGCATGTGGCAGTAGCACTGGCCAAGTTTCAGGTTTCTAGCACGTTCCCATGTCATTTCAGACCCCGTGTAAAATAAGGTTAAAAGACCTATAGACTAAGCAAAATCTTACTTACCTGATAAGAAAAACTGGATTCATATGAATTGTTCAATGTCCTATTCGTCATATGTCTCATCGTCGGATTCCATTGGATCAACGATAGTTTCTTTGGAATTCCCGCACTGGTCAGGCTTGCATCTGCATGCTCTGGTGCAACTTAGTTGATTCTGTCTACGGAGCACCTCCGGTCAGCACAACGCAGACACCGGCAGCTAACACATTCCATGACAGACGTCGGGGCAGGAGAAACATCTAACCATTTGATGGTGATCTCGTTCCCGGCTACATCCCAGCCATGACCATGTGGAGTGGGTACATGTGGGCAGTTCTCGAGACATCTTCTCCAAATGGCAGCCTGGTAATTGGCACGACGTAGGTGGAACTCGGCTGCATTTTGACAGGGCGGAAGTCTGCATGGGTCTGTGGTATGCGCGCCAAACATCTCATGCCTCAGTTCGTTGACTCTACTGTGCTGCTTCTTCCCATACAGGGCGCAGATGGCCTCTTCTCCTCTGGCGAGTTCTGCTACCGACAGACTGAAGGACTGCCCAATGCTGTTCATAGTGGCTCTAAATTCATTTTCGATCTTTAGAAGTTTGAGTCCTGACAGCTTTCCGCGCCCAGTGAAGGCACTGGTCGAGTCACAGCCACTGAAGGCATGGTAACCTGGGAGAGCAAGAGCAGATATCGCGTCCCAGGGTATGTGCCATAGCTGTAAGATCAAGGTAGCGGGTCCGCTGTTGTGTGCCGGTGCGAAAGATGAGCTGCGAGCTAATACGATGGCAGACTGAAAGGGCAATGATGCAACATCACTGTCTGGGGACTTGATGATCACAGCAGGAGCACCGTGATCAGCTGCATGGGCTGCGTGAAGCAAAAGCCTGGTGTCTGCCTCTTCGTGTGTGCATCTCAGTTCAGCCACTTCTGCCTTCAGGACTTCTGTTAGTTGGTCATTGGCCTTCAACCTGAAGCACCTCTCTCCAACTGTCACGAACAGTGCTTGTTGGCCCAGCTGCGCAGCATGCTCTGGCTTGGACCACTCATTCAGGAGGAATTCTGTCAGGGCACATTTGAAGGATCCACTCATCAGAGACTTTTTCAGCTGCTGGTCAATCTTCTGTGTTCCTGTGCGGATCTTGGTTTGGGCTCTCCATACCAGCATCGTTTCTCAGGTTGCGCTCCGCGATCTTAATGGATATATCAGGGTATGTGTCAACTACCCAGTCTTTGCGCGCACCAGCTGGATAACCAGATGTGATGGTGTTGAAGAGTGAAGAGGCCAGTTGTGAGTATGTCATGTTCGGTGCCGTTTGCTGATGGATGATGGCCATTGCGTCAAGCACCCAGGTAGCATCCGGGGGATACTTGTCAGCGGTTGCACATTGTCTTCTAGTGCTCTGAGCAATTTAGCCTTGACTGTCTTCACTGGACTTCCATCTGGCGTGGCGATTGAGAGTGGGAGCGGTCCAAGTGGGTAACTCAGAAGCTTCTCCATAGATAGTTCACGGCTTTGACCAATCACAAGGAGACGGCCAAACATGTCTCTTGTTGACTTCAGGACGCTGGCGTGCGATGTGTCATGCCCCAGTCTCTTCTTCTTCATGGATGCGAACGTCTTCAGCTGCAGTTGTGGTAGAGTAGCGTAGAAGTCTTGGGTTCCATCTTTCCCTAATCTGTCTGCTGCAAATGTCCTCAGTGATCCACGCCTCTTTGACGAGCATCCAAAAGGTCTCGCTTTACATCTTCGGTTGCCACGTGTCCAGAAGCAAAATGGCACAGCTGCTCATCAGATTGGAAAGGGTTTATCCAGTTCTCAATACATGCCGTGATACTCTGCACCGCGGCCTCATCATCTTTCACTCGCTTCTTCCTGGCGTCTTTGTATGCCAGCTCATCTGTGGAGGTTGAACCTGACAGCTCCTCACAGTGTCGAGTGTACTCAGCACGGTCGGCGCGGAGGATCATCCACTTGAATACTGCGCAGGATTCAAGCTCATGCCAATGATGCCACCCCTGGTCTTGGTATCTCTGTTGATGGTCACTTCAATGGCCTGGTCTTGTGGAATGCGACCAAACTTGTTGCCCTTCGAGCGCTGCACAGCGAAGTCACCAGCAATCAATTGTTCATGTGCAGCAGGGTGAGTGGCTGGAAGTCTGAGCATATCAAGCAGATAAACTGAGAGGTACCTGGAATAGTTTGTTCTGTCATTCGCAAAGAACCATGGCAGCAATTCAAGAAGGGATTCCATATGAAGCCTCCAGTTGGCCTCTCGTGTTGATCTCACCAATTGTAAAATCAGACCCACCATGTGTAGATAAGAAATCCAGAACTGGCCATTCGGACCAAGGAATTGGCAAAACTGTTTGTACCTCTCGACGGTAACCTTAAAAGGCTCTGACTCTAGTACAGCTTTGAGAGTAGTTGCGCTGACCTCAGTACGAAGATCTTCAAGGATGGAATCCAGTTCATTCAGATGACAGGGTTGGCTTGTTTTTCATTCCAGTCAAGAAAAGCTTCCCATTTCAGACGCTCCAGGGCTTCTGCTACCAGCTTGTGCACTCTCAGCCCTCGTTTGTAGTGTCGCCCTTGAAGTACCGCATCTACTGATCCCGATGCAAGAACATCGGCCTCTATGAGAATATCCCGAAGTCCTGCACTTGCAAAGCGATGGCCAACAACCCAAGGAAGTTGAGAATAATATGGAAGGCCCCCATCCGTAAGACCACCCGCTGGAGTGCAGCATCTGTAGAGAAGAACAAATTTCAAGAGCCTTGGCATAGACTGCTTGATCCGTTACTATAATCACCGGTGGCTTCTCCCCCTGCTTCTGTATCTCTTCTGTTGTCTCAACCGATCTCATCAGTAGTGTATATATGAACTCAAGTTTGGTTGGTGAGGCGTCAATGACGGGCAAGTAGCCTATGCTGTGGGGTTCGGGTACATCAGCATCCTTGCGTGCTTCTGCGTTGAAACCAGACCATCCAGGCATCTCCTGCAAGTCATCGGCTGTGGCAGAGTCAAACCAGATGAAAGTCTTGCCAGCTGCCATACTTGGTCCTTGCTGCGGGCTTCTTTCCTCACCAATGGGTCCAGAGATGTGAGAAGTGCAGCTGCTTCATCCACACGCGCAGGGCCCACGCGCTTCCTTGACCTGCAACGAAACCACCACCACTAACTACCATGCATTATGTTATACATATTGTATGTGTATACACGCTTTTATATATTGCACAAGTGACACATTTGCAAAATTTTTAGATGGGAGATGTGAAGACGTCCGCAGACTGATGTCCCTTAATAGCAAATGAATAATGCATTTGAAATAATGTTATTGCCAAATACGTTTATATGCCGCATTAGCGCATAGAACATTGAACGAGTCTTTTAATTTGCCATATCACTATACATGACCAGCCCAGTCTGCAGCCGAGGTCAGATGAGCTTCGGGTCAGATCGTAAACTAGCCACTAGCATGTAAACTATGTTCCCGCCCTCGCCAGCGACGTTCCCTCAAATACATATTTTCATATACAGTAAACTGCGGTTAATCCGTATCGGTGGGCCGGAAAATTTTCTACGGTTTAAGTGAAAATACGGATTAAGAGACCGTGTTGAGAGAGGAGGAGGAGAGCGACCACACTTTTTAACATGTGGGGGGACTGCGCGCTTTCCCATCAGATAGTAATTAATCTATGGCACTACATACCGGTATTCAAGCAGATGTCTGGGTTTCTCTTGCACAGACCGTCTCCGCCCCTTGGGTGTAGATCGGGCCTCGGGCATCTTCGGCCGCACCCTGAGACTGCGGCCTGAACAACAATCCCATTTGTACAGTGTGTGGTTCCTTTCCGGTGGCTGTTTCTTCTCGGATGTCGTTGTTATCCCAGACAAAGGTTACTGGACGTGGGTGCTATGTTGTTGGTACTACATTGACGTGTTGCTGCTGGAGGCGGTGTTCGGCAAGGGCCGTCTCCACTTCTTGGAGCTTACTTTTCGAAATGCAGTGTCCGAATCGGTTCAGTGTAGACACGAGTTGCATTGAGCCGGTTTTGTGATGTACGCTGACTGCGAGGGATACGTGCTTGGGAGTACGAATACGGCCTTTTCTTGTTATGTAGATGATGTCCTGGGCGATAGAGAGGATGCGGGTCTTCAAAGCTTTAGGAACGTTTGCTGGTACATCCAGGAGACGGCTGCCTCATATGTGAGTGACAATCGCCAGTTGCAATCCAGGCAAGAAGGTTGAAGGGCATGGTGGAACTGCAGCTTCAGCGGCTGCACTTGAGATATGTTCAGGAGATGGAGGCCATGTCATATCTTCTACCTGCATGATCGCCGTTTTCACCGAAGTGCAGCATGGTATAGTTCATTTCCGTCTTGCCGTTCCATATCATCTGACAGTTGCATGTTGTCTTCAATCTTGTCGTCGTCCAGCTTGCTGCTTGCAGCCATTCTACGTCTAAGATTAATCCGGGTGGAACATCACAGAAAACAACTTCACACCCGCGTCGGAACCTAGGGTGCCAAAAAGAAATTGTGTTGGAAAATTCCTTCCTCAGACGCTTCTTTAGTTTTTCACTTCGATAGTCTGGTTGTTGGGTCCGAAGTCTCCCAACACCTGGATACTGCTGCAGCAAGTCACTCATCTGCAACACCTCCATCCCATTAATGACTCTTGCATTTACCTCATCGGCAATCACATCAAAAGCTCGGTCATACTGATCTCTTTCCTGGTCTTCTGTTGAGGACTTCTGCAGAGACAGGAGGGTGCGCTTGTGCGTGTAACTGCTCCGGCATGATCGGTGGATCAAAATGTCCCCAGCTATTAGGTCAGCTGCTCCTCTCGCACCCCCACGCAGTTCCATGAGTACCCGTTCATCCTTGCAAATCTCGGCAGCTTTAGTGATAGTTTCCATGGCAGAAATAAGGGTCAGGGATGAACGCCTCATGCTTTCGGCGGTTGGTAACCAGTCGCTTTGCCTCTTGACAGATTACGCATCTTACCCGCAAGCATGCGGGCGTTGTAGATCTTGTAGTTCGCTGGGGAGGTTCAGTATCGACAAAAATATCGCTGACAGTCTCCTCTCTGGTCCTCTCTAGTCGATTGATTGATTTCTCCAGGACATACGAAGCATAGCAGTTGTGGTGCTTCACCAGCTGTGTTACATCCTTTGGCAGAGGCTCCTCACCATCAATGTAATCTTTAAATAGATCGTATATACCATCTTGCCGACGTGTAGCAGCTTGGCAGAATTTCTGCCATGATGTCTGTGTGAATTTCTCCAGTTTTCCAACGCTGGGTGAAAATCCATGGCAAAGGCATTTGTCCCAGTTTATCGAAAGTCTTAGTCGCTTTCCTTCTGGTGCATGGCCAAACTTCATCACAGCTTCAGCTACAGGTTGGGCTTTGTCAGTCATCATTCATCATTTGCGAGTCGCGGAAAGAACTGTATAGACCCACAGTTGGAAGGAATGCTGAAAGAGAAAAGGAGCACAGTGAATAACTAGTCACTGAGAAATAACGAGAAAGAGCTGGGAGATGCCATATAAAAAGCATCATTGCAGTCGGACTAACGTCAGATTTCTGTTTGAGTATGATCTGTCACAAGGCCTACTAGGCATTACTATATTTTTTTTTACCTTTAATAGATATATTTTTGGCTATTTTTTGTTCTATTGGTGAGTACCTTGAATATAAATAATGGTCTAATTCACTCTGTTAGTATAGAATTCACAATTTCACATGGAGGGGTGGTACCCCCCCCCACCCGTGGTAGGGGCAATTATTTAATTATGGTAGCCCCCCCCCCTACACTAATGAAAAAAGTTTACACTGGCATGTTTCTGTCCACAGCTATTAAAAATTGTATGTTGACTTATTGAACCGTTTAGAAATGACGTATGAAAAACCTTAGAAGTGTGGGGAGGGTATCACCCCCCCCCCCCATGCTCCCAGTGTTAATCTAATGTGAATGCAATTCACACTGAATAAGCACCAGACACTTTTTGCAACAGTCAACATCAAGAAATATACTAGAATGCGAATTTCTATAATAGTTTATGATGTTAGTGACAAAACATCGTATTTTTCATAATTTTAACAAAATTTTGATAATTTTCGCACAATTTTTTTACCATTTTCACACTTTTTTATCATTTCACACAATCTTTACATTATTTTCGCACAATTTCGAGCGAAAATATCTCCTAAAACAAAATCAAACACCTGGATTTGTATTTAATGTGTCTCTGTGCACTCTGAGCAAACCTAACTGCAATGTAATATGCCCACCATCCCTAGCACAAAAAACCTATTTTAGCGGTAAAGCGGTATACTTGGTATCAAAAATTCCCCCAAAAACTTCGAATGGACACTTTTTAGAAGGGGTAATGTTTTAAAATCATCACCTTATAGATCAATAAACAAGAAAAACACATAAAACCTATGTTGGCAGGGGGTGCAGTAAACTTTCATTTTAGGCCCCTTCTGAGAATCAGCCCCAGGACTATAGAAAAGCGGGAGGGCCGACGTGAGTTGTGGGAGATATGTTGAAGGCAGTGGGAAGTTGGGGTGTGAAGAGAATGACAGATTTGTAATCTGGTGGTGAAAGAAGGCCATATTCCAGTGGATTGGGAACTGAGTTCCATTGTCCCTTTGTATAATGGGAAAAGGTGACCCTCTGAACTGTGGCTCGTTTGAGCGATAAAGTTGCCGGAGCATGGAATGAAGGTATTGGAAAGGGTGTTGGAGAAGAGCATGAGAAAGAAAGTGAAGATAGATTAAATGTACTTTGGATTTATGCCAGGAAGAGGAACCACAGATGTGATTTTTATTGCAAGGCAGTTGCAGAAGTACATGGAGAAGAGGAAGAAGTTGTTTCTTGGGTTTGTTGATTTGGAGAACGCATTCAATAGGGATCCACACGAAGTAGTGACATGGGCATTGAGGAAGTTAGGAGTGGAGGAATGGTTGATCAGAGTAGTAATGGTAATGTACGAGAGAGCACGCCCAACTGTAAGGACGAAAGATGGGAACAGTGGTGAGTTTGAGGTGAAGGTGGGAGTACATCAGGGGTCGGTACTAAGTCCACTACTATTTGTAGTTGTGATGGAGGTGCTGGCTCGAAGCGCAAAGGAGGGTTTACCAAGGAAGTTGTTGTATGCAGATGATTTGGTGTTGATTGCGGAGAGCAGGGATGGACTGAAGGAGAAGATGAATAAGTTAAGGAATGTATGGAGGCAAAAGGTTTGAAAGTGAATATCGGAAAGACGAAGGTGATGGTAAATGGTAAAACATGTAGTGAGGTGGATAAAACTGGGAAGTGGCCGTGTGATGTGTGCAGGAAGGGTGTTGGAGTGAACGCCATTCAATGTACAAAGTGCGCTGAGTGGGTTCATCGAAAATGTAGTGGTGTAAGGGGGTCATTGACCAGTGTGGTAGCTACATTCAAGTGTAAGGTGTGCATATAGGGAGTTGCAGATAGAGGAAATATTGAGTTTGGATCTTGGAGATGGCATGAGGTTGGAAGGTGTGAAAACATTTTGCTACCGAGGAGACATGCTGAGTGGAGAAGGTGGATCAGACTCAGCGACGGTTCTGAGAGTGAGATGTGCATGGAAGAAGATTCGGGAACTGAGTGGTGTGCTGACGAGGAGGGGAGTGTCATTGAAGTTGAAGGGAAAGGTGTATGCTACATGTGTGAGAAGTGCTATGATTTATGGGAGCGAGACATGGATAATGAACGTAGAGCAGCAACGAAGGCTGGAACGGGTGGAAATGCGAATGGGTCGGTATAGATGTGTGAAATATCGTTGAGAGAGAGGAAGACAAACGGTGAATTGCGGAAGATGATGGGAATAGAGCCTGTGATGGATGTTCTGAAGAGAAAAGGGTTGAGATGGTTGGGTCATGTGTTGAGGAAGGATGAAAGTGACTGGGTAAGAAGATTGATGGAAATGAATGTAGAAGGAAGTAGAGGGCAGGGAAGACCGAGAAAGACTTGGCTAAAGGTGGTGGAAGAAGAAATGCAGGTAAGGGGGTTAACAAGGGGAGAAAATAGGGTAAAGTTGAGAAGATTGTCATGGGGCCCGCAAGGCCAACACTCGCTCTCGCAGGAAAAATGGCCTTAAAAAGGCCCGTTGTGTTGTTGAACCAGCTTCTGATTCTATTAAGGTCTTCAGAGAGGGAAGGGGCTCTTACCTACCTGTCTTAACGATGAGAGATGATGCGGCAGAGGGTGGAATAATCTCAAAGAAATAAGCAGGATTTTCCAGGGAATCAAAAAGCTCATTGATGAAGGTGAGGAACAAGACTGGTCCCAAGACACAGCCTGAAGCATTCCAGCCTTGACAAGTGAAAAATGACAGGATCCCATGAAGAGATGCATGCAAACTATGCGAATTGAGAGAGTCAGTGAGCCAAGAGAGAAGGTAGCCTTGGATGCCATGTGGAGAGAATTTGAAGATCGAGGCAGAGTGCCAGATTGTATCAAATGCTCGAGATATGCGCAGAGAGAAACACCTGATCGCACATCTGAGATAGATCGCTTCCATCCATTGTTGGGAGAGTACAAGCAGCATGTCCAGTGTTAATGCCAGGGTCTGAAACTGAACTGACAATCTGAGATCAGGCCATTGGGGAAAAAAGAAAATGGAAGGATTTTATGTCAACTGCAATGATAGATTCCATGAACTTGCTGATAATTGGAAGCAAGCGAACAAGTCTGGAGTTAGGAAGACCATGTTTGTGCATTGTAATGATGTTGGGGAACTTCCAGATAGACAGAAACTGACCCAGAGTGAATGATCAAGTGAACACAGCAGAAAGAGGATGAGCAACAGCAGTTGAGCACGTTTTTAGGACGTGTGCTGATGCTGTCTGGGCCTATCACAGAATTTGCGTCAAGATTCACCAGAAATATCTCCACCTTCTCAAGTGACAAAGATACAGTATCCAGGAGCAGTTGAGTACAAGAGGGTGGGGCAAGTATAGGGAAGATAGGGTAGGTTTCAGGAGGGTGGAGTAGGCATTAAAATCAAACTTTTCCTTCACCACAAAACACACTCTCCATAAAAAATAATTAAAAATATTTGAAAAAAAACAACAAGCAGAATTGATAATGCAGTTCTTGAACTGTTCCAGAGTTCATTGCAAGTTCCTTTTTGGAATGAGGCATGTGCGGAACACCTGATGGCAAGTTTCTACGTGGCGTAAATGCCTCATTAGTGGGGCAGATAGGCAAATCAATTGTGCAATTCATGACTAAAGCATGAAAGTTCTAACATACCATCCATCTACATACCATAAGGGTTTTTGCCAGACGTTGAGCCATTCTGTGTTTGACCTTTAATGACCTTGAGAGGTCAATGACCTCGAACATCGAAGATAAACTGTTTTTTACCATCCCATTCTTCATTATAAACACTGTTGAACGATGTAAACAATGCATTTTTATTTCCAATAAAGATGTGTATTATATTCCTTACAGAGTGTTTGTGGTTAATTTCAGTACTTTGATGATCTAAATCATTTAATTTTCATTGGTCCAACACATTTCAATATGATATTGTTACGGCTGTGGAAATTCGCAACAACACCATTCAGGTCCCGTAGGTGAGGTATTTCTGAAGTACTGTGTATAGTTAGCCCCAACCCCGTTGTCTAAAGGGAATTATGTTGATTCATTCGGGCTGCGACACGTTGAGTCAGTCGTTTTTTGTCTTTCCTTATTTTTCGAACCCACCACTACAAACACGCCAACCACGCCACCACTACAAACAACGCCAACCACGCACCACTACAACAACCACCAAAACACGCCACTTCAACAACCACGCGTTCTGACTCGGCACACGGTTGCCAGAGGCCTGGCCTTCGAGGGAAAGCAGGCGGCCCCCGTTCCCCCCCCCCCCGAACGAATGGCGCCGTCGTGGTGGTTTGATCCGCGAGGAGAGAGAGGCACGGCGGTGCGAGCGTCACCGATTGGACGGAAGACCACTCCTTCTGGAAGTTCCAGCATGTCTGGAAGGAGGGGTGGAGCCGAAAAGGGGGCGGAGTAAGGGCGGGGCCCCGCGCATAAAGACGGACACGCCGGGGTGAAAGGCTCTCGCTCTGTCTTTTCCCTTGGGTGGAGTGAAGCTCTCTGTCTTCTCGCCTCGAAGGGAGCTGTGAGGAGTCGTCGTTGTGAAGGACGGGCGGAAGGCGACGGAGCTCGGAGTTACGGTCGCCAAGGACTCGACGCGCTCAGGGAAGTCGCGACTTCCATTTCTTTTGGGTTTTGTGTAAATGTGTTGTGTGGCGCCAGTCTTGAAAAGTAGAACTGTTTAAGTGTTGTAATAAATTATATTCGGTTTGTGTCTTGCATTGTGTCCTTGCTTTTATATGTGCATCTCTGACTGTTTGGCTGTAAATACTGCTGTATATGTGTGCTATCTGTGTGCGGTAAATAAAATGCTTGCTTGTTGAATTGTTCCCCGTTTCGTGCGTCCTTTCCTTTGTTGGGTCTCCATCTTGCTTCACGTAAAGGGTTCGAGTGGGCGTGATACGCCCGATAATTAATCTGAACCGTCAAGGTCGAAGATAACACCGCTCAGTTATCCGATAGTACGGAACGGCCGCTTAAGCGGTTCGTGTCCGGAGTCGACCTGTGGCGTGGTGCAACCCTCCGGTAGGTTACCCGTGGCGAGTACTTAGGTATATTGACTTTCGGCGATTCACCCTACCTCGCACGGGTAGAATGCGGACTGGGTTGTGGTGAGGTTAAACCCCCACCCGTGACTGGCTCCCGCGTTAGTCCGAGAGGGTCACGACTGAATTGTCGTCCGGTGGGCGAGGCGGCCGCGATTCGAGTCACTGTGGCCGTTCGCACGCGGCCGCGCGAATTCGCAACAATATTTTCATTGTAAAATTCATCTTAGATTGCGCTAACACTATTTATGCTTTGTGTGTTTTCAATAGCCTGTTCAGACTCATCCTGGAGGTTCTGCTAACAGCTATCCTTAGATTATAGAACTGTTTAACAACTGGTGGTGGCAAGCCTGAAGAAACTATATTCACAGGGTAGTGTTAGGACGCTGTCACCATGTCAAAAGCCATGTCTTGATAGATCCAACTCAAACCTTGAGCACATCCAAGCAACCCAAGCCACCTTTGCCCAACTAACTGAAGCTTTGTATTCTTTGCCAAGCAGAAACATGGGGAAGCCTTGCAAGTGTCCAGCCAAATCCAGCAAGAAACCTGTGGGGTAGCGGTTATGTGTCATTGGCCAAAGACCCTCCAGTTTCAGGACATTGGCCACATGCCGACTGACTGAATCTGGACAGATTGGACGATGGGAGGTAGCGGGTTCCAGAAATCGCCAGAATGGACCGAGAATTGAGGGCCTCAATTCTTTGGAAGCACAGAGGAGCGTTGACGATACTAGAAACCGTCACCATGAGCAGCATCTTGGCGTGCAAGCAGCCTTCCTGAAAGATGTTTGAGGTCATTTACAGCAGTGCTGGATGAGATGGGCAACCCATTCTTTAGAGGAGAGCCAAGATCTTTTTGGTGCTTGACACAAGGATATCATGGATGCATCTGTGGCAGAAAACTGTGAGAAATAGGTGGAGTCCTTGGGAGAAGATCAGTACAAGAGCTTCGTGATGGAGCGGCTAGACCAGCCGACAAAGCCAATCACAGACACACTTCCCAAGAACAAGCTGCCACTCTTCAGTCGTCCACCAGTGAAGACGCAGTCAAAGCAAAAGATGCAACTTGCCAGCATGAAGAGTGATTGCAATCTCTTTCTCCCGACTGTATGTGTCTTGCCAAACACGTGATGGGGATCTGGATCAATTCTTCACCCATGAAAACCAGGCAGCACCACCATCCTTGTCCGACAGAGGCAAACCGAAGTTGCACAACAAGGCGATCTCTTGCGCTGCATAGAGTCTGATGAGAAACTGACTCACCAGCTATCCCTGTGGTCGATGCAGTGTTCCTTGATGGTGCTGCCATAGTGCAGATGGTGAGTCCTGGTACCATCAAACCACCTTCCAGGGACTATGCAGAGATGGTGTCTTTTGTGCCTACGTATCAACTCAACTGGCGGAAAATGAGGCGTGTTGACGTCATCTGGGATGTGTATCTGCCAGACAGCCTAAAGGGCACAAACCCGACAGAAGAGGGGCAAAGGCTGTCAGGAGACGAGTGGTTCCCACCACTGTGATACCAAAGAACTGGAAAGATTTCCTACGTGTTGATGAGAAACAAAACTGAGCTGTTCAGTTTCCTCTCTGAACAAGTCACACGTTTGCCAACAGAGAATGACAAGGAAATCTATGCAACTCATGGAAGAGTGGTGCTCTGCAACAGGCCAGTCTGGACTTGACCAACCTCGCCCCATGCTTCTCATGATGAAGCAGACAGCGGCTGCTTCTGCATGTGTCCAGATGCTGCTGCAGAAAGGAGCACAAAAGTGACCAGGACCACGGTCGACACTGATGTCGTGGTATTGGCTGTGGCTGCATCCTGAAGATTAAAGCCGGAGGAAATGTGGATAGCTCTTGGTGCTGGCGTCAGTTTCAGGTACATTGGTGTACACAAGTGGTTGGCAAGCTGGATCCAAGAACCTGTGCCACTCTCCCAGTCTTCCATGCAATCACAGGACTGCGACACTGTCTTCGTGCATTTGGCGGCAGGGGAAAGAAGACTGCCTGGGACACCTCTCTGAAGTGACTGAGGCCTTTGAAGAGCTCTCACGGGTGCCAGGTGCTGTGACCGAGCTGTCCATGTCACTAGTGGAGCGCTTCGTTGGTGCTGATGTACGACAGAACCAGCGACACCCTGGAGGTAAATGAAGCGAGGAACAGCTCTTCACTCCAGAAGTCCAGGACCCTGGAGAATTCATCCCACCCACACAGGCTGCTCTGAGGCAACACATCATGCGTGCCACCTACCAGGCCAACATCTGGAACCAGGCGTGTAGTTCCTGACCCTGAGCTCGCAGCCCTTCTGATTGGGATGGGAAAGGATGCAACAGGATGGCAGCCCACTTGGACCACCCTTCCAGAAGCATCACAATCCTGCTACGAACTGATACACTGTGGGTGCAAGCAGGAGTGCACCGGGGCGCTGCAAGTGCAACAAGGCAGCCCTTCATGTGCACTGCCCTGTGCTCATGTTCAGGATGACTGTTAGATCATCTACAGAAGGACAACATGGACAAACATGGCCTGAACTATATTATTATCACCCTGTCCATCACTATTCTTCAGATAATTGATACAGATGCATTATATGTTAAACTTGTTTAATCCAGCCTAAATAAACACCGGCTGAGCGCATTGTTTGCATATAAAATGTAACCTGAGGATATATGTGGAGTCTAAGTAAGACGTATGTGCAGCAACAGGTAAAATAGCGTTTAAAAAAAGTTGTGTTATATTGAGGTTTTTTTGCTGGATAATGCAAAAATGAAGATTTTTCATCGTACAAGGTTCAATGACCTCTCATAGGGCTCAGAAGTCAATCTTGAATGGCTCCACGTCTGAAAATAAACTTAGGTATATACAAAACACTGCTGAAAATTTCATGCTTTAGTCTAAAATGCACATATATCCATATATGAGTGTTATCTGCCCCCACTACTGGAATAATCAGGGTGAGGGATGTGAAGACAAACTTAATTGCAATTCCACGTGAAGTAAATGATCATGAATAATCGTTTCAGCCATGCAAACTCTCACCCTGAAGTTTTAAATGTGACCAACAAGCAATTTCTGAGCAAATTTGAACCACGTGTGAGAACAAGTTACCGTTATGTGATCATCCAAAAAACACAGTTACATTCTTCAACAATCCATTACAATCTAATTACAAATGAAAAAAAACAACAATCATGTATGTGTTTGGTATTTTTTTTATGGTGGAGAGTTATTTATGTGGAAGACTCGTTTCTCGGCCCGTCTGAGAGGAGTCAACAGAAGAGGATTCACCAAAATGCAGCTTTATTGAAGGACCACACGCCAGCGGAGTTGGCGGTGCGAGTGCAAACCAACAGTGGAGAGCTCCCAAAACCACCACTGAGTTTTACTCAAAAACTCTCCCTTATATACAAATCTTGTATCTCTAATTCCAATTTATGTCTGGTTATACTCTAACCCTTTAGTGGTGATGACAGACTCGTTATTTATGGCCAACAGTCGTCCATCTTCCCACGTCAAAGTTTATCACTTGGGTATGGTTGGCAGACAAACCGAAATCCGTGTAAGTTCACATAAATCCCAAAGAGGAAAACAGGTCTGCTTTGGTTACAAAGAACCCAGACCTTATTCGTTCTCAGAAGTGGAATGTGGGTTGGACAGTTAGGGGCAGCCTGTGCCAATGTATGGACTGCCTGACAGCATTTACAGGCTATGACCATTTTAACCTAAACAAAGGCCCAGAGTGAATGCTTAGGAAACCCATGATAACGTTTTCCTCGCGGCGCTATCACCTGAAATAACACAGCCTGCGGTCTTTAGAGGGCATCTGGTGGGATTGACTTGCTGGACAGCCGCTGCACTAAAGACAGAGAGTTAACTTAAGCATTTACAAGAGTATTTCAAAGATGGGTTCGAATCCCTACATTCTAACTAATATATATTGTATTAATATTGATCAGATGGACCATTAACATCATCCTCACAATCCCTCCTTGGTCACATCTGTACCATTAATTGCCATTGTCCCCAAGCTCACCGAATAGGTGGGCCTCCATTTGACGGGCTGAGTTGACCATCCCTAGGCTCCGCCACCACCAAACGTATTTGCAAATGCCTGGTGAACAGCCAGACAACCCAAAGAGAAGGACCCCGCTACTGGTGGCCCAGGTAGCATCGTCCTTCTTGCTGCCACATGCTACATCAAATTGTAGTAATATCCATTCAGATATTGTGTAGGTTAATTTCACAACATGCTAATTGCCCCAATATGATTATTTAGGTATTCTACAAACACTAATGTAACAATATTATTTATGGTAAATGTCTACAAAACACTAATAGCAACAATTTATTTAGGTAAGTCTACTAGACACTAGCTTGCAACAATATTAGTTAGGTAACCTGCTAAAACACTACTTTAGCAACAATACTTATGTAGGTAATTATACTAGACACTAATTGCAACAATTACGACCAATATGCAAATGAAAAGGCGTGAGCGAGCACTGTGAAGCACTCAAGGCGTGGTGTAAGCTCTCTTCTCAACTTGCGCTAGAAGACAAAAGAGGCTACATTGAGATGCATATTTACATATAAGGGTCATAAGTATTTTCCATACATGCCTTCACTATCTGGTATTGTCCATTTCACGATTATGCTATGCTAGTCAAAAACACGCCATCTATCATTAAACTCCATCAGCATTTTTACTTGTAGATTTCCTTCTTTCTTTTATAACTTCCTTGTATCTGTCGTGTGTAGTGAGGATGCGTGTCCGTGTTTGCTTACCTTTTCACTTGAAAGTTCGTTGAGTAATCAGTAATACCTGGAAACAGTCTTCCCCAGGGCGCCCTTGCCAGAGCACACTTGTTGGCCCCTCAGCTTGGTGGGGGCGGGTCGGTTGTGCCCCATTACGAGGTCCTGGGGGTCTTCCTCCCTGAGTTCGCTGTTAATTATTATGATGGCCTGGGTGAGGGGTGAGGCTTCACAGCATTTCTTAGACAATGGAAAATAGAATCTTAATCAGAAATACTCCAAAAATTCACCACCACGTGATTAGAAGCGCTGACCCTATCAATCGCAGGCACAACCTCCCGAGCCCTGAAATATGGAACTCCACCACTCATAGCCTCCTCGCGACCATTCGGTCCCTAGTGAGCGTTTTTGCAACTTTTTTAGTCGGCCACCGCTCCCGGTTAGTTTATGTTTGTTAGGATCGGAACCAAGACGCACAATTCTCGCAATCATCCCGCACAACCCCTCCTTGCTCCGCCAAAAGGCATACTTAAAAGCTGCTTATTCTGCTTACCATGGCACGCATTGATACTAAGTCCCTCATACCTCCGATAATTTTCCGTACCAGCCTAAGGCCCGATATGGACCACATGCCGTGGCTACATATTCCAAGTGGCTAACGAAAATTTATCTATCCTATCGCTATTCATGACGCCATAACTGGCTCCCGGGCGAACCATCGCACAAAAACCCACACAGTCACTACGATTTTGGATTTGGCTATGCGTGCAGGTTAGCTAAAGCCACAAAGAGGCTTTTGGGGAGGTTTTTCGCCGTAGATTCCTTAGCCTCGCGACTGCAACCGGACAAAGAGAACATCTGGTGGGCGACTTTACCGATGATGTCCCCTTTCTTAGGCCCCAATCGTACAGAGGTGAACAAGTATTCAGATACCAAAGGAGGCTAATTATGAGTGTGGGGCCAGTGGGATGTCGGCAGTAATTAAAAGGAGCTGTGTTAGACTCCCCCATCAGATCCGCTTTTCTGCCATGTCCCCGGTTGTTTTGTTTTCTCTTTTTGCTCGTTGACGCTGCCGAAGCCTAATGCTGCACGACTGTATTCCCTAATTGCCAATGTATCCCTCCGAGGTTTTCCATAAGACAATTAAACTATTCTTATCTCTTATGCCTATTGGAAAAATACCTAAGTTCTCCATCGCTTAGATAATCGTAGTAACTATACATGTTGCTACCAGTGTAGAAGGCTTGAGCCTATGAAGTAGCGCCATGCGCCGTTAGACACTATGAGTGTGGTTGGTAGTGTGATTTATTCGGCCATGGTCTCCGATCTCGGGAAGTGGGAACGTAAAAGGCCCTTACCCTAGTTCCTTCTTAAATGGTACCTATTACTGTTATCTAGCTCTGTGATTATGTGTTTTTCCTAAAGGGCTGCGTATTATATTATCTCTCTAGCCGTTCTTTCTTCCAATTCCGTCTTACTAACCTTACCTCATACGTGCTGTTTGCTGTGTGTTGCTCACGAGTTTCTCTTGTCAGCTTCCTCTCATGTACCGGGGACGAGGGAATTAGGTGACCTACTGATAACTAGGAGGATGTCTAATCTTGGGCTGTGTAGAATGTGTGTGTTCGTCGCCTATTGTGACAGGCCCCAGCGTTGCAAGGATAGGCATAGTGAGCTTCAGTGCAGCGGCCGGCATGTCTGGATCGTCAAGGTTTCTTGCCGCTGTTCCGCCCCGGTGCTCGCAAGGAGGTCTGTCTGTTTATCCCTGTGGCCTTGTGCCCCTACGGGTGGTTCGACCTACGTTCGGCAGGGTGTCCTGACTCCTCCTGTAGGGGCGTATCACCACTCCATCTCTTTGTTTTGCCGGCGGCTCCTTCCTGGTTTGGTGGCCGTGCTGGTGGGCGCCTTTTACGTGGCCGCTGAGCCTGGTCTAGTATCCGGTGCACTCTTACCTTCCCACTTGACGGCCGGCAGGGCATTGTCCAAAAGTTACATGATGTTAAGGTCCCGCCACTTTGGTTGTAGGGCGTTTTTCTTCAGGAACTCTTTTCACCCAACCCGATCAGTGGGTTGAAGATCATGCAAAGAAATCGCTCTCCCGCCCGGCCTATCCCTGGAGTCGCTTCTCTGCCACCTTGCTGAGAAAAACATCGCTAGCGGATCGTGCCCCTTCTCCTCATCATTCATAGCACTGCAGCCAGTTCCAGGTTTACCTACTCGCGTCAGCCCACGGAGCGGTAATCAGTTAGCACGAGTCAGTGACAGTTGCATGACCGCCATGTCCCATATCGGATGGGCACGAGCGTCAGTAATGTTAGGGCACCTTGTATTATCCTCATTGGGGGCTGTGAGCCCTTGTTTTGCTGTATGTAATGCCAAGCCTCGCGTCCTTTACGCATTAATTTTGCGACTGTAAAGGCACCGCTGCGCGTTTGTACTCGATGATCATTATTTGGCCTGTTAGGCATTAGAATATTCCGGCAAGCATCGCCTTGGTTGTCCAGCTCGTAATCGCACTTCCTTCCCAAGCAGAGTCTGGCCTTTCGTCTCCACTCAGTCACTTTGTTCACAGGGACAACTCAGTGTGTTCTCCCTAGCATTCCGGTTGGCAGTGAGATGCGATTAGTGGCAAACATCTTGCTCACGCATCGGTAATGTTTGAGCTGCCTGCAATTTCAAATCTCTCTCCATTTAGCGCAGTGCGACGCCGATCAATCCACGAGCCTAGCTACGTAACATATTCGACCCAATTTTTTCATCACTCTTTCAGAACCTGTTAGCATCAGGTCGTAGAAATATAACTTTCAGTCATGGGGCAGTGCGAGCATCCTCAGGTAGTGATGATGTTCGACAGAACCTCCGCCGCCAATCTGCTGGGTCACTCAAGTTGGAACCTGATAATAATCTAAGAATTGCCATCAATGTAATAATGCCCATCTAAAAGTTCAAGCCAGTCTACTAAATTAGTTGATAGTTCTTATCGTACAACCGGGTTTTAGTCTCTGTTTTGTGCCAACCGGGGGGGGGAGTTGGAAAATCACTTAAAACATGTAGAAATGCAAAAAAGAAATCAATTTAAAAAAGAGTGCAAATTTCTTACATTTAAGGGGGTTGAAATTTAATGTGAATGAAAAAAAAATTTGTCTGGCATTTTTTTGTCCTAAACAGTTTGTTCTTCTTCTATTCACCGGCGAGGATCTCGCTATATCGTCTAAGAAGTGACAACATCATGATGGTTGTTTTTTGTTTATGGTGGAGGAGAACTGTTTGTCTAATATGAACGTCAATTGTATGCTTGCTAAAATCGGTATGCTGCTACGATTATATAGGCATTTACGTAGTGGATGAATGTTCATCTACCCTGATATGTAAGAATCATATATATTGTTAGATTTAGTCTGACAATTTCAGTGTTGTATATCGTAAGGTATTTGGTGAGCTCGAGATTGTGCCAGAGTTCTTCGGGGGGCGCCGAAGTCGTCGTAATATCTAATGGCATGATCCATTTCTAGAACCACCTCCTAACACACCCCCCACCAAGTTTTCGTCGCATATGTGCCGTTCCGTAGGAGCGTTTTTACCGGTAATACTTTACTGATTCCCACACAACCAAAAAGCAATAGCACAAAGCAACAAACAAGAAATAGCCCTGGGAACGCATTGCAACGACCAGGTAACTCCGAATGTTCGGAGGGATGCTAGAGAGGTTAATTAATTTTCATGTACTTTCACCTAAGGTTGTATTTTCACGACTACTTTCACCATATAGTGTTGGATCACTCTATCTATTGGCATCATAATCACACTACTACCTGAAAGGAACCCGCAGCGACAGCAGGCACGATGGGGTTTCCCGCACTTGCCAGCCGGCCGCCTTCAAAGTGTATCAGAGGCTTACGCCTGTCAGGCGGCACACAGCTGCTCCTTTGCCCTTGATACAGCATGAAGGCTGCAGACCCAGACAGGCCAGGACTAAAAGTGCCCGAGCAGTCACCTTCTTACACCCCTCCTTTTTTCTCCACTTTCGATGAGCGCAGACTTTTTGTGAGACACGAGCAACACACTTGTTTGTTACTTCGTCCCAGCACACTGCAGACACACAAATATATCTATGATTCCCATAAATCCTTTTTTATGCTTCATTATAAAAAATGGAACTTACACACAAACACCCATACAGGCGCTGCCCAAAGGACTGGCCACACCAGACACACACACCCCAGAAAGAAATGGACCCACGTCGGGGTCTTTATTGATACCCCACTCGGAGGCGAAGGTGAGCGTGGAAGGTGAGAAGCTTTCCTTTGGACCTTCCCGCTCATGCGCCCTTGATGATTCGGCTCCAGGTGGGTACTCGAACCTGCAACTCGTGCAATGCGCACCCCAGTCGAGTGAGTAGCGTCGGTTATCAATGAACTCCCCCCACAGGCGCTCGCACGTATGCTAGCAGAGAAGGCGATTGTTAGAAGGAATGTCAGAGAGATGGTCGTTGTTGGTTGAATGCAAGAAACCAACACAAAACAACTCACGCCCAGTACAACTTAATTCCCATAGACATAGGCAAAAGGGAGATATCCATCCAACCTGCTACTTAATAAAATAAACTGTCAGCTATGGGGACTGAATGTCCAAGTACTCATGGCTGCTAGATCGCACAAGATCAGCATCCATGGCCCCCACTGCATCCATTCCTAAAATAAAATAAAATAAAAATAATTTCCCTACTTTTCCTATTACCATATAACACCCTTTTGACATCCAAAATAGCCCACAAGCCATCACCTCACAACACATGTCCCTCAATATGTAATACTTGGGTCCTGCACAGCTGTTTAACTTTGGCCTTTTGCTATACCTTTGGCAATTTTGAGATTGCGCTGGTCCAAACAACTTTCATCCATCTTTCATATATTTTCCACAATATCAGTTACAAAAATCATTAATCTTTGACTTAAACAATTTGAAATTCCCTTCCTTCACATGATGAACTGGTCACTATGTGTATTTCAAAAGTCTGGCAATTTTACTCAGCAGAGCAGCCCACGTCTGTCTTAAATTATGTTGACTATTTGCTCGCCCTCCTTCCACAACAGGGCCCCTCTTGTCTCTCGCTTGGTTGCGGCGCTCTTTTCTTTCTCCTTGAGTGTAATTTTACCGTTTGTTTTGCAGTTTATAACGGCCATGCGGTGGTTGTTGGCAGCTGTCACAATCTCTTCTCACAGCCGATTTTAATTTACAAATGAAGAAACGAAGCATTTATCAGTTTGTGTAATATATTGTTGCGAATTCGCGCCCGCCGGGTGCGATCGGCCACGTGACTCGAATCGCGACCGCTCGCCCACGGAGGACAATTCTGTCGTGACCCTCTTCGGACTACGCCGGGGATCCAGTCACGGTGGCCTTTTCGGCCTCACCACGATGCGTGCAATCGGCCACCGCGTGGGATAGGGTTGTTCGCCCAAACTCGACCTACCTAAGTACCCACGCGGATTGGTAAACCGGGCGACCGCACCTCGCCCGGCAGATCGACTTGACACGGCCCGCTTAAGCGATCCGTTCCGTGCTATCGGGTAACCGAGCGGTGTTATCGTTGGCCCATCGACGGTTCCTGGATTAATTATCGGGCGTCCCCGCGCCACTACGTACCCTTTACGTAAAACAAGATGGAGACCCAACAAGGAAGGACGCAGCGGAAACGGGGAAACAATTCCAACAAGGCAAGGCATTTGTTACACACACGGAGCACAAAAGCACACATATAGCACGTTATTTACAGCCAGAATGCACCATATTATCAAATTAGAAAATAGACAACGACGACGCCAAGCTACAACGATAACGCGAACATCGGCAACACTTACACAATTTTACTTACTAAGACTCGGCGCACACACACACGGTTACACAGAACCCAAGAAAATGAAGCGCGACCTCCGCTGCGTTAGAGTCCTGGCGACCGTCCTCCCTCTCGGCGGTTGCGAGCTCTTCTCCGCTCCACTCGACGCAGATCCTCCGGGCGTGCTCGTTTGCCTGCCCGTGCTGGACCTCGACGCCACGGACGAGCACGACGAACAGAGAGGACCAAAGAGCGCGCCGAAACCCAGAGAGCACGAACCAGAGAGAGAGAGCGAACGCCGAACCAAGAGAGAGCACGAACCAGAGAGAGCACGAAACAAGGAGAACCAGCGAACGCCGAACCAAGAGAGAGCCCGAACCAGAGGAGAGCACGAACAAGGAGAACCAAAGAACCTCCTGCGCCTCCGCTTTTACCCGCGCCCCGCCCCCGTTCTTGGTCCACTCCTTCGAGGCGCTTCGAGAAGGGGGCGTTCCTCTCGCTCCCCCCCTCCCCGCGCCATCGGGGGGCGAGGGAGAGAATCCGTCTTTGGCGCCGGGCCAGGAAGACAAACAGGCGGGAAAACGCGCGCCCCTCAGCTGTGGGGATTTCCTCCTTCCTTTCGCGTTGGACGGTTCTTCCAACGCGGAAACCGTCTGGTACGTGGACCGCGGAGGGATGGCTGTTCGTTGGTGTGGTGGCGCTGCGTTGGCGTTTCTGTATGTGGCGTTAGGTTGCGTTGTCTGAGGTGGTTGGTTCGAAATAAAGCAAGAACAGAAAAAACGCCTTAACCAAAGTTGTCCGCACGCCGAATTTAATCACATTAATTTCCCTCTAAAACAATGGGTTTGGGCTAACTACCACATGTACTTCAGAAATAATCTCACCTACGCGACTGAATTGGTGTAATGCGAATTTCCACAGCCGTAAACACTACCCCTCCCCTTTTACAGGATCGTCCCGAGTCGTCAAATTCTCGTGTGCCATCATGCTGTAGTTTCTCCCCTAGTACGTTTACCTTCGGTCCCTGATGCGACATTCATGGTATCGCTGTCCCCAAAATACATAACCTGAGGTGCTGAGTAACTAACTCAAACCAACTCACTCTACAGACGACTTAAATTAAAATTGCCGGCGAAACACATACATGCCGGAACAGGCGCGCACTCATATTTTACAATACATCTTAACCTTTCATTAACCTTATAAATTTACCACTAACCATGGCCTCAGGCATTCAATGGACTCTGCAGGAAAAAGAAAAAGAGTCAACAGAGGCCAGGGGCTGCTCGCATGCAGGTCTCATGGCTCAAACAATGCAGTGGCAGGAACGTTGGCCGCTGCTCACACGGCAGACTAGGCTCCCCCTTTGAAATGAACAAGTGAACCCCAACGGTGCATGGCTGGCACAACGCAGTCTCCGTGCCAGCTCAAGTGGGCACACGTAATGACACAACGGATGGATGGCATGGATGGTAGAATGGATTGAATGTATGGACCAAACACGGTGACGGGCCGCCACTGCAAGCCCGTGTTGTTTAGCTGCCAACAGACAGATTCCTGCAGCTTGCAAACTGTTGTAACGACGATCCTGGCGCACATTGGCAATGAACAAGGGGTGGGCAAACAAAATTGACAGAACGCGGCCGGTTGAACATGGCAGGGGGTATGGCATGGCAAAGATAGCAGGCAACACAGCCTGCAGAACAAGGCCGCTGACAGGCGAACACAGCCGGGCGACGAAGTGGCCGGGCACAGGCCCTTCTGCAGAAAAACACAGCAACGATCGGCCGGCACAGGCCTTGCAGCAAACAGCCAGCCGATTGAGGTTGGCCGCGCCTCTTACCGTGCAGTGCAGGTTGGATGGAGGAGTGCGTGGTGCTGGCACTCGCAGAAGGCGGGCTCGGACCTACCTACTGTCTTTCCTCCCACTATCGGCTTTGCCTTGTCACGTTTTTCCATACCCACCCCCCTTAATTTGTCAAAACCCAATTTAGCCAAATTAATTTTTTTGTTGTTTTTTATTTTCAACCCTTCCCCACTATAAATCGCTCCCTAACCCCCTTTACTGTCCTTGTTTGCTAACCTATTCTGTCACCTAGCCTACTCCCAACCCCTAGTTCCCTTCCCGGAGGGAATAAGGAGAGCTAGCGTACCTGCGTCGAGCCCCAATTCAGCTCTTCAGGATGGGCCTCCCCAGACTTCAGCGATCTTTACCAAAGTGGCCAGCGGCCCACAACGATGAGCGAAGGGATGGATGGTGCGAGGGGACACTTCCTAATCTCGCCTAACCATTTAACTGTTAACTTACCACCGGCTTTCAACAAGCGCCTCTCGCTTAAATTCTATATTTGGTTCAACAACCCGATTCCCGATCGCCTGTGTTGTGTGTCCTTACAATTTCGGGCCTCGCCTCGAATTTTCCCCTCGTGCCCTTGCCGTTCGTGCTGGACGGGCGCTCCCCCTTGGCAAGCACGACCCTCTGCCGAAATCCCCTACGATATGCACCCCGGGGCACTACACTGCCTCCGAGCCTTACCAGCTCGCCTAAACACCGGGGAGTGCCCCCATGGCAACTCTCCCTTGAAAGCACACTTGGCAGGCTGGCGCCCGCGGCCCTTTTCCGCAGGGTCACCCTGCCCACGACACTGCCACGCGGCTAACGCGCTCCGGCCCCCGCACCAAGGCGGAGCGGCACCGTGCCCACTACGCCTAACCCGGGCCCCCAATGGCCCAGGCCTACACGGCGGTACTAGGCCGGTGCCCGGAGGTTAGCCCATCAGCCATACTCACCGTTCGCAGCCACGCCCAAGCCCGTTTCAACAGGGTCTGCACCCCTCCAAAGGGTTTTCGAGGCCTACATTCCAACCAACAGCAAAACGACCTCCATTTTGCTCAATTTACTAACCCACCTAACTCACTCTACACTGACCCCGGGGTCCCTTTGGGCGGGAAGTCACTCCTTCCCGCCCAATCACTCATCGCACCATGCATTCCACATTCGCTCCAGCACACGACAGACCCGCTGGCCTCTTCAACTCACTCAAATGACTCCAACTCTCCTTCAACACAACCCATCGCTGAATCTGCCATCCTTCATAACTACCTCCCCTAACTAAATCTTCTCC
>CM068956.1:25452146-25464573 GCA_035128595.1 Eptatretus atami | reverse complement strand
ACCACTCATCTCACAGTCTAATCAACCACTCTCAACCACATACATCACTCTCACCAGTCCACCATTCACTGCTACTACACTCAACAATCTCCATCCAGTCTCAAGTCACTACTCGTCGACTCTCACTGTCCCTCCCTCACTCTCTCACAGTCACACCTCCGTCCGTCATCACTGACATCCACCACTCCTCACACTCCACACCACACTCTTCACGTCACTGTCACCTCACCACGTCACTCCCTCACGCCACAACATTCACGTCACTCACTCACACATCACCATCACAGTCCTCACACAGTCCACATCTGCTACACTCACACTCACACCACCCACTCGCATCGCACTCGCACTCGCACCGCACCGGCCACTCGCACTCGCACTCGCACTGCGCACTGCGACTACACACTCACAGTCACCTCACTCACACAGTTCACAGTCACTCTCACTCTCACACCCAACACTCACTGTCACTCTCACACCACACTCACTCTCACTCTCACACTCACTCGTCACACTCTCACTGTCACTCTCTCACACTCACTGTCACACACTCTCACTACTCACTCTCACTGTCCACTCTCACACTCACACTCACTCTCTCACTGTCACTGTCACTGTCACACTCACACTCACGACTCACACTCACTCGCACTCGCACTCTTCACACTCACTCTCACAGTCACAGTTACAGCACACAACTCACTCTCACAGTCACACTCACAGTCACACTCTTCACTCCTCACACTCACACTCACTCTCACTCTCATGTTCCTACGTCCAACACTCACACTCACACTCACTCTCCAACAGTCACACTCACAGGTCGCACACTCTCCACTGCACTGTTCACAGCTCACACTCACTCTCACTCTCTTACTAGTCACACTCACCACTCACTCTCCACACCTTCACACTCACACTCACCACTCAACAGTCACTCTCAACCACACCCCACAGTCAAGTTCCAATCTCACTCTCACCAAGGTCAATCTCACACTCACACACACTCACTCCTCATCGCACTTCACTTCCAACACTCAGTCACTCTCACTTCACACAGTCACAGGTCACTCTCACACTTCCTCACAGTCACACTCACTCTCACTCTCAACCTCACTCTCACTCTCACGAATCACTCACTGTCACTCTCACTCCACACTCACACTCACTGTCAACTCTCACACTCCACTGTCACTGTCACTCACACTGTCACACTCAACTCTCACTCTCACACTCACACGCACAAACTCAGTCAACTCACAGTCACTCTCACCTCACTCGTCACACTCACACTTCAACTCACTCTCACAGTCACTCTCACTCTCACTCTCACCACTCCACTCCACACTCACAGCACTTCACTATCACACGTCACAGTCAATCTCACAGTCACAGTCAAATCTCACACTCACCACTCTCACTCTCACAGTCCACTCTCACTCTCGCACTCGCACTCGCACTCCTCGCACCGACACTCACTCTTCTCACTCTCCACTCTCACTCTCACTCTCACACTCACACTCACAGTCACTCTCCACTCACAAGTCCACTACACTCTCACTTCACTCTACACTCACACTCACAGTCACTCTACTATCACACAAGCACAGTCACTCTCCACTCGCTTCTCACTCTCACACTCACAGTCACACTCACTCTCACAGTCACACTCCAGTCACACCTCTCACTCTCCACACTCACTCTCAACAGTCACACTGCTTCACTCTCAGCTGTCACTGTCTCAACTACACACTCACACTCACTCTCACAGTCACACTCACAGTACACTCTCACTGTCACTGTCACAACTCACACTCACTCTCACAGTCACACTCTTCACTCTCACTTGTCACACATCACACTCACAACACTCTCACACCACACCTCAACAGTTCACTTCCACTCACACAGTCACAGTCAAATCTCACACTCACTCTTCACTCTCACAGTCACTCTCACTCTCCACTCTCACACTCGCACTCCGCACTCGCACTCGCCACTCACTCTCAACACTCACTCTCAACACTCTCCTCTCACTGCTCACTCTCCCTCACTTCTCAACCACCTCACAGTCACACTCACTCTCACTCTCACACTCCACAGTCACAGTCACTCTCCCACTCTTCAACTGTACTGTCACATCTCCACACTCACACTCAGTCACACTCACAGTCACTTCTCCTCACTACACTCACACTCCACTCTCACTCCACTCTCACTCTCACATCACACCACTCTCCACTTCACAGTCACTTCACTCACACCAGTCACAGTCACTCTCCCACACTCGCTCTCACTCTCAACCTCACACTCACCTCACAGTCACCTCTATTCTCACTGTCACTGTCACACTCACACACACACTCTCACGTCACATCACCACACCCAGCTTCCACTGTCACATTCACACTCACTGCTTCCACTGTCTCACATTTCACTCCACTCCTCACTCACTGTCACACACTCACACATCACACTCACTCTCACTCCACACTTCACACTCACAGACTCACAGTCACTCTCACTCCCACATCAGTCACAGTCAATCTCACCTCTCACAGTCACTCTCACACTCACTCTCACTCGCACTCGCACTCACTCTCACACTCAGTCACTCTCCATCACACAGTCACAGTCACTCTCACACTCACAGTCACACTCACTTCTCACTCTCACCTACTCTCATCTCACAGTCCTCTCTCACACTCACTCTCCACTTCTACCACTCACTCACTCTCCTTCACTACTGTCACTCTCATCCACTCACACTCACTGTCACTTCACACTCACACTACAGTCCACTCAACAGTCACTCTCACTCTCACTCTCACATCTCACACTCATTACTCACTCCTCAACAGTCACTCTCACTCTCACCTCACACTCACACTCACTCTTCACACTTCACTCACACAAGTCACAGTCAATCTCACACTCACTCTCTCACTCTCACAGTCACTCTCTCCTCTCACTCTCATCTCAATTCTCACTCTTCACACTCGCACTCGCACTCGCACGCACTCACTCTCACACCACTCTCACACTCCACTCTCACTTCTCCACTCTCACTCTCACTCCACTCATCTCACAAGTCCCACTCACTCTCACTCTCACAGCTCACAGTCATCACAGTCACTCTCACTCTCACTCCTCACACTTCACATCTCATGTACTCACTCTTCCATCACACTACATGTCACACCTCACAGTCACTCCTCACTCACAGGTCACACTCACACTCATTCACTCCACTCTCACACTCACTTCACTCACACAGTCACAGTCACTCTCCACACTCGCTCTCGACACTCCAGTCACACTCACTCTACAAGTCACACTCACATACACTCCTCACTCTCACACTCACACTCACTTCTCAACAGCTCACACTTCTCACTCACTTCACTGTCACACTCAACTCACACTCCTCTCACAGTCAACTCACGAGTCAACTCTCACGCTCACTGTCCACTCACACTCAGCTCTCACTCTCACTGTCACACTCAACACTCACATCACACTCCACTCTCACTCTCACACTCACAACTCACACTCACAGTCACTCTCACTCACACGTCACAAGTCAATCTCACTCTCACAGTCATCTCACACTCACACACTCACTCTCACTCTCGCACATCACTCTCACATCAGTCACTCTCACTCACACAGTCACAGTCCATCTCAACTCACAGTCACACTTCACCTCACTCTCACTCTCCTCTCACTCTCACAGTACTCTCACTGTCACTCTCCACACTCACTGTCACTCACACTGTCACATCACTCTCATCTCCACACTACACTCACACATCAGCACACTCAAGTCACTCTCAACTCTCACTCTCACACTCACACTCATATCACTCTCCACAGTCACTCTCACTTCACTCTCACACTCACACTCACCTCACACTCACACTCACAGTCACTTCACTCACACAGTACAGTCAACTCACAGTCACAGTCAATCTACACTCACTCCACTCTCACAGTCACTCTACTCTCACTCTCATCCACTCTCGCACTCGCACTCGCACTCGCACTCGCACCGCATCGCACTCGCAACTCGCACTCACTCTTCTCACTCTCCACTCTCACTCTCTCACTCTCACAGTCACTCTCACTCACATCCACTCACTCTCACTCTCATCTACACTCACACTCACAGTCACTCTCACTCACACAGTCACAGTCACTCTCACACTCGCTCTCACTCTCACTTCACTCCATCATCTCACAGTGCACACTCACAGTCACACTCCACTTCTCACACTCACTCTCACAGTACACCTCACTCTCACTGTCACTGTTCACACTCACCACTCAACAACTCACTCTCAACAGTCACACTCACCAGTCACACTCTCACTGTCACTGTCACACTCACACTCACTGCTCACGTCACACTCTCACTCTCACTGTCACACTCACTCTCACAACTCACACTCACGTCACTCTCACTCACACCAGTCCACAGTCATCTCACTCTCACAGTCACTCTCACACTCACACACTCACTCGCACTCGCACTCACAGTCACTCTCACTCACCACAGTCACAGTCAACTCTCACACTCACAGTCACACTCACTCTCACTCTCCACTTTCCATCTCTCACTCTCACAGTCACACTCACTGTACCTTCACACTCACACTCAACCACTGTCACTGTCACTCACACTGTCACACTCTACACTCAGTCACACTTCCAGTCACTCATCACTCTCACTCTCACAGTCACTCTCACTCTCCCTCACACTCACACTCACAGTACTCTCACATCATCTCACTCTCACACTCTCACTCACTCTCACACTCACTCTCACAACAGTCACAGTCACTCTCACTCTCACTCTCACACTCACCAGTCACTCTCACTCACATCACCCACTCACTCTCATCTCACTCTCCCACTCACACTCCACTTCTCCACTCACTCTCACAGTCACAACTCACACTCACACTCACTCTCACAGTCACACTCTCACTCTCAACTGTCACTGTCACTGTCCACTTCACACTCACTCTCACAGTCACACTCACAGTCACACTCTCACTGTCACTGTCAACTCCTCTCACAGTCACACTCTCACTCTCACTGTCCATCACACTCACTCTCACTGTCACTCTCACACTCACACTCACTCTCACTCTCACACTCACAGTCACTCTCACTCACACAGTCACAGTCAATCTCACTCTCACACTCACACCACACTCTCACTCACTCGCACTCGCACTCGCACTCGCACTCGCACTCGCACTCGCACTCGCCACTCGCACTCGCACTCGCACTCGCACTCGACTCGCACTCGCACTCGCACTCACTCTGCACACTCTCACTCTCATCTCACTTCTCACTCTCACCTCTCACTCACTCTCACAGTCACACTCACTCTCAACTCTCACACTCACAGTCACATCACTCTCACCTCACACTCACACTCACACTCTCACACTCTCACTGTCACGTCTCACACTCACACTCACTCTCACTCTCACACTCACTCTCACACTCTCACTGTCACTCTACACTCACTGTCACACACTCTCACCACTCTCACTGTCACTCACACTCACACTCACACTCACTCTCACTGTCACTGTACTGTCACACTCACACTCACACTCACACTCACTCGCACTCTCACTCTCACACTCACTCTCACAGTCACAGTTACAGTCACACTCACTCTCACAGTCACACTCTCACTCTCACATCCCACACTCACTCTCACAGTCACACTCTCACTCTCACTGTCACTGTCACACTCACACTCACACTCAACTCTCACAGTCACACTCCACAGTCACACTCTCACTGTCACTGTCACACTCACACTCACTCTCACTCTCACTGTCACACTCACACTCACTCTCCACTCTCACACTCACACTCACACTCACAGTCACTTCTACTCACACAGTCACAGTCAATCTCACTCTACAGTCACTCTCACACTCACACACTCACTCTCACTCGCACTCACTCTCACACTCAGTCACTCTCACTCACACAGTCACAGTCACTCTCACACTCACAGTCACACTCACTCTCACTCTCACTCTCACTCTCACAGTCACTCTCACTGTCACTCTCACTCTCACACTCACACTCACTGTCACTCTCACACTCACTGTCACTGTCACTCACACTGTCACACTCACTCTCACTTCTCACACTCACACTCACACTCAGTCACACTCACAGTCACTCTCACTCTCACTCTCACACTCACACTCATACTCACTCTCACAGTCACTCTCACTCTCACTCTCACACTCACACTCACTCTCACACTCACACTCACAGTCACTCTCACTCACACAGTCACAGTCAATCTCACAGTCACAGTCAATCTCACACTCACTCTCACTCTCACAGTCACTTCTCACTCTCACTCTCAATCTCACTCTCGCA
Organism: Eptatretus atami; assembly: GCA_035128595.1. NCBI lineage: Eukaryota > Metazoa > Chordata > Myxini > Myxiniformes > Myxinidae > Eptatretus > Eptatretus atami. The sequence goes on along the minus strand of CM068956.1, from coordinate 25,458,150 downwards.
CTCGCACTCGCACTCGCACTCGCACTCGCACTCACTCTCTCACTCTCACTCTCACTCTCACTCTCACTCTCCACTCACAACTCACAGTCACTCTCACTCAGTCACACTCACTCTCACTCTCACTCTCACACTAACATCACCAGTCACTCTCACTCACACAGTCACAGTCACTCTCACACTCGCTCTCACTCTCACACTCCATCACACTCACTCTCACAGTCAACTCCACATCACACTCTCACTCTCACACTCACTCTCACAGTCACACTCTCACTCTCACTGTCACTGTCACACTCACACTCACACTCACTCTCACAGTCACATCTCAACTGTCACTGTCACACTCACACTCACTCTCACAGTCACACTCCACTCTCACTGTCACACTCACACTCACACTCACTCTCACACTCACACTCACAGTCACTCTCACTCACACAGTCACAGTCAATCTCACTCTCACAGTCACTCTCACACTCACACACTCACTCTCACTCTACTCTCCACTCTCACTGCACTCGCACTCACAGTCACTCTCACTCACACAGTCACAGTCACTCTCACACTCACAGTCACACTCACTCTCACTCTCACTCTCACTCTCACTCTCACAGTCACACTCACTTCACTCTCACACTCACACTCACACTCACTGTCACTGTCACTCACACTGTCACACTCACACTCAGTCACACTCACAGTCACTCTCACTCTCACTCTCACAGTCACTCTCACTCTCACTCTCACACTCACACTCACACTCACAGTCACTCTACTCACACAGTCACAGTCAATCTCACACTCACTCTCACTCTCACAGTCACTCTCACTTCTCACTCTCACTCTCACACTCGACTCGGCACTCACACTCACAGTCACTCTCACACTCACTCTCACTCTCACTCTCACTCTCACTCTCACACTCACTCTCACAGTCACAGTCACTCTCACTCTCAACTCTCACACTCACAGTCACTCTCACTCACAGTCACACTCACTCTCACTCTAACACTCACTCTCACACTCACTCTACAGTCACACTCACATCCACTCTCACTCTTCACACACACTCCTCTCCACAGTCACACTCTCATCTCACTGTTTCACTGTCACTGTCACACTCACACTCACTCTCAACGTCACACTCACAGTCACACTCTCACTGTCACTGTCACACTCACCTCACATCACCACTCTCACCTCTCACTGTCACACTCACACTCACTCTCACTGTCACTCTCACACTCACACTCACTCTCACTCTCACACTCACAGTCACTCTCACTCACACAGTCACAGTCAATCTCACTCTCACACTCGCACTCGCACTCGCACTCGCACCTCGCACTCGCACTCGCACTCGCACTCGCACTCGCACTCGCACTCGCTCTCACACTCACAGTCACTCTCACTCACACAGTCACAGTCACTCTCACTCTCCACACTCACACTCACACCTCACACTCTCACTGTCACTCTCACACTCACACTCACTCTCCACTCTCACACTCACTCTCACACTCTCACTGTCACTCTCACACTCACTGTCACACACTCTCACTCCCACTCTCACTGTCACTCTCACACTCACACTCACTCTCACTCTCACTGTCACTGTCACACTCACACTCACACTCACACTCACTCGCACTCTCACTCTCACACTCACTCTCACAGTCACAGTACAGTCACACTCCACTCTCACTCTCACTCTCACACACTCTCACTGTCACACTCACTCTCACTCTCACACACACTCACTCTCACTCTCACACACTCACACTCTCACAATCACTCTCACACACACACACTCACTCTCACACTCACTCTCACTCTCACTCTCACTGTCACTGTCACACTCACTCTCACTCTCACTGCTCACACACACACTCTCTCTCACTGTCACACTCACTCTCGCACTCACTCTCACTCTCACACTCACACTCACTCACTCTCACTGTCACACTCACTCACTCTCACACACACATCTCACTCTCACTCTCACACACACACACCCTCTCTCACTCTCACTCTCACACTCACACTCACTCACAATCACTCTCACACACACACTCTCACACTCACTCTCACTCTCACAATCACACTCACACACCACACACCCCCCCAAACACTCCTATTACACACACACACACTCACCTGCCGATGCTCGCGTGAAATGTGTCATTGAAATCGTCTTTCAAACATAAGCTCAGCATGTTTAACGAAAGAGTGGCACTTTGAAGATGGTTACCCATAATTGTGTTCCTGAATGCAAATTTGACTCAGACAAATGTAGGAATACGAGAAATATCCATGGATTAGAGGTGTCGGGTTCATACCACTTACTGTTGCCGTAGTACATTGTGGCGTCGTGCGTGGATATAATAGACACACAGACGGTTCTTTTTTTACCAACAGATGGAAAAAAAACAACTCGTATAATTTCTCTTATAACTAATGCACAAGCCCCAGATAGTGTCCTTCCCATGGTTATTCAGAAGAACCTCATCCAGATACACAGTTCGTTTAGTGGTAGCGATCGGTAAGGGGTTGTGTCGCACATGTCGCTCCACTCCGGCCTTCCACTGAACTACATGGTCAGGAGTTTGCAGTTCGAGCAGGTGCCCCTTTCGGCGAGCTGATAAAGTTATCCAAATCTTTCATTGTGTGGAAGCACAGCCCTTTCGCTCCGGTACTTTTCCAAGTATTTTTGGTTTCTTCCAGAAGCTTGGTGAGCCATTCCAAGTAAAAATCCTTCATTTGCAATTTTGGAGACCAGTCCACCCTGTAGATGAAACATCCACGCCCTACTTTTCCCAAAAGGTACATCTTTCCCAGCTTTTCCAACAGCTGCTTCCTGCTGCCACCTTGTGCTATTTGTCTGAAATTGCAACAAATCGACAACACCAGAAAGTGTTTCCAACATTTAATCGCTTTCACTATGGCAAATGGATATTTATACAAAAATAACAAATTGCCGAAGCAAAATAATTTGACTTTGGATGAAGAAGCAAAGTGAAGAAGTCCACGAATAGACGTTAATAAAGGTGTACTTACAACATACAAACCAATGAAATGCTAATGGGAATGAGAAGAAAGTGCAAATGACATACAATTGTTTATTTACACCAATATAGAGGCAATCCTGGTGGTGAAGAAGAAATAAATAACCAATGCCTGTTCAACTGCATGAATTCCTCATGAGGCAAAAAAAAATTCTCTAAAAATACATATGACAGTACTGCAAACAATAGGCATTGCATGACAGTTCCTCAGCGCATTTCTAAATGAATGCAGGCCACCTGAAAACCTCAAATGAACTGACATACAGGAACATCATCATAGGAACAAGTAAGAAATAGGTTGACTGTCTTACTTACTTGAAAAGAGTGGATATCCTTCAAACAATCAATGTTTGTATGTAATGGTAAGGCCCATGGAGTGGTATTTTTTTGAGATAGGACAGAATGGAATTGTTTTGATCCTTCTTTATGCAGAGGTATCTTCAGTGCATTCGAGCCATGGCTCTGACTCACAGGCCACCCTTCCATCTTTGCTGAAAAGGTATGCTGGTACTTCTGTAACTGATGAGGCTGTGTAGGATGCAGAACGTGTGTAACGATGCTCACGCGGGCTGTGCTGCAATCGGAAGAGATGCTGTTGCCAGTATCTCCGCAGAACTGCCTGTACCTGAACGTACATAAACCATGTAGAGATGTGTTAAAAAAGAACAACTATGTGGTATTTAGTCTATTATTCAGAAGAGAGAACAACATTGAGGTAGTATCTTTTTTTTCTCAAGTTTTTCTGTTGTTTGACAAGACTCAAATTGAAGAGAAGCCTGAGATTGATGAATACAAGATAATCACTACAGAAATAGGAAAGAAATGTACAACAAACAAGTAAAAAAGACATAAAATGTCGTAGCACCTGTTTTAATAATTTTGCTCGATGGAGTTAAAGGTCAAGCCCTTATTTATGTACAACTAAAATGACCACCAGTCTACCATTCGGCCATCTTTGATCAGATCGCAAAATAAAGTGAGGGGCACATGTATGCCATCATGTACTGTTCGTATAATTACGATGAAAATGCTAATTTCACTCTGGACACATGATGGCGTTTCACAATGCATAATGGTATTGAGTGAAGAAGAAGAGGAATACAGAGATATATGGTAGAGATGGAATAAAGCGTGGTGTTGTACTCCTGTGGTCTGGACCCGATTCTTCTCATAACGCAACACATCTCTGAGAAATGGTCAGGGACTCATTGAAGTAACAAAATGGCCACCAGTCAGCTATCTTGGACCTGATCTCAAAAATAAAAATGACGTGCATATGTAAGCCATCATTCTTTATCTGTTTGCCAAGCTTGAACAACACCGGTAAATGCATGTCTGAGAAATGGTTGACGTGTTCGACATCTGGTTTTTTACAACTAAAATGGCCACCAGATCCATGGATCTTGGATCTGATGTCGAAAAAAATTGACGTGCTTATGTAAGCCATCATTCCTTATGTGTGTGCCAAGTTTGAATAAGATCGGTCAATCAAATTTCAAAAGCGTACTGTACTACCTACCACAACAGAGGCTTTTGATGGAAGGTTTTCTCAGTTTGTGTCGGTAAGATTCTTCCGTGATAATTCTGATATAGTGTGATTTCAAAATTTAAGTGTACAAGATTAAGTTTATAACTTATACATGAAAAAAAAAATTGATTGAAGGAGAGCACTTGAGCGAATAAGAAGACAAGGGTTTCCCAGCTGGTGTCGGTAAGTTTCTTCGGTGATAATTCTGATTATTGTGCGATTTCAAAATGTAGTAAATCAACAGGGGTTCACACAATTTTTTTGTTATGAGTACCAGCAGAAATGGTTTGGTACTCACTGAAAAAAAATTTGTCAGGTTCGAGCGTGCTCTTCTGCTTTCCCAAGTGCCACTCCAATTTTAAAAGCGCCTCTCAGCTTTGTGTGCATCTTACTCCTCAAAGTGCTCTCTCAGAACGGCCACTCCAGATGAGACACTCGCAGGCGCTCTTTTCTTTTTTTTTTTTTTTTTTTTCCTGTTCCGGGCGCTCCTGAACCCCCTTCTTCCTCTTGCTCACGCGTTCTTCTTAGATCGATGTTTTTTAAAAATATTTTAAGATATAAACTGACAATCTAGCTTATCAATTATATACAGCGGTTCACATAACTGGTACGCAGGTACTCATGTGCGGTAACAAAAATAATATACCATCAGAGATGGGGAATCTCCCCCGCCATTGAATGAAAAAGGTCATACATATTCCAGATAATGAAGGGAGGTGAATTGGAAACAAGAACACCATTTGGTCATCATCTCGAAAAAGTTCCCAGGGGTGAGGAACGTAGTAAAACACAAAAATAATTGAAATCAGATAAGCGGTTTTCCATTTATTACAAAAAACTTTTTTCGAGATGGCCGCCCAGTCGGCATCTTGGATCCGGCCAGCGCCAATCAATAGGTTTTTCCTTTTCAGGTGGTACATGTGTGACCCAAATTTCAAATCGATATGGCGAACAGTTTATGAGTTATCACACTCACAGCTATAAATGTTGACGCCCAGCCAGCCAGCCGGACGGATGGACGCCCAGTCGGCCATCTTGGATCGGCCATGCCCAAAATCAATAGGGTTCTTCTTTTCAAGTGGTACATGTGTGACCCAAATTTCAAATCGATATGGAGAAAAAACTTTTTTCAAGATGGCCGCCCCAGTCGGCCATCTTGGATCCGGCCACGCCCAAAATCAATCGGGTTCTTCCTTTTCAGGTGGTACATGTATGACCCAAATTTCAAATCGATATGGCGAACAGTTTATGAGTTATCGCACTCAGCTATAAATGTTGACGCCCAGCAGCCGGACGGACGACCCTGAATGACAAACAATCCCATTCCGCCACGCGGCGGGGGATAAAAACGAAATGCATATTTTCTCGGGTCGCTCACCTGCATTTTTTTCATTTTTTGAAATTTATTTAT
>CM068956.1:25441252-25452136 GCA_035128595.1 Eptatretus atami | reverse complement strand
ATACAAAAATAAAGATGATGACCTGTTCGTTTTCCACTCACCTCTCCATTACAGAAGCAAAATATTGTAGCCACCAATAGACCCTGTAAAATCGAGAAAATAGCATTAGTGATTTGGCAATTATTGCAGACTCCTGGAAAAAGTCTTTTAATGAATGACACATCAAAATAAAAATTTAAATAACATTTAAAATATGGAATAGTTCTTATGTTTTGCATCTTAAAGACTTTGGGTTATGAATTCTAAATATAATTAGTTTTCTTTTTTTTTTCTGTTCTTAAGAATTTTGCAGTTTTAAACCCTGTAGAAACAGTTTTGTCAGTACATTTCATGGAAGCAAGATTGCTCTCAAGTGGAAGTAAGAACTCGTGTGGAAATTGTCAATCATAAAAGGGAAGAATTCATTAAAAAAAAAATCCAACAATCAGCACAATGAACATTTCAGATTCATGAATGAATGTAAAGGGGTTAGAGTGGAGGGGGACAAGGGAGGGTGGAATAATTTTTATATAACTATTTTAACTACAAAAACCAACTGTTCTCTTTTGCTTACCTGGTAATGCATCAGGATGTGTATTATGTACTCATATATTTCACCAGCCAGTTTGTCGAAAGGTTTCCAAGGTACGAGGACAATGTGAATTCCAAGCAATGGTACAAGGATAAGGGTGGCACGTACAGCCTTTATGTACATGTATGATTCCGCACGGTGTGTGTCCTTCAGTTTGGTCACCAGCACACGCACAATGTTCAGCAGGAAGAAGAGGTTAACCTAACAATACAAATTATGTGCGACATTACATGGGTTAGCCATACAAGCTACAAGGGCGGTTAAAGGTTGACATGGACCATTTATTGAAGAACACTTTAAAATAGTATTTCAACACTGAAGGTTTGTGCAATGAGATTGTATACCCTGAAGAAGTGATGCAAGTAGTAACATAAATGCTGGTCAAAGCACTTTGGGTAACGTCAAGAGCATTACCAACATAGTCATGTGTGCTGTGGAACAGAGGTGTTTTATTTGGTTGTTTCTAAGGGGACTTCACAGGAGGCTGCGTGCCTGATTTTGTCATGCATGTATTTCATGTACTGCATTTAATTAAAGCAGCCAATTAAAATTCCTATGAATTGATGAGTGATGATGAGCATTCTCAAATGAAACAAAATGCAGTCTGTAAAGCAAACATTAAATATGTTAAAATTTCATTTTGGAGAATCACTGGATTAATCTTGCAGAATCATTAAATTGGATGCTATTGTTGGAAGTGTGGAAACTCATTCTTTCTCAAATGAAATTCACTAAATGCAAGGTGGATACCATAGGAACCTCAATTTTGATCAAAAAGCAACTGTATGGTAATTATATAAGAACTCTTGGAATGCTACCAGACACAGGAAGATGATTTATTGCAGAAGATTCTGACACGAGATGCAACTTATTTTATGCCTTAATCAAAGCAAGCCATCAATGGAGTGGAGACTATCTTTGTCCCCATCATCAAAAAAGATTCAGGTTCAGTCATCATTTGGAAAGTTTACGGCAATAGTGGTTTGGAAAATTAATTGTTTAATTAAGCCTCCCCCTATAGGATAGGGGAAGGGTTATGCATGTTTTAGGGTTTGCTTTTACAATTAGTCCCCCCAAATGGTACATCAGAGTTTCTTAGACCCCTAGGAGTACTAAACCACCATTCAGTTTTTTTTTCTTCTCCTTTTTTCTGCCAATTTCTGAGCTGTATCTGGGACTTTTGGAATGAAAAATTGTATCAATAATGTGCATCAAAAGTATGCGGCATTGACTTTTTTCTTGACCTTGACCTAATTTTAAGGTCATGATTTAATCATCGGCATTTTAACATTTTTCACCATAACTCGACTAAGGTTTTTTCGATCAGCACGAAATTGCTCTCTAGATAGCCAAAAGGAAGTTGCATTTACACTTGATTTCCATCCTACCCCTCAGCGTTAAAGGTCAAGGTCAAATGGCGGTCTGAAAGATAACGTGTGTTTTTGTCATCGCTCAATTTTGCTAATGCAGAATCATGAAGACCACTTTGCCTTCCAATATGTTTTTGCATCATAATAGTGGACCTGCATTTAAGTTGTGCACCTGATATTTGATTTGTGTCCTGAACCTACTTTTTTCAGATTGCAACATAATTAACGAGACATATTTTTCATCATAACTTGAATAATCCTCCTCTGATTTTCATGATGTTGATTTTTATCGATAGAATGGAGACACATTTTCTTTATTTACACTCTATCCATAAATGTTGAAGGTCAAGGTCATATGGTGGTCCAAAAAAAAAAATATGGCCATCATTAGATCGCAGGCCAAGGGTAAGTAGCAAGCAACTGCCAAGGGTAAGCTTACCTTTGGCGATCGCATTGTGATCGCAGATATCTAAATATTGAATTGATTAAACCCAGAAAATTATCAATTCAAAGCATTGTCCTTAGGATTGAAGTGAGACAAACAATATGCAGATGATGGCCAGGAATGTTGTCTCATGATGTGACTTTCCTGCATGATAACCCTCACACTGCCATATGACCACAACTTATCTGATGTAAATGATTTGAGAAGTTCTAAATTATCCCCTATACAGTCCAGAGTTGTTAATTTGTGATTTAAAAAAAATTGGTTGAACCACTCAAAGAACACAAAGGTGGCAGTAGGTTTATGAATAATCAAGATATAAAGCACGTGTTTAGAAATGACTTCAAGGCACAACCACATCGATGAGACAAGTGTGTATGTGCAGCAGGGGAAAAGTTTGAGAAATAGATTAATTTTCTTAAACTCTGTACTTTTATATTTTCGGGAATGAAAATTCCACAACCTTCAACTTGGCTACCCTTATTCCCTCCACCACCAAAGATGGAAGGAGGTTATGTTTTTACCCCTGTCTGTTTGTTACTTACGAAATCTAAAGATTTCGTAAGTATATTGATCACTTCCGTCCTCTGTTTGTGTGTTTGTTTGTAGGCACGATAACTCGAGAACGGAAGAAGCTACCAATGTCAAATTACACGACGTGATTCAGGAGGGTGATGGCTAGCGCTGATTAGATTTTGGTCAAAATTGGTCAAAGGTCAAGGTCACAGTAGGTCAAACATTCGATTTTTGATGGTTTGGTACAGAATCATCCTAGAAACTTCTGGTTTGCATCGCTACCTTCTCTAGAGACAGCTTTTATTAGACAAGGTCAGAGGTCAAGTTGACGATTTCGTAAGTACCAGTCTATGACTGCTTGTTTGTTTGTGTGCAGGATATCTCAAAAAGTTGTGGGTGGATTCAGATGAAATTCCACTTATCTTCCCCAATCCAAAACCATGATCTTTTCTTCCCCCGTTAATCCACCCCAAACCCAACTCCTTCAAATTCCCTGCTTTCCTTCCTGAAAGTCCCTGCATTGTCCATCGTTTACCTCATGTACCCTGCCCCATCCTGCTCCCTTCCACAGATCTCCTCATGTGTCTATTCCCCACTGTTTTGTGCTTCCCTCTCTCGTCCCTCTTGTCTCCTGCTCCCCTTGTTATATGTTCTGTGTGTTAGCTCTTACACGAGCATTGACAATGTATATAAAAAAAAACATTAAAAACAAAATTTGGTGGGCAGGTTGGGTGTGTGACAAGGACAAACTGATTAGATTTTGGTGAAGATCAGAATCCGGATCTGGATACGAGAATTATTTAATTTTCAAAGTGTTTCTTCACCATTGAGATATAGTCAAAAACGATATGTAGTATTTCAAAAATGTATTGGGCTCGGGCTTACACAAGCAAGCATGGAAGCAGCCGTAAAATGATGATGATTATGATGATGATATCGTTTTTGGCCCCATCGATCAATGGTGAAGAATCACTTAGAAATTTAATTTTTTTTCATGCCTGAACCTGGATCCAGATCTTTACCAAAATCTAACCAATTTGTCCTTGTCACACACCCAACCTGTCCACCAAATTTTGTCCGAATCAGTCCATAACTTGAGATATCCTGCTCACAGACAGACAGAAAGGGGTGAAAACATAACCTCCATTTACCTTCGGTGGCAGTGGTAATAAATAAAAAATCTACTACAACCAATTGGAGATAAATAATGGGAAAACACATTGAATGCCACACCACAATAACTTCATTTCTCCTCTTTGAAATGAAAACAATAAATTTTATGAAAGGTCCAGTATATCGAGCTCTGAGCAGTTACTACACATTATGTTTTGTACACCTACCAGTAGTGCCACCATGATGGGACCATGGATGATGTACAGTAAGTGTGTAGCAGAGCTGATCCAGCATCTGCAACAAAACAAAACACAAAGTTGTTTTACGTGAATTTTCCACCTAAGTTGCAAAGACACACATGAACAACTTGTTAGGTGGTTTACATTACATGAGGAAATAAATAATTTTGAACAACTTGAGTATCTGTACTCAAGAGCCCGTGAAGTGTTAAATTAAATGGAGTGAATAATTAAATGGAACAATAATTAAATGGAATTAATACTTGCTAATAGAACTCAAGCATCTTATTGGACTGTAATATATTGTGCCTCATTTTTATCTCTTTCCTTAGAGAGAGACCTACTTAAATCTCAGGAAAGTATGAAGTGCCATGCTTATTTTGTCTGGAGATCACAATGGTCGTTTCCTAACCAAGACATTCTCCATTTTCTATACCCATGCTGCAAAAGACCAACATTAAATCTCTCTCAGATGAAATCATACTATCAACTATAACGGCACTTGATAGAGCGCATACCTGCACCCCATAATGCCTGAGACACGAGAACATATCTGGCCCAATACATTTTTTAAATATCATGCTATATATCGTTTTTTAGCCCCATCTCTCAATTGTGAAGAATCACTTACAAAATTCTAGTAGTTGGATCCGGATTCGGATCTTCACCAAAATCGAATCAATTTGTCGTGATCACACACCCAACCTGTCCACCAAGTTTCATCTTGGTGAACTTTTTGAGCTCACCAAGATCCATCCACAACTTTTTGAGATATCGTGCTATATATCAGTTTCACCCCATCTATCAATGGTGAAGAATCAATGGTGAAGAATCACTGAAAAATTATCAGATCCGGATCCGGATCCGGATCTTCACCAAAATCTAATCGGTTCGTCCTTGTCACACACCGAACCTGTCCACAAAATTTCATCTGGATCTGTCCACAACTCTTTGAAATATCCTGTACACAAGACAAACAAACAAACAGAAAGGGGTGAAAACATAACCTCCTTCACCTTCGGTGGTGGAGGTAATAACACAAAGCAATGCACATGACTACTAACCAAGCTAAATTTCATGCAGCCATTACAAAGGACTTGTACTTAATTTCTTCTTCTTTCGTATGCAGCACAAGGCTGCAGGGTAGCATCATTGGCTGAGGGCACGCTTGTGCCCCCTGTAGTTTAGGGCAGCAACTTGGAATTTGTTCCAGGGTGCCGGCAATAACTCGCCTACTCCTCGCGAAGGACACCGTGGGATCGTTAACATCCAGATGCCCTTTAAATGTCCATCCGAGGGACAGCACAAACATGCATGAGATTGCATCATAATAACATCAACAATAGTAATCATAAAAACAATGACCATAATAATTGGAAGCTCTAGCTATAGTGATTGAAACCATCAGCAAACTACAGTATATGATGCAATGGAGCTTTCTGTGCATAAATGTTAGGTAATACAAAAGTCATAAAGGTGGTCAAGGAAGGTGCATCAACCTGGACTGTGTGATCAACAACAAATGAGCTCACTTGTCATTGTAATACAGTGTTCTGGCCACAGCATGGATAATGGCAGGTATTGAAGGAAAACCTGATTTGAGAGGAATGGGAAAAAGAGGGTCAGAGAAAAAAATTAAAGGAGGGATTGCTCAGTGTTGTGATGAAAGAATTATTAACTACCTCAGCAAGGCATATAATACACTCTGTATAATATACAGTGATCAAAACTTTGCAAACATTTCATTTCCTTACTCGATATTGATGAAAAAAAAAAGTTATTCAGGATCAATGCCTCAAAAGACAGCATTTTGTGGGTTATGGCAAATCATAGCAAGAATAAGAAATGGAAGAAGAAAGAGCAATCACAGATTGCAGACACTCGCAAGGACTTGTTTTGTGTGGTGTATTTTATGTGGAAAATAAATGGAAGGAAGAACTAAATGAAAGGTCGTTGATTGCAAATGAAAGATCTAAATGGTCTCGTTGTAAATGTGTAAAAGGTCTGAAAAAGTGTAAATGGGTCTAAAGGGTCTCATGGTGGAAGGGGTCTAAAGAGTGTCAGTTAAGGTTTAAAGGATTGTAAAATGTCTAAAAAGGGTCTAAAGGTCAAATGGGGTCTACAGGGTATTGAAAGGTCTGAAAGGTGAGATGATCTAAAGGTCTATAGGGTAGAAAAGAGTCTAAAGGTCTTTAGTGTTCCAAAGGGTCGAAGAAGATCCAAATAGTCTTTCTATCCAAAGATCCAAAGGTTTAAGGGTTCTAAAGGGTATAATGAGGTCTACAGGGTCTTAGGGGTACAAAGGATATTTTGGGTCGAAAAGGTTCTTCTTCTTGTTATTCTGTCTGTTTATCAACTGCAGGTCACAATTTTAAACCGATCTTCACGAAACTTCACCACATGGTGGAGTTTGTCATAAGGAAGAAGCCTATTGTTTTTGAGGTCAAAAGGTCAACATAGGCCCAAGGTCAACAACTTAGGTGAGATTTCTGAAATCCTCAATTGACTTGAAATTTAAAGAGGATTTATACTTCAGGTCACTGAATTCAACTTGCCAATTATTTTTTAGGTCAAATTTATTTTATGGATTTTGCAAGTATCGTGCTCAGCATGACATCTTCTTGTATTCTGTGTTAATTTCATATCTGTTCAGTAATACAGTCTTGTATTCATAATAAATCAATAACCTTGTATTCATTACAAAGTAATACAGTCTTGTATTCATTATAAATCAATACAGACTTGTATCTATACTAATAAATGTGTGTATGTGTGTGTGTGTCCACCATAACTCCAAAACTGTCAGTTAAAAGCGAAATATGGTAAATTTAAGCATTAGTAAATGCCTGTAAATGAGCGATTAAAATGGATGGTTACATGTTATAAGTTTCATTTAGCACACATCAGTAAATTGTAATATAAACAGCTTGATGTAATGAGTTAATGTTGACTGTAGATGGCGGTATTGTACTGTAAACTGCCTGGTGAGATTTGTGAAGGTGCTGGAACGTTCTCAGATGAAACTTCCAGTACGGACTAGAATCGCATTTGCTGGAATGCACGGGATTGTTCTGTAATACTATATAAACCCCTGAGAGGGAGGTGTAGAGATACGGGTGACATGTGACAAGCTGTGTGTTTCCATCGTCCTGTGCTCGATTTAACTCTGAGTGAACGAGGTGTTAATGACCAGAGCGGTTGTTAATGTGGGGAGCCAATCGTAATCAGGTTGTTTAAAACTCATTAATATTGTGTATCGGGAATGAATTCCTTTGAGCTCTTTAAATCTACCTAGATGGACCATTATATGAGAGAGAGAGAACACCATGAAAAGACAAACGTTCAACAGCCACGGTGGACGAGGTGAATACTTGTGAGTTGTGCCGGCAGGACTGAGACACTGGGCAGCGGAAACAACTACTCGCGGGAATCAGAGTTGGACATTGCATGTAATGGTGAACTTCCTCATTTGACTTTGTATCTGTATGCTTGATATTACAAGTTTCCAAAACATAATGCTGTTGATGCAGTCATTGTAACGCCACTCAGAAGTCACAGACACCAACTGACAAAGATCCTATTTGAGTGGTAGCTGACCTGTACTAATCTTGTACAGTGTTGTATTCTTGTATTCATAACAAACTCGTGAAACTCAAAGCTTGGATTGTCGTTGTTGGAGGACGCGCTGAGTCCAGCACCACAAACTACATACGTACAGCAAAGGGAAGGGAACCCCCGAAGGTGCGCGTATCCCACCATCCCTGACAAAAACCATGAAACTTAGCAGCCTGAAACTTTGCATGCATACTAAGGGAACTCCAAAGAAGTGCATGAGTGAAAATTGGGTGTTTGGGTTAATTAAAACACCCCATTTGAAATTAATTAACAGCCTTATTTAATTATATCCTTTATCAGATGCACCCTCGGCCACCTCGCTCTCTCTGGGGTCTTAAGGTGTATCCTGGGTTACCTTGCTGGGGTCTTAAACTGACATGTTTTTTTGCCTGCTCAACCACCCCTTGACTTGGAACAGGCCCCAATGATTTCTTAACGATAAAGTTTTTTTTTCACTCCTCACTCATTATCGATAGCTATGAATCGCTGGATACATTGCAATGCTTACAAACTCCAGGAGACGCCAGCATTTGTGGCTTTATTTCATTTCCGCATATGCCATAACCTCGAGCATCTCTATAACTAAGCCAAATTACAAAATTAAGTTCCAGAATTGAACTTCGAAGCAGTTCCGACTGCTAAAAAATAAAAAAGTGTTCATTTGTCCAATTCAGACATGTTTGACGTTTCGACGTCTCCAGGAGGTATGTGTTTAATATGAAGGAAAGGCAATGCTCAATGCATTGCAAGTCAGCCGTTCCTCATCAACCATTTTGTTGGAGTGCTTAAGCCATTTGGGAAGCGCTCTACAATATTTGCACTGTCACTGAATACTGTATGTCGATCGACTTGAACAAAGGTCAGGGGGTACTCACCTGTGTAGGCCCCAAATTGTTCTGCGGTGTTGGGCGATGGCTGGCTCGCTGAAAATGTGCAATTTCCCCTTTTTAGGTCATCTCTACCGAGATGACCTAATAAAGCCGGACCAAATGTCCGTCCGTCCGTCCACGTCCCAGTCAACAATTTTTCTTTCCGTTCTTGATGAAACTTAGTATGTGGGTAGAGGTCGATGAGTGTTGCACAACGATATAACTTTTGTCCGGGTTCAAGGTCAGGGACGAGGTCACGAGGTCACGTAAGTTATAAAAATCGCCATTTTCAAAACCTATCTAGTCTGCCATTCTACAAGATATTTGGCAACTGTTTATTGATTATGATAGTAAAAAATATTATCTTGTATCTAACCGGACAGATTTTTGAATTTCCTTCCCGTTTGATCGTAAAGTGATCTGGAAGATGGCCAAAAACGCCGATGCGATTCGCAAAGAAGGAAGAGAAGAAATGAAATATAAATAATATGGAATAGGCAAAGCCTAGAAGCGAACGTAGAATTCTTCTTACATTCGCTTCTGACTTTACATAAAACTTGTTCACAACTGTATACTTGCCAACTATACCGTGGTACGTGTAAGCGCCGCACAGCTGATGATTTTGACGCAATTTCCGTTACTTCGGCCTGGATTCGGATCAGCGATCAAATAATGTAAATCACGATTAAAAATATTTTTGATGATGCGGGAGATATCTTTATTAAAACTAACTTTGGGGAAACATAATTGAATAAATAAATAAATAAACGATATACTTCTGGTCAAGAATAAATAAATTAAAAGTTCCGGAAAGAGTTTCAAAATCACTCCCGGTAATGTTAAATACGAAATAAACACTTCCTGTCATGAAAAAAATCACCTTCGGAAGTATAAAATTAACTTTGGGAAAAAATAATTGAATAAATAAATAAACACTTCCGGTCATGATCTCCCGGCATTCATCATCCCCATGACAAAAAACCAGAAATAAAACAAAAACGGAAGCAAAATGGTCATAGCCAACGACACGGATTCACAATTGCCAAGGTATTGTTTGTTTTTGTTGTTTCCTATTCTCATGTGCACGCGTTAAGTAATATTCACAAGATAAATAAAACCCAATCGTGTTTATACACCGCACAGCGTTTAACAACAACCGGAAGCAAAACGTCTTAGCTAACGACACGGATTCCAAATAGCCAGGGCTATTGTTGTTGTTGTTGTTGTTGTTGTTATTTCCTATTCTCTCACTGCACGCGTTAAGTATTAAGCTCACTTCGTTCGCTATAAAACACATTTTTAGCCTTATATTTATACATTTTCCGCCGAAGGTGCAAAAGTTTCAAAACCCGAAATGTAAACGTCGGCATTTATTTTCAAAATATAATTTCGTGCCGCCGCCAAAATGCCGAGTCACCTTTAACCAAACGCAGTAGTCCGGTCATGGCGTCTGAGCAGTGGCCAGCGTGGTTCAGATTGACTGTGGTTTCTGGGGCGAAGGTGATTGTTAAGAAGTATGTCGGCGGTATAAATTCGAGTGACTGTATTGGTGATTTAATCACGCAACATCTTGACAACGAATATTCTGGCCGAACGATTGCATCAATTCAGTGCATCAGCAGGGATGATTCGCAGGCTCCTCTCGATCGTGCCGATATCTAACATAATCACCGGCGACATAGGGCTGCAGGCTGTGGGGCGAGGCCACGGATCCCGGATGAGGGATAAGTGATAATTATGCTACATGCTTCGGGCTTTCTGATTAATATATCAATGAGTACATTCCATAATTAATGAATTAATAATTAATGAATCTGGCATACAAAATGTTTTTTCATACCTGACAGGTTACTTTGTGCAGTCACGAAACTTCTGTGAGATTAATAATTAATGAATTTGCTAGCTCTAACGATTTTTCAAACCTCAATATCTCTATAAATACTTGACCAATTTTCATTCTGAAAGTTGCGATTATTAATCATTGAGAATTCTACAGGATTATCATAATCTCCGAGAGATAAGCCTATTTTTTCGTTTTTTTTCTACAACCGGAAGTGAAATGTCCCCAGAGAGTGAGACGGACCGGAAAACCACATATTGCACTTACTGGTGATTCTGATGTGTTAATCCGGGTACTAAATGAACA
>CM068956.1:25419207-25431626 GCA_035128595.1 Eptatretus atami | reverse complement strand
GAGATGAGATAAGAGCAGCTTCACGAAGTCAGTTATTTTTTATTTTTTTTTTCATTTTGGCTTTGCAGAGTGAAGGGTTTACGGTGGCCGGAGTGCAAACTCTGTCACCAACCTCCGAAAGAAAAAGTAACCCACTGCAGGAGGACGTCCGCAGACACAGTTGGCACTAGATATGGATGGCTGTTGGCTCACGTGGAGTTCCTCCGCCCTTTGACAGGTTTTGTTTTTAATCCTACTGGGTGTCCATATCCATACACCTCCTCACCAGGAAACTGTGGGGAGACAGTTTAGTGCCAACACCCGACCATGAAACAGGTTAGTACAGGTATACATGGTACCTGTAGCAAGTCACAGATCTAATGCTGGCCTAACATGACAATGATCATCTGCACCAAACATTGTCTCTGCCCTGTTGCAACACACAGACAGAGATGGAATGTAGTCGCCAATTCATCACTTGTTGACGGTTTAATCACTTGTTGGCGGTTTAATACATTGTTAGCGAGTCATCTGTGACAGCAAGACAGAAATGCACACACCAAAAAGTTATGAAACTGGCCCGGTGCGTCAGGGTGTGGTAGCATTGGGATTCTCATGTACGTACTACTTGTGAATGTCTGCAGTTGTAGAAGAACTCGGATAGAGTTTGGAACATCAAAGGCTTATCTTGTGTAGCTTTTCTTTGTTGCTAATGCAGCTTCCTTCATTAGAAAAGATCAGTAATCATTGGTGAGTCGCTTTTGGCCTCGCACTAACCCAGTCCATCTCTTGTGACCCCATACACGTTCCTTCTCCTTCTCCTTCTCCTTCTCCCTCTCGTCCAATATTCATACGACCATGCCTCGCTTGCAGGTGCTACACTCATGCCACTCATCTCACTCGCTTGCACGCTCACCATCATCCCCCACGCCCAGGCCAATATGCATGGGTTGAGCGGTCTCAACCCCACAGCGTGGCAACGAACCGCATGCTGAGGGAACTGTTCACATATGGCGGCATGGTTTCATCTGCATGGATCCACACCATGTTTCGGGCTTACAGTGCACACTTCCCTGGGGAAGAATCCACCAGACTCTGTTAACTGTGCCTCCACCTTTCCGTTCACACCATGACCGTCAGTGTCTATTTTACCTAATTGGTGTGCTACACTGGCCACTAGCTCCACTCTGCAATCACGCTCCACCAGCTCTCCAGCATGGATTCTTGCTCCATATCTTCCCATGAGGCCCTGCGCCCTGCACGTATTTGCCTCTGCACGTTCCTCAACCTCCTCCGCCAGAGCCTGCTGTAATTCCCCGCTAAGCTCCTGGCCCTGGCTATCAATTCTCCACTTTGATGCTCCTGCCATTTGTTTTTATTTCTCCTGTCTCTGTTATCTGCTCGATCTCTGTGTCCCATTTTATTTTCACATCTTCACCCGACTTCCTCATTGGTGTTGTTCCAAATTTTCCATCTGCTTTGTCTGCACGATCTGTCCTTTCTCCCATGCTTCTTTGCTAACTTCCCATTGACGGCGCCCAGCTTAGCCTTTAGCTCCGTATGCGCCGGCATCCTTTCTTTGCACTCCAGCCTGTCACACTAGCCTTCAGAGATCTGCTTGGACCACATCAATTTTTTTTCACCAGCTCTACTCCCTACTGTCCTGTCTAGCCAGGCCAGCCTTCATTTTCATCTGACTAGCCATCATTTTGTTGAACATGATCATGCTGGTTGCAAATTGTTGGCTCATGTCCAGCTGTGGCATCACTGCAAGCTGCCTTCTGGGGTTTCAGGCATACTGGGCAGGGGAGATGAGTCCTCTACACCCTCTCATATGGTTATTTCACCTCTACTGTCCATTTGGGTTGCGCTGGCGCCTAACAGCTTTGCCGCTCCTGGTTCTACTCGTCTGGCTCAACATTATGGTGGTTGTTAATATATAAATACAAATTCCCTTACAAAACTGAAACCTGAGACTTCTTACTAATGCTTCCACTTTCTTTTTCATGCACATGTGAGGCATATAAATAACACACTCACATGGTGACATGCCTTGCGTTAACGAAAGCAACAAGTTTTTTTTTGTTTTGTTTGTTTTCATTTTAAAAAATAATATTGATTCGAATTGCTCGAATTGTTTAATTTGCTGGATGGAGGCCTCAATGTCAACATGAATGCAGACGGCATCAGCCCCACGTGTCTTAAAAACCTGCTCCTCTGCTCTTGCTCACCCTCTCTCTCTGTTCTAATTCACCCTTCTATTTGCTTAAGGTCATCTGCCATCTGCTTGGAATCAACAAACATTACCGCCCTGCATAAAAAAGGTGCAAAACAAAATCCCTGCAATACATGACCAATCAGCCTCTCCTGATCATAGCAAGGTTATGGAATCCTTTCATGGAAGAATTCTTTCATTCAAGCTGTGGGTCTCACTATCTGCCAGATTTTCCTGGGAAAGCCACATTTCCAACCTGGCCACCAAAGCCAGTCGCCGACTGGGAATCCTCCGTCGTGTAAAAGTCCTTCTCGGCCCCCTGAAGCTCCTAACACATATAAAGCTTTCGTCCACAGCCTGATGGAATAACGGCTCTCCCCTCTGGGCTGGTGCTCCTGCCTCTCACCTTTCTCGGCTTCATGCTGTGGAAACCAAGGCATTTCAGATCATGGTATCTCCTGCGGTGAGGCTGAGCCTTTGGGCCTCTCACTCCTCACGCAGGCAGATCGGTTGTTTTCTGTCTTCTACATCTCCTCATCCGGTCTCGTCCCCCCTGCTGTGTCAGCGATTTGTCCCACCATATTTCTGCAGGGCACTCAAGGTCTGCCAGCAACCCCCTTCTGGTAAAGCTACCAAATCATGAATCACTGCTCATCTTCACTCTTTCATTCCTCTTTTTTCCCACCTTTGTAACAAACTCCACACTGTCATCAACTCTATCTTCCCCTCCAGTCATTCAAAACAGATGTTCACCACACCTCTTGTCTTCCCCATCCAAAACCACGGTCTTTTCTACCCTCGTGTATCACCCCAAACCCACCACCTTCAAATTCCCTGTCTCCTTCCGAAATTCCCGTCGTCCCATCTCGTGTTCCTCGTGTTCCCTGCCCATCCCTCCCTCACATATCTCCTCAAGTCTCTGTTCCCCACGTTTTTGTCCTTCCGCTCCGCCCCTATTTTCTGCCTCCCTTGTTGTGTGTTGTGTGTTAGCTCTCATACGACCTCGACAATGATACAAAAAAAAATAAAAATCAAATCTCTGACATGCAAATAAGAAGATGGACAGAGAGTCTTCGTTATCGTGTGAGAGGAGTTCGAACTGCAGTTAAGTCCAACCTTGGTGCTGTGCTGCTGAGAGGAGTTTTTTGAGTTTTTGGCACAACTCTCAAGTTTACCAGGACAGTTTGTAGTACCTAGTCAGTTTAATCATGACTTGGATCTGAACAACTATGTGCATAGATCACGGATGAACATGAAAAACTTGAAGCCTACACCTAACAGGCACAGCCAGGCAACCCATGACAATTCGTACATTCAGAGTTGTACTCATGTTTTTGTGCGACAGTGATGCCGTGAGGAGCCACTTTCAACCCCTTGTATAATGGACGTTTGAAGTCATCCACCATGCTGACAAGTTTTTAATTATAATTACAATGGGAAACATGATACGTCAGCACTGATAGGTTGAGCCTGCTTATGTTGAACATGACTGACTACTGCACATGCATCACTGTAACCCTCACTTGCAACAGCTACCAGCAGCCGTTCCTCCAAGTGCCAGCAACGAGGAAGAACATGGTCTGGCGTCAAGTCCATTGGCTTGATGTTTTGTGCAGTTTTTTTTTTTTTTACTTGAAACTTTGGGACTGTTCATTGTTTAACACCATTCTGATTGATCGCTTTCTCTCCAATGTGACAAATTCTGGTTACGAGCGATCTTGGAGGGGGCTACTTGTGGTGTATTTTTCATCGGTGCCAATTTGTTAGTAGTTTTACATCATGAACTTTGTTCCATTCAATTGTCCAACGCCAGTAGTGTTTTGCATGTTTTTTAATCCGTTTTTTAACAATCATTTTGTCCCACACTACTATCAGGCTCTTGGTCTCCCCCTCGGAGACGAGCAGTGAGTAAGGCTTTACGGAAGTGTGACGATGCTTTTCTGCCTGGCAGCTCGCTGTTTACACCGGAGTTTGTGTAATAACGAATGAAATGACTCACAGATTTGAGTTTCACTGGAGTAACCAAAAGTTCATTGGAGTAAAACCGCGTTCGCAGCCCTATCTTCAGCAACGCATTCCGAATTGAGTTACTGGTGATATGCCATTTCTTGCTTCTTATTGAATTGTGACTGTATTCACTTGCACTCAAGCTTAACAGCTTATGGACACCACTCAGACTGGACAAAGTCATAAACCTTGGCGGGAGTGTAAATCGATAACTCGATTTCTACAAGTCTTAATTTACTCTCTTCCATATCATCTGAATGGAGGATTATCCTATCATCTCTCATCTGCACATGTACCAGGAGATGCTCTCACCACTGAAAGTGTCCTGGTAGGTCTCCTCCATTGCTGGCAGAACAATAGGTTTTCCAGACTCAGTGGTGTACAGGAAGAGCAATCCACTCTGGGTCTGGAAGGTCGGCAGTTTCGAACACAGGACTGTCATGCCAAAAATTGTTTCATGGTACGTGCTGCCTCCACTTGACACTTTGCATTTAAAAGTATAGAGCATGGATAAACAACTATAAAGTTGGCAAAAATTGCACAGGATTGATGGACCAATGACTCCTCAAGAGCTAAAGCTCCCTTTGAAGGGAGCTATGTTCTTAAGCTAAACTCAAATTTCAAAAAAGCTCATTCCACAAAGGCATCATTATCATACATGTGCTTCTGGCTTTCGCATAATCAGTGTGGAACAGATAACTCCCTCTCTCTTCTCTCCCTTTCTCCTCAACTTCCCCTCTGATCCTTCACCTTTTTCATCTCTTCATCCCTTCTTCTCTGGCCCCTTCTTAATCTTCTCACATCATCATCATCCTCCGCCCCATCTCCCCACTCCTTCTTTTACTGCTCATTGTCCTCATATTCCACCTCCTCCTCCAGCTCACCTCTGACATCTGATCCTCTCTCCTTCACCTTCCACTTCTCGATTTCCTCCTTCTTCTCTTCTTCTTCCTCTCCTCTTGTAATCCCTTCATGAGCTCTTCCTCCTCATCTTATCCTCTCATTATAAACATGCTGTTATTGTGAAATGAGACAAATGTACAATGTCGAATTAATTTTATAGATTCATCAATTAATAAAATTATTTATTTTCAGAAAGGTGACCAAAATCTGCAAAGTCAATGGACAGTGGTTTTCGACATCCCACAAGTAAACGCGTCTGGTCCAATTACAACACCTCTGCAATGCAATGTCGCCCAAAAATTTCAGGTTGTGATCTTCTTCAGTAGTTTTCTCAACATTTTGAGATTATTTTGATGAAGAAATGTCTTTATTATCACATTGTGTATAATCAGGAATAGCTAGGAGGAGAGAGAGACAGAGAAGAGACAGAGACAGAGACAGAGACAGAGACAGCACACGCAGTCCATAACATAAACAAGAGCTTTCACAATGCAGTGCCCACACCAGGGTACATAGATTATATGTTTAAATGAGCAAGCCTGTGTGGGCCTGAGACTCACTTTTTTCTTTGTTTGTGGCTCTAATGTTTTTTTTGTTCTTTGAGAATTATAAGAACGGGAAACTAAGGATCGAGACAGCACTCGGTAGAGCACGTACCTCCACCAGGCTGAACAGTTTACGAACAGAACAGGCCGCATCTGATCCAGACCTGAACCAAAATATAATTGGCTTGTTCTTGCCACCTACCAAAGTCTCCCATAAAGTTTTGTCACAACTCGTCCACACATTTATAATCATGCTACCCATATTACATATCGTTTTGGCCCCTTCTCTCAATGGTGAATCTTCACTTTAAAAACTAGTCTTGAGAAAGACGAGAGAGGAAAAAAAATAATCATAGAACACATTACCCAACACTGTCTTGAGAAACAAGGATGTGGCGGGCTCTACAAGCGGCAAATTTGATTGGTTGTGATGACGTAAAATGCCGTAATGTTTTATCCAAGTGTGCTAACGGTTGGTTTTGAAAGTGTAAAAAGACAGTATTGTGTTCTACAGTGTTCAAGGCGTATAATTAAACGGAAATAAAATAACAATTTTAAAGTTCGTAGAAAAAATTCTGGAAGTTTCCGCGCTTGATAGCAGTATCTTTTTCACCGCCTCATTTAACACGTCATATTAGTTTATTGGTGCTTGTTGTTTGTGTCCTTTATGACATCCTTAAAACAGAATGTTTCTTGTTTGCAATGATTTTCCAATTTTGTTTGACTGCCGGACAAGCAGAGTAGAAAATTATTTCACTCCTCTCTGCACGTGTGCGATCGGAAACAAATTCAGAGCCAAAGTACTGCTAACTTCAGATTCGTTTTCCGATTTATGTTCAAAATATAACACTCAATTTAAATAAAACTTGTCCTCGATTATAAACTGATGTTTGAAGACAGGACGACACAGACCAGACAGAAGTTAACCATTGCTTAACCCACATTTCACTCGACGCGCATGCGGTAACGAAGCTGTTAAACTGTATTAATGTAAAAAAGCAGAGAGAATGAAACTACTGAAGGTTGGTTAAGAGTGGTTCCATCTGATGAATGTCATAACATTATTTTTGCCCAGATCGTGAAGCCAAATATGAGGCCTTAATATATTGATTGCCTCTACATTCTGCACTAATGCATGAATGTTCGATTACTTTTTACAGAACAGTGTGTATTTTATGCACGATATGGGTTGCTTTGCTTGTTCCACTCGGACACATGATAAGGAGACTTTCTCATTTTCTCCACTGTCGTCTGTCTGTCTGTTTGTGGGTTGGCAAATTTTTGTTTTTTTAATTTTTAATTTTTTGCACCAGTCCCAATTGGAGTTTCATAAAATTTGGTCGACTGAAAAGGTCTACATAGGCCAATGGCAATTTCAGCCAAATTTTTGAAATCCTCAAATTTCATTCCGATTGACTTGAAATTTGAACAGGATTTGCATATCAGGTCAGTGAATTCAACCACCTATTACTTTTGAGGTTATTCGTAGACAAAAGGTCAACATAGTCATAATGTCAACCCAAAATAGGCCAAATTTTTTAATTGTTTTCAAAATCCTCCATTTTATCTGATTGACCTGAAATTTGAAGACAATTTCCATATCAGGTCGCTGAATTCACCACCTATTAATTTTGAGATCAACTTAGGCAAAAGGCAAATTGGGCCAAATTTCTTAAAATCCTCAATTCTCATCGATTGTTGAAATTTGAAGACCATTTGCATATGAGGTCGCTGAACTCACCACCTATTAATTTTGAGGCAACATAGACAAAAGGTTACATGGGCGATTTCTAAAATCTTCATTTAATCCATTACTTGAAATTTGAAGCAGCATTTGCAATCAGGTCACTGAATTCAACCACCACTAATTTTGAGGTAAGCATAGCCAAAAGGTCTACATAGACCATCGACAATTTGGGCCAAATTTTCTAAATGTTCAATTTTTATCTGATTGACTTGAAATTTGAAGGCATTTTCATGTCAGGTCACTGAATTCAAACACCATTTAAAAAAAATGATATTAATAGCCAATTATATTAATAGGCCAAAAATTAATATTAATAGGCCAAAAAGGCCAAAATAAATAGGCCAAAAGTCCAATTTGGGCCAAATTTTCTAAAATGCTCATTTTTATCTGATTGACTTGAAATTTGAAAGAGCATTTCAATGTCAGGTCACTGAATTCAAACACCATTTTAAAAAAAAGATAAATTAATAGCCAATTAATAGGCAAAATTATGATTATAGGCCAAAATTAATATAATGGCAAAGTCAAAATAGGCCAAAAGTCCAAATTTGGGCCAAATTTTTTAATCCTCAATTTTAATCCGATTGAGTTGAAATTTGAAAAATATTTACATATCAGATCACTGAATTCACCACCTATTATTTTTGTGGTCGCACAGTGAAAAGGTCAACATAGACATATTTCTAAAATCTCAATTTTAACCCAATTAACTTGAAATTTGAAGAGCATTTACATATCAAGGTCACTGAATTCAAACCACCTATTATTTTGTTGTCACCAACAGTCAAAAGGTTCAACATAGGTCCAAATTTCTAAAATCTCAATTTTAACCCAATTAACTTGAAATTTGAAGAGCATTACATATCAGGTCATTGAATTCAACCACCTATTAATTTTGAGTTAAACATGGGCTAAAGATAAAACTAGGCAAAAAAGGACAATGGGCAAATTTTCTAAAATCCTCAATTTTAATCCGATTGAGTTGAAATTTGAAAATATTTACATATCAGTTCACTGAATTCTCACCACTATTATTTTTTGTGGTCATGCAGGCGAAAAGATCCAACATGGCCAAATTTCTAAAATCCTCAATTTAAACCAATTAACTTGAAATTTGAAGAGCATTTACATATCAGGTCACTGAATTCAACCACATTAATTTAAGTTAAACATGGGCCAAAGATCAAAATAGGCAAAAAGGCCAATTTGGGCCAATTTTTTTAAATCCTCAATTTCATTCCGATTGACTTGAAATTTGAAGACATTTTCAAGTCACATCGCTGAATTCTAACTTCCAATTATATTAAGATTCAAGAAGGTCAACACAGGCCTAATTTCTAAAGTTGAGAGATAGGGCAAAACGAACACAATCACTATATTCAAAAAGTTTGTGGACGTGTTATGACAAAAACAAGGTGAGGCATGTTTAATAGGTGAAAGAACAATCAGATTAAATGTTGGTTTGGATCCAGCCATCAGTGGGATACAAAACGTAAACTCTCCACCTGGCAGAGGTTATGTGTTCTATACCGAGTGCCATTCTACTTTGTGCTGTTTTGCCAAGTTGTCACCTCTATGAGTGATTTTTCATTTGTTTGTTTGTGAACAAATATCTCAAAAGGTTGTGGGTGGATTTAGATGAAATTTGGCAGCGAGCTTTGGGTATGTGACACGGACGAATGATTAGTTGTAAATGTGTTTCTCCTACAGATGCACTGATATGTTTATTTGACGGTGATTGGCCACAGCCTCTCCATCATCACACTGCTCAATCTCCCTTACAATATTCTTTCACTTCAAGTAAGTCGTTCATGCTTTCGCATTTAACAGATTATGCACCTCGGCAGCACACAAAACTTTTTTGGATGGAAGACACAGCATGCTCATCCTAGCTTCATGTCATGATCGCTAAGCTTGATGAAATTTAGAGAGCCGGCCATTATAGCTCCTTGGCAGCAGCAGCTCAAAAAGAACAGGTGTGACCTCATTTGCAGAAGGCTTGGGAGCAGTTTAATCATTGCTTCTTTTTTGCGTTAACCCGAAAAAGCAGATGATCAGGATGTTAATGAAGGATGAAAACACAATAGAATATTTATTCCAACTAAGGAGTTGTACATATTTGCCATGCAGTGCGAGTATAAGTAACTTTGTATCATAAGTTGTGAAAAAACAACACAACTATACTTTAAAAAAAATGAACTATACTTCTTGTTATTTTGGTTTATTTGGTTTATCCATGTTAAAGTTGAGCGCCATATTCTTTATGAAGAGATAGATAGACTCTCTTTACGTTTAATTTGTAATTTGCTGTCATTCACCAACAAAGACAAGTTGGAGAATGTGTTTGTCAACAACAAGCTATAATATATATATATATATTATTATATATATTAATGAGGTAATATCTATATATACACACACACACACAATCACGCGCACCTCCTGACTGTTTCTAGTGAGCAGCGCCAGGATTATTCTCACGCAGTAAACTGCATAACCCACAAAGAACAGCCATCCACAGCCACCCAGATGATTGGTTCCACTAATGCAAACCATTCAATCAGAGGCACGTGATCAATCGGCGGGTAAATCGAAACATGTGGAGTGTGCACGAGCAACTCCAACGATCTCCATTGGAACTCCCCCGATCTGCTGGTGTCGACTATATATCAAAGGAGATCGGGGAGAGTGCTCGTCACACTCCACATGTTTCAAGATATATGTTTGTATTATATTGTGTGTGTGTGTGTATATATATATATAATTTATAATATATATATATATAATATATAATATATATATGTGGTGTGTATGTAGTATATATATATATATGTGTGTATATATATATATGTGTGTGTGTGTGGTATATATATATATACTAATTAATAATATATATTATATATATACTATATATGTGTGTATTATATATATAATAATATATATATATTATATATATATATATAATATATATATATATATATATAATATATATATAAAAAAAACCCACCACTCTCACCTGTGAATGAGGGGGAAGAGCCAATCCGCTCTCACCTAATCATACTCAACCCAGGTGGCTAGGATTTTATAATAAATAAATTGGCACCTCCTATGCTCCTCCAGCCGAAACCGTTGCATAAACAGACCAAGAAGGCCTCCACAAGGTAAGCGCTTTGCTGAATCAAAAGTCTTCCCAGAGTTCCTCCACAGATATAAAAAAACATTCACAAATATTACAACACATGTGAATCCAATGCTACACACCGTCGCTGATGATTCGCCAATAAGCAATGAAACCGGTGCGGCAGCTTAGGGTGTGTGCAGCATTGGGATTCACATGTGTTACTATTTGTGAATGTTTTTATCCCCGCGGCGTGGCGGAAGGGGGATATTGTTGTCACCCCGGTCGTCCGGTGTCGTCCGGCTGTCCTCTGTCCGCCGTCCGCCGTCGGCGTCAACATTTATAGCTGTGAGTGTGATAACTCATAAACTGTTCGCCATATCGATTTGAAATTTGGGTCACACATGTACACATGAAAAGGAAGAACCTATAGTTTTGGGCTTGGCCGGATCCAAGATGGCCGACTGGGGCGGCATCTTGAAAAAATGTTTTTGTAAAATGGAAAACCGCTTATCTGATTTCAATTATTTTTGTTACTACGTTCCTCACCCTGGGGAACTTTTCGAGATGATGACCAAATGGTGTCTGTTTCCAATTCACCTCCCTCATTAACCGGGGTGACAACAATATCCCCCTTCCGCCACGCGGCGGGGGATAAAAACATTCACAAATAGTACACACATGTGAATCCCAATGCTGCACACACCCTAAGCTGCCGCACCGGTTTCATTGCTTATTGGCGAATCATCAGCGACGGTGTGTAGCATTGGGATTCACATGTGTGTAATATTTGTGAATGTTTTTTTTATATCTGTGGAGGAACTCTGGGAAGACTTTGATTCAGCAAAGCGCTTACCTTGTGGAGGCCTTCTTGGTTGCTTTATGCAACGGTTTCGGCTGGAGGAGCATAGGAGGTGCCAATTTATTTATAAAATCCTAGCCACCTGGGTTGAGTTGATTAGGTTTGAGAGATGATTGGCTCTTCCCCTCCATTCACGAGGTTGAGAGATGTGGGTGGGTTTCTTTTATATATATATTATTATATATATATATATATATATATATATATATATATATATATATACTACATCAACACATATATATATATATATATATATATATATTATATATATATATATTATACACACACACACACACATATATATGTATATATACACACACATATAAATATATCCCACATATATATACATATATATATACATATATATACATACATACATATATATTATATACTTATATATATATATATATACACATATATATATATATACACACACACACATATATATATATATATATATATCATATATATATATACACACACACATATATCTTGAAACATGTGGAGTGTGACGAGCACTCCCCCGATCTCCTTTGAATATAGTCCGACACCAGCAGATCGGGGAGTTCCAATGGATCGTTGGAGTGCTCGTCACACTCCACATGTTTCGATTTACCCGCCGATTGATCACGTGCCTTCTGATTGAATGGTTTGCATTAGTGGGAACAATCATCTGGGTGGCTGATGGATGGCTGTTCTTTGTGGGTTATGCAGTTTTACTGCGTGAGACATAATCCTGGCGCTGCTCACTAGAACAGTCAGGAGGTGCGTCTGATGTGTGTGTGTGTGTGTATATATAGATATGTACCTCTATATATATATATATATATATAGGCTTTTGTTGTTGACAAACACATTCTCCAACTTGTCTTTTTGTTGGTGAATGACAGCAAATTTACAAATTAAACGTAAAGAGAGTCTATCTATCTCTTCATAAAGAAGTATGGGCTCAACTTTAACATGGATAAACCAAATAAAACCAAAATAACAAGAAGTATAGTTCATTTTTTTTTAAAGTATAGTTGTTTTGTTTTTTCACAACT
>CM068956.1:25400310-25418080 GCA_035128595.1 Eptatretus atami | reverse complement strand
GTGTGCATTACTTACTATTTTTTTTGTTCTCACTAAACTAATCTTGGTTTTCCTGAAATTTCAAAGTTTCATTTTTTATTTTTTTATTATTATTTCTTCAGTCTGTTCCTTGCTGTCATATTAATGTTTTAGTGTTCTTGGTCTGTTCTCTTCTGTATGTGATGATGCCATTCCACACTCCAGTTGAACCACAACATCTTCAGGGTGGCTTTAGATGAACACTATAATTGTACTTATGAAAAGCAATGCTCTATATCTACGATATCTGACAAATTAATAATAATATGTGTGTGTGTGTATGTGTGTGTTTGTGTGTGCGAGATGGAAAATAGGTGCTGCCTTGTTGTATTTTTTCATGTCCAGGATTTGTGTTCCAACCGTGTTCTGTGCAATTTAATTATTTATTTATCTTTTAATGGAATGGGTTTCCCGCCTCTTGCCACCATATTTTGTCGTGCACTAATCGGATTGATTTGGGATCCGTAGAGGATTCAATTTTTTGTAATACTGTTCATACCCGGTGTGGTCATTAGCCTCATCTCAAAGATTGGATGAATGAATCGAGCAGCATGTTCCATTAGCAATTCATCGTAGTTAAGCTACAGCTCTGTACACACAGCCAGTGTGTGCAAGAATCCAACTAAATGCTCAATCAAAGCTGTGACTCTGCAATGGGACAGCATTTACGGATAATACAGAGTGCACTGAAAACTATCGTGTGGATTGGTTTAGATCATGGCCGACGCATGCAGTTACAGCACATCGACGGATGCTCAAAGCCATTGCACATTCATGCACATACAAGTCCCATTCTCTGCAGCAAAAATAATTTGGACAATGCTTCACTTGTTTTGAGACAATTGCAGCACTAAAGCAAGTCTGCAGTTATCCAGTTCATTGTCTGTGTTTCAAAGCCATGATGAGCATCGATGGCAACATTGTCAT
This sequence comes from Eptatretus atami, assembly GCA_035128595.1. Taxonomy (NCBI): domain Eukaryota; kingdom Metazoa; phylum Chordata; class Myxini; order Myxiniformes; family Myxinidae; genus Eptatretus; species Eptatretus atami. Next base: position 25,417,135 of record CM068956.1, on the reverse strand, counting down.
CCACGTGAAGCAATCGGTGACCATATATGAGCATAAATTACTTTGATCTTTATTTCCACTTTCTTGCAATCTTCCTGATGAATGCAAGATGAAAAGCTTCATGCATCTCTTCTTTTCTCAGCAATTTTGAGACTTTGTGGTACCAAACGATTTTTTATTTATCTGTGCAAGACGTAGGCACACTCACCTCTGAGCTGTCTCGCCTGTGTTTCGATTGCTGCGGTCCAATTACAAACCGTCATCTGGTGTTTAATAGGCAGGGCGATGCATCACGTCCATCGATGGACGTACTGCAAACATCCGGGCGTCCCATCTGCAAGCATTAGTGGTGGAAATTAAAGATCCACTGTGCCCTTTGCAAGAGTAGACGAGCTATCACCGCACCCTGAAAAATTCCAAATTTTTGCTCTGACTTCTGTGTCAGAAGTGGCGACCGATATAGAATTGTAACCCCAGCCAAGAAACTGCTTTTAGCAGCGCCAATGCTCTGTAACAGAGTATGTATGGATATATACTGTATATATATATATATATATTATATATATATATATATATATACATTTTTTCTTTTTTAAGGCTATCTAGCTAATTGATTACATTGGCTCTGCCTATTAGGCATAAGCTCAACAGATATACAGCCCCTTGCATCTCTATATGATGTTACTGCAACCAATTCCAGGAAGAAAATTTAATTCTCAATTTTGATAGACAGTCCACCCCAAAGTGGCGGACATCCATGGACACAGCCTCTCTGCTTGAAAAAGTACAGTCTCCATGAGGCTGGGTCTGCACAGGCAAGGAGAGTTGAAGAGGGGACTTTTGGAAAGAAGATCGCTCTGTTTCTCTCATTCCTCATCTCTGGCTCTCTTCGTCTTTGGCTTTGGAAAGAAGATGTGGACACCACCTTACAATCCCTTGCTTTCACTCAATCACTCCGCCCATCCATCATTCCTGTTTCCTGAGCTTCACCCTCACTTGCACATCATTCATTCGTCCATATGGAAGTCCTCGCCTGCTTACCCCATTGTTTCATAAAAGTGTAGTATGTGTTCATAGTGGGTTTAAGATTGTTCTTTATTCTTCCTTGTGGATAAGTTTACACATCCCCACATCCATCTTTGTGTCTATTGACTCACATGGTTTGTTTCCGATTTGCACGTCCTACCACCTTTCTCCCCATACTCATTATAATGGACCCTTATAAAGGTAAGAAACATTTTCCATCATTCTGCTTCATGTGTGTGTGTTGCCCTCAAATTCAGTTAATTTGGGTAACTTAGGGAATGGTAAAGTTGTAGCTTGATTTCAATTGAACGCAGTAGTTAGACCTTTTCAGCCGTCCTTTTAACATAGGCTGTCTGAAGTTTCAATATGTAGCAATACTTATGCAACACGAGCAGATTTAGCAGCAAACAACTTTTGCTGGATGGAAATCAGTTGGAACCTATTATTACCCTGCCACTGAGGTGAACAGAGGTTATGTTTTCCCCTCTGCCTGTCTGTTTGTTGTTAACAGGATATCTCAAAAAGTTGTGATTGGATTTGGTGGGCAGGTTGGTGTATGACTAGGACGAATTGATTCCATTTTGGTGAAGATCCGGATCCGGATTCGGATCCTACGACTAGAATTTTTAAAGTGATTCTTCACCATTGAGATATAGGGCCAAAAACGATATATAGCACTAATATATCATGATATTTCAAAACATTGTGGACGAGTTATGACAAACTTGGTGGATGAGTTGGTTAGTTGACAAGAACAAGCCGATTCGATTTTTGTTTAAGGTCCGGATTCAGATCCAACCTATTCAGTGAAATACAAAACGTAAACTGTTCGCCGGTGAGGGTATGTGCCATACCGAGTACCATCTGGTTTCTCTTCTTTTGTCTGAACTTATTTCTGTCTGAAGTATATGTTTTCAATAATTATTATGATGGGATTTTTTGTTTTTTTTGTTTTTAGGTACATTTTGCAACCGCACCTGGGATGGTTGGTTGTGCTGGGAGACAACCCAGCTGGTGAGTTTCTGTGCAGAACTGCCCAGACTACTTCCCCGACTTTGATCAACAGGTTTCCTCTTTTCTTTCTTTTTTCCTTCTTTTTTGGGGATGTGGGAGTTGTTGTGTGCTCATACCCCTCACACCATTTCCCATATTAAAACTCATTTTAATAAACAAAGTTTACTCGAGATATGTTTAAAAAAAATTTATCTGAAGAAATTGCTTTACCTTTCTCATTCCTGTGTGCGAGGTGTAATTTGTTGTGCATTTGCCATGTTTAGTTTATCAAGCAATTAGATTGGTCTTTGGCACAAAGGCATTTGATTGCAGTTGTACACACATGCACACAAGGAAATATGGGCACTATTTTATGACAGGAATGAACTCTTCATCCTTAGATTCCTTGTTCGGAAAGTTTTTTTTTTTAATTATTATTTCGTATGCAGCCAGTGGTTGCTGGTGCATCATTGCTTGGAGCATGACGGTGCCGCTGATGCAGTGCCCATTACCAGTAAGCTGGAACTCATTTTGCCAGCTTCGGAAGGATGACGGTCTGAGTCAACCCACCTTGTGTTAATCCAATGACCCGATAGGAGTTTAACTCAAGATCCTAATATCTTATGCCACCACTTTCACCATTAGGCCAACACCAGGCTTGTTCGGAAGGTTCGGCCTTCTTATTAAGTGCTGTAGTAATATTGCTTTTTTATGGTCATCTCTACCGAAGTGACCTAATAAAGCCGGACCAAATGTCCGTCCGTCCGTACGTCGTCAACAATTTTTCTTTCCGATCTTGATGAAACTTAGTATGTGGGGGGTAGAGGTCGATGAGTGTTGCACAACGATATAACTTTTGTCCGGGTTCAAGGTCAGGGACGAGGTCACGTAAGTTATAAAATCGCCATTTTCAAAACCTATCTAGTCTGCCATTCTACAAAAGATATTCGGCAACTGTTTACTGATTATCGATAGTAAAAAATATATATCTTGTATCTAACCGGACATATTTTTGAATTTCCGTGCCCGTTTGGCCGCCACGTAACCTGGAAGATGGTCACAAAACACCTCCCGGTACAGAAGAAAACTTTTTACTTCCGATCTTGATGAAATTTGGTATGCTGGGGTAGAGGTCGATGAGTGAACCAACGACATATTTTTTTCCCGGATTCGAGGGTCAGGGTCAAGGTCACGAGGTCACGAAAGTTGTGAAAGTCGCCATTTTCAAAACCTATCTCGTCTGTCATTTTAGAGATATCTGGCAAGGTTCATCGATTATGATAGTAAAAAAACATTATAGAGATGACCGTCACCCCCACACGGGGGTAATTTTTTCGAGTATCCTATTCATTTTTGTAGAAACGTCTTCACTTGAGTATTCCATATTGTTGACTCAACAAGGAAAGGATCACTGACACAGTGGATTCTCAATAAGATATGATTGAGCAGATCAATTTGATAAGAAAATGCCACTTCCACACCACTCTCATTAAGATAAATTCAATAAGACAAGTTTGTAAAAAATTAATAACAACATTTTTACTGTACTTGACTTGATTTGACTCACCAGCTTATTTGGTCGACGATAGGACTAAACCTCCAGAAACGTTTCGGCAATCCATTTGAAGAGGCACAGACAATCTATTCATTTCAATGCTATTTGAGGCCATTACGCTGCAAATATCATTTTCAATTTAATCTCTCATCTGATCTTTGGTCTCCCTCTGATTCTTCCAGGACCTTCTCTCGATTGCCATTTTCGTAATTTTTGTCCACCAGTTGTCCGTTTTTTTTTCCCCTGCATGTCCAGCCCAGTTGCATTTCTGTTTGTGAATTGTGACAGAATATCAATAAATTTTCTTTTCTGTCTGATATATTTGTTTCTCTTCTTGTACCTTATGATTATGTCAAGTCAGCATCTTTCATGGCTCTTTACCTGGTCATCAATATTTCCTCGAACTCTCTTTGTTAGAGAAAATTTTCACTCCCATATGTCATTGCTAAACCTGGTATTGGCTTAGCAGTTTATGGTGGCTGCCTTGTGACCCTAGAGCCCTGAGTTCAAGCCCCTTCAACTGTTTGATTAACAGCATGTGGGGTTGACTCAGGCCTGTCATCCTTCCGGAGTCGGTGAAATGAGTACCAGTGTACCGGGCTAATAACCATTTGAGGACAAGGCGGAACCGAGAGTGACGTCAGAGAGCTGTGGAGTAAGGGCAGCAGGAGGATGCCATTAAAAACGGTTGAGCTGAAGAATCTACGTGTGGGCTGACTTTGCCACACAACAGAACTTGCATCGGAGTGGCGACCTATCCAGGACTGCACTCCTTGCCAATGAAACTTCCTCAGCAGCCCTATGTGCCTTTATGGCACGAAAGGAATGGTATTATTATTATTAGTATTATTAGTATTATTTTTATTATTATGTTATTGCTGGGAGAACACACTGACTGTCATTTTCCCTTTTCAGACACCAGGGTTGTTTTTTCGTGCCAGGTTGTTTCCATGACATTTTTTTACTTCCCAAATTCCACCCATCCCGCTCTAGTGCATATTTTCACTTCTTCAAAGTGATCCCGATCCATTTGTACGAGTTGTCCGAAGTAAATGCAATTTCTACTTTCTTCAATTTTGCAATGATCAACATAATCTCTCCCTTTTTGAATAGTCTTTGTCAACTTTATTTTTGTGTTTGCCACATTCTTTTTTCAGTCCGATCTTTGAACTCTCCAAATTGAGCTATTTCATCAACATTTTCAGTTCTTTGACATTGTTGAAATTAAAACAATGCCATTGTGAATCGTAGGTGATTTAGTCTTTCTACTTTGACATCTATTGCTTATTTTACCGATTCAGCAGTTGCACAGATCGTACAGCAAAATGCAGATCGTGTCTCACAATAGCTGAGACTGCACAACCTCTGAGCAACAATGATCAGGTCAGGTCAGGTATGGAGATGATGCGCCGGAGCAGCGCGTCACTGCGTCCACTTTCCGCCAGTACTCCAGGGGCCTCTGTCTGGCCAACTCCCAGGCAGAAGCCTGGCCCATCCCCATCTCCTTGAGATGCTGATCAACCTGCTGCAACCACGAGGCACGTGGTTGGCCCATTGGCCTCCTCCACTCATAAGGCTCCCTCGCTGAGAAATCTGGTGAGCAGAATCAGCGTCAGGAAAATGGGCCCCATGTCCACACAGCCACAGCTGTCACCCACGGACTATGCAGGTAACAAATCTCATTTGAGTCTCTCAGCAACCACTCAATGGACACAAAGTCTGACCAGCGATAGCCAAGCATTCTCCGAAGAGAGCTGGTACCAAAGGAATTAAGTCTCCATCTCAGATCCCTCATCAGAGTGCAAGTCTCACATCCGTAGAGCAAGACTGAAGCACCAAGGACTTGAAGACTCGGACCTTCATCCTCCTGCACAGGTACCGACAGCGCCACACCCCATGATCCAGTGAATCCATGACTCCCCAGGCCCGACCCAGACGTCATTTGACCTCTGGCTCACAGCCAGCAGAGATATGAATATCACTGCCAAGGTAAGTGAATCTCTCCGTGACCTCAACATCTTCACTATAAACAAGTACAGACAAGATAGCAGCACTCAGATGTCAATGAAAGCCTGGATCTTAGTTTTGACCCAGGAACCCGTAATCCCAGTGGCTCTGACTCCTCATTCAGCACCTCGAGGGCACCCAAAAGGATATCTAGTCTCCGCAAAGATGACTGCATCATCTGCGAAATCACGGTCAGAGATATTGACATTCCCAAACGATGCACCGCAGCTTGATGTCTCCAACATTCTCCCCAGAATCCAGTCCATTCAAGCGCTGAAAAGTGTGGGGGACCAGTACACACCCCTGATGAATTCCAGAACAACTGGAAATAAGTCGGAGATGGAATCATCACATATCGCATCACTTTCAGTACCAGAGTATAGTTCAGATATCACATTGACTGATAACATCATATTGACCACGAGCATTGGAATACCAAGTCCAGCGATGAGCCTGTGAGTGCTGCAACCATGATCCAGCCACCCTAAGTCATGACTTCTTGCAAAGTCAAGGAACTTAGTGCTATTCTGGTTCACAGTTCCAGACCCGTGGACCAACACATGTCTCATAACCATCCCTATCAGTCCAGTCAAGCCATTGAAATCCCCAAGACTAGAAAAGTATCTCACCCTGGGCACTGATCAACCACAGACTCGAGCATGGCATAGAATGCGTCCTTCACCGTGAGATCACTCGACTCAGTCGGAGCAGATACAGAGACCAGGGAAATGACACCCAAGGAATGATGAATCCTTCGTCTCAAAGTACGCTCATTGACTGGTGTTACCTAATTATCATTGGAGTCAGCTTATCGGACACAGTTGCAGCAACTCCTTGGGCATGGTAACCATCAGTGACCAGACAATAGTAGGTGTAACACCTGCCATGATCTCACCACTATCTGGACTCTGAACTCAGAAAGTGCTGCAATACAGATGTTCAAACGCTTGAGCTCAGATGATAAACAGAGATGGGTGATCATCCTCTCTTAGGGATAAGACATTTCAGGCACCCACCCGAAGGGACCGCCTCAGGTTAACCCAAGGAGATCGCCGTTTGGTGGAACAACACCTTAGCACCACTCTGCACACACCACCACAATCTGACCCAAGAAGTTTACCCTGTGCTTTTCCTCCTATCATCAAGGAATGGGGATCTCAAAGGCTTTGCCCCAATACCATCATCTGGTGAGCTTCTCTGCGCAGGGCAGCCGGCACAAAAGCAGCTCTCACGGAGTCAGTTATTTTTATTTTTTTTTGCATTTGTGGGCTTTGCAGAGTGAAGGGTTTACGGTGGCCGGAGTGCAAACTCTGTCACCAACCTCCGAAAGAAAAAGTAACCCAACTGCAGGAGGACGTCCGCAGACACAGTTGGGCACTAGATATGGATGGCTGTTGGCTCACGTGGAGTTCCTCCGCCCTTTGACAGGTTTTGTTTTTAATCCTACTGGGTGTCCATATCCATACACCCTCCTCACCAGGAAACCTGTGGGGGAGACAGTTTAGTTCGCCAACAACCCGACCATGAAACAGGTTAGTACAGGTATACATGGTACCTGTAGCAAGTCACAGATCTAATCTGGCCTAACATGACAATGATCATCTGCCACCCAACACATTGTCTCTGCCCTGTTGCACCACCAGACAGAGATGGAATGTAGTCGGCAATTCATCACTTGTTGACGGTTTAATCACTTGTTGGCGGTTTAATCACTTGTTAGCGAGTCATCTGTGACAGCATAGACAGAAATGCACACACCAAACAAGTTATGAAACTGGCCCGGTGGCTAGGGGTGTGTAGCATTGGGATTCTCATGTACGTACTACTTGTGAATGTCTGCAGTTGTAGAAGAACTCGGATAGAGTTTGGAACATCAAAGGGCTTATCTTGTGTAGCTTTTCTTTGTTGCTATATGCAGCTTCCTTCAGTTAGAAAAATCAGTAATCATTGGTGAGTCGCTTTTGCCTCGCCACTAACCAGTCCATCTCTTGTGACCCCATACACGTTCCTTCTCCTTCTCCTTCTCCTTCTCCCTCCTCGTCCAATATTCATACGACCATGCCTCGCTTGCAGGTGCTACACTCATGCCACTCATCTCACTCGCTTGCACGCTCACATCATCCCCCACGCCCAGGCCAATATGCATGGGTTGAGCGGTCTCAACCCCACAGCGTGGCAACGAACCGCATGCTGAGGGATACTGTTCACATATTGGCGGCATGGTTTCCACTGCTGGATCCACACCATGATTTCGGGCTTACATGCACACTTCCCTGGGGAGAGATCCACCCAGACTCTGTTAACTGTGCCTCCACCTTTCCGTTCACACCATGACCGTCAGTGTCATTTTACCTAATTGGTGTGGCTACACTGGCCACTAGCTCCACTCTGCAATCACGCTCACCACCAGCTCTCCAGCATGGATTCTTGCATCCATATCTCCCATGAGGCCACCTGCGCCCTGCACGTATTTGCCTCTGCACGTTCCTCAACCTCCTCCGCCAGAGCCTGCTGTAATTCCCGCTAAGCTCCTGGCCCTGGCTATCAATTCCTCCACTTTGATGCTCCTGCCATTTGTTTTATTTCTCCTGTCTCTGTTTTAATCTGCTCGATCTCTGTGTCCCATTTTATTTTACATTCACCCGACTTCCTCATTGGTGTTGTTCCAATTTTCCATCTGCTTCTGTCTGCACGATCTGTCCTTTCTCCCATGCCTTCTTTGCTAACTTCCCATTGACGGCGCCAGCTTAGCCTTTAGCTCCGTATGGCCGGCATCCTTTTTTGCACTCAGCCCTGTCACCACTAGCCTTCAGATCTGCTTGGACCACATCAATTTTTTTCACCAGCTCTACTCCCTACTGTCCTGTCTAGCCAGGCCAGCCTTCATTTCATCCTGACTAGCCATCATTTTGTTGAACATGATCATGCTGGTTGCAAATTGTTGGCTCATGTCCAGCTGTGGCATCACTGCCAAGCTGCTTCTGGGGTTTCAGGCATACTGGGCAGGGGAGATGAGTCCTCTACACCCTCTCATGGTTATTTCACCTCTATGTCCATTTGGGTTGCGCTGGCGCCTAACCAGCTTTGCCGCTCCTGGTTCTACTCGTTCTGGCTCAACATTATGGTGGTTTAGTTATATAATATACAAATTCCCTTACAAACTGAACCTGAGACTTCTTACTAATGCTTCCACTTTCTTTCATGCACATGTGAGGCATATAAAATAACACACTCACATGTGGACAATGCCTTGCGTTAACGAAAGCACAAGTTTTTTTTGTTTTTGTTTTTTCATTTTAAAAAATAATATTGATTCGAATTGCTCGAATTGTTTAATTTGCTGGATGGAGGCCTCAATGTCAAACATGAGATGCAGACGGCATCAGCCCACGTGTCTTAAAAACCTGCTCCTCTGCTCTTGCTCACCCTCTCTCTCTGTTCTATTCACCCTCTTCATTTGCTTAAGGTCATCTGCCATCTGCTTGGAAATCAACAAACATTACCGCCCTGCATAAAAAAGGTGCAAAACAAATCCCTGCAATACAGACCAATCAGCCTTCTCCTGATCATCAGCAAGGTTATGGAATCCTTTCATGGAAGAATTCTTTCATTCAAGCTTGTGGGTCTCACTATCTGCCATGATCTTTCCTGGGAAAGCCACATTTCCAACCTGGCCACCAAAGCCAGTCGCCGACTGGGAATCCTCCGTCGTGCAAAGTCCTCCTCGGCCCACCTGAGCTCCTAACCACATATAAAGCTTTCGTCACAGCCTGATGGAATACTGCTCTCCCCTCTGGGCTGGTGCTCCTGCCTCTCACCTTTCTCGGCTTCATGCTGTGGAAACCAAGGCATTTCAGATCATTGGTATCTCCTGCGGTGAGGCTGAGCCTTTGGGCCTCTCACTCTCTCACCGCAGGCAGATCGGTTGTCTTTCTGTCTTCTACATCTCCTCTCCGGTCTCGTCCCCCTGCTGTGTCAGCGATTTGTCCCCACCATATTTCTGCAGGGCACTCAAGGTCTGCCAGCAACCCCCTTCTGGTAAACTACCAAATCATGAATCACTGCTCATCTTCACTCTTTCATTCCTCTTTTTTCCCACCTTTGTAACAAACTCCCACACTGTCATCAATCTCAATCTTCCCTCCAGTCTTCAAAACAGATGTTCACCACCACCTCTTGTCTTCCCCCATCCAAAACCACGGTCTTTTCTACCCTCGTTGATCACCCCAAACCCACCTCCTTCAAATCCCTCTTCCTTCCGAAAGTTCCCTGTCGAATCAGTCCTGAAAGTCCTCCGGTGTCCATCTCGTGTTCCCTGCCCCATCCCTCTCCCTTCCACATATCTCCTCAAGTCTCTGTTCCCCACTGTTTTGTCCTTCCCGCTCCGCCCCTATTTTCTCTTGCTCCCTTGTTGTGTGTTGTGTGTTAGCTCTCATACGAGCCTCGACAATGTATACAAAAAAAAAAAAAATCAAATCTCTGACCATGCAAATAAAGATGGACAGAGAGTCTTCGTATCGTGTTGAGAGAGTTCCGAACTGCAGTTAAGTCCAACCTTGGGTGCTGTGCTGCTGAGAGGAGTTTTTGAGTTTTTGGCACAACTCTCAAGTTACCAGGACAGTTTGTAGTACCTAGTCATTTAATCATGACTTGGATCTGAACAACTATGTGCATAGATCACGGATGAACATGAGAAACTTGAAGCCTACACCTAACAGGCCACAGCACAGGCAAACCCAGACCAATTCGTACATTCAGAGTTGTACTCATGTTTTTGTGCGACATGATGCCGTGAGGAAGCCACTTCAACCCCTTGTATAATGGACCGTTTGAAGTCATCCACCATGCTGACAAGTTTTTAATTACTAATTACAATGGGAAACATGATACTGTCAGCACTGATAGGTTGAAGCCTGCTTATGTTGAACATGACCTGACTACTGCACATGCATCACCTGTAACCCCTCACTTGCAACCAGACCAGCAGCCGTTCCTCAAGTGCCAGCAACGAGGAAGACATGGTCTGCCGTCAAGTCCATTGGCTTGATGTTTTGTGCAGTTTTTTTTTTTTTTTACTTGAAACTTTGGGACTGTTCATTGTTTTACACCATTCTGATTGATCGCTTTTTCCAATGTTGACAAATTCTGGTTACGAGCGATCTTGAGGGGCTACTTGTGGTGTATTTTTCATCGGTGCCAATTTGTTAGTAGTTTTACATCATGAACTTTGTTCCATTCAATTGTCCAACGCCAGTAGTGTTTGCATGTTTTTTAAATCCGTTTTTTAACCAATCATTTTGTCCCACACTACTATCAGGCTCTTGGTCTTCCCCTCGGGAGACGAGCAGTGAGTAAGGCTTTAACGGAAGTGTGACGATGCTTTTCTGCCTGGCAGCTCGCTGTTTACACCGGAGTTGTGAAATAACGATGAAATGACTCACAGATTTGAGTTTCACTGGAGTTAACCAAAAGTTCATTGGAGTAAAACCGCGTTCGCAGCCCTATCTTCAGCAACGCATTTCCGAATTGAGTTACTGGTGATATGCCATTTCTTGCTTCTTATTGAACTTGTGACTGTATTCACTTGCACTCAAGCTTAACAGCTTATGGGACACCACTCAGACTGGACAAAGTCATAAACCTTTGGCGGTGAGTGTAAATCGATAACTCGATTTTTCTACAAGTCCTTAATTTACTCCATATCATCTGATGGAGGTATTATCCATCATCTCTCATCTGCACATGTACCAAGGAGATGCTTCACCACTGAAAGTGTCCTGGTAGGTCCTCCATTGCTGGCAGAACAATAGGTTTTCCCAGACTCAGTGTGTAACAGGAAGAGCATCCACTCTGGGTCTGGAAGGTCGGCAGTTCGAACACGGACTGTCATGCCAAAGAATTGTTTCATGGTACGTGCTGCCTCCACTTGACACTTTGCATTTAAAAGTATAGAGCATGGATAAACAACTATAAGTTGGCAAAAATTGCACAGGATTGATGGACCAATGACTCCTCAAGAGCTAAAGCTCCTTTGAAGGGAGCTATGTTCTTGTAACTTCAAACCCTCAATTTACACCAGCTCATTCCACAAAGGCATCATTATCATACATGTGCTTCTGGCTTTCGCCATAATCAGTGTGGAACAGATAACTCCCCTCTCCTCTTCTCTCCCTTTCCTCCTCAACTTCCCCTCTGATCCTTCACCTTTTTCATCTCTTCATCCCTTCTTCTCTGGCTCCCTTCTTAATCTTCTCATCATCATCATCATCCTCCTGCCCCCATCTCCCCACTCCTTCTTTTACTGCTCATTGTCCTCATATTCCACCTCCTCCTCCAGCTCCACCTCTGACATCTGACTCTCTTCCTCCTTCACCTTCCACTTCTCGATTTCCTCCTCTTCTCTTCTTCTTCCTCCTCCTCTTGTAATCCCTTCATGAGCTCTTCCTCCTCATCTTATTCCTCCTCATTATAAACATGCTGTTATTGTGAAATGAGACAAATGTACAATGTCGAATAATGTTTATAAGTTCATCAATTAATAAATTATTTATTTTTCAGAAAAGGTGACCAAAATCTGCAAAGTCAATGGACAGTGGTTTCGACATCCCACAAGTAAACGCGTCTGGTCCAATTACACACTCTGCAATGCAAATGTCGCCCAAAAATTTCAGGTTTGTGATCCTTCTTCAGTAGTTTTCTCAACATTTTGAGATTATTTTGAAAGAAAGTCTTTATTATCACATTGTGTATAATCAGGAATAGCTAGGAGAGAGAGAGAGAGACAGAGGACAGAGACAGAGACAGAGACAGACACGCAGTCCATAACATAAACAAGAGCTTTCAACAATGCAGTGCCCACACCAGGGTACATAGATTATATGTTAAATGAGCAAGCCTGTGTGGGCCTGAGACTCACCTTTTTCTTTGTTGTGGCTCTAATGTTTTTTTTTGTTCTTTGAGAATTATAAGAACGGGAAACTAAGGATCGAGAGCAGCACTCGTAGAGCACGTACCTCACCAGGCTGAACAGTTTACGAACAGAACAGGCCGCATCTGATCCAGACCTGAACCAAAATATAATTGGCTTGTTCTTGACACCTACCAAAGTCATCCATAAAGTTTTGTCACAACTCGTCCACAACATTTTATACATCATGCTACCATATTACATATCGTTTTTGGCCCTTCTCCAATGGTGAATCTTCACTTTAAAAACTAGTCTTGAGAGAAGACGAGAGAGGAAAAAAAAATAATCATAGAACACATTACCCACACTGTCTTGAGAAACAAGGATTGGGCGGGCTCTACAAGCGGCAAATTTGATTGGTTGTGATGACGTAAAATGCCGTAATGTTTTATCCAAGTGCTGCTAAACGGTTGGGTTTGAAAGTGTAAAAAAGACGATTGTGTTCTACAGTGTTCAAGCGTATAATTAAACGGAAATAAAATAACAATTTTAAAGTTCGTTAGAAAAAATTCTGGAAGTTTCCCGCCGTTGATGCAGTATCTTTTTCACCGCCTCATTTAACACGTCATATTAGTTATTGGTGCTTGTTGTTTGTGTCCTTTATGACATCCTTAAAACAGAATGTTTCTTGTTTGCAATGATTTTCATTTTGTTTGACTGCCGGACAAGCAGAGTAGAAAAATTATTTCACTCCTCTCTGCACGTGTGCGATCGGAACAAATTCAGAGCAAAGTACTGCTAAACTTCAGATTCGTTTTCCGATTCATGTTCAAAATATAACACTCAATTTAAATAAAACTTGTCCTCGATTATAAACTGATGTTTGAAGACAGGACAGACACAGACAGACAGAAGTTAACCAATTGCTTAACCCACATTTCACTCGACGCGCATGCGGTAACGAAGCTGTTAAACTGTATTAATGTAAAAAAGCAGAGAGAATGAACTACTGAAGGTTGGTTAAGAGTGGTTCCATCTGATGAATGTCATTAACATTATTTTTGCCCAGATCGTGAGCCAAAATATGAGGCCTATAATATATGATTGCCTCTACATTCTGCACTAATGCATGAATGTTTCGATTACTTTTACAGAACAGTGTGTATTTTATGCACGATATGGGTTGCTTTGCTTGTTCCACTCGGACACATGATAAGGAGACTTTCTCATTTTCTCCACTGTCTGTCTGTCTGTCTGTTTGTGGGTTGGCAAATTTTTGTTTTTTAATTTTTTAATTTTTTGCACCAGTCCCACATTGGAGTTTCATAAAATTTGGTCGACTGAAAAGGTCTACATAGGCCAATTGGCCAATTTCAGCCAAATTTTTGAAATCCTAAATTTCATCCGATTGACTTGAAATTTGAACAGGATTTGCATATCAGGTCAGTGAATTCAACCACCTATTACTTTTGAGGTTATCGTAGGACAAAAGGTCAACATAGTCCATAATGTCAACCCAAAATAGGCCAAATTTTTAATTGTTTCCAAAATCCTCCATTTTTATCTGATTGACCTGAAATTTGAAGACAATTTCATATCAGGTCGCTGAATTCAACCACCTATTAATTTTGAGATCAACTTAGGCCAAAAGCCAAATTGGGCCAAATTTTCTAAATCCTCAATTCTCATCCGATTGACTTGAAATTTGAAGACCATTTGCATATGAGGTCGCTGAACTCAACCACCTATTAATTTTGAGGTCAACATGACAAAAGGTTAACATGGGCCGAATTTCTAAAATCTTCAATTTTAATCCAATTAACTTGAAATTTGAACAGCATTTGCATATCAGGTCACTGAATTCAACCACCTACTAATTTTGAGGTAAGCATAGGCCAAAAGGTCTACATAGACCAATCGGACAATTTGGGCCAAATTTTCTAAAATGTTCAATTTTTATCTGATTGACTTGAAATTTGAAGAGCATTTTCATGTCAGGTCACTGAATTCAAACACCATTTAAAAAAAATGATATTTAATAGGCCAAAATTAATATTAATAGGCCAAAAATTAATATTAATAGGCCAAAAGGTCAAAATAGGCCAAAAGTCCAATTTGGGCCAAATTTTCTAAAATGCTCATTTTTATCTGATTGACTTGAAATTTGAAGAGCTTTTCATGTCAGGTCACTGAATTCAAACACCATTTAAAAAAAATGATAATTAATAGGCCAATTTAAATAGGCCAAAAATTAATATTAATAGGCCAAAAGGTCAAAATAGGCCAAAAGTCCAATTTGGGCCAAATTTTCTAAATCCTCAATTTTAATCCGATTGAGTTGAAATTTGAAAATATTTACATATCAGGTCACTGAATTCAACCACCTATTATTTTTGTGGTCGCCACAGGTGAAAAGGTCACATAGGCCATATTTCTAAAATCCTCAATTTTAACCCAATTAACTTGAAATTTGAAGAGCATTTACACATCAGGTCATTGAATTCAACCACCTATTAATTTTGAGTTAAACATGGGCCAAAAGATCAAAATAGGCAAAAAGGCAATTTGGGCCAAATTTTCTAAATCTCAATTTATCCGATTGAGTTGAAATTTGAAAATATTTACATATCAGGTCACTGAATTCAACCACCTATTATTTTTGTGGTCAGCACAGTCGAAAAGTCAACATAGGCCAAATTTCTAAAATCCTCAATTTTAACCCAATTAACTTGAAATTTGAAGAGCATTTACATATCAGGTCACTGATTCAACCACCTATTATTTTTGTTGTCACCACAGTCGAAAAGGTTCAACATAGGCCAAATTTCTAAAATGCTCAATTTTAACCCAATTAACTTGAAATTTGAAGAGCATTTACATATCAGGCATTGAATTCAACCACCTATTAATTTTGAGTTAAACATGGGCTAAAAGATCAAAATAGGCAAAAAGGACAATTTGGGCCAAATTTTCTAAATCCTCAATTTTAATCCGATTGAGTTGAATTTGAAAATATTTACATATCAGTTCACTGAATTCACCACTATTATTTTTGTGGTCATGACAGGCGAAAAGATCAACATAGGCCAAATTTCTAAAAATGTAAATATTTTTCAAATTTCAACTCAATCGGATTAAAATTGAGGATTTAGAAAATTTGGCCCAAATTGTCCTTTTTGCCTATTTTGATCTTTTAGCCCATGTTTAACTCAAAATTAATAGGTGGTTGAATGCATTTTAAGAATTTGGCCTATGTTGAACCTTTTCGACTGTGGTGACAACAAAAATAATAGGTGGTTGAATTCAGTGACCTGATATGTAAATGCTCTTCAAATTTCAAGTTAATTGGGTTAAAATTGAGGATTTTAGAAAATTTGGCCTATGTTGACCTTTTCGACTGTGCTGACCACAAAAATAATAGGTGGTTGAATTCAGTGACCTGATATGTAAATATTTTCAAATTTCAACTCAATCGGATTAAATTGAAGATTTAGAAAATTTGGCCCAAATTGGCCTTTTTGCCTATTTTGATCTTTTGGCCCATGTTTAACCTCAAAATTAATAGGTGGTTGAATTCAATGACCTGATTGTAAATGCTCTTCAAATTTCAAGTTAATTGGGTTAAAATTGAGGATTTTAGAAATATGGCCTATGTGACCTTTTCACCTGTGGCGACCACAAAATAATAGGTGGTTGAATTCAGTGACCTGATATGTAAATATTTTCAAATTTCAACTCAATCGATTAAAATTGAGGATTTAGAAAATTTGGCCCAAATTGGACTTTTGGCCTATTTTGACCTTTTGGCCTATTAATATTAATTTTTGGCCTATTTAAATTGGCCTATTAATTATCATTTTTTTTTAAATGGTGTTTGAATTCAGTGACCTGACATGAAAAGCTCTTCAAATTTCAAGTCAATCAGATAAAAATGAGCATTTTAGAAAATTTGGCCCAAATTGGACTTTTGGCCTATTTTGACCTTTTGGCCTATTAATATTAATTTTTGGCCTATTAATATTAATTTTGGCCTATTAAATATCATTTTTTTTAAATGGTGTTTGAATTCAGTGCCCTGACATGAAAATGCTCTTCAAATTTCAAGTCAATCAATGGTGTTTGAATTCAGTGACCTGACATGAAAATGCTCTTCAAATTTCAAGTCAATCAGATAAAAATTGAACATTTTAGAAAATTTGGCCCAAATTGTCCGATTGGTCTATGTAGACCTTTTGGCCTATGCTTACCTCAAAATTAGTAGGTGGTTGAATTCAGTGACCTGATATGCAAATGCTGTTCAAATTTCAAGTTAATTGGATTAAAATTGAAGATTTTAGAAATTCGGCCCATGTTAACCT
>CM068956.1:25354956-25387793 GCA_035128595.1 Eptatretus atami | reverse complement strand
TCCACCAAGTTTTGTCATAACTCGTCCACAATGTTTTGAAATATCATGATATATATAGTGCTATATATCGTTTTTGGCCCTATATCTCAATGGTGAAGAATCACTTTAAAAATTCTAGTCGTAGGATCCGAATCCGGATCCGGATCTTCACCAAAATGGAATCAATTCGTCCTAGTCATACACCCAACCTGCCCACCAAATCCAATCCACAACTTTTTGAGATATCCTGTTAACAGACAAACAGACAGGCAGAGGGGAAAACATAACCTCTGTTCACCTTCAGTGGCAGAGGTAATAATAGGTTCCAACTGATTTCCATCCAGCAAAAGTTGTTTGCTGCTAAATCTGCTCGTGTTGCATAAGTATTGCTACATATTGAAACTTCAGACAGCCTATGTTAAAATGGACGGCTGAAAGGTCTAACTACTGCGTTCAATTGAAATCAAGCTACAACTTTACCATTCCCTAAGGTTACCCAAATTAACTGAATTTGAGGGCAACACACACATGAAGCAGAATGATGGAAAATGTTTCTTACCTTTATAAGGGTCCATTTATAATGAGTATGGGGAGAAAGGTGGATAGGACGTGCAAATCGGAACAAACCATGTGAGTCAATAGACACAAAGATGGATGTGGGGATGTGTAAACTTATCCACAAGGAAGAATAAAGAACAATCTTAAACCCACTATGAACCACATACTACACTTTTATGAAACAATGGGGTAAGCAGGCGAGGACTTCCATATGGCACGATGAATGATGTGCAAGGTGAGGGTGAAGCTCAGGAACAGGAATGATGGATGGCGGAGTGATTGAGTGAAAGCAAGGGATTGTAAGGTGGTGTCCACATCTTCTTTCCAAAGCCAAAGACGAAGAGAGCCAGAGATGAGGAATGAGAGAAACAGAGCGATCTTCTTTCCAAAAGTCCCTCTTCAACTCTCCTTGCCTGTGCAGACCCAGCCCTCATGGAGACTGTACTTTTTCAAGCAGAGAGGCTGTGTCCATGGATGTCCCCACTTTGGGGTGGACTGGTCTATCAAATTGAGAATTAAATTTTCTTCCTGGAATTGGTTGCAGTAACATCATATAGAGATGCAAGGGGCTGTATATCTGTTGAGCTTATGCCTAATAGGCAGAGCCAATGTAATCAATTAGCTAGAATAGCCTTAAAATGAAAAAATGTATATATATATATATATATATATATATATATATATATATACAGTATATATCCATACATACTCTGTTACAGAGCATTGGCGCTGCTAAAAGCAGTTTCTTGGCTGGGGTTACAATTCTATATCGGTCGCCACTCTGACACAGAAAGTCAGAGCAAAAATTTGGAATTTTTCAGGGTGCGGGTGATAGCTCGTCTACTCTTTGCAAAGGGCACAGTGGGATCTTTAATTTCCACCAACTAATGCTTGCAGATGGGACGCCCAGTTTAACGTCCATCCGATGGACGTCGATGCATCGCCCTGCCTATTAAACACCAGGATGACGGTTTGTAATTGGACCGAGCATCGAACACAGGCGAGACAGCTCAGAGGTGAGTGTGCCTACGTCTTGGCCACAGATAAATAAAAAATCGTTTGGTACCACAAAGTCTCAAAATTGCTGAGAAAAGAAGAGATGCATGAAAGCTTTTCATCTTGCATTCATCAGGAAGATTGCAAGGAAAGTGGAAATAAAGATCAAAGTAATTTATGCTCATATATGGTCACCGATTGCTTCACGTGGATGACAATGATTGCCATCGATGCTCATCATGGCTTTGAAACACAGAATGAACTGGATAACTGCAGACTTGCTTTAGTGCTGCAATTGTCTCAAAACAAGTGAAGCATTTGTCCAAATTATTTTTGCTTGCAGAGAATGGGACTTTGTATGTGCATGAATGTGCAATGGCTTTGAGCATCCGTCGATGTGCTGTACTGCATGCTCGGGCCATGATCTAAAACCAATCCACGCGATAGTTTTCAGTGCACTCTGTATTATCCGTAAAATGCTGTCCCATCGCAGAGTCACAGCTTTGATTGAGCATTTAGTTGGATTCTTGCACACACTGGCTGGTTGTACACGAGCTGTAGCTTAACTACGATGAATTGCTAATGGAACATGCTGCTCGATTCATTCATCCAATCTTTGAGATGGGCCTATGACCACACCGGGTATGAAACAGTATTACAAAAAACTGAATCCTCTACGGATCCCAAATCAATCCGATTAGTGCACGACAAAATGGTGGCAAGAGGCGGAAACCCATTCCTTAAAAGATAAATAAATAATATATTGCACAAGACACGGTTGGAACACAAATCCTGGACATGAAAAAATACACAAGGCAGCCACCTATTTTCCATCTCGGCAACACACAAACACACACATACACACACACACATATTATTATTTAATTTGTCAGATATCGTAGATATAGAGCATTGCTTTTCATAAGTACAATTATAGTGTTCATCTAAAGCCACCCTGAAGATGTTGTGGTTCAACTGGAGTGTGGAATGGCATCACATACAGAAGAGAACAGAACAAGAACACGTAAACATTAATATGACAGCAATGGAACAGACTGAGAGAAAATAATAAAAAAAATAAAAAAATGAAACTTTGAAATTTCAGGAAAAACCAAGATTAGTTTAGTGAGAACAAAAAAATAGTAAGTAATCAAGATTGTGGACGAAAAGTGCAGAACCCACTTTCTAATGCTGGACGACGCATCACAGACGGTAGCATTTCAGCAGCGCTGCCATCAAAACTAACGTGAACTCAAAAAGTGATGAAGGACCACTCATACACAGCAAGGAAGGCAAGTGACAGGAACTTAGCAAAATGTACCATAACAGTTGCACTCAGAACAGCAGAGGGCGATCAGTTACTTCCAAACAAAGGTGGTGGAAATACCTCAGTGCCCTCTTCAACGGATTGCCGAAGCGAGTTCCCGATGGAAATTGGGCAATTCAAAGTTCGTCATGTTATGGACACAATCCTGACAAATGAAGAAGTATTTGAGGCCATTAAAGTGTTGAAAACTTTACATTTCAAAATCATCTAGGAACAGCACAAGGTTCTACAAGAGCTGAAGGATAGAAACCCATATACCAAGAGAGAGAAATCCCAGAGTGACTGTAGCAACGACAGAGGAGTTTCATGTTTATTACTGGGAAGGTTATCTTGCATGGTCATTGAATCACCTGCTCTCTGGAATTACAGGCTTTGTCTTTCCTGAATTATGGTGTGGCTTCAACACTGGCTGGTGAATAATCAACGTGAAAGAATCACGAAAAATATCGCAAACAGCAACGATATCTCGAGATATACTGATGGTATAGAAAGTGAAGTCTAAGAGGACACTTAAAGTGCCGATGCCCACACAAGATGGTCAACTTTATACACCAACATTGCTCACCTCCACTCATTTGTTCCTCTTTTTTCCTCACCTGTGGAACCAACTTCCACATCCTCTTCAATCTCACCCTTCCCTTCCGGTCTTCAAGACAGCTGGTCACCACCATCTCAGATCATCCCCAATCCAATCCAGAGCCATAATCTTTTATACATTAGGTAAGCCATCCCACTCCGTCCTCCTTCCAAATTTTCAGTTTTCCCTCCCGAGAGTTTCCTTCTGTATCCATCTTGTCCCCGTGCATCCTCTCCTGCTCCCATTCCTCCCTAGACCCATTGATTGTCCACCTCCATTTGTCTTGGCCTTCGGCTCTGTTGTTGGTATCCCCCCCTCTCTCTCTCTCTCTCTGCTGTTTTTTTTGTCCTGTTACGTCTTGGTCCATTCAGTGTACCTGTACTAGCTCTTCCATGAGCCTCGACTATGTATTAAAAAACAAAAAACATTGTATGTAACGTCATTGTCATGTGACTACGTGCCAATGGAGAAATTTCAGAGGGATTCAGAATAGATGATGTGTGAAACAGACGTGTGTTATTGCTGAGCTAACGTTCTGATATTCCTTTGTCACCATGTTATCCGAAGCCATGAAGGATATGGGTGGTATAGTACACATACTTTTTTGTTCTGGACATATCTTCAACCTTGCTAAGTAACTTTTTCAAATTAAAACTTGAGAAGCCCTATTCCAGGAGTTGTATTCATCTGATGAAGACACCCTCGTGGCACATGCAGAAGCTGACTTGCGAGTAGGGGAGAGGGCGGTAAGTTGAGCCACCCCTGACTCGAAGTGCCATGATGGAGAGCGCTGAAAGATGGTGCCATCTATTCTGAACAGGTCACATAGTTTGCTCGTTGATGTAAGTAAAAAGCAGTTTCCGACGAAGGAGAAACATGCAGTGAAGAAAATCCATAGGAGGTGGCTCAACTTACCCAATGGCTCAACTTACACCCCTCTCCCCTAATGATTGATAACTTCACTCAATCATTGAGAAGTTTGAGAAAGGCATCGATCACATGCTGGTCACGAATCCTTACACTGCACGATGAATCATAATCAAGGGGACTGCCATTTTTCATTTACAAGACGAAGCTCATGGGAGAGCAACGTTAATGTATAGTACATTGATGTCTTCATTGATGAGGTAATCCTTCAAGAACGAAGTGTCAATGAATAAGCTTCTGTGTATGGATATTTATATGACCAGGAAAGGAATCAGCACGTCATTTGCCTCCACACAAATCTGTAGCTCAACAGAGATGTTGTTTGGGAACTGATAGGTCTCCGAATCCTGGACATGTAATCATCACCATATTTCTGCTCCTAAGTGCTTCCACAAGTGTCACCTTTGCTTAATCTTGGCAGCAAGTGGCAGGATGACACCATGAAATTGTGATATTCTGTAGTTCACTGCCACAAACAGCATTGAGGAAATATTAATTAACAACCAGCTACACTGGGCCAGTCATGCAAGCCAAAAAGGGAATGAGTGCATACCCATGCTACTAATAGATGGGTAACTCACCCATAGCAAATCTACTGAGGACAATCAGTGAAAGCTCTTTATGGAAACACTAAAAACGAGAACGTCACTCGGTGGAGTGCATACCTCAACCAGGCTGAACAGTTTATGTTTTGTCTCACAATGATAGGTCAGATCTACATCTTGGCCTTAACCCTTTGAACCCTTGAGGCCGTTGTACCAGCCGCTATTCAAACCTCCATATACCTGAGCGGTCAGATTTTTCACCAGGGTGGGGGAGCCAAAAGTCCAAGGAGCTCAGGGTTCAAAAGGTTCACCAAAATATAATCACCTTGCTCTTTTCATCTACCCAACTCATCCACCAAGTTTAGTCCGAATCCGTCCACAACTTTTTGAAATATCGTTCTATATATCGGTTTAGCCTGATCCCTCGATGGTGAAGAATCGCTTAAAAAATTCCAGTAGTCGGATCCGGATCCGGATCTTCAGCAAAATCGAATCAGTTCGTCCTTGTCACACACCGAACCTGTCCACAAAATTTCATCCGGATCCGTGCACAACTTTTTGAGATAACCAGTACACAATCAAACAGACAGACAGATAGGGGTGAAAACCTGACCTCCGTCCACTGGTGACGGAAGTAACAACTTGAAGATCCGGAAACCCAGATGCATTTGACGATAAATAATTGACTCAGCATTAACAGAAATGTAACTGGATCATAAGGCAGGAAATAAATGAGTTTGAGATAGCCAGAAAATGGTAGGAAAGGAAAAAAATCCCTTGCATAGTGACAAAAAACAGTGGCCACAACACCAAAGCCAACCTCAACCACAGAAAATCCAAACAACCACTTCAATCTCCAGAGCTGTGATATTCCTTTGGCTGAAGGATTTGAATCCTCAGTCACACGTGGTCAACAAGTTTCGATCAACACCAATGTAATCAACGATAATTGAGTGTACTATGACGATCGTGCCCAATCGTTTCTCTTGAGTTCTATCAGAGTGACATATCAAGCAGCTCATGTCATGCTACATGCCATCCCATGATACTGTTATGGTTTTGGAAAACTTTCCCCAGGGGGAGAGCATAGATGGACACGTGGGTAACTCGAGGATCAGTTATTTCGTTCGTCTTCGTAGAGATAATCCTTGGTCCCTTGCCAAAGGGCTGTTTGGGGGACATGTGTTGGCGAGGCTGTGTTTGTCCCATGTAATGTCTTCCCCCCTCCCCTTCTGTTACTTTCAATCACCCCATCCATTACCCCCATCGGCCCGTTTCAATGGTCCACTAATAATCTCCCCTCCATCAAACATCGTTTCAAAAGTCCCTCCTTCAACCCATCGGTCTTGCGTTCACAATCCCTTGGCCGTTTGGTCATCCCTCGGCCGTGCGGGGTTCAATTCGGTGTTCCCTCCATCCGCAGATTGTTTGATAACCCATCGGGTGCTCTCGCGTGCATGTTCGTGGCACTTGGTGCTCGGCATGACCTGCGGAGCACGGCACTTCTCATGCGTGTGGTACAGTGCAAAACAGTGCGAGTGGATGTTTTGCACATGAGGGAGAGAGCTGGGGGGGGCTCTCTTTTCCACTTTGGGCGCATGAGGGGCGGGGCAGGGGCTTCATTGAAACTTCCCTCAGAATGGTGTGATAATTTCCACAAGTCATGCACCCGCCCCCATCGGCTGCGGACCAATGGGAGTGGGGAAAGGCTTGTGGGAGGAGGGGAAGAAAGCTTATGTGAAGAAGAAGCAGAAGGGCGAAGAGAAGGACTTGTGACGAGGTCACGTGAGCAAGGACGAAAAGCGCTCCTGAGCAGAAGGCTCAGAAAGTAGAAAGGGAAGAAGCAAAGGACAGAAACCAGAATTGAGGGCAGAAAGCAGATGCAGACGGCTGAGGGAAGCAGAAAGGAGACACGAACAGAACAAGCTCACCTGAGACTGAAGACTGACAGACTGAGAAGGCTCGTGAGGGAAGGACCAAAAACGTGTTAGGGGAAAAGAAAGGAAAGCTTCACGAGCAGTTGGTGTCGAGCTTCTGTGGAAAAAGAACCCCCCTTCCATGAGCGTCATCCTGCCCTCTCAAATCTCAATCCGATCAGCCACGAAGGACGAGGACGGTGAACGGCGGCATCTCATCAACGGGGATCTGAGGAGGAAGAATCTGAGGCAGAGGAGAGCGAATCGCACATTTAGCTCGCACATCTGGGATGTCAGAGAGGACTCGCCTACTGGGTCTGGGCACCTGAGGGATGCGGCTGCGTGTCCCCATCGCTTCACATCGCTACTGCCCATCTTCCTCATCCATTTTCCTCTGCATTGTCCTGTATATTTGTGTGAGATGAGGGAGAGATGGAAAGACTGCTTTACTTTTCTCCATTCATTACTTTTATTTTATTTTCAAGTCCTTCTTGTTTTATTCTTTGCCCTGAGTGAATGATGGTCTTTTGTTAAAGTGAGATTGAAGAAGAATATGTGTTCTGGGTAAATCTGCTTTTGTGTGTCTTTTTGCTTTCGTGCTTATAAATACTTGCTTTTTAATGATTGGTTGTTTGTGTGTTTGGAATAAATAATTATCTGTTGTTATTTTCAATCTGTCTCGGTTGTCTTTTCCTTTATTGGTCCGATGCAGTGCACAAGTAAGGTTATATGGGACGTTCTAGCCCAATAATTTGCTTTGTCAGCTTGCACACAATCACTTTAATGCTCAGCAGTAATCCGAGTGTACGCTGAGGGCAATGACCCCGATTAGCCGGCCATCCACAGGTAAGGTATCACGCAAAATCGTGTAACCCTGCCCAGATTGGCCGTGCCAATCGGTGTTCGTGGTTACTTAGCAATCTGCCAGTGCACGGAGTTATCTGTGCCCGGCGGCCTCGGGACCAGGCGTTCGGGGGGACCAAGTGCTTTCCCTCGTTGCAAGCATCGAACCCTGGATCCGCGACAGTATATAGTATTGTGACTAACCGAGAATCTCGATATTAGTGAATAAAAGTAGGTGTATGCAAGCAAATATCCACAAATGTGCATATTTTAAGACGAACAATCTTCCTGTGTCTGTGCTGGAGGGAATAAAGATCTCCATAGGCTACTACCATTAACCACAGCTCATAAAGCGCTGTGGCAAATTTTGGGAGAGAGAAACTCCCAAAATCGAGATTCACCGCTCAGTGTGCGATGTTCACGTGGATTTTGTGACATATTTTGTGAATTTGTCATCAACTATCTTCTGTGATTAAAAATTGATTTCTCTTTTCTGCTTTCAATTATATTGGTGTGTCCATGCCGATTAACACCGACGCTGGACGGATGAACCAAAACTGGCTTTACTCCCTTAGACACGTCCGATTAATGGCGGCTTTGTGTGCGCACATGAATCGCGTAAGCACACAAGGCTCTTAGCTCTTTAGAACAGCGGTTCATTCCCGAACAAATATCAGGGATGGTGAACAAAATGGTGGGGACACGGCGGGTTGAGGGGGGGCAAACTGAAAAAAAACAAGCTCAAATGAGCTGAGATCCTCGTCCTCTTAATGATGACGTCATAAAAACGAATATGACGTCATTGTGATGTATCAGGTTTGCGATAAATTATCTGTGCTAATGCCCGGCTTGATTCCCGCAAACAAAATTCAAACAGCTTGCCTAGTTTCGGAGATAATGGTAGAGGTGATTTCCATTAGCGGCGATATTATGACGTAAACTTTTTTTCTAGAAGAATTTCCAAATCGGAGATGGTTACTGCCTGCGCCTGGGCTTTCTGCATATACATGGCAAGTTTCACGAAGATCCGATGAAAACTCTGGGTTGTGAAACAAAAATGTCAAAAAATAGGAATGACGTCATAAAAATTGATATGACGTCATAGTGATGTATCATATGTGCGGTAATTCATCTCTGCTAATGCCCTGTTCGATTCCCGCAAACAGAATTCAAAAGCTTGCCTAGTTTCGGAGATAATTTTTAGGCGATTTCCATTAGCGGAGATATTTTGACATCATAACTTTTTTTCTAGGAGGAATTTTCAAAATCGGAGATGTTACTCTCTGCGCAGGGTATTTTACATATATACGCAAGTTTCAGGAAGTTTCGATGAAAACTGTAGGCTGTGATAACAAGAAAAAGTCCACAAGAAGAAGATGAAGAACAACAACGTGAGTAAGACTTGGAGATCCTCCACGAGGATCGAATAAAAAATTCTATACAAGATAATAAAATCTAAGGTGCATCACACACCAGACTCGTTCATGGAAGTGGAGGGAAATGAGAAACCCAGGTGAGGCCTTAGCTGCTGTAGAGACGTCGAAGCAGGCACGACGAACAGGCGATGAAGCACACCGGCAAGACGACGAACAGGCGAGTAGGAATGACGAAGCACATGGACAGGGAAAAGGCAGGAACAGGGAGGAGGCAGAAGACGAACAGGCAGGACGTTGAAGCAGGGAGACGAGCACAGAACACTTCTCCTCAGGTGAGGCAACCTTTTCTGCTCTCCTCCTTTAAGCTGAGCCCAATTCTCGTGAGACCCAAAGGACCCGGAGCCTTAGAAACTCCTCCCCTCACTTTCTCGACAACACCGCCCCTCACGAGCTGATTCAAGCTCCTCCCCTCTCTTTTTCTGAGGACACCATTCCTCAAAAACGACTTCTCTTGCTTTCCTGGATATTTGCCAAGGTCCCACCGAGGCGCCTCATCCGGGGATATCACGAGAGGTTGTATGTATGGTTTCCTTAACCTTAAATCCTAATTAATTATTACAATGCACCACCTTCCGTATGGTGCACAATCAAACAAGGCAATCCTTAAGCTAGGTTTCCCTGCTTATTACATCGAGATGGGCTAACTGCACCGTACATGCACCGTACTAATCTCTACATTTCTATCTGTTCTCAGGTAATATCGATACCACCCCTACAAACATAATATATTTCTTTTGTGGCATATTTAACAGACCAGTACACCCAAGGGTCATGTTATTATCCTCTCTGGGGTTATTATACATAATAGTTACAGTTGAGATTTAGTCTCGAGCCTCAAGAATGTCAGGTTTCTCCTATCAGTGCAGTGTAAACAGCAGTAGTGGCTGTTTAAAAGGTATCGTATGTATTTGTGGTTATAATGTTTTACTTGTGTTGCGAATTCGCGCCCGCTGGCGTGCGATCGGCCACGTGACTCGAATCGCGACCGCCTCGCCCACCGGACGGACAATTCAGTCGTGACCCTCTCGACTAACGCCGGGAGCCAGTCACGGGTGGGGGTTTAACCTACCACAACCCAGTCCGCATTCCACCCGTGCGAGGTAGGGTGAATCGCCGAAAGTCGATATACCTAAGTACTCGCACGGGTAACCTACCGAGGGGTTGTACCACGCCACAGGTCGACTTCGGACACGAACCGCTTAAGCGGCTCGTTCCGTGCTACAGGGATAACACGAGCGGAGTATCGTCGACCTTGACGGTTCCAATTATATCGGGGCTCGTGCGCCCATCGAACCCTTTACGTGAAGCAGGAGACCCAAGAGGAAAGGATGCAGCGAAACGGGAACAATTCAACAAGCAAGCATTTTATTACACGCACACAGATAGCACACATATACAGCATGTATTTACAGCAAGATGCACATATAAAAGCAAGGAAGAAAAGAAACAATGACGCAGCTCTACAACCGACTAACGCGAACACTCGGCAACACATTATACAGTTTTACTCTCGACACGGCACCACACACACACATTTACACAAAACCCAAAGAAATGGAAGTCGCGACTTCCCTGAGCGCGTCGAGTCCTTGGCGACCGTAACTCCGTGCTCCGTCGCCTTCGCCATCCCTTTCGACCGACGACTCCTCTCAGCTCCACACAGACGCGAGGAAAACCAGGGAACTTCACTCCACTCGAAGGGAAAAGAAACCGCGCGAGATCCTTCCACCCCTTCCGTGTCCGTCCTTATATCGGGGCCCCGCCCTCCACTCCGCCCCGTTTTCGGCTCCACCCTCCTTCCAGAACATGCTGGAACTTCCAGAAGGGGTGGTCTTCCGGCCAATCGGTGACGCTCGCACCGCCGTGGATTTCTCCTCTTCCTCGCAGGGTGTAATCCACCGCGACGGCGCCATTCGTTCGGGGGAGGGGGGAACGGGGCCGCCTGCTTTCCTCGAGGCCAGGCCTCTGGCAACCGTGTGCCGAGTCGAACGCGGTGGTTGTTGAGTGCTGCGTGGTTGGCGTTGTTGTAGTGGTGCGTGGTTGGCGTTGTTGTAGTGGGTGCGTGGTTGGCGTTGTTGTAGTGGTGGCGTGGTTGGGGTTGAGATGTGGTTGGTTCGAAAATAACGAAAGAACAGAAAAACGACTAACTCAAGGATCGCAGCCCGAATGAATCACATAATTCCCTCTAAACAACGGGTTTGGGGCTAACTATACATGTACTTCAGAAATACCTCACCTACGGGACCTGAATGGTGGTTGCGAATTTCAGCCGTAACAATATATTTCTTTTGTGGCATATTTAACAGACCAGTACACCAAGGGTCATGTTATTATCCTCTCTGTGGGTATATACTATACATAGATTACAGTTGAGATTTAGTCTCGGCCTCAAGAATGTCAGGTTTCCTCCCTATCAGTGTCAGTGTTTAACAGCAGTAGTGGCTGTTTAAAAGGTAATCGTATGTATTTGTGGTTTATAATGTTTTACTTGTGATAGGGGTGCCCCACTTCTGCTTCTTCATGTGCAGCCTGTGGCTGCTGGTTGCATCATGGGTTGAGGGCGCAGCTATGCCACTGATGCAATGTCCTATATTACCAGTACACTGGTGCTCATTTCGCTGACCTCGGAAGGATGACAGGCTGAATCAACCTCACCTGGTATTAATTCAATGGCAACAGGGGCTCAAACACAGGACCCTAAGTTCCTAAGCCAGCCACCCTAACAACTAAGCCAACACGAAACGCCATGATAAGCTACTTATACATGTTAAAACGACATTAATTAACACAGAAAAAAACCCCTTGGGGAGAGGGGAGATTATTAGTATTAACATTGTTTTGTAATATAATTAATATTATGCTATTATCATTACTTCCACCATGGAAGATGGATGGAGGTTATGTTTTCAGCCCTGTCTGTCTGTTTGTTAACAGGATATCTCAAAAAGTTGCAGACTAATTCAGACGAAATTTGGTGGAGAGTTTGGGTATGTGACAGGGATTAATTGATTAGATTTTGGTGAAGATCCGGATCTGGATCCGAGAATTTTTAAAGTGATTTTTCACCATTGATAGGAAGAAAGCGACATGTACCAGGATGTATCAAAAAGTTGTCGATGTATTCAGACGAAACTTGTTGGATGAGTTGGTTAGGTGACTAGAACAAGCCGATTAAATTTTAGTTCAGGTCCGAATCCAGATCCGGCCTAACAGTGGGATACAAAACGTAAACTAATCAGCTTGGAGGAGCTCTGCACTCTACTGAGTGCACTTCTAGTTAGTGTTATTAAAGGTGGCCTTGGAAAAATGCCATGATTAGCTATCTTAACATGATTATACACCTTAACACGGATTTCACCCAAGGTGGAAACCCCCCTTTGGGAGGGGGGCAAATTAAGTCGCTACAACCTCCATCGTGTGACCCGTAATCCTCTTGTCAAGCTTGGTTGAGACTGGATACTGTAATTAACGACCGAATGTATCATGGTCAAAAATAGACAGACAGACAGACAGACACGAAATTGCGTATTTTAGTCAATTTAGAAATTATAGAAACTTAAACAAGAGGTTCAACTATTCCCCATTGGGTTTTAAGTTTTGTTTGCATGAGAGTTATTTGTTGCATGCAGATGTGTTTTAGCAAAAGGTGTTTGTTGTAATAAAAAACACAAGCATAAGAAATATGAATTACCATATATGAACCAATTACCTTCTTTGTTTGGCAGTTCATCGTCTTTCATCTTTTGGACACACTCAAACTGTGCTTTCAAGATTTTACTATAACTGTAGAAGTCATTGGTGTCACTGTCCGTGTACCAAGTCTTGCTGTTGGTCGGAGATATGGTGGTGGAAAGGAACTGATCAGTTGAGAAGATGTTCATGTCTTCCTGAGATTCCACCTGAAGGCAAAGGCATAATTTGGCTAATCAGTTTACTTGTGTAGATGTCATGCCATATATTTATCTTTATATCCTTATTCAATTCCCGTGTTGAACCTGAATTGTCTGCTTAATTAAACTGATAACAGGAATGAAAAATTGATCAATAGCCGAGACCGAGTACCATTACATCATTGAAGATTTACGACAGAAAATCAACATTACTTGTTGGGGAACTTCAAACCTGCTTCATGGAAAGTTAAAATTTAAATTCTGTAAACCTGCTGCCCTTTTTATTGCTTAGTTCTTCCATGAGCTGAGATGGTTGCATACAAAACAGGTCTAAGATGGAGATTTTACATGGAATTAAGGGAAGAGTTGGTGTACAAATATAAGTTGGTCACCAAAACCATTTGCTGACTGGACATCCTCCATCGTGAAAAGTCTTTCCTGGACACAACTGAACTTTTATCTTCCTACAAGGCCTTCATTCGCAGCTTGATGGAGTCTTGCTCATCCATAATTGGAATAATCGACTCCTTTCAGGGCTGGCTCCCCTGCCTCACATCTTGCCCAGCTTGATGTCGTGGAAACCAAGGCCTTCAAGATCATTGGAATCTCCCGTGATGAAGCCGAGTCTCTGGGCCTATCACGTTCACATTGCAAACAGTTATGTGGTCTCTGTCTTTTACCTCCTCCTGTCTGGTCTTGCACTCTCTGCTCTTCCCTTGCTCTGTCCCCTCCCCTTTCCAGCCCCCCAGGTTTCTGCAGAATGCACATGGTCAGTTCGTAACCACTTCCTGGTGAAACTCCCCAAATCCACACTCACTGCTCCTCTGTTCACCACCATCTCAGGTGGTGCAAATGAAATCACTCATCCAGCACCATAATCTTTTCTACCACTATTAATCCTCCCCAAGCCCACCTCTTCCCATGTTTCCAGTTTTTCCTCACATTTTTGTGATTGAGCATTTGCAGCTGTGTCCATCTTGTTCACCCCATGTATCCTCCCCATAGCTCTCACTTTTCCCCAATTCCCATATTTTTCTAAGTGTTCCTCTATTTTGTCCTTCAACCCTGCTGTTGGTGTGTTCACCCCCCCCTCACTTTCTACTGTTCTTTTAGTTCTGTTATGTCCTGATCCATTCTGTACTCCAGCTGATCTATGAGCCTCAACACTGTATACAAAAAAAAGAGAGAGCTGTTATAATGTGGAAAAGCGAGGGAAGTAGAGGGTTAATCTGTTTGTGTTCATCTTTCTGTGTATTTTGTGTTTAATATGTACCCATATTACTCTGAACAGAGACTTCAAATTACGCCATTTTCTTTACGATTGTCCATTATTATAAAGCGGCTGAAACACGAATCCTATTCAGGTTCCTCCTGATGACTCCATCTTTGCTCTTTACTTCCACAGGTTCCTTCTTGATCTTCTATTTCATTATCATAAAATGTGTGTCGGTTGTAAAAGGTAACTTTAATGAGTTTTAACTTTAGAGTAATAGTGGAAATAATTGTAATGGAAATATGTGTGCACTAGTTTTAGAAAATTGATAGTTTCTGTAAAAGTGCTGCTTGCGTGGTCTTCCTCCTGGTGAGGCCTTGAAGAATGTACAATGTACATGTATAATTCAGCAGGCTATAAGGACAACCTACCATGAAATTATGTTTTGGGTTGTAAAGACCCTTTTAAAAATCTTGTATTGGCAAAATATAATGAAGTGTATATAACTGCAGGGTGAACAGGTTTTTGGTATACAGTGTATGGTAATGTAATATCTGGCAGACCTTTTATGGTCAGAAGCAAACTACAATTCAACAACTTCGCAGTCTCCATTCCTTCACACTGTTGTTCAGTGTAACGATACATTGGATTGAACATAAGTACAAATGCCATTTGGCAGTGAGAAAGTAAGACACATTACTTACGTTGCATTTTGTACAACAAAACTTGTGTAATTTAACATTTAGTTATATGATTTAATGGCACATTCATAAGCTAATAGTTACTTAGCAAGCAATCTTAGATCTCTGCAGTGGAAAGTGGAACAAGGACTGGATCACAATAATTTTAATTCCAATCTTGTATAAAATAGTCATTGCAGTGAGAAGCCGGTAAATTGAGGATTGAGGTAGATTAAAAGATGAAAACTGCAGTGCCTGAAACGTTTTTTTCAAGGCTGGCTGTTTTTTACATGTCACTAGCAAATTGTCCGTGCCCACGAGGGATTCTCAACGGGGTAGGGATGAAGGCGGCAAAAATGCAAATGGCGTCTTCCGTCATCGAGTCGACAAGCTGGGAGCAACAATTCACATTCATTGCCACATTTGATGCAATTAAAATGCTCTAATGGTAGCGAGGTGCTCCATTTGAAACTGTTTGTTCGATATATGTAGCATTTAGATGTCTACGGTCGGTAATAAGAATTTGTATTGGTGTCTAAGCCAGTGACCAATTGCAAATTAATAGTAGGATAACAAAACAAGTAAGCAGCAGACTATTGAGAACAATAAAAATTTTTTTTTTAAGTTCTCCATCACTCCGTGCTGATTCATCAATATTCACTTTTAATAGTACATTAATTTTCTGGCAGCAAATGTCTACTCTGACAGACATTTTTGGCCGTTTTCCATAGGAAATTAAATTTACTGCCCTGCCTCAAAAGTGTTTTTATTCTTGCAAGTGTCAAGCAAAGTAAACCCTGAATAAATGTTTTTCCCATTGTTGAAGTCCATTTAATATGATCTCTAACCGAGATTATCATTGCGAGATATTGTGTTGAATGACAGATAAATGACAAGCTAACATCAAAATTATTTAATTAAACTGGCAACTAAACAAATGTTCGATAAATACATCATTAGAAATATCATTTGTGAAAATCCAAGCATTGACGTCTCTTGACAATGTTATTAGAGAGAGGATTATGAGCCACTTTTTATTGTTGCGATTCAAAAGTTTCCTACACAGTGAAAATGATAAATACAGTGAATGGATGCATTTAATCATTGCTGCATAAGAATAAAACAAATTTCCTGGATATTTACGAAGTCACAAAAATTTTAGTCTGTTCTGCAATCCTCACATCCAGTATGTTGAAGAAAAATTAGATAAACATGTTGGAAATATCCTTGCTAGTTTACGGCAAAGCTAAGCATTTCATTCGAACCACTGAGTCGCTTATTGGCTACGATCATTATGTAAAGCAGAGCTTTCGCTCAATATCAACAAGATGTGCGATTGCATGCAACAACTCGATTGACATTAACGATTTAGGGTAAAACAAGACAATTCTGGAAACGGTATCCTCAGATTTACTACAAGCTTACAATAAAGTTTCCAATTATACTTCCAGTTGCAAACTGCAATTGGGAAATTGATGAAAGATGTCGATTAAAGCTACTGTCATTGGGTGGGAGACATGGCTGGTTAAAGTCTAAATGTAACAGTGTGAGAAGACTGACCTCAGAAAATAATTGAGTGATTGGCAATTATATTTTTATTGAATGCTAAACTAACAGCTGCTTTACTCGTCGATCAGCATAAGCATGATGTTCTAGAAACAGGACTGTAGAGAGATCGGAAAACGATAACGTAGCTGGCAGAGAAGACATTTGAAAGAAGCCTGACAGATGTGCTGAGTGTGATTATTTCAAATCTGCCATTTAATTTGAGTTTTGACTTGTGCTTTTGTTTTCTGCATTCAGGTTACACTTGTTCTTTGCCTCGTAGGCCTCTTACTAAAAAGTCTTTCCCATATAGGACCTTTCGCTCTCACCTCCTGTCTGTCCTCTTATATAATTCCTTTTCCATTTGTCATTTTTCTTCTCCAGCTTTCTTTCCTCAAGTTTCCTTTGATCAATGCACTCCCACCACTCAACATATTTTGATGTGTTAAATACATAGATAGACCTTAATCTATCAACTGCAATCAATTCCACATTTAATTCTCAGCATCCTCTTTTTACAATGGATTTTAAAAGAGATTTCCCCCAAGGGGTATTACCCGCTTTCCTAAAATGATCATTTTCATTTTTCAAAAGATGCTCTCGTTTAGAAAATCAAATAAACAACATCATTTCAATAAGGCCAAAATTACTATTCAGAGCCAGCATACAAATGATTATAGAAAAATATAATTGTGGTATAATATTAAAAATATATCACCTTAAAAAATAGTGTAGTCTACGTTAAAG
The DNA here is from genome assembly GCA_035128595.1 of Eptatretus atami. Classification (NCBI taxonomy): domain Eukaryota; kingdom Metazoa; phylum Chordata; class Myxini; order Myxiniformes; family Myxinidae; genus Eptatretus; species Eptatretus atami. The sequence continues at coordinate 25,370,614 of CM068956.1, read as the reverse complement.
GTCCACAAAATCAGAATTTTTTTTTTGATGTGATGATATTGATTTTTAAGTAAAAAACAAAGAACTGAACATGGTTTATAAGAACAAAGAACCACCTAGTTTTGTCATAATCCATCCACAACTCTTTGAAAAATCAAGCTGTATATCGTTTTGGCCCAATCTCTCAATGGTGAAGAATCACTGAAAAAAATTCTCATGTCCGGATGTGCAGTGCAGTACTGGACGTATAGATAATTAGTACCACACTGAATGGGACTACCCTCACAATGTACATGTAAATGTCGTGAGTGATGTACAACTGGTTAATTATCACTGAATGAACATAACTGATCAATCAGTGTTAATAGCTGTTCAATCAGTGTTCAATCAGTGTTAATCAATTAGTGTCAATTAACACTGATTGAACATAACTATCACAACACCATTGCCGACAGGTCGGTGGTCTCTGTCTTATTCCACCTCATTTCTGGTCTTGCACCCTCTGCCCTCTCTGTGCTCTGTCCCCTCCCCCCCCTCCCCCCCAGGTATCTGCAGTACGCACATGGTCCGCTAACAACCCCTCCTAGTGTAACTGCCTAAATCCAAACTACTGCCTAACACACTTATTTATTCCTCTTTTTACCACCTATGGAACCACCTTCCACACTCTATTCAATCTCATTCTTCCCTCCACGTCTTCAAGACAGCTGTTCACCACCATCTCAAGTCATCCCCCATCCAAAACCATTATCTTTTCTACACCCATTAAACCACCCCACCACTCCTCCCCAAATTTTGCTTATGTATCCATCTTGTTCACCCCTTGCTTTCTCCACCACCACTTATCGTTACCTGCACCCCTTTGTTTGTCAGTCTCCATCGACTTTCTCCCCTCCACCCTGCTGTTGGTGTTCCCCCTTTCCCCTGATGTTCACTTTGCTATGTTTTGTCCTGATCTGTTCTGTGTCCTAGCTTTTCCACGAGCCTAAACCATGCATTAAAAAAACTAAAAAAAAAAAAACTGTTAACCGCCAAGACAACAGGACTGTATGTACATGCATAAATAAACATTGATGCCATATCATTAATTTATTGAATATCCGTGCATCATTAAATGCTTGCATCTTTAAATAAAGGGTGCAATCACGGCACTGGAAACACCTCTCCCCCCTCTCCCCTGTAACGCTCCGTAATGCTTGGACATACATCCCCTCCCTCCGTAACAACTCCAATGCTTGGGATCACATCAGCTTTTAATCACTTCAATGTACTCATCCCAAACTGGGAATACAGGCCGGTGTCATCCAAATTATTTTCAAAATGGGTGCTGCAAATGATGCTTGAAGCAGTTGGGCCATGCCACTTTCCTCTGGTCAGTTTTACTTTGGCTGTCCAAATTTTCCTTTCAGCTGGAACTTTAGGGAAAACATTCATACTCACCACATTTTTGGTTGTACAGTATTGCTACAATCAGCAACTATGCATCTGGATGTCATTCTCAGTACTTTTTTTAGCGTTCAAAGCACATGTACGCCGCACATAAACATAAGTCCCGCAGCAAAGGTATCCTCGATATGACGTTGCGGGTCACGTGATATATGATGTAATCACATTGCTATTTGGGGGCAGTCGAGCATACGACACCAAAAAACAGTAAAATCTTCTTTCAAGATATTTATTCAAGAAAAAAAAAAACGATTAAGTGTGAAGTGAAGCCATATTTATTAAAACAAACATGAATTTATGATTATGTGGACCCTTAAGATTCATCCTTACTCCTTGTAATATTGATGTTCTATTAACTTTAAGAAATTAGCTTTTAGAAATCTAAAGAAAAATATGCAAATTTAAGATGAATGTATGACGTACGTACCTGGATGGTTACAGTAGGGTACACAATGCAACTGCTGAAATTAATCCAGGTGTGTTTAGTGATCTGGTTCTGAAACCATCTCCCATCAACTTGGCAGAACCTGGTTACCTGAGCTGCAAAATAGGTAAGCATATGGTTGTGATAACTTTGCTTTAAATCTCTTATCTCCTCCACAGCAAATGAGCAAAGAAAACGAAAAATGTGTGTTTATAAAATGTGTTGCCTCCATTAACTTATTGATAGAAGTTGATGTTGAAGGAAACCACATTTAGATCAAACATCAATCATTGTAACCAAATCAGTTTCATAACCATAAGCTTTTATTAAAACAGGCTGATTAAAATAGGTACGTCTGACTTGGCAAGTGTATTTTCTTGCACCAAGAGAACACAAGTTTGGATTCCATGTTTCAATTTGATTTGTCTATTTTGTCATTTCAGGAGTTGAACCGAGCGGTCCCAGATGACCCACCCATATCCCCACATTATTAAAAAATATATATATATTTTATACCAAATGCAATAATTGTCCGATGGTTTTCAAAACTATTATAAAATGTCCGCCCTCCTCCACCCATCAATTAGAGCCAGACATGTCCATTTAATGTCGACATATTTTCCTCGGAATGAAATTATCAAACTTTTTGGTGCAGGTGAACCATTCCCAACAACCCCCATTTCATTTATTTATTTATTTATTTATTAGATGTTTATGCATCATGTCCATGTTCGTCATGTAAATTATTGTACAACCTTGTCTATCAATCTTGTAAATGATGAAAAAAATCAGAATCTTTAAAAAGTCATCATGGAATTTGAATGCTGGAACAAACTGAGATATTCACCCTGTGAATAGAACAAGTGCATTTTCAAATCTTGCAATGCCCTATTCCGTGATTGCATTATTTTACACGCTATCAGTTTGATGCTGGTCATCTATCAACTTGCCCAGAATTTTTTTTTCCCAAGCAAAGTGCTGCTTGCATGGTCTTCCAAAAAGGAAATTTACTTTTTAGTCAGTAATGCAATTATTTAAAAAAGAATCGAGCAATAAATACAAGATATGTGACCACATAAGGAGCAAAAATCAAAAAAACCTGTTGGATCAGAGTCGGGGAAGTAGTCTGGGCAGTTCTGGACAGCAACCGCACCACCTGGGGTGTCATCCCAGCACAACCAGCCGTCCCAGGTACGGTTGCAAAACGGACCTGAAAATCACCATTCCTTTACAATTTTTGAAACTGATCTTGCTTATGTCTAAAAAGATAAATTATTTTGATAAATAAACTCCAAAATCGGGAAAAATGTTTTCTTAAAAAAAAAAAATCCCTAATTGGGCGTGTAGTAAGAAACTAGGCCAGTTGTCTGTTTTCTGCCATCTAGATTGCAATATTGCTCCCTCTGCTCCCCGAGTCCTCTGACCCTCCCTATCTACTCCAGGATGTGCAAATTTTTCTGGTTAAATCAGTAACCACCTCAACTCTATTATTCCTCACTTCTCCTGTTCATGGAACCATCATGCAGAGGTTGTTCTCTCACTCTTCCCTCCAAGACTTCAAGTAAGCAGTGCAACACCATCTCTTGTCATCCACAATTATGACCCCTGAACTTTATTACCCCATTAACCTTTCCTAACCCAACCATTTTATTTGCTAGTTTCAGTGTTTCTTCCCATCTTCCCTCTCCTCGTCCTGTTTGTTAATCCCTTTAATGTTTGCCCGACTTTCAGTTCTACCTTGCTCTTCAATGAGATTCGCTCCTGTAAAGAAAACAAAAACAAATTGTAAATGGTTTTATTTTTGAAAACATCAATGAGATCTAATCAATCGTTTTTTGTTTTTTAACACCTCATAATTTTGCAGATTATTTTTAAAAGGATCACAATTGGGTGGATTGTTTTCAAAAAGTAAATATCAAGGTTGCTCAGATTGTTTTCTCATACCACCCACCCAAAACCCATCCAAATTGGGAAGATAGTTTTCTTTAAGATCACAGAATTAGGCAGATGTTTTTTCATAGAAAATAAATATTTGGAAGATCGAGTTCTTTGAAAACGCCAATATTGGGTTGATTATTTTGTTTAAAAAAAAATTCCCCAAAATTAGGCCATTTTTTTTCTCTTATTAAAAAAAAGCCACAAAATTACATAAATTGTATGAAATAAGGAAATCTAATTTGGGAAGATTGTTTTTAAACAAATGATGGACCATGTCTGAGTATTCTTTGTAGAGCTAAAGGATTCCTGAGCTGCACTGAGCTCATCGCGGTGTACAAGGCTTTCATACGAAGCTCCACGGAGTATGTCTCATCACTCTGGCCTCATGCTCCAATTTTCCACCTTGCTCTTTGTGAAGAGGTAAAAACTGTCTGCAACAGCATTGCAATATTAAGACAGGATGCAGATTCCCAAGGAAGCAAGTCACTCTCCCAATGGCAGCAAGTTTACATGTGCCCTGAGTCCTTCTGCCCTCTCTGACCTCTGCCCTGCCAAAGTCACCCCAGGTAGGTAACACGTGTTCCTGAAGGAAACTTCACCTGTTCACCCTCCTAAAGTCCAGGCTAGTTGCCCACCTGCATTCATTCATCCGCTTATTCTAACGATTGTAAATCTTCCTGTGTCCATTGTCTTGTCCCCTTCACTTGAGTCTTTCAAATACACTGCCCATCACTTCCTCACGCACTCATCTATGCACATCCACAATCTCTTTCTGCACACCAAGATTCGTTCCCATTCTGTTCCTCTCCAAACCATTGTTACTCGTTTTTGTTATTCTTCCTTTCTTTGTACGAGTCTACCCACTCCTCCCAAAATATACCCTTTGGTAGTTTGCCAATCTGGCTCCCTTTGTCGTTTAGATACTCCCTGAGCCAAAACCCTTCGATCAAAAAACTGTTTTAGTTCTTTCATTTTTAGATCAAAAAAAGGCTCCGCTAATTTTTCCTCATACTTTTAGCACTGCATGCTCAGCAATCAGCACAGTGTCACAGACAAATAAGGAAAAGTAAAGAATCTTTGGTTGGATTCCCAAGGGGATCGTTTAGAAATCAACATAAAATGGTGTTAATCTTATACAGGAGTTTAGTGGGGCCTCACCTAGATTATTGTGTTCAGGTTTAATCATTATGTCTGAGTAAGGACATAGCTGCCAGTGAAGGAATTCAGTAAAGCGCTACCTAACTTAATTACAAGGTGAGATAGACATAGCTAGATGGAGCTGTGGTAGAGTGGACGCTTTACATTAGAAAACAGGTGATTATGATTTTATCTAAATGAAATGTTTAAAATAATGAAGGGTAGAGATTAAATAGACGAATTTTTTTATCGTTATGATCATAGCAGGGACAGTACATTGTTACTCGTGCACGTGAAGTGAAAATCAGAGTTAAGCAATTGGTTCACTTCTACCTGTCCGTCACACCATCAACAAACATTTTTTTATGATTGAAAAACAACTTAACTTCAATTATGTTGATAGAATGTTGCTATCAACACAACAAATGTTATATCTTGAACACTAGGCTTATTATATATGCCTGGTATTGCCTTAATGGTTAGGGTGGTGGGCTTGGGATCCTAGGATCCTGAGTTTAAATCCCCCTCAGCTGTTGAATTAATACCAGGTGGGGTTGACTCTGCCTGTCATCCTTCAGAGGTCGGCAAAATGAGTGCCAGCTTGCTGGTATCCTGTGTCGGAGTGGCAACCCATCCAGGATTGTACCAAATAGCCAAGGAGACTGCTTCGGTAGCACCAACGGTCTGCACAGAGTATGGTCCTGATGGATGGATGGATGGATGGAGGCTTATATTCTTTAACAATGAAGAACAAAAATCACCTTATTGCTTTGAAAAACCTCCAGTTTTGCAGTACTTTAACATGTTAAATAAAGTGGTGTATAAGACTGCGTCAATAGTGCTGCATTTCTGGAATATTTTTAATATGACGTTATCATGACATTATTTCAATTGAAATATACACTGAAACACTGCATGGGGTAAGGTGTTCTATGAACTCTATAGTTTACAATACCGGTCAGTCGATAAGCGTATAGATGAGTACAGGGACATTGGTCAGAAATATAGGTTGTTGGCACTGTTTTGGGTGATCTGTGGATGTCGTATGTGTGATCGAGCTTCCAATATCCAGACAGCTATTCTAACCACTACACTAACCGACTACACTAACCAATTACACTAACCGACTTTCTAACCACACTCACTGACTGATATTAAGGATTGATACCTTCTGGGTGATGTAGAAAGCTGAAATTTTGCATGTGGATTGATATCGAAGCCAGTACACTGGTAAAAAAACAAAATCACAGAATCGTCGGACAACATCCATCAATGAAAATATAAATAAAAGACAAAACAAAAAGAAAAAAACAATGAAAAAAATGCAGGTGAGCAATCCGAGACAATGGCAAAGCATTGCAATTTTTGTGCCAATGGACATCAAAGCCGATACACAGGAAAAATCACAGAACCATCGGAAAGCATCCGTGAATTAAATATTAATAAATGAAAAAAAAAACATGAAAAAACGAGAGTAATTCGACTGCGCACAGTCGACGGTATGCTCTGCTCTCCCGCACAAACACTTGAGTATTGACATATTTGACCCTTGACCTTTATTATATCTGGCCCAAAATCGAATCAGTTAATTGCCCTGTCTAACTTTACCTTTGTACCAAGTTGATGAATTCGTCCAAATTTCAGTTAGGGCATAAACAGTAAAATTTCAGTTTGACCTTGACCTTTGAGCCTTGACTTTTATCACATCTGGCCCAAAATCTAATCACTTAATTTCCCTGTCTTACTTTACCTTTTCACCAAGTTTGATGAAATTCTACAATTTGCTTCTTGAGTTATCGCGTAAACGAAAAATCCGGATGGACGAACGGACGGACAACCCGGAAACATAAATGAAAAATGAAAAATGAAATGCAGGTGAGCGACCCAAGACAATGGGGAAACATGGTTTGTATGCTTACACTGACACGACGTGTAAGCATACCCCACTCGTGTATGTATTATATATATATATATATATATGTATAATGTATATATATATATATATATATATATATTATATATGTATATGTATTAGGGTGGTCCAAAAAAGTTGAAAAAAATAGAATGTTGCTCCACAAGCTTAAAATTATTCTAATATGATCCAATAACGCGCATAATTTTTTTGGCTTGATCGGAGGTGATTTAGAGGTCGCTCCATATGACGACTTTTAGTCTCATGACTTGAATAAATTAGGGTATGGTCAGGTACGATTACGGGTACTTCTGGATGTCCGAGGTGGAAATGGAGTGCATTTTCGAACTCTATGGGGTCGATTTACTCTAAGAAATGACTGCACCGACATTGAATTCACTACCATTTCGAAAATATGACCTAAAACAAGATTTATCATTACTGGAGTTGAGTAACTAATCCTACTCATTTCGATATTTTAATCTATAATTAATTTGTTGTCCGTCTAAACATTTCTGAGAGTAAATCGACCCCACTGAGTTCGAAAATGCAGTCCATTTTCACCTAGGAAGTTCAGAAGTGTACGGATTCGCATCTCGCCATACCCTAATTTAATATAATAACTAAATAAATAACTAACATATTTTTCGTGAATCATTGATCAAAAACACTGGATGTTGGGCCGGCGAGAAATAAGTTCAGGCAGGAGTGGAGACAGCAATAGAGGCGGAGATGATAGTGGTATTTGGTAAATGAGACGAAATATTTAATAGTTTGTAATTCCATTGATTGAAAATTAGGGTATTGTGAGATGTGAATCCGTACACTTCTGAACTTCCTGGTGAAAATGGACTGCATTTTCGAACTCAGTGGGGTCGATTTACTCTAAGAAATGTTTAGACGGACGAAAATTAATTATACATTAGAAAATATCGAAATGAGTAGGATTAGTTACTCAACTCCAGTAATGATAAATCTTGTTTTAGGTCATATTTTCGAAATGGTAGTGAATTCAATGTCGGTGCAGTCATTTCTTAGAGTAAATCGACCCATAGATTCGAAAATGCACTCCATTTCCACCTCAGACATCCAGAAGTACCCGTAATCGTACCTGACCATACCCTAATTTAACCAACTCATGAAACTAAAAGTTGTCATATGGAGGCGACCTCTAAATCACCTCCGATCAACTTAAATTTTTTTATGCGCGTTATGAATCATAGTGGAATAATTTAAGGCTTGTGGAGACAACATGTGATTTTATTTTTTTTTTGCTGTTTTTGGACCACCTAATATGTATATGTATATGTATATGTATATATATATAAAAATATATATATTAGAAAATTTATACGTGTTGTAGAGGGTGGTGTTCTGTCTGTTATATGCATTCCTACCCCCCCCCACATTATTCCTCTTCCCCTTCAAATTTTATCCTCTCTCCATAGCTCTCCACCTCCATCTTTCTCCCATCCCCCCCCCCCCCATGGTATCGCCGCGCTGTTTTACCTTGTTGATATGAAGTTTCAGGAGTGTGAATGTGGTATGATGTGCCGAATGGACTCCTTCAGTGTCTGCATATCCTTGCGTGAGTATTTTTCTATTATTACACTTTGTTTTTTTTCGTTTTTATTTTTACAGCTGAAGCAATGTTTAGAGAACCTGCAACAATAAAACTAATCTGACTGAATTTAGCATTCATTTTAATTCACTCAGTCATTGTGCTGCATGCAAGTATTTCCTTCCTAAACATATTTTTGTAACAAAAACATAAACATTAAAAAAACAATCATGTTACCATTTTGAGTCAATTACCTTCTTTGTCTGGTGGTAGATCTTCTTTCATCTTTTGGAAACACTCAAACTGTGCTTTGAAGATTTTTTTCTCACTGATCATGTCGTGAGTCCTGGTGTTGGTCAGAGATGTGTTGGTGGGAATAAACCGAGTCGAGAAGATGTTGATGTCTTCCTGGGATTCCACCTGAAAGCAAAGGTATAATTTGATCGATGAGTTTACTTAAGTAGATGTCAATCAGTGGATTTCTCTCAAATAACATTACTCAATTCCTTTGTTGAACCAAATTAATTAATTTAATTAAAGCAACTAAAAATAGGGATGCATCAAGTTTTTTGCTGATCACTATGGTTTCAAACATTTCATCACTGTGGTTTTAAAACCCAAAATCATTATTCCAAGGAGAAAAACTTCAAAACCAAAGATTGAGATCGAGATAAATCTTAGATTGAAGGAAAGAGAGCCTTTGCAGTGCAGCACAACAGTCTTCCACCAATGAGGCCATGAGCGATGTTCATGCACAATAATAAATGCTGATAAGAGCAACCTGCATTGAAAAGATCTTTTGGTTTTAAAAACCACCAAGTTGTCCATTGAAACAGCATTCACAGATAAAATATAATTTTGTAAACATGTACAGTTACAGTTTAGGAGGAACACATCCTTGAGCTATTACAAAATAGCTCGTAGACTTCTTGCAGTCAGAAGTGAATTCAAGAAGCAAAGTCTGATTCAATAACTTTTAACATTGATTTCTTAGTGCTTTTTGGATAAGGTTAACATGGTTTTGAATGCTAGTGCAAGTGCTGTTTGAATGGAGGAAATAAGAAATCACTTTTTACTTTCATTGCATTTTATATAATGGTGTTTATTTAAATTTACATTTCTGTTCCATCGTATAGCTAGCTCCTTTGTTTATTGATGTTTGAAGGAATTTTTAAAGCATTCATCTATGCAACAGAAAATGAAGCAGGAGTATAATCAGAAGAATTTGCTTGGGTATACATTGAAGTGAGAAAGTAAAAAAGTACGATTGACTTCTTAAATGATGAAGTGGGATATTCTACTATTAATGTGCAATTGATCACTGGCTTTGACAATAACACACATTTTTATTATGGACCCCAGACATCAAAAAACTAAATATATCAAACAAACATTCAAAATGGAGCACCTCACCGCCATTAGAGCTTTTAAATTACATCAGATGTGGAAATGAATGTGAATTGTTGTTCCAAGCTTGCCGGCTCGATGAGATGACGGATAATGCCATTTTCATCCCTACCCCGTTTAGAAACCCATGCGGGCACAGGCAACTTGTTAGTGGAAATAAATGAAGAAGTGAGCTCAAATAAAAATATAAAAAACAGTATTTTATGAAGGTGAAGTGTGCTTAGTGCCTGGAATTAATCTCAAAGCTGACATTTTACAGAGTGATAATGCAATTAGGTCGGATTAATTCGTAAACGGAAACAGGACATATATGTTTATGGGATCTGTCTCGCGTGTCTCTGAGGTCTGTCTCTGTCTGTCTGTCTCTGGGATCTGTCTCTGTCTGTCTCTGTCTAGTACTCTGTCGTGTTGCTGTCGTGATGCGCGTGGTCTGGTCTGCGGCCTCTCACTCTCTCTCCGTCTCTGTCAGTCAGTCGTCTCGTGTGTCCTGCTGTCGTCTGCGATCTGGTCTACTCTCTGTCTCATCGTGGCTGCGTCTCGATCTGTCGATCTGTCGGCTTCTCCCGTTTATTCTGTCCTCTCTCTGTCTCGTCTGGCTCTCTGCTCCATGGCTCGCTGTTCCTGTGTCCTCATCAATCGGTCTCTCTGTCTGGTTCTCGTCGTGTCTCGGTCGGATCTGTTTTTTTCTCGGTCTGTCCTCTCGCTCTCTCGGTCTCTCTCATTCTCTCCATTCTCTGCGTCGTTGTCTCTCGGTCTCAGGATCTGGTCCGCTCTCCCAGGTCTGTCCTGCTCGGATCTGTATCTCTTTCTTCGGTCCTGTCTCTCGGTCTGGTCTTCGTCTCGTCTCTCCTCTTCGATCGTCCTCCGAGGTGTCTCATAGTCGTCTCTCTCATCTCTCTCCTCTCGTCGGACTCCTTTTCTCGGTTCTCCCTCACATCTTCTCTCTCTCTCTCTCCTCTTCTCAGTCGATCAGTGATCTCACTGTCCTCTCTTCGTTCTTCCTCTCTCTTCTCGCGCTCCTCCCCTCCCTCGCCTCCGCGTCATCGCACTCGCGGTCGTCTCGTCCCCTCGACATGTCGTTCCTCATGTGGTCTAAGTCTCTTGGCGCATATTGCCTCTCCCTCCTTCGTCTAGGCTGAGTTACGTCGTACGTCTCCAATCACGGCTCTCTCAGTCTGTCCGTCTCGCTCGCGGCGTCGTTCCGTCTCTGCGTGCAGGTCGGACCCTCTCGTCAAAGGGCCTCCTCCGTGCATCTCTGGCTCCTCCCCGGCTCTCCTCCTGAGTCAGACAACTCTTCGTGCCTCGCTCTCCCTGTTCATCCTCCTCTCTCCTCTCCCGATGTCTGCTCTCCCCTGGGGTCCCCGCCTGTCTGGTCTGTGTGTGTAGTCTCTCTCTCCTCTCCCTCCTCTCTCCTCTCTTTGCTCTTCCTCTGTTCTTCTCTGTCTGGGGGGTGTCTCTCCTCCTGGTTGTGCTCTCTGTCTGTCGTGTCTCGTCTGTGTTCTCCTCTCTCTCCTCTCTCTCTGTCGGCTCCTAGGTCCTGGGTGTTTGTTGTGTATTCTCGTCTCTGTCTGTCTGTGTTTGTGTGTATCTCTGTCTGTCTATCTGTGTGTTGTACTCTCTGTCTGTCGTGTCTTGTGTGTCTTCTGTCTGTCCTGTCCTCTGTCTCTGTCTGTGTGTCTCTCTGGCCTGTCAGTCTGTGTGTGTTTCTCTGTGTGTGTGTGTCCTCTCTCTTTTTCTGTCTGTGTGTGTTTCTCTCTTGTCTGTGCGTGTGTGGGTTTCTTGTCTTTGTGTGTGTGTGTTCTCTCTGTCTGTCTGTGTGTGGTCTCCTCTTCTGTGTGTCTCTGTCTGTCTCTCTGTCTGTCTATTCTGTGTTGGTCCTGTCTGTCTGTCTGTGTGGTGGTCTTGTCTGGTTCTGTCTGTCTGTCTGTGTGTCCTCCTGTCGTTGTCCTGTCTGTGTCTCTGTCGTCTGTCTGTCGTATGCCTGTCTGTGTCGTTCTCTCTCTCTTGCTCTGTCATTGTGTTGTGGTCTTCTCTCTGTGTCTGTCTGCCTGTCTGTCTGTCTGTCTCTGTGTATAATATGTTGCGAACCCAAGGTCGGGGCGAGAACACCACGAGGGGGTGGGGGGGGGGGGGGGAAGCTACCTCGGGTTCCCACCAGACTCTCCGGAATCGCAGGCCGTCACACATGGATAACTCCATGACACGGCAGGTCGCGCGAATCGACTGTGAATGCCAATAACTCAACCACAATGACGGGGGTCCTCCGGCTACTGGATACCACTTCCCTAATGGTCACGTGATCTAATATACGCGGGGACAACGCCCTCGGTACGCCTTGTTCAAACCGGATCACCTTACCGGATCAGATGCAGCCGAGCGTAACTGCCCAAGGACGTACTACAAGATAATTGGGGGATAACGTCCCGGTAAGCTAACATAACAGACAATGCTGGACCAATGAAGGAAAAGACGAAAATGAGCTGGGAACATTTTCATACAAAGCCTTTATATAACATTTTGGCGAGGAAAGTATTTGGCACAGTGAATGGGTTTTATTATTCGTAGTGCGTGCCCATACGTGCGTGGCGTATGTGCGTGCCCATACATACGTGCGTGGCCGTATGTGCTTGGCCGTACTTTGCAAACAAACAAACAAAAAAAAACTTTCAAACCGCGTGCCAAGAAACAACACCACACAGGCCGTTCCTTCGCTCTCCATGTGCCCGTACGTGCGTGGCCGTACGTGCAAAAAAAAAAATAACTTTCAAACCGCATGCCAAGAAACACACAAGCACACAGTCGTTCTCGTTTTCTTCGCTCTCGTAAACGACGACTGGATTTGGGGCATTGTTGTTTATCTATAAATGCGCATAAGAAATCGAGAAATTATTAGAATACAGTAAGTTATCACTATCCGGAAGTCCGTACGTTGTAACCCGTAATGGGAAGGCGCTCTAACTTGGCCATAACTTGGGAAACCACTTGTCCGATTAATTTCAAACTTTTGAAAGGTAAACAAACAGAGATTGCTGGAATTATAGATAGATAGAAGATAGATACTGTGGGTGCAAACGCCAGAGCAAACGTGTCCTGTCATTGGTAACTAAATGGCGCCCTTTCCCATCGGCCACGCTACAACGCAACGTGTCCTGTGATTGGTTTGGTAATAAATAGCCATCACTTGGGAACACTTGTCCGATTAATATCAAACCTTGAAAAGGCACATACTCAGGTCCCCCAGCAATATACCTGGCAAGTTTCAATTATATCGGACCAGTGGTTGTCGAGAAACAGCGGTCACAGACAGACAGACACACACACGGAGTTTGATGGAATTAAATAATAGATGCACAGCAGAGATAGCAAGGAATTTGTGAGGTGCGACAAAAGGCAAGCAATTTACAAAAGCAGGCACAGAGCAGACTTATCCTGTTATATCTTGCACAATCTTAGCTTATGCTCCGTCTCCCCTCTCTCTCTCTCCGCCTCTCCTTCCTCCCCTCATCTTCCTCTCCCTCTCGCTCTCTCGTCGTCCGCTCTCTCTACTCTCCTATTCTCTGCCTCCTCCCTTCTTTCTCTCCGTCTCTCTTCCGCCTCCGCTCTCTGTCTGGTCTCTCGCTCTCTCTCCTCTCCCTCTCTCTTCCCTCTCTCGTCGTCTCCGTCTCTCCGTCTCTCCGTCTCCTCTCTCTTGTCTCTCTCTCCCTTCCTCCTCTCTCTCCCCCTTCTCTCTCTCCCTCTCTCTCCCCTCTGCCCTCGCCTCCTCCTCTCTCCTCTACCCTCTCTCTCCTCTCTCCCCCCTCTCCTCCTCTCCCTCTCTCTCTCTCATCCCTCTCTCTTCTCGCCTCTCTCTCTGGGGAGGTGTCTCCTTTCTGTCGTGTGTGCTCTCTCCTTCTCTCTGTTCTGGTGCCCTCCTCTCCGCTCTCTCTGTCCTTCTCTGTCATGGTTGTTTACTCCTGCTTTTTATCTCCTTCTATCTGTGTGTCTGCTTTGTCTGGGGCTCTGTCGGCTGTCTGGCCTTCTGTTTTCTCTCTGCTGTTCATCGGTTGTCCTGTGTCGGGGTCTCCTCTTCTGTCTTGTTCTCGTCTTGCGGTGTTTTGTCTCTCTGCTGTCGTTGGGTGTCTCTCGTGGTCTCTTCTGTCTCCTGCTGTCTATCTGTGTTTTCTGGTCTGTTCTGCTGGCTGGCTCGTCTGTCTGGGGTTCTCTTGTCGGTCTGCTTCTTCTCTGTCGTCTGGCTTCTTGATGGCTTCTGTGGTCTCTCTCTCTCTGCCGTCATCTGTTATGGTCCTCTCTCTCGGCCGTCTCTTTCGGTATAATTCAACCCCAAGTCGGGCCGAACACACACAGGTGGGGGGGAAGCAGCCTCGGTCCCACCAACTCTCCATCGCACTCACACATGATAACTCACCATGACACGCACCAATCGACTAAGCAATTAACTCACCACATACGTCCCCGGCTACGAACCATCCATTGCACGTATCTAATACCGTGACCGCCACCTCACCCTCCAAACCCGATACTCCTTTCTATCACAGCAGCTCCGACGTACTGGTCCTAACTTACTAGAAAACAATAATGATAACGTCGCCGTAAAGTCTAACATACAGACATGTGACCAATGAAGAAAAGACGATAAATGAGCTGAACATTCTATACAAAGCCTTTAATACTTGCAGAATATATGCATCCAGTAATGGGTATTATGCATCTGCCCAACGGTTGCCTAGTCGTGCCCTATCATACGCTGGGCCATAGCTTGCCTACTTCAAAAAACGCAAACAAACCAAAAAAAACTTTCAAACCCTCGCCCAAATACAACAACCAAGCAGCCGTTCCTTCACTTTCTCATCCCACTGCTGCGAGTGCAAAAAAAAAAATAAAAATTTCAAAATCCCACACAGGAAACAACAAACAAGTCCGTTCATCGCCATCATAAACGACGACTGATTGTGCATTTATCTAAACCATAAAAAATCGAGAGAAATATTTAGAATACAGTAAGTATCACAATCCGAAGGCGTACGTTAACCGTAATGTAAGCGCTCTAACTGCATAACTTTAACCACTGTCCTATAATTTCAAACCTTTAAGTAAACAAACAAGACGAATTATAATAGATAGAAGAAATACTTGTGCAAACCCAAACACTGTCTCATTTAACTATAATGCCGCCTTCCCATCGCCACCTCTACGCAAACGTGTCTTCTTGTTGTAAAAGATACCTCCATGTAAGCCCACTTGATCCATAATCAAACACTTAAAGCACATACTCAGTCTCCCACAATATACCTGCAAGTTCAATTATATCGACATGGTTGCAAAAAACAGCGCAAACAGAACACACACGATTCTAAGATAAGATAATGCACAGCAAGAAGCAAGAAGTGAGTCGACAAAAGCAGAATTTACAAAAACACACAACAGATTAGCCTTATATCTGCACATCTTAGCTTTATGCTAGACAGCCCATCACATCACGCACACCAAACACACACACAACACACACACAACACACACACACAAACGCCATAAATATTACCAGAAGATAAGCAGTGAGTACTAACAGCTTCAAAACCTTGTCTTGCCGACCAACGCATAACCAAGCTCGTACGCTCGCTTGAGCATCAACTTTAAACCGTTTGTTCCCTGGCTCTTAAGTTGCTCCGCATTTCCAGAAAAAAACGTCCCACACCAACCAGATCAAATGCAGACAACATGCAACAATAGTCATAAAGTAGAAGCAGAAATCGAAGGAGGCAGGCAATCAGCAATAAACGCATCAACACAAAAGGCAAGAAGAGATCAACGCTTGCGATCTGACTTGTATAGCCCCAATTTGTACACCTGAACAATG
>CM068956.1:25284961-25297836 GCA_035128595.1 Eptatretus atami | reverse complement strand
TTACAGACTCGTCCCGAGTCGTCAAATTTTCGTGTGCCATCATGTGTAGTTCTCCCTAGCACGTTTTTACCTACGATCCCTGAGTGCGACATTCATGGTATTCGTGTCCCCAAAATAAATAACCTACGGGCTGAGTAACTAACTAAACAAACCCACTCACTCAGACCACTTAAATAAAATTGCCGGCGCTAACACAGACATGCCGGGGCGCACTCATATTTACAGTACAACTTAACTTACAAAATTACACTAAACCATGCCCAGGATCAATGGACTCTGCAGGAAGAAAAGTTAAAAGAAAACCAGCGCACGGGCCGCCACTGCAGGCCCGTGTTGTAGCTGCCAACAGGACAGTTCTTGCAGCTTGCAAACTGTTGCTCGATGATCCTGGCGCACATGGCATTGAACAGGGGGCAAAGCAAAATTGAACGGGGCAAAATGGACGAGGGCAGTAGGCATTGGCATGGCATGGCAAAGGCAGGCAGCAAGCATGGCAAAACAAGGCCGCTGTAGCAAACAGCCGGCAGACGAAGTGACCGGCACAGGCCTTGAAGCAAAACAGCCGGCAGTGATGATGACCGGCACAGGCCTTGCAGAAAACAGCTGCAGACGATCCGGCCAGTACAGCCTCGCAGCAAAACAAAGCCGATGAAGTTGGCCATCTTCTTGCTGTGCAGTGCAGGTCGGTGGGGGAGTGTGGTGGTGCTGGCCACTCGGAAGGCGGCTGGACCTACCCACTTGTTCGCTCCCACCTATCGCCTTTGCCTGTCACTGTCCATACCACTCCTTAATTTGTAAATACCAATTTTAGCCCCAACTTATTTTTTTGTTGTTTTTATTTTACTTCCCCACTATAATTTCGTCCCCTAAACCCCTTTATCATCCTTGTCGGCTAACCTATCTCGTCACCTACCTACTCCCAACCCCTACGTTCCCTTCCCGGAGGGAATGAGGAGAGCTAGCGTCCTGTGGTCGAGGCCCAACGAAGCCTCAGGATGGCCTCCCAGACTTCAGATCTAACCAAAGTGGGTCCAGCGGCCCACAACGAGAGCGAAGGATGGATGGTGCAGAGGGTACACTTCCTATCTACCCTATCCATTTAAATGTTAAACTACCCCGGGGCTTTCAACAAGCGCTCTCGCTTAAAACTATTGTCTATCAACCCAGATTCCCATCGCCCGTGTTGGTGTCCTTACAATTTTGGCCTCGCCCCCCAATTTTCTTCCCGTGCCTCACACAGTCTCATAGCTGGGACGCGTGGCTCCCCTTGGCAGGCACGACCTCTGCCGATTCTCCGACGATGGCACCCCCGGCACTACACTACCTCCGAGCCTACCAGCTCCCTAAACACCGGGAGTCCCTCCATGGCAACTCCCCTGAAACGCTTACGTGGCAGGCTGGCTTCCCGGGCCCCTTTCCGAGGGTCACCCGTGCCCACAACACTGCCCACGCGGCTAACGGCGCCCCGGGCTCCCACCATCATGCGGGCGCACCCGTGCCCACTAGCTATCCTGGCCCCCATGGGCCTGGCCTACTTATGCCGACTAGCCCGGTGCCCGGTACCCACTCAGCGATACTCACCTTTCGCAGCCACGCTCCCAGCCCGTCAACAGGGCTCCTGCACCCTCCAAACAGGTATCGAGCCTACCCTCACACCAACAGCAAAACGATTCCATTTTATGAATTTAACTAACCCACTAACTCACTTTACACTGACCCCGGTGCCCCTTGGGCGGGAATCACTCCTCCCCCAATCACTCATTCGCACCATGCATTCCACATTCGCTCACTCACACAGACCCGCTGGCCTCACTCACTCACCAAGTACACTTCCGCTCTTCAACTCACACATCGCTGAAGCTCTGCCATCCTGCTCACTACATCCCCTAACTAACTCGTGCTCCCACGTCATCCCTTACACTACAGCAACGTTCCTTTTAATACTGCGTAGCTAAGCTACGTCCCCTCTACACATCCAAAGTCTGTCACTGTCTCCAAATCATTAAAAAATCATTTTCCCAACCTAAATCTTACTAACATCCTCTACCTAATCCATTCCACGGGCCCATGAGGACTTACCCCTGCCCCATGAAGCCAGTCTAACTTAAGCTAACCCTTCCCCCTAGCTAGTTCCATCCTGTACCCTGGCAAGGGGTCTTCCACCCTTACCCGGAATCCTGTTCACCCGAAAGCGAGGCTTGCTTTCGTTAATTTTTTTTTCACAATTACGCGCAGCACCAGCGCGGCAACTCACAGCTCGCGCACTTTGTACCTGCCCGTGACGTCATGCAGCTGCACGTGTACCTCGTCACTCTTGGACGTACCATCCGGCAGGGATACCCCTCCTGCCGGATTCCAACCCCACGTGCAGCCATGACGTCACCGTTGCGCACACGAAAGCAAACCTCGCACTCCGAGGCGTTCCCCACGTGAAACACATGTGCTCTGCCCGTTGGAGCTTAACACAAGCTCGCGTGAGAAACCCGTCCGTCCAAATCCGTCTCCTGCCTAAACTTTGTCCATCCGCGGGATCGGCAACATTCACCGCTGGCGGTTCCGGACCGGGTTTCACTCCCGCAAGCGAGCACGTTGCGGCCTCGTGCGCTGCACAGCACGAACCTCGCCGCTCGCCGCTGGGTGAGCCCGGCGCGGTCCCCATTGAAACTACGGCCGCTATTCGGCCTTCGTTCCTCTGTCGCCGAGTCGTCTCCATTCAACACACGCACTCCCACGTGCCACAACGCTCACACTCCACTCCATCACATTCACACAGGAAGACGCGGCTGCGTGCTCCGCATGCCGACCGACATCTCCCTTACCACAGCCACCTCACACACACGGTCTCCCTCACACTCGGCCGCTCACTCACTCGTGCCTCCATCCCTTGCACACGTGGCTCCTTCCACACACGGTGCCTCATCCACACACGCGCTGCTGGGAAGCACGCTCTTCGGCACACTTGCCACCACACCACTCACACACGGGGTTCGCACTCACACCTTGCACCACACACACCGGGACAACCACACACGCCGGACCAACACGCTGGGGATTCGTGTCCCCACAAGGGTTCCGGGGCCTCTATACCCCCCAAGCTGCACGTGCACCTATCCACAGCACTCATCCCCTCGACCTCGCAAAGCACACGACCGAACCCACCTGGTCGTGATCAGCTTCAAGGGAAACAGCGTCTCCCTCTGTTCCCGAAGGAGGCTATCCGGCGCTGCTTGCACCGGGTCACGACACAGTCCGCCAGCTCCCCTCATGGTCCTCCACTAACTCCGTGTGTGTGTGTGTGTGCGTCTCTAACCCCGTCCAATTCACCCTCTATCTCCGGTGTCTCTGCCAACTCGGTCACCTCTTCACCCATTACCTCCCTTGTCTCCACTATTATTTCTTTTATCGTCACCTCGTGTCTCGTCTCACACGTTTCAGTCTCCCCATTAGTTTTTCCCTCTCGGTACCGTCACTTTCTCTGTCACGACCCTCGCCAAAACACGTCCCCGAATTAATTTGCCCTCACCCGCCTCCATTGCGGGCTTGACAACCGTTGTACCCCTCCCAGCTCGTTCGCTCCAGCACGTGTCGTCGCCATTTTGAGCTCCCCTGATATTGCCTTCATGCCCGCCTGCAGGCTTCGGGCCATGCTCTGCGTCTCACCCCGCATTTCTTCCATTTTGTTTTCCATTCCGTTCTTCACCTGTTGTAAATTCGCATTCATTTGATTATTCATCCTGCACACATTTGTTTTTATTTGTTCATTTGTCGTATTTCCATCCATTTTTTCGTTCATTCCCGCCAGCATGGCGAATAGCTGGCCATGTCGGGTGCGCTTGGTGAGCCGTTTCGGCACGGATCGGGGGGTTTTGGTGGGAGAGGGAGGGAGGTGTCATACGCCGGCCGACGCCGCGCCCATTTCGGGCCCTGGGTTTGGTTGGGGGGAAATTGTTCCTGTATCACAAACATCAATTCCTGCTCAGGGTTCTCATCCTGGGCCATGGATTCTACACATTCTAAATCCATATCTACCCCCGGCTCCCGCTCGCCTTGAGACTCCATCTTATTTCTCGTAAGGGGTTAATTTTAATTGCTGTAATTTGGAGGGAATCGGGGGTCGCTCCTCTCACTCCTGAACCGATTCCCGTGAATTTAGCTTGGAGGCGGGAGAGTTGTTTCCCGCTCTCTGACACCAGTGTTGCGAATTCGCGCCCGCCGGCGTGCGAACGGCCACGTAACTCGGATCGCGGCACGTCGCCCACCGGACGGACAATTCTGTCGTGACCCTCTCGGACTAACGCCGGGAGCTAGTCACGGGTGGCCTTTCGACCTCACCACGATCGTGCCAATCGGCCACCCGCGTGGGATAGCGTTGTTCGCCAAACTCGACCTAACTAAGTACCCACGCGGATGGTAAACCAGCGATCGTACCTCGCCGCAGGTCGACTCCGGACACGAGCCGCTTGGCGGCCCGTTCCGTACTATCGGGATAACCGAGCGGTGTTATCGTCGGCCTCGACGGTTCCGATTAATTACCGGGCGTATTAAGACCACTACGAACCCTTTACGTGAAGCAGGATGGAGGGTCAATAAAGAAAAGACGAAGCGAAACGGGAAAACAGTTCACACAAAGCACATTTATTCCACGGCACACGGAAAGCACACATATACAGCCATACAGTAATCAAATGCACATATAGCAACCAAACAAAAGCAACAATGACGCAGAGTTACTACCGACTACGCGCACACACGGCAACACTTATACAGTTCTACTTTACAGACGGCGCCAACAACATTCATTCGAAAGCAAAGGAAAGAAGCCACCCTCAAAGACAAGGGGCAGACAGGCCTGTAGGCCAATTGTGCGCGTGACCTGGAGAGCGGCCAGGTCCGCGAGACCGAGGGGGTCCTACCCGCGTCCTCGTGACGCGTTGGCGGGCTCGCCGCAAATGTGGCCGCGTAGCTGTGCCCCGACTCCGTGCTCCTTGGCGGGCTTCGCTGGCACGACGCTTGGAGTGGGGTGGGAACGGCCCCCCTTTGCACTATCTCAGCGCGGGGGAAAGGGGAATTGTTGATGCCCTGGGGGAGGAGAATGGCTGGCTGACTTGGGTCCCGCGACGGATCTCACACGCCCCTCGTCGCGACGACCGCGCTCCTTCTCGCCTCGGACCCGAGCTCCTTTGCTCTTCCCACAACTCTTCTCCGCCGACCCAGAACCCAACTCTCCTGCCTCACCGATGCTTCACCACCCGACTCGACTCTGCTCTGCCGACACACACTGCTACTGCCACACTCTCCAGATTCGCCTTTCGCTCGCCGTTTTATAGGCCGGCAGGAGAAAACAATATGCAAATATCCGGATCAGGGTGACCTCGGGGGCGGAGCCACGCTCGCCAATTGGACGGAGGAAAAGTGGGCGTGAACCTCCCCTGATCCTAGAATTTGCATATATCGATTTCACACAGACGCGCCTGGAGCGGGCCAAGCCGCCCCGCGCTTCCTAATTGGACGGATCAGAAGTGGGCGTGCAGCGTTTGTGATCCGAATTTTCCTCGGAAAGGCCGCTATTTGCGCTCGCGGCTCGGTGCGTATCGCTGAACGGGCCCAAGACAGCCCGACGCTCAGTGTTCACAGGTGGTGCGGGAATGGCCGTAGAAGGAGAGAGGTGAGGGTGGTGGAGGGTTTTTGGTGGTGGTTTGATGGTCATGGTGCCGTTTGGGAATGGCATGATGCGATGATGTGGGAGCGAGTTGTGAAGGTAAAGGTCGTGGCTGTTGGCGTTGTGTTGTTGTCCGAGGGTTGGAGCGTGGTTGCATTTGGTGACGATGGCTGGCGTGGTGGTTAAGGTGGTTGTTGTGTGATGGCGGTTGAGACGTGTTGGTTCAAAATAAAGATAGAACAGAAAAACAGCTATCTCAAAGCGTCGCAGCCCGAATGAATCACATAAATTCCCTCTAGACAACGGGTTTGGGGCTAACTACACATGTACTTAGAGATATCTCACCTATGGGTCCTGAATGGTGGTTTGCGAATTTCCACAGCCGTAACAATATATATATATATATATATATATATATATATATATATATATATATATAGATTTAATACAGTCATCCCTCGCATATCGCGGTTCACCTATCGCGCCCCCGCGTTCATCGCGGGTTTTCCCATGGAACCTAACTAATTTTTTCTGCGGATTCCCCAGTATATCGCGGTAATAATATATAAAATATAAATCCTTCAATTCATCGCAAGTCGCTGTCTTGAGTGTTTCGCTTGTGAACTTCGAATATTTTCTACGTTTTTCTCCAAGCCCTACGATGCCGCCCAAACGCCCTGCACCTTCTAAGGCTTCTGGCAAGGAACCGAAGCGCCAGAGGAAGGTCCTTGCGCCTCCAGGAGAAGGTTAAGGTGCTAGATATGCTTCGGGAAGGAAAAAGGTTTGCCGCGGTTGGACCCATTACGGTTTGAATCAATCGACCATACGCAACATTAAGAAGGACGAAGCCAACATCAGGAGCCTATCAAACCCAATCGTGTTTATACACCGCACAGCGTTTAACATTCACAACATAGAAATCAAACCCAATTGTGTTTATACACCGCACAGCGTTAAGCATTCACTCGATAGAAATCAAACCCAATCGTGTTTATACACCGTGTTTATAAAAAAAATAGGCATTTTTAGGCATTTTGGGGGGAGGCATCCATTCATCGCGGATTTCACTTATCGCGGGGGGAGGGGGTTTTAACGAAATCCCGCGATAAACGGGGGATGACTGTGTATATACAGTATATATATATATATATAATATATATATATATATATACATATATATATACATACATATATATATACATATACATACATTACATATATATATTATATATATATATATATATTTACCTATACATACAAACATATACATGCGTAGATATACATACATACATACATATACATATACATACATATATGATATATATATATATCATACATGTATGATATATATATATATAGATAGATATATATTATTTTTTATATATACGTATATATATATATATATATATATATATATATATATATATATATGTATATTATATATATATATATATATATATATCTGAAGAGGTAGTCGAGATTAGATGTATGCTCACTCACCTCTGACTGTCTAGCTGGGTTCGAGTCTCAACCAAGCTATAAACTGTCATCCTCATGGTGTTTTGCCACTGGATGAATTCATCAACGTGTACGTCTATCCTCGGATTGATGTTAAACTTGGTGCCCCCTCTTCTAACATTAGTTAGTGGATGTTACAGATCCTCCACGAAGTGCAGGTGAGTTATCACAGGCACCCTGAACCAAATTACAAATTCCTCTCTGGACTGTGGGTAGCAAGTGTTCTCGTCTTTTTAGAGGTTCGTTGACACCATGTTACACTCCTTGCTATTTCAGAATGTGGTTTCTGTCTGAGCAGCACAAATTAACAAACTGACCAGGTGGTTTGCATATTTCATGTGAACTGTCAATTTCGGAGACGAAGGGAAGCAATTTGTATGTCCATGTAAGAAGGAACAAGGACAGCGAAAGTGCTGTTCAAGGTTCCAATTTTTATGTTATAAATTAAGGGATAATTTTGGAGAATAAATAGGAGAGATCTTCTCAATAGCTTTGGATCTGAAGCCTTTTTATCTTGCAGTTTGTTTTCTGATTATGAACAGCTCACATATTTTAGGCTATGGTGAAACATAAAATTCTTCTGAGTCCTCCCTGATTAACATTTGGTATTTTTAGCTTATCTGAAATTGGATTTCCAGATACAAAGGGTATTGTTATGTCAAATGGGGTGGTGGATCCACAGCTAGACTGTGGTAAATGTGTAGTATTTTTCCGTGTTTTGCATAAATTAGATTTGCCATGTAATAGGGTTCTGTATGAATAAGTCATTTGTTACTACGTGATGCAGAGGAGGAGCAGCGTATGTAATTTATGGACAGGGTGACATTAATTAATTATGTATAAGTAAAAACCTCTTGTGGGCAGGGCAAGAGGAAGACTTCCCACAGCAGAGGCACGTAAGCTGATTACGATCTCTCTAGCCAGTGTGTGTCAGCCATGGTAGTGCAGTGTGCTGTAGAGCCCAGAAGAAAAGATGCACATTTATTTTTTGGGGGTTGTGCCTGTGGTGTATTGGCATACGCGGGCTGGGCGCAACGCGGGGAGCGTTGTGGAGGCGTGGCAGAGTGGTTTTGGTGGTCAGTGTCCGCGAGGCATATAGGTGTTCGTGCCGCTTGAGGCGCGGGGTATTCTGCAGTAGTGCACGTCGGATACGCAATAAACAGAGTTACAGCAGCCCTCACGACTCTGCGTGTCTCACTGCCCTCCGGCCTACCAATACGCAACACTTGGCGACGAGGACTGTCGGATCGACGCGTGCAGTGTGCCTGGTTTTCCTCGGTGTTGACTTGGTGTCGGTGACGGAGCAATTAGATTGCGCGGCACACGAAGCACCGAAAATCAGCGCAGCTTCGGTGCGGGACGAGGCCCTGCAGCCAGACATCTCACCGTCGCTGCGAATTCACGTGAAGTGGACAACGGGACGGCTCGAGGATGGTGGAAGGTCGGGGAACGGCGCACGGGCGCGTGCCCATCTTCGTCGGAGACGACTTCGAGTTGTTCTCGGAGCAGTTGGGGTGCTATTTCCACGCGAACGATGTGGACGACGAGAGCAAGCGCAAATCGATCTTGCATGGGCGGGACCCAAGAGGAAGATTCTGCCAAGGAGGAACAAGAGAATGGGAATGTACGACCACGAGAGAGGACCAGGAGAGGCTCATGCACGAGAGTCCACAAGAGAGTCTTTGCAGAGAAAGGAGAGGCTGGTGTGCAAGGAGGCCGGAGACCTTGCTTGGAGGAGGAAGCCTCTGTGAAATTGACCCAAGCTGGGATCACCCTGTGTTTTTGGAGGGCCTGGAGGAAGAAGACGGAGTGCAGACCAGGAGGCCTCTGTCAAAAGGACAAGGAGAACCACGTGTCCTGGTTGAAGGCCTACCCATTGCTGGCCCTCCTCATTACTGGCTCCTGTCTTGCATCTGGTCTCTAAAATGGGCTGCATTGTGTTGAACTGCGACACCCTGTGCATCAGAGAAAAGGGAAGTCCCGCCTGCATCATTACATTGTTGTATAAGTGTGATCTCTGGCACCGAGTGGGTAATGTTTTGCGATTTATTTCTACTCATTGCATAGAAGTTTGCGTTTCCCATTCTCCCTTGTGTCTTTTAACTTGCTTGGTTTGTTCCGTTTATGATGGCGTCTTGTCGAACCTCTTCGCTGTGATTTTCAATATAAAACTAGAAGGGCACTCGGAGCGCATACCTCCGCCACGTAATGCCTGATCCACGAGAACATATCGGGCCCAATACATTGTTGAACTATCTTGCTATTTATCGTTTTTTGGCCTTATCTCTCAATGTTGAAGAATCACTTTTAAAAATTGAGTGTCTGATCTGGGTCCGGATCTTCAGCAAAATCGAATCAGTTCGTCCTTGTCACACAACTGTCCACAAAATTTCATCCAGATCCGTCCACAACTTTTTGAGATATCCTGCACACAAACAAACAAAGACAGGCAGAAAGGGGTGAAAACATAACCTCCTTCACCTTCAATGGCAGAGGTAATAAATCCTTTAAAAAAAAAAAAAAAGCATGTTTCAGCTATCTGCTTTCCGCATATGTTTGCCATCGTTTTGGCTCATTTGGGTGGCCTTGGGGAAAGGTAAGTGGAGTGATATGGAACAAAGCGCCTTTAAAACTAGTTTTGATCCATCCGTCCAATGTCGGTGTTGATCGGTGTGGACACGACAGTATTGTCGTTGTGCACCATCCGTCCATCCATCTCCTATTTGTACTTCTCCGGCTAAACCGCTGGGCCGATCGGGCTGAAATTTGGCAGCAAGGTTCTGCTCCTGACTGGTAATGGGGATTGCAAACCTTGTTCCAGTCACATGACTTCTAGTAGGTCAAAATGGCCGACAGTAAATTCCTTCAAAAATCACCTTCTCCAGACCCACCAGTCAGAATGCTCCCAAATTTGGGTGACAACATTAGGCCAGGATAGGGATGTTAAATTGTAGAGGTCATGCCGATCATGTGACCGGAAATGTGTCATAATGGTTGACTTTATAAATTAATTGGAAAATTGCATAAATTTCTTCAAAAATGGTCTTATCCAAACCCACCAGTCAGAATGCTACAAATTTGGATCACAATATTAGGACAGGATCCTGATGTTAAATTGTGGAGGTCATGCCGATCAAGTGACCGGAAGTCTGCCAAAATGGTGGTCTCAGTAAATTTTTGGGAAAACCCATAAATTCCTTCAAAATCTTCTTCTCCAGACCCACCAGTCAGAATGCCACCAAATTTTGGTTACAACATTAGGAGGCCAGGTAAGCTCCAAGTACAGTGGTCCTATTTTTTATATTTAGCACAAATTAATTCCCATCTATACTGAAACGCAAAAGAAACTTACCACTTGTTTGAAATGTAATAAAATTGTAACAGTTCAAAATAAAACAAACCAACAATTGCTAATTGAAACATTGGCATTTTATTGATGACATGTCAAGTTTTTGACCAAGATACACCATCTCATAAGTTTGTTCTTCAGTACAGAACAGCACTGGGTGCAATGTCAGTCCCCTTTCAATAGTGTGTGTGGCCACCATTGTTTTGGATGCAGGCAGTGCATCGTTGGTGCATACTGCCTACCAGTCTTTGGATGGATTGCTGCTGGATTCTGTCCCACTCAGTCCTCAATGTCTGAAGCCATCTGACTTAGGACCATCTGCCTGTCCTGCCTTGCAGTGGTGACTATTGGCCTCCCTGATCGAGGTCTGTCATCTGCAGAGTTGTGGAGGGTGTCCCTGTCCACCAGGGCCGATATCGTCTGGTGTGAACAGCCAAGGCGACGTGCCACCTCACGGTAGCTCAATCCGCCTTGCAATATGCCCAAGGCACACTGCCGTTGATCCCTTGACAATCGTGGCATGTTGATTGAAATGCCCATTTTGCACTGGCCTTTTTAAAGCCAATATCAAGACATCACGTGCAGCTCATTAAAATCATCCCGTACCCCTTGGCTAATCACTGACAGTCAAAACGGCTGTTCAACAGCTGTGCTATGAAGTGACCATTGAAGGTTCAAGTGACCATCCGTGACCGTTTTGTCTGACAGGACACTATTGTCCACAAATAAGTTCACACATTTACTACACGCAGTGTTATTGTTGATATTTGAAGGTTTAAAAGGTGGTAAGTTTCTTTTGCGTTTCAGTATATATTCCAACTTCAACTTTGAAACAAAGGTACTCCACATTTTCACATGATTGCAACCATCATTTTTTTTATTATTATTTATTGTTATTTCTGAACAATATATTTCACATTGTTTTTTATTTTATGTTATAATTTACTCTCTTTGTTCACTTGATAAACCAACACATGGAGTCACTTTGGATTATTATCCTCGATTGACTTTTATGTGCCCATCTTCCAAAGCAAATCTAGAGCTCTGTAACCTGTTTTGTCTTTCACAGTTGTTCCCAAGCCTTGCCGTTTTCGTGCTGATGAGGGACCATGCAGGGGTTATAAGAAGAACTATTTTTACAACATGAGCTCTGGTGCTTGCGAACAGTTTGTTTACGGTGGCTGCCAAGGCAACTCAAACAACTTTGAGGACATCAAGACTTGTACACAGTTCTGTACTAGACGCACAGGCACGTTGGGGGTCGTGGTGGGGTCGAGGGATGTGTACGCATTGTTTCAGAGACATGGCTTTGCAGTATTCCCTGGCTTCTGAACACGAAATAAAGATTTGGTAACCTTCCCAAATATGAAACCTCAGCTGATACATGAGACTTTACAAATTGGTAAGCACATCTCTTAGAAAGTGGTTAAATTATGTCGTATCCTTATTCTCAATCGTTTATTTGTGACCATATTAGGCTCATTAATATAACTGAATAGAACCCCCAAAATCAGCAGGGCAGAGACAATATGCTCATGTGGCAAGCGACACTTGTTGCTGGCAGGTAGCGCAGCAACTGCTGTGATGGGACTCGATTTGTGCCCTGCTGCCTCATCAAGTTCGGGGGTTCAATTCAATTATATTAATGAGCCTAATATGGTCACAAATATACCATCAACAGTATGTTGTCCTGATGAGCCCACAACAAGGGTGAAATGTAGATCGACACCTCTGCTTTCCTCTATTCGTGACCACAGGCTTTAATCTCAGTCTGCAAAGGCTTGAGTACCATTCGGAAGCCTCCGAGTTTGGAGGTAATGAGTTGGTATAATTTATGTACATGACATCAGTGTCGTGTCAGTCAGTGTGCTTCTTTGGTTGAATTCAGTATTCCTAGCTGCAAACCTCTTCACTGGTGATCAGCAGGGAAAGAGACAATGTGCTCGCTTGGTAGGTGCCACCTTGCTGGTAGGTCGTACAGCAAGCACTGTGATGGGACTCAATTTGTGCCCTGCTGCCTCGTCAAGTTAAGGGGTTCGATTCAGTTACATATATCTAATACATAAAGCTCTTTCTAACCACTGACTGCCTGAATGACCCACTGACTGATATTAAACATCGGGATCATCCGGGTGACATAACAAGCTGAAATTTTGTGTGCTGATGGACATCGAAGCTGGTACACCGGAAAGAATCACAGAATCGTCGAACAACATTCATAAATGAAAATATAAATAAATGAAAAAAATGCAGGTGAGCAACTCTAGACAATGGGGAAACAGGATAATTTTGTGTGCCGCTGGACATCGAAGCCGAAACACTGGGAAAAATCACAGAATCATTGAACAA
>CM068956.1:25214232-25227050 GCA_035128595.1 Eptatretus atami | reverse complement strand
CTTTCTCTTCGGAGCCAAAACTAAACACTGAGTCGCAGGGATCAGTACAGAACCAGCGGCGAAAAGTATCACGGCTCAGATTAATTACCGAGTGAAAGCAAAAGACGTGTCATTGCCGATTGTCCAGTGATATCTCGTACGACGATCATGTGACATAATTGTAAGGGCGGAGGGGAGGGGGGGTTCACATGCACCCGGTGAACCCCCCTCCCCCCTCCCTGGATCCACCAATGGAGAGGATACGCGGATACCTTCGGGGTTTCCTTCCCTTTGGTGTGCGTATGTGGTTCATGGTGCCGGACCCAGCGCATCGTCTGACGTTGACAACCAACCTTTGAGCTTCAAGTCCGGCTGAACGTACGGGTCAGCTACCACTCAATTAGGATCTTTGTCAGCTGGTGTCTGTGACTTCTGAGTGGCATTACAATGACCACATCAACAGTGTAACGTTTTTGAAACTTGTATTTCAAACAAATAGATACAAAGTCAAATGAGGAAGTTCATCACTACATGCAATGTCCAACTCTGATTCCCGCATTTAGTTATTTCCGCCGCCCAGTGTCCCAGTCCTGCTGGCACAACTCACGCGTGTTCACCTCGTCCTTCGGTATTGTCAATCCTTTGATTCCCGTCACGGTGTCCTCTCGTACGATGGCCCATCCAGATGATTAAAGAGCTCAAAGGAAATCTTTTCCGATATACAATCGTAATGAGTTTTAAACAACCTGATTACAATCGGCTCCCCGCATTAACAACTGCTCTGGACATTAACACCTCATTCACGCAGAGTTAAATCGAGCACAGGACGATGGAAACACACAGCTTTTCACATGTCACCCCTCCTCTGCACCTCCCTCTCACGGGTTTATATAGTATCACAGAACAATCCCGTGTGTTCCAGCAAATGCGATTCTAGTCCGTACTGGAAGTTTTGTCCGAGAACATTCCAGCACCTTCACGAGTCTCACCAGGCAGTTTACAGTATAATACCGCCATCTACAGTCAACAATAGCTCATTACATCAAGCTGTTTATATTACAATTTACTGATCCGTGCTAAACGAAACTTATAACATGTAACTGTCAATTTTAATCATTCATTTACAGGCATTTACTAATGCTTACAACATCTAGCTTTTAACTGACAATAACCCTTGCCAACAAAATGCCTTGGCAGCATTGACGCTCTAGACAAGAGTATGTATGGTAAATCAGAGATCAGAGTGTAGATTATTAGACTACCATAATGTGTTCTCTACAATTTACACATGTAATCACTTGGAGAGACTGTCTGATGTTACTGGTTATCCTTTCTTTCTCTGTATACACATACGCTGTTCATTTTGGATGGAGAGTTTGTGACACCTTGCTGAATTGCCCATTGCTTTTGTACCTTCCATGAGGCTTGAGAAATGTAGACTATATCCATGCTTTTTGTTCACCTGTTATATGTGACAAATATAATGTTAAAAAAGTCTGGTGTTGGTTTAGTGGTGAGGGTGGCTGTCTTGGGATCTTATGGTTCTGGTTTGAGCCCCGTTGGCTGCTGAATTTACACCAGGTGGAGTCGACTCAGCTTGTCATCCTTCCAAGGTCGGTAAAATGAGTATCAGTGTGCTAGTATAGGTGCACAGCATCAGCAGCACAGCTGCGCCCCAACAAAATGATAACTACCCAGCAGCCAAGCTGCCATACGCAAGAAGAAGAATATAATGTAAAAGCATCGAGTTCTGTTCTTGTGTGTGGCAGCTTAACTGATGGGTAGCTATCATTTATTGGAAGTGCAGTTGTGCCACTGATGCTGTGCCTCTCTACCTGAATACTGGTACTCATGTTACCAACCTCATAAGGATGACAGGCTGAGTCAACCCCACCTGGTGTTAATTCAGCAGCAAATAGGATTTAAACGCAGGACTCTGAGATCCTAAGCCAGCCACCCTAGCCACTCAGCCAGCACCAAGCCTAAGCATTGAGTAACATGTATCGAAAATATGACCACTTTTATTTGGTACAAGTAGTGGTTATTTCAACCCAGAATATGCTGTCCACTAATGTCAATGAGGAATATATAAACGAAGTTTTTTTTTTCTGCTATTGTCATTGCATGGCTGAATGGAGTGACATAGAGCGTCATATCCTGGATGTTCATTCTATTGGCACTGAAGATGATGCAGAACATGAATAACGAGCACGCACTAAAAGCTAGATATTGCAATCGAGACACAACCTCATGGCTCAAAAAGGTTTCCTATCATGTGAAAACTATTTCAGAATACAAATTATTGTTAAAAGCCCCTTCTTTTGTCTCCTGTGCGGTTTAGTTGAAAGATGAAAATTGCACGCCATGGAACTCGATCTTAGCTCGATGCACGCATATTGATCGGCAAATAGAAAGATATTTCAGTCTCTCAGACTGAATCTTTCTGTTTCTTTCTCATTTTGTTTTCCTGTGACAGCACTGTGTGAACATTACAAGTAAGATTAATACAGATGTTTTGTATTAAACACGATGCACTGAGCTGATGGCCACCCGGGTAGACATCAAAATTGGTTGCAAGACCTGAAGACCTGAATCGAGCAACGACATTCCAGCACGAAGGAGCCTCCCTCTGACCAAGCAATGTCTGGCGAGTAGATCTCCCGTCACCTTGAATCCTGTGGGCTGCAGCACAGAGAATGAATGCCGGTCAGAGGGGTCAGGGTAAAAGCTAAGCTTTCACAGAGACACGACGATGAAACTTGTCTCCCTAATAATGCACATATTTCAAGCTTTGTGTTCTGTCCTCACTAATGGCCACAGGTGCCCTTTATCTCGCATTCTCACTGTCACTGCTTTGGCAATGCATACCGCCACCCACGGCAATGCTCCCCTCCTATCGCCGGCACTATGTCCTGTCAAGCTTGTCTTTTGCTCTGACTGTGTGTTTTCGGACCATCTTCTTGACATTTCCCTCTAAAATAACTTTCTAATAAGGTGGCACAGGACCACAAAAATAATGACAGCAAAGATTATCAGGCCCATGATAAATCTATCTTGGTTTCCCTGATACAGAAATAAAATTTCAAGATTTCACAGTTTAAAACAATGAAGACATGGAGCTGATACTCTGGGTCCCTCGCCTTTTGGGTGGTATGAGGAATAGATCTGGGTAATATGAAAGCTAAATCTTGACCGGTTTTTGAAATATCACTTGCACAAGCCAATTTACCGAGATGGTTGACATGGCAACAGAATTTAGCCAATCACAGTCATTATCTAATCAGGTTGAGATAATGTCATGAGGAGTATATATGTTTAATATGAAAGCTAAATGTTCAACCGTTTTTGAAATATCGCGTACACAAAAGTACATGGACTGATGATCAGTCGGTCGGAGCTCATTTCAATGTCCCCTGCTCCTCCGATTAATCGGAGGAGCAGGGGACAAAACTAATAAGAGAGCTGTTCCTAAATTATATGAATGTGTTTGTTGATTCGTTGCGATACTCGAAGTAACTGCAAATTAATGAGAGATGTAAAGAAAAATGGGACATTTTGAATGAGAAAAAAAAAAGAAGAAAGTGATCAGATTGGCAAATTAGCTTGAGAAAATCTTTAATTGTTCTGCTTCATTTCAATAACCACAAGCCAAAGAGAAGTGAACTCAAGTGAACAGAAGGATGCAATCAAATGCAGTGAAAATGTTTGACTTTTCTCTTCCTGTTGTGTGTCCAGAGGTGCGAACGCACATCGTATGACTCAGAACTGGAAAGCGAACTGGACTCGGAACAGCGGAACTTACACACTACACAGCTGTTATGAAACGACTCGTAACACAAATTCCTCACTCTCATCGTAATCCTTGAATTCCATATCGTAAAAAAAAAAACCCCCCACAAAACTTCATCCTTTGCCCCCAAATCGCACCTGTTGAATAATAACCACAGGTGTGACAGTGCTTCTGCCAATTTAATGATCATGTTATGAGGTTCATTATCCATGAAGACTTCACCTTTTCAGAACCTGCATTAACAGCAGTGTACATAACAACCCCCATCCTTTGTAAACTTATTCAATTAATTTTCCTTTAAATGTCTCTCCAGAAAATGGAGTAGAATTTCCCCACGGCATCACGAATGAAATGCTTCCAGGTAACACTGGAAATGACCGATGTAATTCAAAGGCAGTAATGGTTCATCAGGCAAATTGAAGTTCCAACTAGCGAGAGCTACAGACCTGCTATCCATTCCCAAATTGATAGAAACCTTGAACATTGCAAAAGCCAAGAACATGTCTGCGTTTAGTGAAAACTGAATGAAATATCAAAAAAGCCTGAGGTATCTAAATATGAGTGAAAACTCTTCCATTTTAATGGATTATAAGTGACTTGTACAAACTTAGTGACTTCTCCAAGCTACCATTGCTGTTGTCGTGGCTTTCAATGACTTATATAAACGAGAAAGTTCATAAAACGTACACCTTGCACGTGCATGGCAATGGTCCATTCAACTCTTGCTTTGGATTTCCGAGCACGGTTGATATTTCCTCCGAGGTGTTATTTGTCTGAATCTTGATAATTATCCCACGCCGGAGAGCACGAGCAGAAAATTTGATTGGTCAAGATGGCGTATAATTTTGTCGAAATACTGCAAAACTGGAGGTTTTTCAAAGTGGCAACAAGGCGATTTGTAGTCTGCAGTGTTCAAGTAGATGATTTAATTGAATTAATATTAAAATTTTAAAGATTAAAAAAACTATACATATATATATATATATATTCAGGAAGTTTACCGTCGTTTATGCCGTGTCTTTTACACCACCTTATTTAACACATTACATTGGTTATTCATGTCTGTGTCCTTTATGACGTCCTTAAATACAGTAGGTTTCCTGTTTAGAATTTTTTTTTAATTTTGTTTAATTGCCAGACAGGCAGAAGGTGTAAAATAATTATCTTCCTCCTCTGCAGACATGTGAGCTCGGGATGAGATTTTGTACATTTTACCAAATGTAGAGCCAAAGTACTGCTAAACTGCAGGTTCATGATCTAAATTTTGTTTTATAGTATTCTTCTTGTCCTTTAACGGCCACTATTATCCCACATTCCTTGTGTGGTCAGCCGGGGGAAGTTTGGCCCGAGTCTTCATGAACCGGCTGGCTCGGTCTGACACTCAACTAGTTCGGTCAATAATTTGGTATTTGGCAATGGTGCAAGCAATAGCTCACCTACTCTTCACAAAGGACACCGTTGGATCTTTAAGGTCCACCAACTAATGCTGTCATGCGGAACGCTCATTTAACATCCATCTGAGGGACAGCACACATACTGATGAATCACCCTTCCTGTGAAACACCGGGATGACAGTTTATAGCTGGGTCGTGAATCGAACCCAGGATAGACGGCTTCGAGGCGAGTGTACACACCTCTAGGCCATCCTGTCCACCCCTGTTCTACATTATTCAAAATAAAATATTCAATTGTAATGAAGTTGTTCCTCGATCATACACTGACGTCTGTAAATAGACAGACAAAGTGAACCAAATGCTTCACGCCGCTTTTCGCTTCACACGTGGGGTAATTCATGTCTCATTTGCTGATGTTATCTTCTTCCTAACTTTTGATACAAACCCCAGTGAAAGGGAAGCCTCAACAAGTCTATAAAAATGCTTTTACCACTACAAGCTAATTGAAAGGTTCAAGTTATCCATTCCAAATTTGCATTTCCATTTTGATGAGTGGTGGGACAATGGATGGCGGTTGGAACGAGGGCTTTTCCAACCACCCATTGGCAGCAATGCTGGGGTAGTTCAGTTGAAGATTGGGGATGGCCTTACTGGTTTTGTCCAGTTGTTGCCCTGCTTCACCATTTTCTGTTCAACCTTGCTCTTCTATGAGCCTCGCTCTCGTAGAAAAAATGGCTGAACAGCTAGACCTCTCCTATAATTAAGAATGTTACATTTTACAGAAGAACAGTGATGATTATTCCTTTTTTCCACGCATCGTCATCAAAGCCAATGTACACCCTCGGGCAAATGTAATGCTGTTGACATATTCATGTTTCAGCATCAGCACGACAGGACTGAGTGGCTATCTCATGAAGGTAATGAGGTAATCCATAACAATTTCAAGTGTTGAAACAGTATAACCGGATCAGGATCTCTCTTGGGTGTTCTCATACGGTTCAACCAGCGATGAAGACCCCCAAAAAGCAGCAACAACTTTCAGCATGGTGGCTATCAGTGTCAGAAACTCTTTGCCATGCTACACCTCCATTTTTGTTTCCGTCTCTCTCCCAAAATTGAGCGGGACAGTCCAGGGGAATCTTAATTGACGAGGACCAATCACGAATCTTTCTTTTGAC
Organism: Eptatretus atami; assembly: GCA_035128595.1. Taxonomy (NCBI): domain Eukaryota; kingdom Metazoa; phylum Chordata; class Myxini; order Myxiniformes; family Myxinidae; genus Eptatretus; species Eptatretus atami. The sequence goes on along the minus strand of CM068956.1, from coordinate 25,220,709 downwards.
CTCACTCATGTCCACTTGCTACTCGGGCCCGGACATATGCGGTGTCCGATCCTGAGTAGTAAGGGAAGATGAGTGAGGTCATAAGAAAGCATGGTTCACATAAACTATGATCTCATAGTTAGGTGAAGCCAATCAAGTGTCCATTGAACTATATTACAAAGCAGGGAAGAATGGGACTCAATCTGCATTGTAGTTGTCATGCTTCTATCAACAGCAGGAAGTAATGCAGATGCTGGTTTTTTGCGAACTCTCTTTTAGTGAATTCAACTAGATAATGAGGACAAGATGAATACTAGTATAGACAAAGCATTTAAGTGTATGGAGGCAAGATTTTCTACAATGCACTCACTGCAGCTTGCTTTAATTTTACTTGACAAGTCCATTGCAGTGTACTACACTACAGGATGAAGGCTTCCCTCAACCTGGTCTATTTTCTTTTTCTTGGCATTTTGGAGACAACTGTATTCCAGTGATTATTTTTTCCCATATTCGTAGATTAAACTATTTATTCTTTGGTCTTCATTTGTTTCGTGTGTAAGACTTTGTTTTCAAGTTGCTGTATTGTTGTATTTTGATTGATTTTTATGTGGTCCATTTTTGTTGGTTTACTTGCACGGATGTAAACTTGGCATACTTATCTTGGCCCAATATATATATATATATTTATTATTATTTAAATCTTCCGTGCTATCATTTCTATTTTGAGTTTGTTTTCAACACCCATTAACTCTTGGTGTTTGTCTTCAATTGGGGTTATCTTCTTTATCTCTGGGCTTCGGTTTCTTCTTATGAATCGTTGTATTTGTCCCATTTCCTTTCTCATTTGTTCTCTCTCTCTGTCTCCAGTTTTGTTTCCAAGGTGATGTTTGGTTTCCATTATTGGGGCCTGGTCTATTCTTCTTGTGGTATTGCTTGCCTGTTACATTTTCTTGAATGAACAGTGCTGCTATAAAGCACACAGTATTGATTTCTTTCAAGGGGGATGATTTTGGTATAATTGTATGAATTGATTCGTTGGTTTTCCTTAGGTGTGTGTGTGTGTGTGTGTGTGTGTGTGTGTGTGTGTGTGTGTGTGTGTGTGTGTGTGGGTGTGTGTGTGTTGGGGGAGAGGGGTAGGAAGATAAACATTACATCTTCCACTGTTCGCTGTCATCACTTCCATGTGCCTTGAACAGTACAATACCCTTCCCCTTCTGTAAAGAAGGACTTGTTTTGATGGAATCGTAGGTCAACCACAAGGGCTGCCACCACTTCTAAAATATCGTAAATCTATTCATCAATAACATCATTTTCATTGGGAAAAACTTCCCTCATTCACTTTGATTAAAATAAATATTTCATCCACTGTGTTCCTGCTCTTTGCTTTGTGATTGTAAAAGTACAGGCCGGTGAATTGTGTTCAGGCAAGTTTGTAGGCCGTGGGAAGAAAATGATGCTCACTGCTTGATGTGCACACCTTTATGTTGCTGCCAATTGGAAACAAAGGTGTGCATTTTGACACAGCATGCATTTGTTTGATGTCTCTGTAATGTTGTTTGTTTAGATATTGAGGAAAAATCCCATGCAGCTAGGTATGTAGGATTGTATTTTTTTTTAAGTTTATGAGTCATTTTATTATGATCATGGTTGAGTATATGCTAACAACCTCCCATTGTGAGTCACCTTGAGCAGAATATAAATATCACATAGCAGGTGTCGTTGTCATGGGACACTGGCAGCGAGGCATTTTATCTGTCATGCAAAGAGTTCTATGGTGTAATGGGCTCAACCTCATGCTGTGGAGTAAAAGGTCTGCAGTCAATAACTTTTCCCTCATCCACTCCTCCTTCCTTGTTGACGTGACAGTGGACACCGAGCGCACTCCGCCATCAAGACAATTTAGATAAACACAATGTTCAATCGCACGACAGCTTCTTTATAACACCAACCAGAGTAGCCTCTTCTAATTTCCAGAACAGAGTGGCTGGTGACCCTTGCATGAGATTAATCTCTCTTTATCTTGCCTTTTCTTCATCGAAATGGCAAAATTGCAATTTGGAAAATTAAAATACATCCTTGGAGAGATCATGCTGAGCAAGATTTGCCCTATTCCTCACATACTTTTTTGCTTAAATACGACTACTACTCCTCCTACTACTATTACTGTGACTACTAATCCATATGTCCCGCTAAGGACCCCCTTGGGGGTTGACCCGAATGTACTTCGTTCCCTTAGGGCAGGAATTTGGGAATTTTTGGCCATAGAGCCGGCGATTGCTCACCTACTCTTTTCAACATCCATGCGATCTTTGATGTCCACCAACTAATGCTAGCAGGTGGAATGCCCGAGACCCATCCATCCGAGAGACTGCACAAACATTGATGACTCACCATACCTGTTAAACACTAGGATGACATTTTATAGCTGGCCCGAGATTAAAACCCAGACTAGACAGCTTAGAGTTGAGTGTGCATACTTCAAGGCCATCCTACCAGGCCAGCTTAAGTACAAAATCAGGATTATCATCATCCAGATAAGTGAAGTATCTTTCATTTCTGTAAACAGCTTTCTTTCTTTCTGTTTTTTTTTTTTGTATGCAAAGTCATGGCTCGTGGAAGAGCTAGAACGCAACAGAACAGAAGGAACAGTAGAAAGAGAGGTGGGAAACACCAACAGTAGAGTTGAGGAGCAAAATAGAGGGAGACAGACGAATAAGGGATGTGGAAGAATGAAGGGTAAAGGATCAGGAAGCATGGAGTGGACAAGATGGATACAGAAAAAAAACTCTCAGGAAGGAAAAACTGGAATTTTGGAAAGAGGTGTGCTTCGGGAGTAGGGGAGGATGGGGGAGGTTGAAGGGGTACAAATGATCATGGTTTTCAATAGGGGATGATCTCAGATGTGGTGAACCACTGTCTTGAAGATCTGGAGGGAAGAAAATGAGATTGAATGGAATGCGGAGGTTGGTTCCACAGTCGGGCAAAAAAGAGGAACAAATGAGTGGAGTGAGCGGTGTTTCTAGATTTTGGGAGTTTCACGAGAAGGGGGTTCCCAGCAAATCATATATACACTGCAGACACCTGGGGGGGGGGGGCAGTAGGGTTGGGACAGAACATGGAAAGAGCAGAGGGTGCAAGACCGGAAAGGAAGCAGTCAAAGTGGAAGACAGAGAGAGACCACCGACTTTCAGCTTTGAATGAAGTTTTGAATCTTCTTAATATACCCCTTTTGCCAATTCATCAACAGTATTGAAGTGCACGTGAATTTTGAAGAGACATTACAAGACATTAACATTAAGTTGATTGTGAAATGAATCAGTGTTAAAATTATTTCGCTGAAAAGGAACGTTTCAAAATTGTGGTTCGGGTGGAATAGTGGTTGCACTTTTACACTGTATTTCAAAATTAAATGGTTCATTATTTATAGGTATATGTTTGTTGCACATGATGAACACACAGCCCAACTGCCATCCACCAAAGGTAAAATGTTTTATTCCCAAACATGGAGGTATTCCTGCTCCAGAGAAAGTCAACACATGTATTTCTCCTTTTTAATGTTGATACAGCTGTTCATGGAATACATTTTCCCAGTGGTACTTGTGTTTACTGATGCCCTTGGGGTATGAGTAAGGTTTTTCTTTGGTCGAGTAAAATTTTGAAAACCTTTTTCAGCTCTCTTTGAAAGACAACCTGCTAACAGTACATCAAATTAGTTGCCTGAGATAGTGCATAAAAACAAATGTTTATCCCGTAAATTATAAAATTGTTATGTAACGCACTCTGAAGCACCCCCATCCCACTCTACCTCCTCACCAATCCTTTCCTCCGTAACTGCATAACACCCCGTAACGCTAGTCCAACCACACACCCACAATTGCTATAAAAAAAAAAGTTGACCGGTTGACCTGCGAGCTGCAGTGCAGCAACTGACTGCTTCTTCGCACTGGGTGGTTCTCTTTTTCACAGGTTCCTCCGACTGCAGTTTCAGCCGGTAAAACCTTTAAACTGTAAAGATCTTATTTCCCGGCTGTTAAAATGCTCATAAGCTGTGTATTTGGATGCCTACATAGGGTGGATGCATGCCAGACACCCCTTATTGGCCAGTAGAACCATTGCAGCAATTGCTGGTGTGAGACAAGGGTTCGCACTAACCATTCCAGTGAAGATGTACTTGATAGTTATGCCATGTGTTCCAGGTTACCAGCTAAACTTTTGAGAGGTGAGGGCAGGATTTTGGAATTGAGTCATGGTGCCGGCGATAGCTCACTTTTGTCTTTGAGAATGATACGGGGGATTTTTAATGTCCACTAACCAATGCTGGCAGATGGGACGACCATTTTAACATCCATTAAGAGGGATGGCACACACATTAATGAATCGCTCTGCCTGTGAAACACCCAGATGACAGTTGATAGCTGGGCTGAGGTTCAAACTCAGCCTAAGAGTTTAGAGGTGAGTATGCTTACCTCCAAGCCATCCTGCCAGCAGACACAGCATTTGTGTATCTAACTTCTATTCTATATATACGAATAAATGTCAGTATGTCAGTGTGTGTCCTCCATAACTCCAAAACCATGAAACCTAGCAGCCTGAAACTTTGCCTGCATACCAAGAAAACTCCAAGGAAGTACAAGAGTGAAAATGGGATGTTTGGGTTAATTAAAACACCCCTTCTGAAGATAATTAACGGCCTTATTTAATTATATCCTTCATCAGGCGATCCTCGGCCCCTCGCTTTCTGGGGTCTGAAGGCGTTTCATGGGGAACCTCGCTCGGGTCGGAAGCCGCCATGTTTTTTGGCCTGCTCAACCATGCCCCGACTTGGAACAGGCCGCAACGATTTCATAACAACAAAGTTTTTTTTTCACTTTCCCGAGTCATATTATCGAAAAAACGCCTGTTCATCATATCTACGAATCGCTGTATACATCACTTTTGGAAGTACAAAGGTTTTCAAGGTAGAAGCTTGGAGTGATTTCATGCATTATGTGATACAATTTTCCATGAATTACTCTCACGGACTAATTAAAGTATATCATCGAAATATTATTTCGCTTTTGAGGATCGGATATCGTCCGGACTAAATAATTGTCAAAATTTGGAGTGGAATCTGATAATTTTAAGAAATAACGAATCTTATAACTAAGCTGATATACCTATTTACTTCGAGCAAGCAAGGCTTTAAGCTTTAAGCAAGACCTTTCATTCATACCTTGCCTAAAAAAACCAACTGTTACAGCGTTTCTTCTCTCCATTCGCGAAATTCTCCATTATTGCATCCATCAAGAAAGGTGTTTAATCGCATCTCTGACCGAAAAATTATAAAAAAAAAAATCCATGCGTCACATGCAGCTGTTTATTAAGATTAATGTTTGTGAACATATCCCTGAAACGTCTATATAAATGCAATGTTGTTTTTCAGTGAAAGCTACTCATGGTTTTTGGGTTGTTCCCAATATCGTGTGTGTGTGTGTGTGTGTGTGTGTGTGTGTGTGTTTGTTCATAAAGCATATATCTGTCTCTGTCTCTGTCTCTGTCTCTGTCTCTCTCTCTCTCTGTCTTCCTGTCTTGTCTCTGTCTCTCGTCTCTGTCTCTGTCTCTGTCTCTGTCTCTGTCTCTGTCTCTGTCTCTCTCTCTCTCTCTCCTTCTCTCTCTTCTCTCTCTCTCTCTCTCTCTCTCTCTCTCTCTTCTCTCTCTCTCTCTCTCTCCGTGTCATGGCCGCCGTCGCTCTGCTCTGTATTGTGGTGAGATCTTAGGGCTTTTTTTTTCCTCCCCCCTTCTATCTCCCTCTTTCCTCTTTTTCTCCCCGACGTGATTGTGGAGGTTGTCTGTGTCTTCTCTATCCCTTGTATCCTTAAGAGAGAGAGAAAGAGTGAGAGCTGGCCTATTTGGGTGTGGCCTACCTGCTTTGATGAGGCCTTGTAAACTTGGTCTTTTTTTTTATTTTTTCTTTGCTTATAATGCACTTTCCTTAGTTTTTAGTGATTGTTTTTTGTTTTTTAGTTTGACCCCCCCCCCCCTTTTGCTTTGTAAGGCTCGAGCAAAAGGGGAGATAAAACCGCTGATATGGCGGATACACACACTCGGTTTGAGGCATTTGATAATTTAACGAGGAAGCATGCATTGGTGTGCGTTCCACCTGAAGGAATTGCCACTGAAGACATTTTTATCAGTAGGGAAAATAATCGGGAATCAAAATGTAAGAGCAGCATCGAAAATGACTAAGAAAATTGTTGTCTTTGTGTCTGATGAAAATTTTGTTCACGATGTTGTAAGTTCAGGATTAACTAGAGACTGGTCTCTTTATATTGGCTTCGCCAATGGATACCATCATGAAATTGTGATATCAAATGTACCCCCGTTTATAACCAATGACAAACTGATGTGTATTCTGTCACGATACGGAGCAGTTGTGTCGAAAATCTCGCTGATTCCTTTAAGAGCTCGAGATGAACGGATTAAACATGTTATGAGTTTCCGACGCCAGGTTTATATGGT
>CM068956.1:25186614-25214207 GCA_035128595.1 Eptatretus atami | reverse complement strand
ATACCGCCATCTACAGTCAACAATAGCTCATTACATCAAGCTGTTTATATTACAATTTACTGATCCGTGCTAAACGAAACTTATAACATGTAACTGTCAATTTTAATCATTCATTTACAGGCATTTACTAATGCTTACAACATCTAGCTTTAACTGACAATAACCCTTGCCAACAAAATGCCTTGGCAGCATTGACGCTCTAGACAAGAGTATGTATGGTAAATCGAGATCAGAGTGTAGATTATTAGACTACCATAATGTGTTCTCTACAATTTACACATGTAATCACTTGAGAGACTGTCTGATGTTACTGGTTATCCTTCTTTCTCTGTATACACATACCGCTGTTCATTTGGATGGAGTTTGTGACACCTTGCTGAATTGCCCATTGCTTTTGTACCTCCATGAGGCTTTGAGAAAATGTAGACTATATCCATGCTTTTTGTTCACCTGTTATATGTGACAAATATAATGTTAAAAAAGTCTGGTGTTTGTTTAGTGGTGAGGGTGGCTGTCTTGGATTTTATGGTTCTGGTTTGAGCCCCGTTGGCTGCTGAAATTACACCAGGTGGAGTCGACTCAGCTTGTCATCCTTCCAAGGTCGGTAAAAATGATTATCAGTGTGCTAGTATAGGTGCACAGCATCAGCAGCACAGCTGCGCCCCAACAAAATGATTAACTACCAGCAGCCAAGCTGCCATACGCAAGAAGAAGAATATAATGTAAAAGCATCGAGTTCTGTCTTGTGTGTGGCACTTAACTGATGGGTAGCTTATCATTTATTGGAGTGCAGTTGTGCCACTGATGCTGTGCCTCTCTACCTGAATACTGGTACTCATTTACCAACCTCATAAGGATGACAGGCTGAGTCAACCCCACCTGGTGTTAATTCAGCAGCAAATAGGATTTAAACGCAGGACTCTGAGAATCCTAAGCCAGCCACCCTAGCCACTCAGCCAGCACCAAGCCTAAGCATTGAGTAACATGTATCAAAATATGACCACTTTTATTTGGTACAAGTAGTGGTTATTTCAACCAGAATATGCTGTCCACTAATGTCAATGAGGAATATATAAACGAAGTTTTTTTTCTTGCTGATTGTCATTGCATGGCTGAATGAGTGACATAGAGCGTCATATCCTGGATGTTCATTCTATTAGCACTGAAGATGATGCAGAAACATGAATAACGAGCACGCACTAAAGCTAGATATTGCAATCGAGACACAACCTCATGGCTCAAAAAGGTTTCCTATTCATGTGAAAACTATTCGAATACAAATTATTGTTAAAGCCCCTTCTTTTGTCTCCTGTGCGGTTTAGTTGAAAGATGAAAATTGCACGCCATGGAACTCGATCTTAGCTCGATGCACGCATATTGATCGGCAAATAGAAAGATATTTCAGTCTCTCAGACTGAATCTTTTCTGTTTCTTTCTCATTTTTGTTTCCTGTGACAGCACTGTGTGAACATTACAAGAAGATTAATACAGATGTTTTGTATTAAACACGATGCACTGAGCTGATGGCCACCCGGTAGACATCAAAATTGGTTGCAAGACCTGAAGACCTGAATCGAGCAACGACATCCAGCACGAAGGAGCCTCCCTCTGACCAAGCAATGTCTGGCGAGTAGATCTCCCGTCACCTTGAATCTCGTGGGCTGCAGCACAGAGAATGAATGCCGCGTCAGGAGGTCAGGGTAAAAGCTAAGCTTTCACAGAGACACGACGATGAAACTTGTCTCCCTAATAATGCACATATTTCAAGCTTTGTGTTCTGTCCTCACTAATGGCCACAGGTGCCCTTTACTCGCATTCTCACTGTCACTGCTTTGGCAATGCATACCGCCACCCACGGCAATGCTCCCCTCCTATCGCCGGCACTATGTCCTGTCAAGCTTGTCTTTTGCTCTGACTGTGTGTTTTCGGACCATCTTCTTGACATTTCCCTCTAAAATAACTTTCTAATAAGGTGGCACAGGACCACAAAAATAATGACAGCAAAGATTATCAGGCCCATGATAAATCTATATCTTGGTTTCCCTGATACAGAAATAAAATTTCAAGATTTCACAGTTTAAAACAATGAAGACATGGAGCTGATACTCTGGGTCCCTCGCCTTTTGGGTGGTATGAGGAATAGATCTGGGTAATATGAAAGCTAAATCTTGACCGCGTTTTTGAAATATCAACTTGCACAAGCCAATTTACCGAGATGGTTGACATGGCAACAGAATTTAGCCAATCACAGTTCATTAACTAATTCAGGTTGAGATAATGTCATGAGGAGTAATATGTTTAATATGAAAGCTAAAATGTTCAACCGTTTTTGAAATATCGTACACAAAAGTACATGGACTGATGATCAGTCTGGTCGCGAGCTCATTTCAATGTCCCCTGCTCCTCCGATTAATCGGAGGAGCAGGGGACAAAACTAATAAGAGAGCTTTCCTAAATTATATGAATGTGTTTTGTTGATCGTTGCGATACTCGAAGTAACTGCAAATTTAATGAGAGATGTAAAGAAAAATGGGACATTTTGAATGAGAAAAAAAAAAGAAGAAAGTGATCAGATTGGCAAATTAGCTTGAGAAAATCTTTAATTGTTCTGCTTTCATTTCAATAACCACAAGCCAAAGAGAAGTGAACTCAAGTGAACAGAAGGATGCAAATCAAATGCAGTGAAAATGTTTGACTTTCTCTTCCTGTGTGTGTCCAGAGGTGCGAACGCACATCGTATGACTCAGAACTGGAAAGCGAACTGGACTCGGAACAGCGAACTTACACACTACACAGCTGTTATGAAACGACTCGTAACACAAATCCTCACTCTCATCGTAATCCTTGAATTCCATATCGTAAAAAAAAAAAAACCCCCACAAAACTTCATCCTTTGCCCCCAAATCGCACCCGTTGAATAATAACCACAGGTGTTACAGTGCTTCTGCCAATTTAATGATCATGTTATGAGGTTCATTATCCATGAAGACTTCACCTTTCAGAACCTGCATAACAGCAGTGTACATAACAACCCCTCCTTTGTAAACTTATTCAATTAATTTTCCTTTAAATGTCTCTCCAGGAAAATGGAGTAGAATTTCCCCACGGCATCACGAATGAAATGCTTTCAGTAACACTGGAAATGACCGATGTAATTCAAAGGCAGAATGGTTTCATCAGGCCAATTGAAGTTCCAACTAGCGAGAGCTACAGACCTGCTATCCATTCCCAAATGATAGAAACCTTGAACATTGCAAAAAGCCAAGAACATGTCTGCGTTTTAGTGAAAACTGAATGAAATATCAAAAAAGCCTGAGGTATCTAAATATGAGTGAAAACTCTTCCATTTTAATGGATTATAAGTGACTTGTACAAAACTTAGTGACTTCTCCAAGCTACCATTGCTGTTGTCGTGGCTTTCAATGACTTATATAAACGAGAAAGTTCATAAAACGTACACCTTGCACGTGCATGGCAATGGTCCATTCAAACTCTTTCTTTGGATTTCGAGCACGGTTGATATTTCCTCCGAGGTGTTATTTGTCTGAATCTTGATAATTATCCCACGCCGGAGAGCACGAGCAGAAATTTGATTGGTCAAGATGGCGTATAAATTTTGTCGAAATACTGCAAAACTGGAGGTTTTTTCAAAGTGGCAACAAGGCGATTTGTAGTCTGCAGTGTTCAAGTAGATGATTTTATTGAATTAATATTAAAATTTTAAAGATTAAAAAAACTATACATATATATATATATATATTTCAGGAAGTTTACCGTCGTTTATGCCGTGTCTTACACCACCTTATTTAACACATTACATTGGTTATTCATGTCTGTGTCCTTTATGACTCCTTAAATATACAGTAGTTTCCTGTTTAGAATTTTTTTTTAATTTTGTTTAATTGCCAGACAGGCAGAAGGTGTAAAATAATTATCTCCTTCCTCTGCAGACATGTGATGCTCGGGATGAGATTTTGACATTTTACAAATGTAGAGCCCAAAGTACTGCTAAACTGCAGGTTCATGATCTAAAATTTTGTTTTATAGTATTCTTCTTGTCCTTTAACGGCCACTATTATCCACATTCCTTGTGTGGTCAGCCGGGGGAAGTTTGTGCCCGAGTCTTCATGAACCGGCTGGCTCGTCTGACACTCAAACTAGTTTCGGTCAATAATTGTATTTGGCAATGGTGCAAGCAATAGCTCACCTACTCTCACAAAGGACACCGTTTGATTTTAAGGTCACCAACTAATGCTGTCATGCGGAACGCTCATTTAACATCCATCTGAGGACAGCACACATACTGGATGAATCACCCTTCCTGTGAAACCACGGGATGACAGTTTATAGCTGGGTCGTGAATCGAACCCAGGATAGACGGCTTCGAGGGCGAGTGTACACACCTCTAGGCCATCCTGTCCACCCCTGTTCTACATTATTCAAAATAAAAAATTTCAATTGTAATGAAGTTGTTTCCTCGATATACACTGACGTCTGTAAATAGACAGACAAAGTGAACCAAATGCTTCACGCCGCTTTTCGCCTTCACACGTGGGGTTAATTCATGTCTTCATTTGCTGATGTTATCTTCTTCCTAACTTTGATACAAACCCAGTGAAAGGGAAGCCTCAACAAGTCTATAAAAATGCTTTTACCACTACAAGCTAATTGAAAGGTTCAAAGTTATCATTCCAAATTTGCATTTCCATTTTGATGAGTTGTGGACAATGGATGGCGGTTGAACGAGGGCTTTTCCAACCACCCATTGGCAGCAATGCTGGGGTAGTTCAGTTGAAGATTGGGGATGGCCTACTGGTTTTGTCCAGTTGTTGCCCTGCTTCACCATTTTCTGTTCAACCCTTGCTCTTCTATGAGCCTCGCTCTCGTAGAAAAAATGGCTGAACAGCTAGACCTCTCCTATAATTAAGAATGTTACATTTTACAAGAAGAACAGTGATGATTATTCCTTTTTTCCACGCATCGTCATCAAAGCCAATGTACACCCTCGGGCAAATGTAATGGTGTTGACATATTCATGTTTCAGCATCAGCACGACAGACTGAGTGGCTATCTCATGAAGGTAATGAGGTAATCCATAACAATTTCAAGTGGTGAAACAGTATAACCGGATCAGGATCTCTCTTGGGTGTTCTCATACGGTTCAACCAGCGATAAGACCCCAAAAAGCAGCAACAACTTTCAGCATGGGGCTATCAGTGTCAGAAACTCTTTGCCATGCTACACCTCCATTTTTGTTTCCGTCTCTCTCCCAAAATTGAGAGCGGACAGTCCAGGGAATCTTAATTGACGAGGACCAATCACGAATCTTTCTTTTGACCTCACTCATTCACTTGCTACTCGGGCCCGGACATATGCGTGTCGATCCTGAGTAGTAAGGGAAGATGATTGAGGTCATAAGAAAGCATGGTTCACATAAACATGATCTCATAGTTAGGTGAAGCCAATCAAGTGTCCATTGAACTATATTATACAAAGCAGGGAAGAATGGGACTCAATCTGCATTGTAGTTGTCATGCTTCTATCAACAGCAGGAAGTAATCAGATGCTGGTTTTTTGCGAACTCTCTTTTAGTGAATTCAACTAGATATGAGGACAGATGAATACTAGTATAGACAAAGCATTTAAGTGTTATGGAGGCAAGATTTTCTACAATGCACTCACTGCAGCTTGCTTTAATTTTACTTGACAAGTCCATTGCAGTGTACTACACTACAGGATAAGGCTTCCCTCAACCTGGTCTATTTTCTTTTTCTTGGCATTTTGGAGACAACTGTTATTCCAGTGATTATTTTTTCCCATATTCGTAGATTAAACTATTTATTTCTTGGTCTTCATTTGTTTCGTGTGTAAGACTTTGTTTTCAAGTTGCTGTATTGTTGTATTTTGATGATTTTATGTGGTCCATTTTTTGTGGTTTACTTGCACGGATGTAAACTTGGCATACTTATCTCGCCCAATATATATAATATATTTATATTATTTAAATCTTCCGTGCTATCATTTTCTATTTTGAGTTTGTTTTCAACACCCATTAACTCTTGGTGTTTGTCTTCAATTGGGGTTATCTTCTTTATCTCTGGGCTTCGGTTTCTTCTTATGAATCGTTGTATTTTGTCCCATTCCTTTCTCATTTGTTCTCTCTCTCTGTCTCCAGTTTTGTTTCCAAGGTGATGTTTGGTTTCCATATTGTGCCTGGTCTATTCTTCTTGTGGTATTGCTTGCCTGTTACATTTTCTTGAATGAAACAGTGCTGCTATAAAGCACACAGTATTGATTTCTTTCAAGGGGATGATTTTGGTATAATTGTATGAATTGATTCGTTGGTTTTCCTAGGTGTGTGTGTGTGTGTGTGGTGTTGGTGTGTGTGTGTGTGTGTGTGTGTGTGTGTGTGTTGTGTGTGTGTGTGTTGTGTGTTGTGTGGGTGTTGTGTTGTTGGGGAGAGGGGTAGGAAGAATAAACATTACATCTTCCACTGTTCGCTGTCATCACTTCCATGTGCCTTGAACAGTACAATACCCTTCCCCTTCTGTAAAGAAGGACTTGTTTTGATGGAATCGTAGGTCAACCACAAGGGCTGCCACCACTTCTAAAATATCGTAAATCTATTCATCAATACATCATTTTCATTGGGAAAAACTTCCCTCATTCACTTTGATTAAAATAAATATTTCATCCACCTGTGTTCCTGCTCTTTGCTTTGTGATTGTAAAAGTACAGGCCGGTGAATTTGTGTTCAGGCAAGTTTGTAGGCCGTGGAAGAAAATGATGCTCACTGCTTGATGTGCACACCTTTATGTTGCTGCCAATTGGAAACAAAGGTGTGCATTTTGACACAGCATGCATTTTTGATGTCTCTGTAATGTTGTTTTGTTTAGATATTGAGGAAAAATCCCATGCAGTAGCGTATGTAGGATTGTATTTTTTTTTAAGTTTATGAGTCATTTTATTATGATCATGGTTGAGTATATGCTAACAACTCCCATTGTGAGTCACCTTGAGCAGAATATAAATATCACATAGCAGGTGTCGTTGTCATGGGACACTGGCAGCGAGGCATTTTATCTGTCATGCAAAGAGTTCTATGGTGTAATGGGCTCAACCTCATGCTGTGGAGTAAAAGGTTTGCAGTCAATAACTTTTCCCTCATCCACTCCCCTTCCTTGTTGACGTGACAGTGGACCACGAGCCACTCGCCATCAAGACAATTTAGATAAACACAATGTTCAATCCGCACGACAGCTTCTTTATAAACACCAACCAGAGTAGCCTCTTCTAATTTCCAGAACAGAGTGGCTGGTGACCCTTGCATGAGATTAATCTCTCTTTATCTTGCCTTTCTTCATCGAAATGGCAAAATTGCAATTGGAAAATTAAATACATCCTTGGAGAGATCATGCTGAGCAAGATTTGCCCTATTCCTCACATACTTTTTTGCTTAAATAGACTACTACTCCTCTACTACTATTACTGTGACTACTAATCCATATGTCCCGCTAAGGACCCCCTTTGGGGGTTGACCGAATGTACTTCGTTCCCTTAGGGCAGGAATTTGGGAATTTTTGGCCATAGAAGCCGGCGATTGCTCACCTACTCTTTTCAACATCCATGCGACTTATGATCCACCAACTAATGCTAGCAGGTGGAATCCCGAGACCCATCCATCCAAGACGCCACAAACATTGATGACTCCACCATACCTGTTAAACACTAGGATGACATTTTATAGCTGGCCCGAGATTAAACCCAGACTAGACAGCTTAGAGTTGAGTGTGCATACTTCAAGGCCATCCTACCAGGCCAGCTTAAGTACAAAATCAGGATTATCATCATCCAGATAAGTAAGTATCTTTCATTTCTGCTAAACAGCTTTCTTTCTTTCTTGTTTTTTTTTTGTATGCAAAGTCATGGCTCGTGGAAGAGCTAGAACGCAACAGAAACAGAAGGAACAGTAGAAAGAGAGGTGGAAACACCACAGTAGAGTGGGAGGAGCAAAATAGAGGGAGACAGACGAATAAGGGATGTGGGGAAGAATGAAGGGTAAAGATCAGGAAGCCATGGAGTGGACAAGATGGATACAGAAAAAAACTCTCAGGAAGGAAAAACTGGAATTTTGGAAAGAGGTGTGCTTCGGGAGTAGGGGGGAGTGGGGGAGGTTGAAGGGGTACAAATGATCATGGTTTTCAATAGGGGATGATCTCAGATGGTGTGAACCACTGTCTTGAAGATCTGGAGGGAAGAAAATGAGATTGAATGGAATGCGGAGGTTGGTTCCACAATCGGGCAAAAAAGAGGAACAAATGAGTGGAGGGAGCGGTGTTTCTAGATTTTGGGAGTTTCACGAGAAGGGGGTTCCCAGCAAATCATATATTACACTGCAGACACCTGGGGGGGGGGCAGTAGGGTTGGGACAGAACATGGAAAGAGCAGAGGCGTGGCAAGACCGGAAAGGAACAGTCAAAGTGAAGACAGAGAGAGACCACCGACTTTCAGCTTTGAATGAAGTTTTGAATCTTTCTTAATATACCCCTTTGCCAATTCATCAACAGTATTGAAGTGCACGTGAATTTGAAGAGACATTACAAAAACATTAACATTAAGTTGATTGTGAAATGAACCAGTGTTAAAATTATTTCGCATGAAAAGGAACGTTTCAAAATTGTGGTTCGGGTGAATAGTGGTTGCACTTTTACACTGGATTTCAAAAATTAAATGGTTCATTATTTATAGGTATATGTTTGTTGCACATGATGAACAACACAGCCCCAACTGCCATCCACCAAAGGTAAATGTTTTATTCCCAAACATGGAGGTATTCCTGCTCCAGAGAAAGTCAACACATGTATTTCTCCTTTTTAATGTTGATACAGCTGTTCATGGAATACATTTTCCAGTGGTACTTGTGTTTACTGATGCCCTTGGGTATGAGTAAGGTTTTTCTTGGTCGAGTAAAATTTTGAAACCTTTTTCAGCTCTCTTTGAAAGACAACCTCTAACAGTACATCAAATTAGTTGCCTGAGATAGTGCATAAAAACAAATGTTTATCCCGTAAATTATAAAATTGTTATGTAACGCACTCTGAAGCACCCCCATCCCACTCTACCTCCTCACCAAATCCTTTTCCTCCGTAACTGCATAACACCCCGTAACGCTAGTCCAACCACACACCACAATTGCTATAAAAAAAAAAGTTGACCGGTTGACCTGCGAGCTGCAGTGCAGCAACTGACTGCTTCTTCGCACTGGGTGGTTCTCTTTTTCACAGGTTCCTCCGACTGCAGTTTCAGCCGGTAAAACCTTTAAACTGTAAAGATCTTATTTCCCGGCTGTTAAAATGCTCAAAGCTGTGTATTTGGATGCCTACATAGGGTGGATGCATGCAGACACCCCTTATTGGCCAGTTAGAACCATTGCAGCAATGCTGGTGTGAGACAAGGGTTCGCACTAACCATTCCAGTGAAGATGTACTTGATAGTTATGCCATGTGTTCCAGGTTACCAGCTAAACTTTTGAGAGTGATGGGCAGGATTTTGAATGAGTCATGGTGCCGGCGATAGCTCACTTTGTCTTTGAGAATGATACGGGGGATTTTTAATGTCCACTAACCAATGCTGGCAGATGGGACACCATTTTAACATCCATTAAGAGGGATGGCACACACATTAATGAATCGCTCTGCCTGTAAACACCCAGATGACAGTTGATAGCTGGGCTGAGGTTCAAACTCAGCCTAAGAGTTTAGAGGTGAGTATGCTTACCTCCAAGCCATCCTGCCAGCAGACACAGCATTTGTGTATCTAACTTCTATTCTATATATACGAATAAATGTCAGTATGTCAGTGTGTGTCCTCCATAACTCCAAAACCATGAAACTAGCAGCCTGAAACTTTGCCTGCATACCAAGAAAAACTCCAAGGAAGTACAAGAGTGAAAATGGATGTTTGGGTTAATTAAAACACCCCTTCTGAAGATAATTAACGGCCTCTATTTAAGTATATATCCTTCATCAGGCGATCCTCGGCCCCTCGCTTTCTGGGTCTGAGGCGTTTCATGGGGAACCGCTCGGGTCGGAACCGCCATGTTTTTTGGCCTGCTCAACCATGCCCCGACTTGGAACAGGCCGCAACGATTTCATAACAAACAAAGTTTTTTTTTCACTTTCCCGAGTCATATTATCGAAAAAACGCCTGTTCATCATATCTACGAATCGCTGTATACATCACTTTTGGAAGTTACAAAGGTTTTCAAGGTAGAAGCTTGGAGTGATTTCATGCATTATGTGATACAATTTTCCATGAATTACTCTTCACGGACTAAAATTAAAGTATATCATCGAAATATTATTTCGCTTTTGAGGATCGGATATCGTCCGGACTAAATAATTGTCAAAAATTGGAGTGGAATCTGATAATTTAAGAAATAACGAATCTTATAACTAAGCTGATAACCTATTTACTTCGAGCAAGCAAGGCTTTAAGCTTTAAGCAAGACCTTCATTCATACCTTGCCTAAAAAAACCAACTGTTACAGCGTTTCTTCTCTCCATCGCGAAATTCTCCATTATTGCATCCATCAAGAAAGGTGTTTAATCGCATCTCTGACCGAAAAAATATAAAAAAAATCCATGCGTCACATGCAGCTGTTTATTAAGATTAATGTTTGTGAACATATCCCTGAAACGTCTATATAAATGCAGATGTGTTTTTCAGTGAAAGCTACTCATGGTTTTTTGGGTTGTTCCCAATATCGTGTGGTTGTGTGTGTGTGTGTGTGTGTGTGTGTGTTGTTCATAAAGCATATATCTGTCTCTGTCTCTTCTCTTGTCTCTGTCTCTCTCTCTCTCTGTCTCTGTCTCTGTCTCTGTCTCTGTCTTCTGTCTCTGTCTCTGTCTCTGTCTCTGTCTCTGTCTCGTCTCTCTCTCTCTCTCTCTCTCTCTCTCTCTCTCTCTCTCTCTCTCTCTCTCTTCTCTCTCTCTCTCTCTCTCTCTCTCCGGTCATGGCCGCCGTCGGCTCCTGCTCTGTATTGTGGTGAGATCTTAGGGCTTTTTTTTCCTCCCCCCTTCTATCTCCCTCTTTCCTCTTTTTCTCCCCGACGTGATTGTGGAGGTTGTCTGTGTCTTCTCTATCCCTTGTATCCTTAAGAAGAGAGAAGAGTGAGAGCTGCCTATTTGGGTGTTGGCCTACCTGCTTTGATGAGGCCTTGTAAACTTGGTCTTTTTTTTTATTTTTTCTTTGCTTATATGCACTTTCCTTAGTTTTTAGTGATTGTTTTTTGTGTTTTTTAGTTTGACCCCCCCCCCCCCCCCCCTTTTGCTTTGTAAGGCTCGAGCAAAAGGGGAGATAAAACCGCTGATATGGCGGATACACACACTCGGTTTGAGGCATTGATAATTTAACGAGGAAGCATGCATTGGGTGCGTTCCACCTGAAGGAATTGCCACTGAAGACATTGTTTTATCAGTAGGGAAAATAATCGGGAATTCAAAATGGAAGAGCGAGCATCGAAAATGACTAAGAAAATTGTTGTCTTTGTGTCTGATGAAAATTTTGTTCAACGATGTTGTAAGTTCAGGATTAACTAGAGACTGGTCTTCTTTATATTGCTTCGCCAATGGATACCCCATCAATGAGATTGTGATATCAAATTACCCCCGTTTATAAACCAATGAACAAACTGATGTTGTATTCTGTCACGATACGGAGCAGTTGTGTCGAAAATCTCGCTGATTCCTTTAAGGCTCGAGATGAACGGATTAAACATGTTATGATTTTCGACGCCAGGTTTATATGGTTCTTCCCGATCGAGGTGACGACCACAGTGTAAAATTTCGTTTAAAGTTACTTTGAACAAATATGAGTACCAAATGTATGCGTCTTCAGCCTCGTTAACATGTTTTAACTGTGGAGCATTTGGACATGTGAAAAGGTTTTGTCCAAAAGTATCTTGTGTAAAGTGTGTGGTGAAGCAGGTCATAACGACATGACTGTGAAAAAGATATTACCCCGGTTTCAAGAGTTAGAGAATAGAGTAACTCCTAATACCCAGACGCTTCCTGTTGTTTCCTCGCACAAGAAGACTCAGGGTTTTACTCCAGTTCCTAACCTAAAGAAGTCAACATCTCAGCTTTAGGAGATAATGAAATCCCCCCTGACAACCCAAATGGTTTGGCTGTTGCTGCATGTTAGTGTGGAGATGGAGGAGGATCCCGTGCTGTGACATGTGACAAAGAAACGAAGAGCATCCGATATTAGTAGTTCCAACACTTCCGTAAAAAAAGGTAGTTTTGGATGAAGAATGCGAAGTTGAGGATGCACCTCAATGTGTTACTCAGGGTTCTCCAAGCTGCATTGATACTCGGGAGAATGTTTTTTTTTCAACTAAATATCCCTTTGGTCTCTCCTGTCTTCCATATTCTGGCCACTTTACTGCTCTAAACTGTATGATATCAGCTTCTAAACAGAGGCCATATGGTTGTATTTAATTAACATGGTGGACATTTGCAAAGGCAAACTACTTGGAAAAAAACACTCTGATCTCTGTGCTTTTGTGGTGTTCCCCACCATAAACTCTTAATGAAGAAAAGAGGGCTTTTTTTGAGAGTTTGGATAGCCCAAAAGTTATAGAAGCCTTTTTAACACGAAAAGCTAATCTTCCAAGAAGATTGTGTTGAATTTCTCAGTACGGAACTTTTTTTGTGAGGGTTGAAGGAGAAAAGAGGCCCATGGTAACCTAAATGATGATCAGAAAAATAAGGATGGAGAAGTGAACTGGAGAGCAAAACAGCAGTCCTGAAATTGAGAGTTTATGTTACCCACTGGTCAAGTCTTGCAAAGGATTGCTCTTACCGTAGCCCAACGCGTCCACCACATATATTGAGATTCGTTGCGGGTGACATAGCTCCATGCGTCTAACAAAAACTATTGCTGAAAAAAATTAGACAAATCGGCATAGGATTAGGGTGAGGTTTTCTGCTGTATTTCTGTCCAACAGACGGTTTCTAAGGTACAATTAAATCACACCCCCATGCAAAAATACAATTCATTTGAGATCAAATTGAGACGAGGGAAGTGTCTGATTAAAAGACAAAAAGAAGGCTCTTCGTTCTACACCTCTTACTGGCGCAATACACATTGAATAGTGTAAATGGAAATGATTGATGACGTCTGGAGAGATGAACCGGCTTTGATAACCTCTTTGAAAGTGGCATGTTTTCCATTCAGGTACTAGCGCAGGGTCTGAATAAAAGGCCACACGAGCAGAAGAAAGAAGACAAATTAACGAAAGAAGCACTGTCCCTTAAAGAAGCGACATCCAAATCGATACTTCCAATCTTCAGTTAATGTGCGTTCCTGAAGTAAAGTTACATCTATAGTTTTAGAATCAAACACTTTCACTTGAACCTGGCGTTGTGAACTTGCTACCTCGCGCGTTCATATTTAAGGTTCAAAAATGACTTTTTCATGGTTTATCAAAGGCTTGCAGCGGTTGCTGAGACCATATTTCAGTTCCCCGCTTGTAAACAACCTTTTGATGACGCATGAAACTGTGGGACTTTGTTAACTTGAATTCAGCAGACTTCCTAATGATGTTCCCTTTTGCAGCTTGAACAAATGAAAATAAATCAGGAAAGTGATCTTTTAATGATCACATTCGATGTCGATACGTTTCATTCAGAAAGGTCAAGAATAAGTGGGGCCATGTATGACTGATACGATGAAGATTGAGACAACTCAGTCACCTCAGTTTCATCATTTGATTCTGAAAAATCAGACCCGGCCCACCTGGGTTCATATAATCAGTCCTGAGCAGTCACTATTATCAGGTCCTGGCAACTCTAAAATTTGCCAGAATGTTCCTCAACTTTACTCTGGTACTCAGTACGTTCAACCGGGAGCAGTAACCTCGGTCTTGCTTCTTGATGGCTGGTATTCACTGGCTCAGTTGAATAACCAGGAATAATGAATGCGATTTTGTATCAATGAAGGAAAGTAAGGACTGAACATCTCCATTCTGCTCGTTCTCAGCAGGAAGTGCTGGTGATGACTTGCTAATGAGCTTTCCATCAACATCAGCCTTCACACCTGCTTTACTCGTCAAATTTCCAGTGTTGCACAGTAATCCTTGAAATCATTTTCTTCATTAATCAATCCAAAAACATTCTCCGAGTATCAATGCAGCTTGGAGAACCCTGATAACACATTGAGGTGCATCCTCAACTTCGCATTCTTCATCCAAAACTACCTTTTTTTACGGAAGTGTTGGAACTACTAATATCGGAATGCTCTTTCGTTTCTTTTGTCACAGCAACGGGATCCTCCTCCATCTCCACACTAACATGCAGCAACAGCCAAACCATTTGGGTTGTCAGGGGGGATTTCATTATCTTCCTAAAGCTGAGATGTTGACTTCTTTAGGATTAGGAACTGGAGTAAAACCCTGAGTCTTCTTGTGCGAGGAAACAACAGGAAGCGTCTGGGTATTAGGAGTTACTCTATTCTCTACTCTTGAAACCGGGGTAATATCTTTTTCACAGTCATGTCGTTATGACCTGCTTCACCACACACTTTACACAAGATACTTTTGGACAAAACCTTTTCACATGTCCAAATGCTCCACAGTTAAAACATGTTAACGAGGCTGAAGACGCATACATTTGGTACTCATACTTGTTTCAAAGTAACTTTAAACGAAATGTTTAGACCTGTGGTCGTCACCTCGCATCGGGAAGAACCATATAAACCTGGCGTGCGAAACTCATAAACATGTTTAATCCGTTCATACTCGAGCCTTAAAGGAATCAGCGAGATTTTCGACACAACTGCTCCGTATCGTGACAGAATACACATCAGTTTGTTCATTGGTTTATAAACGGGGACAATTTGATATCACAATTCTCATTGATGGGGTATCCATTGGCGAACAATATAAAGAGAACCAGTCTCTAGTTAATCCTGAACTTACAACATCGTTGAACAAAATTTTCATCAGACACAAAGACAACAATTTTCTTAGTCATTTTCGATGCTGCTCTTACATTTTGAATTCCCGATTATTTTCCCTACTGATAAAACAATGTCTTCAGTGGCATTTCCTTCAGGTGAAACGCACACCAATGCATGCTTCCTCGTTGAATTATCAAATGCCTCAAACCGAGTGTGTGTATCCGCCATATCAGCGGTTTTATCTCCCCTTTTGCTCGAGCCTTACAAAGCAAAAGGGGGGGGGGGGGGGGGGTCAAACTAAAAAACACAAAAAACAATCACTAAAAACTAAGGAAAGTGCATATAAGCAAAGAAAAATAAAAAAAAAGACCAAGTTTACAAGGCCTCATCAAAGCAGGTAGGCCACACCCAAATAGGCCAGCTCTCACTCTTTCTCTCTCTTCTTAAGGATACAAGGGACAGAGAGAAGACACAGACAACCTCCACAATCACGTCGGGGAGAAAAAGAGGAAAGAGGGAGATAGAAGGGGGGAGGAAAAAAAAGCCCTAAGATCTCACCACAATTACAGAGCAGGAGCCGACGGCGGCCATACACCGGAGAGAGAGAGAGAGAGAGAGAGAGAGAGAGAGAGAGAGAGAGAGAGAGAGAGAGAGAGAGAGAGAGAGAGAGAGAGAGACAGAGACAGAGACAGAGACAGAGACAGAGACAGAGACAGAGACAGAGACAGAGACAGAGACAGAGGACAGAGAGAGAGAGAGACCAGAACAAGACAGAGACAGAGACAGATATATGCTTTATGAACAACACACACACACACACACACACACACACACATCACACGATATTGGGAACAACCCAAAAAACCATGAGTAGCTTTCACTGAAAAACAACACTGCATTTATATAGACGTTTCAGGGATATGTTCACAAACATTAATCTTAATAAACAGCTGCATGTGACGCATGGATTTTTTTTTAATTTTTTCGGTCAGAGATGCGATAAACACCTTTCTTGATGGATGCAATAATGGAGAATTTCGCGATGGAGAGAAGAAACGCTGTAACAGTTGGTTTTTTTAGGCAAGGTATGAATGAAAGGTCTGCTTAAAGCTTAAAGCCTTGCTTGCTCGAAGTAAATAGGTATATCAGCTTAGTTATAAGATTCGTTATTTCTTAAAATTATCAGATTCCACTCCAAATTTTGACAATTATTTAGTCCGGACGATATCCGATCCTCAAAAGCGAAATAATATTTCGATGATATACTTATAATTAGTCCGTGAAGAGTAATTCATGGAAAATTGTATCACATAATGCATGAAATCACTCCAAGCTTCTACCTTGAAAACCTTTGTAACTTCCAAAAGTGATGTATACAGCGATTCGTAGATATGATGAACAGGCGTTTTTTCGATAATATGACTCGGGAAAGTGAAAAAAAAACTTTGTTTGTTATGAAATCGTTGCGGCCTGTTCCAAGTCGGGGCATGGTTGAGCAGGCCAAAAAACATGGCGGTTCCGACCCGAGCGACGTTCCCCATGAAACGCCTCAGACCCAGAAAGCGAGGGGCCGAGGATCGCCTGATGAAGGATATAATTAAATAAGACCGTTAATTATCTTCAGAAGGGGTGTTTTAATTAACCCAAACATCCATTTTCACTCTTGTACTTCCTTGGAGTTTTTCTTGGTATGCAGGCAAAGTTTCAGGCTGCCTAGGTTTCATGGTTTTGGAGTTATGGAGGACACACACTGACATACTGACATTTATTCGTATATATAGAATAGAAGTTAGATACACAAATGCTGTGTCTGCTGGCAGGATGGCTTGGAGGTAAGCATACTCACCTCTAAACTCTTAGGCTGAGTTTGAACCTCAGCCCAGCTATCAACTGTCATCTGGGTGTTTACAGGCAGAGCGATTCATTAATGTGGTGCCATCCCTCTTAATGGATGTTAAAATGGTCGTCCCATCTGCCAGCATTGGTTAGTGGACATTAAAAATCCCCCGTATCATTCTCAAAGACAAAGTGAGCTATCGCCGGCACCATGACTCATTCAAAATCCTGCCCTACCACTCTCAAAAGTTTAGCTGGTAACCTGGAACACATGGCATAACTATCAAGTACATCTTCACTGGAATGGTTAGTGCGAACCCTTGTCTCACACCAGCATTGCTGCAATGGTCTAACTGGCCAATAAGGGGTGTCTGCATGCATCCACCCTATGTAGGCATCCAAATACACAGCTTTATGAGCATTTTAACAGCCGGGAAATAAGATCTTTACAGTTTAAAGGTTTTACCGGCTGAAACTGCAGTCGGAGGAACCTGTGAAAAAGAGAACCACCCAGTGCGAAGAAGCAGTCAGTTGCTGCACTGCAGCTCGCAGGTCAACCGGTCAACTTTTTTTTTTATAGCAATTGGGGTGTGTGGTTGAACTAGCGTTACGGGGTGTTATGCAGTTACGGAGGAAAAGGATTGGTGAGGAGGTAGAGTGGGATGGGGGTGCTTCAGAGTGCGTTACATAACAATTTTATAATTTACGGGATAAACATTTGTTTTTATGCACTATCTCAGGCAACTAATTTGATGTACTGTTAGCAGGTTGTCTTTCAAAGAGAGCTGAAAAAGGTTTCAAAATTTTACTCGACCAAGAAAAACCTTACTCATACCCAAGGGCATCAGTAAACACAAGTACCACTGGAAAATGTATTCCATGAACAGCTGTATCAACATTAAAAAGGAGAAATACATGTGTTGACTTTCTCTGGAGCAGGAATACCTCCATGTTTGGGAATAAAACATTTACCTTTGGTGGATGGCAGTTGGGGCTGTGTTGTTCATCATGTGCAACAAACATATACCTATAAATAATGAACCATTTAATTTTTGAAATACAGTGTAAAAGTGCAACCACTTCCACCCGAACCACAATTTTGAAACGTTCCTTTTCATGCGAAATAATTTTAACACTGATTCATTTCACAATCAACTTAATGTTAATGTCTTGTAATGTCTCTTCAAAATTCACGTGCACTTCAATACTGTTGATGAAATTGGCAAAGGGGTATATTAAGAAGAAGATTCAAAACTTCATTCAAAGCTGAAAGTCGGTGGTCTCTCTCTGTCTTCCACTTTGACTGCTTCCTTTCCGGTCTTGCCACCCCTCTGCTCTTTCCATGTTCTGTCCCAACCCTACTGCCCCCCCCCCAGGTGTCTGCAGTGTATATATGATTTGCTGGGAACCCCCTTCTCGTGAAACTCCCAAAATCTAGAAACACCGCTCACCTCCACTCATTTGTTCCTCTTTTTTGCCCGACTGTGGAACCAACCTCCGCATTCCATTCAATCTCATTTTCTTCCCTCCAGATCTTCAAGACAGTGGTTCACACCATCTGAGATCATCCCCTATTGAAAACCATGATCATTTGTACCCCTTCAACCTCCCCCACTCCTCCCCTACTCCCGAAGCACACCTCTTTCCAAAATTCCAGTTTTTCCTTCCTGAGATTTTTTTCTGTATCCATCTTGTCCACTCCATGGCTTCCTGATCTTTACCCTTCATTCTTCCCCACATCCCTTATTCGTCTGTCTCCCTCTATTTTGCTCCTCAACTCTACTGTGGTGTTTCCCACCTCTCTTTACTGTCCTTCTTTTCTGTTGCGTTCTAGCTCTTCCACGAGCCATGACTCTTGCATACAAAAAAAAAAAACAGAAAGAAAGAAAGCTGTTTACAGAGAAATGAAAGATACTCACTTATCTGGATGATGATAATCCTGATTTTGTACTTAAGCTGGCCTGGTAGGATGGCCTTGAATATGCACACTCAACTCTAAGCTGTCTAGTCTGGGTTTAATCTCGGGCCAGCTATAAAATGTATCCTAGTGTTTAACAGGTATGGTGAGTCATCAATGTTTGTGCAGCTCTCGGATGGATGGGTCTCGGGATTCCACCTGCTAGCATTAGTTGGTGGACATCATAAGATCGCATGGATGTTGAAAAGAGTAGGTGAGCAATCGCCGGCTCTTATGGCCAAAAATTCCCAAATTCCTGCCCTAAGGGAACGAAGTACATTCGGTCAACCCCCAAAGGGGGTCCTTAGCGGGACATATGGATTAGTAGTCACAGTAATAGTAGTAGAGGAGTAGTAGTCTATTTAAGCAAAAAAGTATGTGAGGAATAGGGCAAATCTTGCTCAGCATGATCTCTCCAAGGATGTATTTTAATTTTCCAATTGCAATTTTGCCATTTCGATGAAGAAAGGCAAGATAAAGAGAGATTAATCTCATGCAAGGGTCACCAGCCACTCTGTTCTGGAAATTAGAAGAGGCTACTCTGGTTGGTGTTTATAAAGAAGCTGTCGTGCGATTGAACATTGTGTTTATCTAAATTGTCTTGATGGCGAGTGCGCTCGTGGTCCACTGTCACGTCAACAAGGAAGGAGGAGTGGATGAGGGAAAAGTTATTTGACTGCAGACCTTTTACTCCACAGCATGAGGTTGAGCCCATTAACCATAGAACTCTTTGCATGACAGATAAAATGCCTCGCTGCCAGTGTCCCATGACAACGACACCTGCTATGTGATATTTATATTCTGCTCAAGGTGACTCACAATGGAGGTTGTTAGCATATACTCAACCATGATCATAATAAAATGACTCATAAACTTAAAAAAAAATACAATCTACATACCTAGCTGCATGGGATTTTTCCTCAATATCTAAACAAACAACATTACAGAGACATCAAACAAATGCATGCTGTGTCAAAATGCACACTTTGTTTCCAATTGGCAGCAACATAAAGGTGTGCACATCAAGCAGTGAGCATCATTTTCTTCCACGGCCTACAAACTTGCCTGAAACACAATTCACCGGCCTGTACTTTTACAATCACAAAGCAAAGAGCAGGAACACAGTGGATGAAATATTTATTTTAATCAAAGTGAATGAGGGAAGTTTTTCCCAATGAAAATGATGTTATTGATGAATAGATTTACGATATTTTAGAAGTGGTGGCAGCCCTTGTGGTTGACTACGATTCCATCAAAACAAGTCCTTCTTTACAGAAGGGGAAGGGTATTGTACTGTTCAAGGCACATGGAAGTGATGACAGCGAACAGTGGAAGATGTAATGTTTATCTTTCCTACCCCTCTCCCCAACACACACACAACCCACACACACCACACACACAACACACACACACACACACACACACACACACACACACACACACACACACACACACACACACACACACACACCTAAGGAAAACCAAAATCAATTCATACAATTATACCAAAATCATCCCCTTGAAATAAATCAATACTGTGTGCTTTATAGCAGCACTGTTTCATTCAAGAAAATGTAACAGGCAAGCAATACCACAAGAAGAATAGACCAGGCCCAAAATGGAAACCAAACATCACCTTGGAAACAAAACTGGAGACAGAGAGAGAGAACAAATGAGAAAGGGAATGGGACAAATACAACGATTCATAAGAAGAAACCGAAGCCCAGAGATAAAGAAGATAACCCCAATTGAAGACAAACACAAGAGTTAATGGGTGTTGAAAACAAACTCAAAATAGAAAATGATAGCACGGAAGATTTAAATAAATAAATATATTATATATATTGGGCCAAGATAAGTATGCCAAGTTTACATCCGTGCAAGTAAACCACAAAAAATGGACCACATAAAATCAATCAAAATACAACAATACAGCAACTTGAAAACAAAGTCTTACACACGAAACAAATGAAGACCAAAGAATAAATAGTTTAATCTACGAATATGGGAAAAAATAATCACTGGAATAACAGTTGTCTCCAAAATGCCAAGAAAAAGAAAATAGACCAGGTTGAGGGAAGCCTCATCCTGTAGTGTAGTACACTGCAATGGACTTGTCAAGTAAAATTAAAGCAAGCTGCAGTGAGTGCATTGTAGAAAATCTTGCCTCCATAACACTTAAATGCTTTGTCTATACTAGTATTCATCTGTCCTCATTATCTAGTTGAATTCACTAACAAGAGAGTTCGCAAAAAACCAGCATCTGCATTACTTCCTGCTGTTGATAGAAGCATGACAACTACAATGCAGATTGAGTCCCATTCTTCCCTGCTTTGTAATATAGTTCAATGGACACTTGATTGGCTTCACCTAACTATGAGATCATGTTTATGTGAACCATGCTTTCTTATGACCTCACTCATCTTCCCTTACTACTCAGGATCGACCCGCATATGTCGCGGGCCCGAGTAGCAAGTGGAATGAGTGAGGTCAAAAGAAAGATTCGTCTGATTGGTCCTCGTCAATTAAGATTCCCCTGGACTGTCCGCTCAATTTTGGAGAGAGACGGAAACAAAAATGGAGGTGTAGCATGGCAAAGAGTTTCTGACACTGATAGCCCACATGCTGAAAGTTGTTGCTGCTTTTTGGGGTCTTCATCGCTGGTTGAACCGTATAGAGAACACCCAAAGAGATCCTGATCCGGTTATACTGTTTCAACACTTGAAATTGTTATGGATTACCTCATTACCTTCATGAGATAGCCACTCAGTCTGTCGTGCTGATGCTGAAACATGAATATGTCAACAGCATTACATTTGCCCGAGGGTGTACATTGGCTTTGATGACGATGCGTGGAAAAAAGGAATAATCATCACTGTTCTTCTGTAAAATGTAACATTCTTAATTATAGGAGAGGTCTAGCTGTTCAGCCATTTTTTCTACGAGAGCGAGGCTCATAGAAGAGCAAGGTTGAACAGAAAATGGTGAAGCAGGGCAACAACTGGACAAAACCAGTAGGCCATCCCCAATCTTCAACTGAACTACCCCAGCATTGCTGCCAATGGGTGGTTGGAAAAGCCCTCGTTCAACCGCCATCCATTGTCCCACCACTCATCAAAATGGAAATGCAAATTTGGAATGATAACTTTGAACCTTTCAATTAGCTTGTAGTGGTAAAAGCATTTTTATAGACTTGTTGAGGCTTCCCTTTCACTGGGTTTGTATCAAAGTTAGGAAGAAGATAACATCAGCAAATGAGACATGAATTAACCCCACGTGTGAAGGCGAAAAGCGGCGTGAAGCATTTGGTTCACTTTGTCTGTCTATTTACAACGTCAGTGTATATCGAGGAAACAACTTCATTACAATTGAATAATTTTATTTTGAATAATGTAGAACAGGGGTGGACAGGATGCCTAGAGTGTGTACACTCGCCTCGAAGCCGTCTATCCTGGGTTCGATTCACGACCCAGCTATAAACTGTCATCCCGCGTGTTTCACAGGAAGGGTGATTCATCAGTATGTGTGCTGTCCTCAGATGGATGTTAAATGAGCGTTCCGCATGACAGCATTAGTTGGTGACCTTAAAATCCAACGGTGTCCTTTGTGAGAGTAGGTGAGCTATTGCTTGCACCATTGCCAAATACCAATTATTGACCGAAACTAGTTTGAGTGTCAGACCGAGCCAGCCGGTTCATGAAGACTCGGGCCAAAACTTCCCCCGGCTGACCACACAAGGAATGTGGATAATAGTGGCCGTTAAAGGACAAGAAGAATACTATAAAACAAAATTTAGATCATGAACCTGCAGTTTAGCAGTACTTTGGGCTCTACATTTGTAAAATGTACAAAATCTCATCCCGAGCTCACATGTCTGCAGGAGGAAGATAATTATTTTACACCTTCTGCCTGTCTGGCAATTAAACAAAATTAAAAAAAAATTCTAAACAGGAACGCTACTGTATATTTAAGGAGTCATAAAGGACACAGACATGAATAACCAATGTAATGTGTTAAATAAGGTGGTGTAAAGACACGGCATAAAACGACGGTAAACTTCCTGAAATATTATATATATTATATGTATAGTTTTTTTAATCTTTAAAATTTTAATATTAATTCAATTAAATCATCTACTTGAACACTGCAGACTACAAATCGCCTTGTTGCCACTTTGAAAAAACCTCCAGTTTTGCAGTATTTCGACAAAAATTTATACGCCATCTTGACCAATCAAATTTCTGCCGTGCTCTCCGGCGTGGGATAATTATCAAGATTCAGACAAATAACACCTCGGAGGAAATATCAACCGTGCTCGAAATCCAAAGCAAGAGTTTGAATGGACCATTGCCATGCACGTGCAAGGTGTACGTTTTATGAACTTTCTCGTTTATATAAGTCATTGAAAGCCACGACAACAGCAATGGTAGCTTGGAGAAGTCACTAAGTTTGTTACAAGTCACTTATAATCCATTAAAATGGAAGAGTTTTCACTCATATTTAGATACCTCAGGCTTTTTTGATATTTCATTCAGTTTTCACTAAAACGCAGACATGTTCTTGGCTTTTTGCAATGTTCAAGGTTTCTATCATTTGGGAATGGATAGCAGGTCTGTAGCTCTCGCTAGTTGGAACTTCAATTTGCCTGATGAACCATTCTGCCTTTGAATTACATCGGTCATTTCCAGTGTTACTGGAAGCATTTCATTCGTGATGCCGTGGGGAAATTCTACTCCATTTTCCTGGAGAGACATTTAAAGGAAAATTAATTGAATAAGTTTACAAAGGATGGGGGTTGTTATGTACACTGCTGTTAATGCAGGTTCTGAAAGGTGAAGTCTTCATGGATAATGAACCTCATAACATGATCATTAAATTGGCAGAAGCACTGTCACACCTGTGGTTATTATTCAACAGGTGCGATTTGGGGGCAAAGGATGAAGTTTTGTGGGGGTTTTTTTTTTTTTACGATATGGAATTCAAGGATTACGATGAGAGTGAGGATTTGTGTTACGAGTCGTTTCATAACAGCTGTGTAGTGTGTAAGTTCGCTGTTCCGAGTCCAGTTCGCTTTCCAGTTCTGAGTCATACGATGTGCGTTCGCCACCTCTGGACACACACAGGAAGAGAAAGTCAAACATTTTCACTGCATTTGATTTGCATCCTTCTGTTCACTTGAGTTCACTTCTCTTTGGCTTGTGGTTATTGAAATGAAAGCAGAACAATTAAAGATTTTCTCAAGCTAATTTGCCAATCTGATCACTTTCTTCTTTTTTTTTTCTCATTCAAAATGTCCCATTTTTCTTTACATCTCTCATTAAATTTGCAGTTACTTCGAGTATCGCAACGAATCAACAAACACATTCATATAATTTAGGAAAGCTCTCTTATTAGTTTTGTCCCCTGCTCCTCCGATTAATCGGAGGAGCAGGGGACATTGAAATGAGCTCGCGACCAGACTGATCATCAGTCCATGTACTTTTGTGTACGATATTTCAAAAACGGTTGAACATTTTAGCTTTCATATTAAACATATATTACTCCTCATGACATTATCTCAACCTGAATTAGATTAATGAACTGTGATTGGCTAAATTCTGTTGCCATGTCAACCATCTCGGTAAATTGGCTTGTGCAAGTTGATATTTCAAAAACGCGGTCAAGATTTAGCTTTCATATTACCCAGATCTATTCCTCATACCACCCAAAAGGCGAGGGACCCAGAGTATCAGCTCCATGTCTTCATTGTTTTAAACTGTGAAATCTTGAAATTTTATTTCTGTATCAGGGAAACCAAGATATAGATTTATCATGGGCCTGATAATCTTTGCTGTCATTATTTTTGTGGTCCTGTGCCACCTTATTAGAAAGTTATTTTAGAGGGAAATGTCAAGAAGATGGTCCGAAAACACACAGTCAGAGCAAAAGACAAGCTTGACAGGACATAGTGCCGGCGATAGGAGGGGAGCATTGCCGTGGGTGGCGGTATGCATTGCCAAAGCAGTGACAGTGAGAATGCGAGATAAAGGGCACCTGTGGCCATTAGTGAGGACAGAACACAAAGCTTGAAATATGTGCATTATTAGGGAGACAAGTTTCATCGTCGTGTCTCTGTGAAAGCTTAGCTTTTACCCTGACCCTCTGACGCGGCATTCATTCTCTGTGCTGCAGCCCACAGGATTCAAGGTGACGGGAGATCTACTCGCCAGACATTGCTTGGTCAGAGGGGAGGCTCCTTCGTGCTGGATGTCGTTGCTCGATTCAGGTCTTCAGGTCTTGCAACCAATTTTGATGTCTACCGGGTGGCCATCAGCTCAGTGCATCGTGTTTAATACAAAACATCTGTATTAATCTTACTTGTAATGTTCACACAGTGCTGTCACAGGAAACAAAATGAGAAAGAAAACAGCAAAGATTCAGTCTGAGAGACTGAAATATCTTTCTATTTGCCGATCAATATGCGTGCATCTGAGCTAAGATCGAGTTCCATGGCGTGCAATTTTCATCTTTCAACTAAACCGCACAGGAGACAAAAGAAGGGGTTTTAACAATAATTTGTATCTGAATAGTTTTCACATGATAGGAAACCTTTTTGAGCCATGAGGTTGTGTCTCGATTGCAATATCTAGCTTTAGTGCGTGCTCGTTATTTCATGTTTGCGCATCATCTTCAGTGCAATAGAATGAACATCCAGGATATGACGCTCTATGTCACTCATTCAGCCATGCAATGACAATAGCAGCAAGAAAAAAAACTTCGTTTATATATTCCTCATTGACATTAGTGGACAGCATATTCTGGTTGAAATAACCACTACTTGTACCAAATAAAAGTGGTCATATTTCGATACATGTTACTCAATGCTTAGGCTTGGTGCTGGCTGAGTGGCTAGGGTGGCTGGCTTAGGATCTTCAGAGTCCTGCGTTTAAATCCTATTTGCTGCTGAATTAACACCAGGTGGGGTTGACTCAGCCTGTCATCCTTATGAGGTTGGTAACATGAGTACCAGTATTCAGGTAGAGAGGCACAGCATCAGTGGCACAACTGCACTCCAATAAATGATAAGCTACCCATCAGTTAAGCTGCGCACACACAAGACAGAACTCGATGCTTTTACATTATATTCTTCTTCTTGCGTATGGCAGCTTGGCTGCTGGTAGTTATCATTTTTGTTGGGGCGCAGCTGTGCTGCTGATGCTGTGCACCTATACTAGCACACTGATACTCATTTTTACCGGACCTTGGAAGGATGACAAGCTGAGTCGACTCCACCTGGTGTAAATTCAGCAGCCAACGGGGCTCAAACCAGAACCATAAGATCCCAAGACAGCCACCCTCACCACTAAACAACACCAGACTTTTTTAACATTATATTTCACATATAACAGGTGAACAAAAAGCATGGATATAGTCTACATTTCTCAAGCCTCATGAAGGTACAAAAGCAATGGGCAATTCAGCAAGGTGTCACAAACTCTCCATCCAAATGAACAGCGTATGTGTATTACAGAGAAAGAAGGATAACCAGTAACATCAGACAGTCCTCCAAGTGATTACATGTGTAAATTGTAGAGAACACATTATGGTAGTCTAATAATCTACACTCTGATCTCTGATTTACCATACATACTCTTGTCTAGAGCGTCAATGCTGCCAAGGCATTTTGTTGGCAAGGGTTATTGTCAGTAAAAGCTAGATGTGTAAGCATTAGTAAATGCCTGTAAATGAATGATTAAAATTGACAGTTACATGTTATAAGTTTCGTTTAGCACGGATCAGTAAATTGTAATATAAACAGCTTGATGTAATGAGCTATTGTTGACTGTAGATGGCGGTATTTACTGTAAACTGCCTGTGAGACTCCGCTGAAGGTGCTGGAATGTTCTCGGACAAAAACTTCCAGTACGGACTAGAATCGCATTTGTGCTGGAACACCACGGGATTTTTCTGTGATACTATATAAACCGTGAGAGGAGTGCAGATGGGGGTGACATGTTGAAAGCTGTGTGTTTCCCATCGTCCTGTGCTCGATTTAACTCTGCGTGAATGAGGTGTTAATGTCAGAGCAGTTGTTAAGCGGGGAGCCGATTGTAATCAGCGTTGGTTTAAAACTCATTACGATTGTATATCGGAACAAGATTCCCTTTGAGCTCTTTAATCATCTGGATGGCCATCGTTACGAGAGGACACCGTGACGGGAATCAAAGGATTGACAATACCGAAGACGAGGTGAACACGCGTGAGTTGTGCAGCATGGGAACTAGGGACACTGGGCGGGCGGAAAATAAACTAAATGCGGGGAATCAGAGTTGGACATTGCATGTAGTGATGAACTTCTCATTTGACTTTGTATTTATTTGTTTGAAATACAAGTTTTCAAAAAACCGTTACAGCTGTTTGATGTGGTCATTGTAATGCCACTCAGAAGTCACAGACACCAGCTGACAAAGATCCTAATTGAGTGGTAGCTGACCCGTACGTTCAGCCGGACTTGAAGCTCAAAGGTTGGTTGTCAACGTCAGAGATGCGCTGGTCCGGCACCATGAACCCACATTACGCACACCAAAGGGAAGAAAACCCGAAGGTACCGGTATCCGTCTCCATTGGTGGATCCAGGGAGGGGGAGGGGGTTCACCGGTGCATGTGGAAACCCCCTCCCTCCCCTATACAATTATGTCACATGATCGTCGACGAGATATCACTGGACAATCGCAATGACACGTCTTTTGCTTTACTCGCGTAATTAATCTGCAGCCGTGATACTTTTCGGCGCTGGTTCTGTACTGATCCTGCGACTCAGTGTTTTAGTTTTGGCTTCCGAAGAGAAAGGCAACATTTT
>CM068956.1:25145186-25156695 GCA_035128595.1 Eptatretus atami | reverse complement strand
ACGTAATTCGGCGTGAGTTGGAAACCATAAAGCAGTACAAGAACATAGATTCTCACAGCTACACTAAGGAAATGGATGACGTTTTACAGCAATACAATGTCTAATCGATCAATACACAGAATGGGAAGAATGGGAAAACCGCTCAGTTCTGGCAAAAGTACATCAAGATGATTCATCTCTACCACGAGTTAACAGTCGAAGTATCAGTCGCGCGATTTAGATGCATACATCACCTGCTACCTAAGATTTCCAACTACTTCTTTGCATTGAACCACCCCAACTATGCGCGTTGGACTGTCAAGTACCATGACAACCTCCTTAAAATACACGAAACACATCCAGAAGTTTTTGCTGAGTTCCAGAAGGGATGGTTCTCTATAAAAAGAACAACTAAACCATTTTCGGGAAGTCCCATAGATCTTACATTGGAACAAACGATCAATGCTGACGCAGCAAGTCAACAGACCAGAATTGCCTCAATCACAGACTCCATCTCTGCTAGGCAACGATGGCGGAATCCCACTTTCTCGTCGAGTGTGATTTCGCATGTCTTTGAAGATCTGAACATGAGCAAGAAAGAAGATGTCACTGCAAGTCTGCAAGCTCACAGAATCAGGAATGACAATGCTGCTATCCGGAGCATCATGGCAATGGTAAAGGAAACCATGAATCCGTTCAATAGCGAGCTGATCCTGGACACCTCTACAACATAGGGACAGTAAAGCTGCCTCAGACAGCACAGAGAAGTTCCTCCTTAATGAAGTCAAAATTGGAAAAGAAGAAAGAAGGAAGTTCATCAAGGAGTGTGTTGAATACCCAGCCAGGTTTGAGAGGCGAATGCAACGGCAGAATTTGTACACTTTGCATCAGAAGCGGGTAACACAAACTTCAAGGAACAGATGGGGAGTGGTGGCAGCATGTTTGGTTCGCATCTGTTCGGAAGTATCCTTTACCACTCACTACAACGACTAGTTGATATGGCGGAAGTCTTGAAATATCCACTAACACCAGTTCCACTGTCGCTTAGTCATGTAGACGGAACAATGCAGAAAACGCCTAAAGCTGAAGTCATGAAGTATCTGGAGTCGCAATTTCCAACAACCCCTCCGACGTCAATAAATACAACTATCATTGACGCTTCATTTTTCCTGCATTTGCAGATGAACTCTGCTCTTCCATCCAGTTTTGGCGCAGTAGCTCGCTTTCTTCTCCAGAGGATTCTTTCAGCACATGCTGATGCTATTCACTTTGTCACAGACAAATGGCTGTCTCCTTCCATCAAAGACTGTGAGAGAGATTCACGAGCTCAACATCTGTCTCATACCAGATCATTGTCCAGCTCAGAAACGACAAGTAATTGGATTTCAGCTCAAAAATGCCAGTTTCAAGAAATCATTGATTGAGTTCCTTGTGAACAGGTGGGAGGATGATGGATTAGCTGACGTGTTTCAGCAAAAAACTCTCTATGCTAATTCTGGTGATGTATGCTACAGCTACAGAGTGATCGATAGTAGAGTAGTGAAGCAGGTAGAAGCTACACTGGGCAACAATCATGAAGAAGCTGACAGTCGGATGTTTTACCATCTTGCAAACATACCAACTCCAAACAACGTCATCGTTCGTACATCTGACACTGACTGCCTTATTATTGCATTAGGTTGCTACCAATTATTTGATCAGTCGTTGAAGATATGGATAGAAGCAGGATTGCTCACCAACAATACTCAAGATACATCAGTATAAATCAGATGCACGCAGCACTCGGCGAGATGTTATGCAACTCTCTCCCAGCATATCACGCTTTCACAGGTTGTGATTACACTTCCTCATTCAACAGAAAAGTCAATAAGGCCATTGAAGCTACTGCAGAAAAACTACGATGCACAGGCAGCTTTCATCAGCTAGGACGATAACAGAAGTCAGCGAGGACACAGTTGTCAACAATAGAAAAGTTTGTTTGCAGATGTACAGCAAAAAGAAGATATCATCGGTCGATGAAGTCTGTCTACAGATATTTTGGACAAATACAAACCAAAGAAA
Source organism: Eptatretus atami (assembly GCA_035128595.1). Taxonomy (NCBI): domain Eukaryota; kingdom Metazoa; phylum Chordata; class Myxini; order Myxiniformes; family Myxinidae; genus Eptatretus; species Eptatretus atami. The sequence continues at coordinate 25,154,655 of CM068956.1, read as the reverse complement.
GGAGAGCAAAGATTCTCGTGTGTAGATAAGTTTGATGGCAGTGCTCTGCCGCCATGCTCACGAGTACTACTGCAGAAGATAAAGCGTACTCATCTCGTTGCGAGGCGGTGGCTGTCTTCTACACAATGCAACCAATCGGCATTATCCACTAGATTTGGCTGAAACAGGAGGATGGATGTTACGATTGCAATGGTTTGATGGTGATATTTCTCCAAAATCGTTAGATGTTGTTTGCAGCGAAGATGACATCTTCGAGAAAGTGATGGAGGAGGTAAGAAACAATGTCTGTCCATTACAGTTCGTTTCTAATAATGCATTTAAGAAAATGGTTGACAAAAAAGGTAAATTTGGTTTTTCCCCAAAATATCAAAGCTTTTTTGGGCATATAATACTTCTTTTGTTACAGCAGGGAGCGTGGATGACTGTGAAAACGAAGACGAAGAAAGTGACAGCGATGGTGGAAGCAGCGACAGTGAAAGCTGTGACGACAGATGTGTAACCTCCTCGTAAATAAATTTTACCTCCTCGTAAATAAAAAGTAAATAAATTTAGTCATTTTTTATGCGTAATCTACCATCTTAGTCTTTATTTTGACAAAGTTTAGTCCATGTAACTTATGGGTTAAATGAAAACCTAAAAGGGGTACTTTGTGGGGTCTGACCACACCTTCCCCTCCTCTGAAATTTGTTCAGTTTTATTATCCCGCCCCCCCCCCCCCCCCCCCCCCCGGAGGGAGGGAGCTGGATATTGTAATCGTCCGTTTGTTTGTTTGTCTGTCTGCTTAGCAACTTTACGACAAAACAGCTTTAGCAAACACTATCAAATTTAATCCACAGGTGGGCAATGAACCTTGGACGACCCCATTAACTGTTGGGTCCAATTGGATCAAAGGTCAAGTCGTCACGAAAGATCAAAATCGTTTTTCACTCATAACTTCGTCAAAAATGGTTTAATTGACTTCAAACTAAGACTAAAATATATTCCTTATAATCAACATTCAGGTTAAGGATGTATCAAATTTAAATTTGATCCCCAAAATAACTTTATGCCTTAAATGGGCAGGATTTGTTGTGCCTGGCACCACTTGTTATTTTTGTGATCAATATCATACTTCTTTGTTTTGACAAAAAATGGTCCATGGACCTGTGGGATAAATTACCACCCCAAAGGGGGTTTCAAAGGCGGACCAATTTGTGGGGATCTGACCACACCTTTCCCCTTGAAAATTTAGTCAGTTTTATTATTATTTGTATCTACCATCTTCCGTCTTTACTTTGACAAAGTTTAGTCCATGTAACTTATGAGGTAAATCAAAACCCGAAAGAGGGTACTTTGGGAGGGTCTGACAAACCTCCCCCCCCCCCCCTGAAGTTTGGTCAGTTTTATTATTTTTGTAATCTACCATCATAATACTTGTTTTTACAAAGTTTGATCCATGTATTTGATGGGGTGAATATAACCCCCAAAGGGGTTTTTTCAAGGGGTCTTGGGTCCAGACCCACCGACTGGGACCAGCTGACAAAGTTTTTGTAATGACTTAAGTGCGCCATGAGCTAACTTTGAGGGGTCAAACCTTCCAGGGAAAATGGGGTGAAATCTTCCATCACGAGCTCCCAGACTAACAGTATCTTGCTTGTTCACATATAAATCAATGATTCAACAGGTGAGTATTTTTTGGGATAATTTGTCGAGGCTCATATAAGAGGTAATACACAGAAACATATAATTCGGCAGGAGACAAGAGGGGCGGGAGAGGGAAGCACAAAATAGTCGGGAACAGAGACAATTAGAGATCTGCAGAAGGGAGTGGGATGGGGCAGGGTACACGAGGTAAACAAGATGGACACTAAAGGTACTTTCAGGAAGATCAGAAGAAAAGCATGGACACGACAGGAACGCTTAAAGTGAAGGAGGTGGGTTTGGGGGTGGATTAACGGGGGTAGAAAAGATCATGGTTTTGGATGGGGGAAGATAAGAGATGGTGGTGAATAACTGTTTTGAAGACCTGGAGGGAAGAGTGGGATTGAAGAAAGTGTGGGACTTTGTTCCAGTGGCGCGAAAAAAAGAGGAATGAAAGAGTGAAAGTGAGCAGTGATTCTTGATTTAGATAGTTTCACCAGAAGGGGATTGCTGGCGGACCTTGAGCACCCTGCGGAAATATGGGGGGGACAGATCACAGACAACATGGAGGGGGTGGGGGTGGGGGAGCAAGGCTGGAGAGGATACAGTAGAAGACAGAAAGACCACCGACCTGCCTGTGGTGAGACAGTGAGAGACCCAAAGACAGCTTCATCGTGGGAGATACCACTGATCCTAAATGTCTTGGTTTCCACAATGTGAAGCTGAGAAAGGTGTGAGGCGGGAGCACCAGCCAAGAGGGGAGAGCAGTACCCCATCAGCTGCAGATGAAAGCTTTGTATTTCCTCACTCCACCCCACTTCCTAGCTCCCCTCCCCCTTCCTGACTCCTCATAGCCCCCTCCCCCCTCTCCCTCCTTGCTCCATTCACCCTCCCACCTCCTTCCCATCCCTCCCCTCCCCCATCCCTTCCCTCTCCCTCTCCACCTTCCCCTCTGTCCCTTCCCCCCTCCCTCCTCCTTGCTCCATTCACCCTCCCACCTCCTTCCATCCCTCCACTCCCCATCCCTTCCCTCTCCCTCTCCCACCTTCCCTCTGTCTCCTTCCCCCCTCCCTCCCTCCTTGCTCCATTCACCTCCACCTCCTTCCCATCCCTCCCCTCCCCCACCCCCTTCCCTCTCCCTCTCCCACCTTTCCCTCTGTCTCCTTCCCCTCCTCCTATCCAGCCTTTCTCCCTCCCTCTCTGCCTTTCCTCTCCTTCCTCTCTCCCTCCCCTCCTTCTTACCTCCCCCAGTAATATTCCATCAGCAAAGTGACGGTTGTATTTGCTGGTACATATTCTGTACACACATATAATCCACACACGCTTACGGAGGCAGATAATTTGTGATTGGGTGGTCTCTGTTCAAGCTCCTGAATAAAACCTGTTGCATCGCTGACGGGGGTGTTAAGGGGAAGGGAGAGAGGAGGGAGGGGAGGGGAGGGGGAGAGAGGAGGGAGGGGAGGGGAGGGAGAGAGAGGGAGGGGAGGGGAGGGGGAGAAGGGGAGAGGGGAGGGAGGGGGAGAGAGGAGGGAGGGGAGGGGAGGGGGAGAGAGGGGGAGGGGAGGGAGGGGGAGAGAGGAGGGAGGGGAGGGGAGGGGAGGAGAGGGAGGGAGGGGAGGGGGAGAGAGGAGGGGGGAGGGAGGGGGAGAGAGGAGGGAGGGGGGGGAGAGGAGGAGGGAGGGGGAGAGAGGAGGGAGGAGGGGGAGAGAGAGAGGGGAGGGGGAGGGAGAGAGAGGGAGTGGGAAAAGGAGGCAGGGAGAGGAGAGAGAGAAGGCAGGGAGGGAGAGAGAGGAGACAGGAGGGGAGAGAGAGGAGACAGGGAGGGGAGAAAGAGGAGGCAGGGAGGGGAGGCAGGAGGGCAGAGAGGGGAGAAAGAGAAGGTAGGGATGGGAGAAAGATGAGCAGGGATGGGAGAAAGAGGAGGAAGGGAGGGATAAAGAGGAGGCAAGGAGGGGAGCAAGAGGAGGCAGAAAGAGGAGGTAGGGAGGGGAGAAGAGGAGGAGGGAGGGGAGAAGAGGCAGGGAGGGAGAGAGGATGGAGGGAAGGGAGAGGAGAGGATGGACGGAGGGGGAGGAGGGGAAGCTCGGAAGGGGGGAGGGAGGTAGGGAGAGCGAAGCTCCTCAAACGTTGCTACACACTGCGGGAGGGAGGGGTGCAAGGAGGGGTTTGGACAGAGACAGAGACATCCAGTGAAAAGCGGGGGGGGGGGGGGGGGAGACAGAAAGGTGAGGGGTGGAGGTGGCATTAGCAAAAGAATGATATGCTTTGCTTAGAAACCGAACACACACGCAAAAAAAATCATGTCAGAACAGCTGTACACACGATGACAAAACAGAGTTTGTAAAGTAAACCACCGGTACATCTGCAAAAGCTTTGATATCCCAGTTCCAGAAAATTTGTGGGAAAATAAACCAAAAGCATGGACTGAAAACATGCACGTGCCACTCACATACGACCTAATGATTCCCATCAAGCGCGAACATCGAAAACAAAGCATTGCAACCATATATACACAAGGTACAACAAAAGAGAGAAGAAGCATTGCTTGCTAATCGAGGTGTTAAAGCCAGTGATTTTGGAGTAAATAATGCAGAAATGAGAAAAAATGACCAAATACCAAATCCCGTTCGGGTGATTCTCATGTCAAACGCCAGGTCAGCTGTGGCACCACAATAGCTCCTTTCTTTCTTCTTTCCTTACAATTTAATTTTATTCTTTTGTTAAAAAGCTCTTCCTTATGGACCGTCTCCCTCCCTCGAAGCTCTACATAATTTCATGGTTCAAAAAAAAAAAAATAAAAACACAACAGAAGAAGAAAAGAAAATTGGTCTTGCAGCATGACAATGACCCAAACACTTTCAAAAAGCTCCCAGGAATGGTTTAAGCCAACACGCTGGACAGCAATGAGTCCCAGATCTAAATCTCATTGAACACCTGTGGCGAGATCTGAAAACAGCAGTTTGGAGAAGGCATCCTTCAAATCTGGGAGAACTGGAGTAGTTTAACTTATGCGCTAATCATTGAAAAACAGAAAATTGTACAAACAACCCATACACATCAATTTAAAGATAATTTCACTGCTCATCAATAACTCTCAAAGGTGTAAAAAGAGTTTGGAGTGAAAACGTTACCATCTTGGCTAACTTCACTAAATATACACCTCCAAATATACTGCTCATCATATACCTTAAATAACAAAGTTAACACCGCGATTTGATTTTTGATCCAAGAGTTTGATTAATTTAAGCATAGATGTCTCACCTCAAATGAGAAAAAAAAATTTTTTTGAGAGTGTGTATTATTGTTAGAAACGGGAATTCAGTGTAAAAACTCAGTACGAAGGTATCGGAGTGGGTGAAGCCGGTAACCCTAGCAACCATTATAAAAAAAATTAAAAAAAAACTTCATTTCAATGGTTTCTGGTCACTCATAGTGACTCACTATCACAGAAGTATTCATTCACAGGTGAGATATATTTCATTTCTTGGATATTATCGATAAATCTCCGACCTCTTAACAATGTCTTATCCAAAGTACACTTGGGATCCTTACGTACCTAATGACTCAAAAAGTATGTACCTAACGCATTGGGTTGGGGTTTAGGGGTGGGGGTGGGGTGGGTGTACGTCCAAACGTAATGGAGTTTTACAGGGGATTGGTTGGTCTTTCCAGAGCCGTTATGATCTTTTTCGTCACATACTTTCCCATTACCTTGAAAGAGGTTCTCAGAGAGCTTCTCTGTTCACCATGGTTTGCTGAGAGATCTCACTGTAAGCTGGTGGATGGAAAGAAAAAAAAAGTGATGCCACCTTGTTGAGAAGAGGAAGAAGAGGCTGCAGCAGGAAAACAATGAAATCCTTCAATACAGCGCGTGTGGTGAAGCAAATGAGTCCACTAATGTTAAAATATGCAATTTTATGCTTTTTCAAGTTGAAAAACAATTAAATATACCATCAGAGATGGGGAATCCCCCGCCATTGAATGAAAAAGGTCATACATATTCCAGATAATGAGATAGCTGAATTGGAGACAAGACACCATTTGGACATCATCTCGAAAAAGTTCCCCAGGGGTGAGGAACGTAGTAACCAAAAATAATTAAAATCAGACAAGCGTTTTCCATTTATTACAGAAAACTTTTTTTTTCAAATGGCCGCCCCAGTCGGCCATCTTGGATCCGCCACGCCCAAAAATCAATAGGGTTCTTCCTTTTCAGGTGGTACATGTGTGACTCAATTTTCAAATCGATATGGCGAAAAAACATTTTTTTCAAGATGGCCGCCCAGTCGGCCATCTTGGATCCGGCCACGCCCAAAAAAATAGGGTTCTTCCTTTTCAGGTGGTACATGTGTGACCCAAATTTCAAATCGATATGGCAAACAGTTTATGAGTTATACACTCACAGCTATAAATGTTGATGCCCGGACGGACGGACGGCAGCCGGACGACCTGGGTGACAACAATATCCCCCTTCCCACCACATGGCGGGGGATAAAAAGCGTACTTAATATTTGAAATGTAAAAATCTTATTATTATTGTGATAAGCACCTTTATATATAACAGAAGGAATGAAATTGTTCGATACAGCGTGGCAGGGGGCCGCAAAAGAAGCATAAGCATAAGATAGCATAAGAAGAACTTAGCTTTCAGCATTCGGCGATCGGCGAAATGCGATGGTGGGCGGAAATGATGTCTTTCGGCGCGAAATGCGATGGTGGGGCGGAAATGACGTCTTTCGGCGCGAAATGCGATGGTGGGCGGAAATGACGTCTTTCGTTCATTCGTACATGAGAGGGGCGCGTTTCTTGTTTTTTTTCCCGTCAAGGCAATAAATTAAATGGTTTTCACATATATAACACATTAGTTTCAAACAATTTCATTGAATACTCGGGTATTTCCGTCAATTCTCACTATTTCCGTCTAGGTTAACGCACTGCATCTACCGCGGCCGTCATTGGCTGTCTCGAGGCACGTGGGGGGGGGGGGGGGGACACCGGAGACGTGGTAGACACCGGGGACATTTCAAACTCGGTGCAATTGTATACAGCGCACACACTGTAATAAGCTGTCCATTTCTACATATAAAAGTGAAATGTTTTTTTGTTTGTGACCTTACTGCTTTGAGCTCCAAAAGTTACTTTGCGACAAAACTTTCTATGATCTGATTTTACACATGATGCACCTAAATAGGCATTTTAAACAGTCACGAGGAGGTCATTTGGCCCGTTATTGCAGTGTTGCATTCCAGAGTTAATTTATTTACTAACATGAGGAAATTTCTTCACTACAGCTTCACTCCTTTACTTAGACCCTTTAATATGCATTTAGACTCTGTTAATCCTTTTAGACCTCTTCACACCCATTTAGACCCTCGAGACGTATAGACATTCTTCGACCCTTTCGACACTTTTCAGACCATTTGGACACTTCAGGCCCCTTTTGCTCTTTACCCTTAGACCCCTTTAGACATTTAGACGCAATTTAAGACACTTTGACGCTTAAAAACACTTTAGATCCTTTTGCCCTTAAAGACCCTAGGCCAATCTAAACCCCTCTACACCCGCCTTAGAAAATTGAAAAAAATTCCCCTGAAATCATTTTGACCTTTAATGCACCATTGTGTCACATCACAAGTTGCAATGACAAATCTAAACTGATATCCCAAGTGCAACTGATGTTGAAAAGTGAAACTGAAACCACTAAACTATGGTTCATCAAATGGGAAACCAGAATGAAATGCTGTGAGAAATACTGAATTGGATACAGGGATGGATACAGAGGAAACTTCTCTCCCCCCCCCGCCCCTCCTCCTCCCTGTCCCCTTCCTCTCTCTCCCTCCCCCTCCTCTCCACCCTCCCTCTCCCCCACTCCTCATCTCTCCCTTCCTCTCTCCCCCTCTCTGCTTTCTATATGGCCATTTTCTATCCTGAGCAGATACTCTAACTAAATTAATTACCTCATCGATCACCGATAATTTATAATCAATTTAAACTTATTTTGGACCTCTTGAACTTTATTATGAAACGTTATTTCAGGTCACAATGCTAAATGTAGGTTTCTTCCCTTGCATTGCCACCTTTGTTCAAAAACATTCAGTATAGACTACTGTTATTAATAACACTTGTTCAACATGATTTGTTCAACTTTGTGATAAACCTTCAAACTCTGACACAGAGCATCAGTGCCACACAAGCAAACTTCCTGAGCAATGGTTAATGGTTATACTAGGTGGTTTGCCTTTGCCTTCCCAGCAGTATTTTGGGCAGGAATTTGGCCACAGTGCTGGCGATAGCTCATATTCTTCGCAAGACACTGTGGGGATCTTTAATATTCACCAACTAATGTCGGTAGATGGCACGCCCAGTTTAATGTCCATCGAACGACGGAAAAACACATTACATTGATGATTTACCCAGTCTGTGAAACACCGGGATGACAGTTTATTGCTGGGCGAGATTAGAACCAAAGCTAGGCAGTTTAGAGGCGAGTGTCCGTATCTCGAGGCCATCCTGTATGCCAAGGTCGTCTATTAACACACAGTTAAACAAACCATGATTCCATGTTTTATTTATACATAAAGCATCTTATTGGTATCCTGGTCTTCTTCGGGTTGAATGTTGAGCATGCAGACAAAGCTCAACATTCACTTTTGAAATGATGGGAGAACAGGCATGAATAATGGATGCCAAATTTTATCTATCTATCTATATATTACGAAAACTCTCATCCTGTATGTATGTATGTATGTATGTTCCCAAAATACAGCCAAAATGTTACACTATAGCGCAAAAAATTTCGCCCACCTTACTCACCATTCTCCTGCGGTGTGCAGTGCCAAAGTTTTGTTAAAATCGGTACGAAAAAATTATTTAAAAAATCAATTCCCGATTCAGTCAATTACTCTTCAGGGAATTTGATCAATGCAAACAACCTCAGTGGTATAGTTCGCTGGAGCTATCTTTTTTTTTTTGAAATGATTTTTTATCAACCGCTGTCACAAAGGGAACCCAATGGTTCACAGGTCGTCTAGTATATTACTAAAACTATTTTGTATATATGTATGTATGTATGTATGTTCCTGAAATGCAGCTAAAACGTACACGGAAGCGCAAAAATTTTCGGCCCACCTTACTCACCATTCGCCTGCGGTGTGCATATCAAGTTTCGTTCAATCGGGCAACGAAAATATTATTAAGAAATCAATTCCCGATTCAGTCAAGCACTCTGCAGGAGAATTTGATCAATGCAAATAACCTCAGCAGTATAGTTTGCTGGAGCTATCCTTTTTTTTTCTTGAATTATTTTTTTCAATCAAACGCTGTCACAACGGAACCAACGGTTCACGGGTCATCTAGTATATTACTAAAAACTCTCATCTTGTATGTATGTATGTATGTATGTATGTATGTATGTTCCCGAAATGCAGCCAAAACGGTACACATAGCGCAAAATTTTAGGGCCACCTGAACACCATTCTCAATGCGGTGTGCAGTATCAGATTTCGTTAAAATCAGGGCAACGAAAAAATTATTAAAAAAATCAAATTCCCCATTCAGTCAAGTACTCTTCGGGATTATTTAATCAATGCAAACAACCTCAACGGTATAGTTCGCTGGAGCTCTCTATTTATTTATTTTATTTCATTTATTTATTTTTATTATTTTTATTTTACTTTTTGAAATGATTTTTTCATCAACCGCTGTCACAACGGGAACCAACGGGTTCACCGCGTCGTCGTGTAATCTTTAAAATCAACATGAACATCTGTATTAAAGTAGATTTAATACAGATCTTCATGCAGTAACACAATTTGAAAACATTAGCTGCATTTTGCCCGCTTTTGAGCCA
>CM068956.1:25101929-25120282 GCA_035128595.1 Eptatretus atami | reverse complement strand
CCCCCCGTTTTTTTTTTTTTTCGGTTTTTTTTTTTTGGGCGTCGTTTTTTTTTTTTCTCCGGTGGTCCCGCTGTCCCCCCCCCCCCCACGTGCTCGAGACAGCCAATGACGCCGTCCGGTAGATGCAGTGCGTAACCTAGACAGAATAGTGAGAATTGACGAAATACCCGAGTATTTCAATGGAATTTTGTGAAACTAATGTGTTATATATGTGAAAACCATTTAATTTATTGCTTGACGGAAAAAACCAAGAAACGGCGCCCTCTCATGTACGAAGACGAAGACGTCATTTCCGCCCCCATCGCATTTCCGCCGAAAGACGTCATTTCCGCCCATCGCATTTCGCGCCGAAAGACTCATTTCCGCCCACCATCGCATTTCACATAGAATCGCCGAATGCTGAAGCTAAGTTCTTCTTATGCTATCTAATGTCTTTTGCGCCCCCTGCCACGCTGTATCGAACATTTCATTCCTTCTGTTATATATAAAGGTGCTTATCACAATAATAATAAGATTTTTTACATTTAAATATTAAGTACGCTTTTTATCCCCCGCCAGTGGGGAAGGGGGATATTGTTGTCACCCAGGTGTCCGGCTGTCGTCCGTCCGTCCGGGCTCAACATTTATAGCTTGTGAGTGTGATAACTCATAAATCTGTTTGCCATATCGATTTGAAATTTGGTCCACACATGTACCACCTGAAAGGAGAACCCCTATTGTTTTGGGCGTGGCCGGATCCCAAGATGGCTGACCATGGGGCGGCCATCTTGAAATAAATATGTTTTTTTCAGCGCATAACAATAAGATATAAAAGGACGTCCATAACGATTGAAAATTTGGGGAGTGTCAACACGAAAGTGTAACTCCCTCACGCCACCCTGAAAAGGAAGAACAAAGGGCCGGAGACGTGGTAGACACCGGGGACATTTCAAACTCGGTGCAATTGTATACAGCGCACACACTGTAATAAGCTGTCCATTTCTACATATAAAAGTGAAATGTTTTTTTGTTTGTGACCTTACTGCTTTGAGCTCCAAAAGTTACTTTGCGACAAAACTTTCTATGATCTGATTTTTAACCATGATGCACCTAAATAGGCATTTTAAACAGTCACGAGGAGGTCATTTGGCCCGTTATTGCAGTGTTGCATTCCAGAGTTAATTTATTTACTAACATGAGGAAATTTCTTCACTACAGCTTCACTCCTTTACTTTAGACCCTTTAATATGCATTTAGACTCTGTTAATACCTTTTAGACCTCTTCACACCCATTTAGACCCTCGAGACGTATAGACATTCTTCGACCCTTTCGACACTTTTCAGACCATTTGGACACTTCAGGCCCCTTTTGCTCTTTTACCCTTAGACCCCTTTAGACATTTAGACCAATTTAAGACACTTTGACCCTTAAAACACTTTAGATCCTTTTTGCCCTTTAAAGACCCTTAGGCCAATCTAAACCCCTCTACACCCCTTAGAAAATTGAAAAAAATTCCCCTGAAAATCATTTTTGACCTTTAATGCACCATTCGTGTCACATCACAAGTTGCAATGACAAATCTAAACTGATATCCCAAAGTGCAACTGATGTTGAAAAGTGAAACTGAAACCACTAAACTATGGTTCATCAAATGGGAAACCAGAATGAAATGCTGTGAGAAATACTGAATTGGATACAGGGATGGATACAGAAGGAAACTTCTCTCCCCCCCCCCTCCTCCTCCTCCCTGTCCCCTTCCTCTCTCCCTCCCCCTCCTCTCCACCCTCCCTCTCCCCCACTCCTCGATCTCTCCCCTTCCCTCTCTCCCCCCTCTCTGCTTTCTATATGGCCATTTTCTATCCTGAGCAGATACTCTAACTAAATTAATTACCTCATCGAGTCCACCGATAATTTATAATCAATTTAAACTTATTTTGGACCTCTTTGAACTTTATTATGAAACGTTATTTCAGGTCACAATGCTAAATGTAGGTTTTCTTCACCTTGCATTGCCACCTTTGTTCAAAAACATTCAGTATAGACTACTGTTATTAATAACACTTGTTCAACATGATTTGTTCAACTTTGTGATAAACCTCAAACTCTGACACAGAGCATCAGTGCCACCAAAGCAACTTCCTGAGCAATGGTTAATGGTTATACTAGGTGGTTTGCCTTTGCCTTCCCAGCAGTATTTTGGGCAGGAATTTGGCCACAGTGCTGGCGATAGCTCATAATTCTTCGCAAAGGACACTGTGGGGATCTTTAATATTCACCAACTAATGTCGGTAGATGGCACGCCCAGTTTAATGTCCATCGGAACGACGGAAAACACATTACATTGATGATTTACCCAGTCTGTGAAACACCGGGATGACAGTTTATTGCTGGGGCGAGATTAGAACCAAAGCTAGGCAGTTTAGAGGCGAGTGTCCGTATCTCGAGGCCATCCTGTATGCCAAGGTCGTCTATTAACACACAGTTAAACAAACCATGATTCCATGTTGTATTTATACATAAAGCATCTTATTTGGTATCCTGGTCTTCTTCGGGTTGAATGTTGAGCATGCAGACAAAGCTCAACATTCACTTTTGAAATGATGGGAGAACAGGCATGAATAATGTGGATGCCAAATTTTATCTATCTATCTATATATTACGAAAACTCTCATCCTGTATGTATGTATGTATGTATGTTCCCAAAATACAGCCAAAATGTTACACTATAGCGCAAAAAATTTCGGCCCACCTTACTCACCATTCTCCTGCGGTGTGCAGTGCCAAGTTTTGTTAAAATCGGGTAACGAAAAAATTATTTAAAAAATCAATTCCCGATTTCAGTCAATTACTCTTCAGAGAATTTGATCAATGCAAACAACCTCAGTGGTATAGTTCGCTGGAGCTATCTTTTTTTTTTTGAAATGATTTTTTATCAACCGCTGTCACAAAGGGAACCCAATGGGTTCACAGTCGTCTAGTATATTACTAAAACTCTCATTTTGTATATATGTATGTATGTATGTATGTTCCTGAAAATACAGCTAAAACGTACACGGAAGCGCAAAAATTTTCGGCCCACCTTACTCACCATTCGCCTGCGGTGTGCAATATCAAGTTTCGTTCAAATCGGGCAACGAAAATATTATTAAGAAATCAATTCCCGATTCAGTCAAGCACTCTGCAGGAGAATTTGATCAATGCAAATAACCTCAGCAGTATAGTTTGCTGGAGCTATCCTTTTTTTTTCTTGAAATTATTTTTTTCATCAAACGCTGTCACAACGGGAACCCAACGGGTTCACGGGTCATCTAGTATATTACTAAAACTCTCATCTTGTATGTATGTATGTATGTATGTATGTATGTATGTTCCCGAAATGCAGCCAAAACGGTACACGATAGCGCAAAAATTTTAGGGCCACCTGACACCATTCTCATGCGGTGTGCAGTATCAGATTTCGTTAAAATCGGGCAACGAAAAAAATTATTAAAAAATCAATTCCCCATTCAGTCAAGTACTCTTCGGGATTATTTAATCAATGCAAACAACCTCAACGGTATAGTTCGCTGGAGCTCTCTTATTTATTTATTTATTTCATTTATTTATTTTTATTATTTTATTTTACTTTTTTGAAATGATTTTTTCATCAACCGCTGTCACAACGGGAAACCAACGGGTTCACCGGTCGTCTCGTAATCTTTAAAATCAACATGAACATCTGTATTAAAGTAGATTTAATACAGATCTTCATGCAGTAACACAATTTGAAAAACATTAGCTGCATTTTGCCCGCTTTTGAGACAAATCCAACCTCCACCACCCAATATTGCACAACCATTTTGCAGTTGGCATAATTCTGTAAGTATCTCAGAGATTTAGCTCTGAACGAAACAAAGAGTGCAACACAATTAACCTTTTTAATGACCGTTAAATAATTTAAATTGATAGATTAACTTAAACCGTTCCTGTCACTGGGGATGGGTATTTTGTCCGACACTCCACTGGGAGGAAAAATGATTTTTCAAGGTTTAAGTGGTACATGCTTTGTAATTCGCATGGTGAATTAAATGGTCTTTTCAAGAATGTACACATTTTATACAATTAATGTAAATACAAAACAACAATTGGACTTAAAATAAAAGTGATATTTTGTCATTAAATATCAGAATATATTTTGATGGAAATATCCACTTAAAATTGTGGAAAAAAAATTGAGGAAACTACTAAAAAATAAAACATTTACATCTATCGGCCATCACTCAATTTCATACTCATTCAATTCCTTAACCTCACTCCTGGATAACTACTCACCTGGTCAAGTTGCCATCTTCATTCACACATTGGCATGAACTCACCACAACCATTCTATGTGTCGATAATAAGTAGAAAGTCCATTTTTTGTTGCACTTTAATCACGAATGCTTGAGAACTTTTTATTTGCTTTCTCGTGCATTTTATTCCACACGTCCCTCTATGATGAGACCGACTGAGATCATGTTTAAAAAAAAGATCCATTGCAATATTGGAACATTAGATGGCGCTAGAAATACACCAATCCACATCGTATTATTTCCAATTGTTCCGCATCAAAAATTAGTTTATTATTCCAATGGAACAAAGTATTGAAACTCCCCAAAAACTAATTGATGATTGAATTATCAGCCTATCTTATTCAATACAGCAGAAGTTTTTATTGCTTTTGAAACGTTAAATAGGGCTACATTCATTCCATTTAGTGGAATGTATTTGAAAGTTTTACACAATAAAATAATGATGGCAAGTCTCTAATATTTCAGCGGGATCTATGAAGGCTTGCAGAGATTAACTCGATAAGCTATGTTTGAGACTATTCTTCATATTTAGGCCAAAGGTTGTTTGTGTCTGAACATTTAACTGAGCATGTGACACATCTCTACTTTGAGAATTTCCATTTTCTGTTCTTTCGTTATTTTTCGAACCAACCACATTTCAACCCAACCACGCCACCACTTCAACAACGCCAGCACCGCCATCACACGACAACCACCAACCACAACGCCGCTTTTCTACAACCACGCCACCCCACCTCTTCGCCCCTCGCCGTTCACCAGGCTCCGTGCGGTGACGATCTCCGCAGAGCTGGCGGGAGGGTGCGCAAGGTTCCCGCCTGTTTCCTTCCCGCCATTCTTCCCTGGCAAGGCGCCAGGCCTGATTTTCCTCGCCCCCCGCATGGCGCAGGGAGGGGGGAACGAGAGGGAACGCCCCTTTTCTCGAAGCGCCTCGAGGGGGGTGGAGCCAAAAACGGGGCGGAGAAACAGGGCGTGGCGCCGGCAGTATAAGAGACGGTGGCGCAGGAGGATCCTGTTCTTCGTGACTGGTGGCTTCTTCTCGTCCTGCTTCTTCTCGTCCTTGGTCTTCTTGTTTTCGGAGTTGGTCTGGGTCTCTCTCTTGGTTCTCGCTTGTCTTTCTTGTCCTGTTCGGGGTGCTCTTGGTTCGGTGGACTCAGTCGGTGCTCGGTCCGTGGCGTCGGGGGACCAACACGAGCAGGCACGAGGCACGCCGGAGAGGCCGCCGACCACGCTCGAGCGGGGAGTCACGGCAGACGGGACCACGTCGGCGGACGGTCGCCAAGGACTCAACACACCAGGGAAGTCGCGACTTCCATTTTCTTTTGGGTTTGTGTGAACGTGTGTGTGTGGCGCCGAGTCCTGTCAAGTAGAACTGTGTAAGTGTGGCCGTGTGTATGCGTATTCGGTTTTAACTCTTTCTTTGCTTTTTGTGCATTTCTGACTGTAAATACATGCTTTATGTGTGCTATCTGTGTGTGTGTAAATAAATGCTTGCTTGTTGAATTGTTCCCCCGTTTCGCTGCGTCCTTTCCTTTGTTGGGTCTCCATCTTGCTTCACGTAAGGGGTTTGAGTGGGCGGGATACGCCCGATAATTAATCTGAACTGTCAAGGCCGACGATAACACCGCTCGGTTATCTCTGTAGCACGGAACGGACTGCTTGCGGTTCGTGTCCGGAGTCGGCCTGTGGCGAGGTACAACCCCTCGGTAGGTTACCCGTGCGGGTATTTAGATATATCGACTTTCGGCGATTCACCCTACCCCGCACGGGTAGAATGCGGACTGGGTTGTGGTGAGGTTAAACCCCCACCCGTGACTAGCTCCCGGCGTTAGTCCGAGAGGGTCACGACTGAATTTGCCGTCCGGTGGGCGAGGCGGTCGCCATTCGAGTCACGTGGCCGATCGCACGCCGGCGGGCGCGAATTCGCACAATATTTATAATAATATATATATATATATAATATATATATACAAATAAATATATTATTTATATATTTATATATAAATGTATAAAAATACAAAACATAAAATATATATACAGTATTTATATTGAAATATATATATATATATATATATTATATATTGAAATATTTTTTTTTTTTTTATTTATTTATATTATATATATATTTTTTTTTCATAAATATTATTTCGAAAATATATATAAAAATATATATATATATATTAGTTTTTATCAAGTTGCTATTAAAGGTGTCAATGTTGTTATCAGCAAACTCTTTCCTCACTTCCTCAGAGCAGCACCTAGAAAAGCAGTCCCAGTTGGCTTTGGAAAGGTTCCACGAGGAGGGTCGGTCCAAATAATGTGGGTGCCTTTCCAATTTGAGGTTAGTGATCACTGGAGCATGGTCACTACTCACATAATCAGAGTGGACCCTGCCATTCACACCTCACTGTTGCAGATGAGTAGACAAAAGTGAGGTCGAGAGGAGACGACTTTCTGGTGGATAGCTTAACAAAGGTCCCATTGCCGTCATTTCAAAGCACCAGGTCAAATTAATCAATGATGGTTTCGATGCACTCACCATTTCTGTCAGTAAGTTTGGAGCCCCCAATAATATTGTGGTTGTTGAAGTCGCTACACCAAAGGATCACCCCTTCATACCTGTTTAGGACCTCCTGGTGTGTGTTATAGATCAGTGGTTGGGAGGGATTGTGGAAATTTACAATTGTGACAGTCTCCCTTGTGCATGGGGATTTTTATTACAGTACATTCCAGTTCAGCATTGCAGTCAATTTCCTTGAACATCAAGCTTGACAAACAACCCACATCCACCTCCGTTTCCACTTGCTCTCTCCCTGCGTATGAGGGTATAACCAGAGATATAAAATCAGTGTGATAAATCAGTTGTGACATTTTAACCAGGTTTCTTGTATGCAGATTATCTCCAGTTTGGTTGTGAGATCGCTGATGAATTTAAAACTCAGACCCATGAGGATTAGGCTTTTTGTATTCAATTGGATAATTCTCATTAATCTGCGGGGGAATCATGGGCCTGTTTGCAATCCGACCCTCTACTCTTATTTCCTGATTGGCTGAATATTTTATTAATCTCCTTGGAAGAGATTCCCAGTTGTTTGATGGCTGCAGAGGAAGTAATATTGTTTTTTTTGGATCTCCTTTTTGCTTGGGCTGTGCAGTTTATTACTTTGGTGATGAATAAAACTGATGAACCACATTTTGGTAATATTCATATCCTCATCGGTGGTTCCACTCTGTTTGGAATTCTTGGTCTTTTCCCTCGATCTGAACTCCCACCGATTTAGTTAATATTTTAACCTAGCCATCAGTTTTGTTCTTAATGTTCACCTCGTTTATTGGGGACTTAATTTTGGGGACCTTTTGGGACAACCTCAGCATAGAATAGTTTCCTTTGGGTTTTCACCTGTGGATCTGGGCAGTTCTTTAGAATTCAGGAAATCGTCTGAAGGCTGCACTGTGCTCCCCAGCACAGTTGCCACAAGACATTTTATCAATGGTGCAGCTTCCGTATTCATGGTCTCAATTACATTTGCTGCATCATTCTTTGCCCCTACAGGCTGGAGCAGTATGCCCAAGCTTTTGGCACTTGTAACATCTTAAGGGGGATAGGATGTATTCAGGTACTCCACAGTGAAGGGTTCATACCCCAGAAACACTTTGGGGGTTAGGACTGGGTTGCTGAAGATCAAAACCACCACGGTGGTGTCGACCTTTAGCCCATCCCTGACCCTAGTAAGATGGTGGGCATCAACAACTCCTTAATGGTTCTTAATGTCAACAATTTCATTGGAGGAACAAATCCCGTAAATGATTCCTCGACTCTCCTTAGAGACTTAGGAATCTGACATGAGACTCAAACACCACTGAAATAAAAGGCTCTCAACACTGTTTCGCATTGGGCAACCGATTAGCATTCTATAAGTTGTTCCCCGGATCTGAGCTTTTGGCACTGAAAATGTCTCCAAATTATTTTTTTTAATCAGTGAAGCCATTTTAATTGGGTTATTGGGGCTCAAAGATTTGGAGCCGTCAAAGGCCGAAACTATGAATAACAGATTAGCATGGTGCTCTTCTGGGATAGACAGGGCCTTATTGGAACTCTTCTGGGATAGACAGGGCCCAGTCCCAAGTTAATATGTATGCCTGCATTTTCATGTGCTCTTATGGAGTAAATTATGTGAGAGAACCCAGGTTACCGATTGGCATAATCATTTTTGTTCTACCTGTGAGTCTCCTTGCAAAGAACTTCAACACAGGAGGAGGTCAATGGGCTCATCAAACCTGCATAATGGCTTACCAACCTATGGTTGTTTGTACATGCTCTATCATTTGTCAATGGTGAGTGTCAAGCAATGAGACAGCAGGTACCATTTCAGTCTTTGGTATGACTAGGCCTGGGTTGAGCTTTAACCGCTGACCTCCCAGACTCACAGTGGATGCTCTAACCATTACACTACTGAGTTCTTCGAGCCACTTCTCATAGGTTTAACTCTGCAGTCCCTCCCATTGTCTCAGCCATACTCGAAATTGTGCCAGTGTCATTTTTTGGATGTTTGAGGCCTTTGCTCGAGAGTACAATAATTTCATTAATCCACCAGTACGACAGCAATTGTGACAGGTTTTAGTACATTTATGTCACAGAGAGGCACTGATGGAGGTTCGCATATTGAACGGATGCTTTCTCACAGAACATACTGCTAAGAGGATTTTGTAAGATGCTTTGGTCCCTTGTTTCGAGAATGCCCAAAAGGCCATTAAGTGGCAGGCCACCAAAGAGTACCTTCCAGTACCGGTGTTGCAGTTCCAGAAGCAGCAGGCAGCTTCAGCTCGATGTCCTCAAACTTGCTGCTGAGGCTACAAAGCAGTTTGCCCTGTTCAATGTGAATGCCCTGTTGTCAGGGGTGTCTGGTCACTCGCTCCAAGCCTCCTTGAGTGACCCTGGATGTTGATGACTCGATGAAATGTCTTGGTTTTTTTGTGCATTCAGCCCACATCCAATGTCTCACCTACCAGTGGGAACCGGCGTGACAGACAGTTAACATGGTGAAGAATATTCCATGGCAAATCCAAACCAGAGGAGTTCAATGTACAAACTGGACATATCCTGGGAACATAAGGGCTGCAACTCCTTCAGGGTGTACAAGCTCGACAAAAGGCTGTTTGGGACATGGCCATGGCCTTGTGCTTTGGGTGATGGAGGTCTTTTCCTCCTTCTTCATTCAGAGTGTCATTTTTTTCATTTGTATGCAGCACAAGGCTGAGGGATGGCATCATTGGCTGAGAGCGGAGCTGTGCTGCTGATGCAATGCCCTCTGCTGGTTCGGGCAGGAATTTGGAATTTGGCCATAGTGCCAGCGATGGCTCACCTACTCTTTGCGAAGGACACCATGAGATCTTTAATGTCCACCAATGAATGCTGGCAGAAGGGATTCCCATTTAACATCCATCCAACGGACGGCACCCACATTGATGAATCACCGTACCTGTGAAACACCAGGATTACAGTTTATAGCTGTGTTGAGATTGGAACCCAGGCTAGACAGCTGAGAGTTGAGTGTGCATATCTCTAAGCCATCCTGTTAGCCCTAGTGACGGAGGTCAGGTGTGTCCCGAAGTAGTAGTGTGCCCTGAGTAGTAAAGTCAGCTCATCTTTACTGTGGGTAAGGGTGAGGTCCCAACAAGACAAGTCTGGGGCAACACCCTGCAAACATCATTGAGAGCTAGCCTCGTTGATGCTGGGAGCCCCATTTTAGTTTTTCTTCCGCATCCAGTTGCTTGTTTGTGAGGTTTTTAACCAGCATACTTAGGCAGGATGGCATAAGAAAGGGGTGAGATATGCCTCACTGTTTATCCAGTGCAGTGCACTGGCATTCTCCTTCCTGGCATTCTCCTTCCTGGCATTCTCGCACAGCTGCTTCAGAATAACGAATGATGCCGAGAGCATTGAAAGCTTAATTGTTTTCCATGAAGACGTCCACACGAAGAACCATCCACACAACTGCCAGAAAGCAAATCAACATAATCTCTGGAATTTTTGGTTAAATTAGCTTTTAGTCTCGACACTCGAAGTTCCAGACAAAAGGACACAGAAGAGATAGAAGTATTCGACAATCCTATTCAGCAAACATATGAAGAAAATTTGAAAGAAAGGAATTTTTTTTATTTTAAAAAAAAGCTGTTTACATACTACGTACAAATTCAAGAAATCAGATCTCCTGCACAATATCTTCGCCTTGTTATCATGTTAACAACAGACATTTTGTTCCATACAACCCATGGCTACTCCAAAAGTATCCTACTCATATCAATGTGGAGTACTGTGCCTTTATTAAGGCCATCAAATACCTTTACAAGTACATTTTTAAAGGTCCTGACCAAACCACAGTGACATTTGAAAGAGGGGAAGATCGCGTCAGAGTTTCCATTCATGGAAGAAATGAAATCGTTAATTACGTGAGCTCCACTTCGGTGATAGGTATAGCTCCACTACTCCACTACTGCAGACGATAGGCAGGGTAAACATGGTTCACCCATGTCATGGTGACGTCTTTTACCTTCACCTCCTGCTGCACCACAAGACCGGTCCCACCAGCTTCCTAGATCTACGGATGATCAATGGACAGGTGTTTGAGACATTCAAACAAGCCTGCCAACATTTGAAGCCAACATTTGAAGCCAACATTTGAATGACGAGTGGATGCAGTGTCTGGCCGATGCTGCAGAGACCAACATGCCATCAACCCTCAGACACCTGTTTGTCACTGTGTTGCTGTTGTGTGAGCCTGCTGACCTATTGAACCTCTTTTGGATCAATCTGCTGGTTCTTTCAGAAGACTTCCACTTCCAGAGACAACAAGGCTTGAATGCTGAGGAATTGGCATCTGCATCTGAAAATGATGTTCTCTGTGATATTGATGATCGGCTGAAGCAGCATGGTAGCACAACAGTCAAAGGTTACCTTCCAGCTTCAGATCACCGTCACCGCAATTAACTGGACATGGCTGAGGAAGAATCAGACCCCGGAGCAAATGTTTTTTTCAGTGAACATATTAACCTCCTCAATGCTGAACAGGCAGCCATCTTTAACAAAATCAGAGAGCATATTGATAGTCGAGAAGGGTGCTTCTTCTTCCTGGATGCACCTGGTGGCACTGACAAGACTTTCCTCATCAATATAATTCTAGCATATATCCATATGCAAAACTGCATTGTGATTGCCACGGCATCTTCCAGAATTGCTTCTTTACTTTTGTGACTCGGCCGCACTGCCAATTCACGCTTCAAACTACCCATCCCACCAGAACATACTTCAACCTGCAACTTCACGCCGTGAGACAAAACCGGATTACTTCTCAAGGCTGCAGATCTTCTGTTGTGGGACAAAGCACCCATGAGCCATCATCATCTTTTTTAAGCCTTCGATCGTTCACTCAGGGACTTAATGAGGAATGTTTTACCATTTAGCAAAAAGCTATTCATCCTTGGGGGCGATTCCCGTCAAATCCTTCCAGTTGTTCACCAAGGACAGCGGCCTAACATTCTAGATGCTGCCTCACAGGTCTCCGTTGTGGAGACATTGCCAACAACTCTACCTCCATACCAACATGCGCATCCTCAAACTCCTGAACAATGGCGATGGAGCCACCCACCAGAGATGACAAGAATATGTCAAGTGGTTGCTGCAGCTGGGAGAGGGTTGCTTGCCCAATGTCATCAGTACCCCCTCCTCTGATGTCATTCACTTGCCTCTCGACCATTGCAACAACTCAGAGGAAGCAGTTATCACGCACGTCCACTCCGGGCTAGAGGAGCCGACAAATCTTTCAAACCCTCACTGGCTATTCACACGTGCAATCCTCACGACCAACAACACTAATGTCGATCACCTCAACAAACTCATCATGAATTGTCTGCCCGGTGATTTGTTCATGCTGAAAAGTGCTGATTCTGTGGGTGATACAGATCAGGCAGACCTGTATCCAATGGAGTTCCTTAACTTTATCAACATGTCTGGTCTGCCACCGCATAGACTAGCATTAAAACTCAATGCCCCCATCATGCTCCTGTGGGATCTGGATCCTCGCAATGGTCACTGCAATGGCACTCACTACATCCTGACCTCTGTGAAGGATCACCTTCTGGAGGCACGTATGCTTGGTGGCGAACATGCTGGTTCCCCCCTCATCCCCCACATTCTTCTGTCTCCCTCCGACACCAACCTACCATTCACATTACGATGCCGTCAGTTCCCTATGAGGCCAGCATTCTCCATGACTATAAATAAAAGTCAGGGCCAGAGCCTCAGGCAATGTGACGTTCTCCTTAAAAGCGGTGTATTTACACATGGCCAACTCCACATCGCTGCAAATCGAATTGGTGATCCTCAAGATCTTCGCATCTTTGGGGACAAATCTGAGTTCCAGCCAGAAAAAGCCTCTCGAGTCCTTTCCTCCAGGCAGCAGCTTCCTGCTGGATGACTTGCAACTCAGTCTACCATGAAATTATCACCCCAAAAAAATTCCATTCTTCTCCAAACAAAACAGACTGAATGTTTTATTCAATGAGTTCAGTATTTCTGTAGAATTAGCTGAGGTTCCAAATTGGGAGGAGTGTTTGAGATAGGAGGAATAAGAGAGCGCACAGAGACAAGGAGACATCAGAGATTGCTTCTTGGCATGGTCCGTGCCTAATACGTAACGCAGACAATTCAATCAAAAAGAGAGGGGAGGGGGAGGGTGAGAAATTTTTTAATTTGGATCTTCCTCTTCGTGTGTTGTTGTATAGTATTTGCAATTCAGTATCTAAAAAGGCCGTGATTAATCTTTCCATTAACACTCTCCCTATTACACAGCCTCATTTTATCCACCCCCCCCCCAATTTCTTTCATTTAATGTTTCTTTTTAACAAGAAACAACAACAACCATTTATTTTTGCAATTGCACAAAGATTGGTATTTCTGCCAGCAAAGCGACGGGTCATATATGCTCATCAGGTAAGACAGAATCAGGGAGGGGAATGGGTTTAAAATTCCACAATTTTAAGGAGGTAATGATGTAAGAATGCCCTCTTGCTTTGAAGAACAGGAAGAGAGTTGGGAGAGGGAGGTCGAGGCTTTGGGAGTGGGGAGGGGATTGAAGCCTTAGGATTGGGGGAGGGGAGGCAGGGGTTGAGGACTTGAAGTCTCATTTTACATGACACGGAACTTATGCAGGTATTTGCAAGTGTTACAAGATTTTCTTGCACCTCTGGGCAGCAGTTTTCAATGACCCAAGGGTGGAGCTCTTGTAATTGCGAACTCAGACAACCAATCAGGTCAAACAGAAACCCATTCTCTTAATCTAGTAAATAAAGTAATTTAGAGGCTACTTGCACCATTGAAGCAAAGAAGTAACATCACCTTAATTACAAACAAATAATGTATTATTTCCTGACAAGACTAAGAACGAAATATAACGGTAATAAATAATAAGCAATGATCAATACTATGGGCCAGCGAGTGAAGCTATAGGATGAACGGAAAGGAATAAATGAAATGGGAGTTCAAGGATCAAAACATGAAAATAGGAGAACCACACTCAGAAGAACTCATACTTCCGCAGGCTGAACAGTTTACATTTTGTATCCCAATGTTAGTCCTGAAACCGGAATCCTGACCTCAACCAAAATCCAATCGGCTTGTTCTTATTGCCTAACCAACTCATCCACCAAGTTTTGCCATAACTCGTCCACAACTTTTTGAGATATCATGCTATATATCATTATAGGCCTCATCGCTTCATGGTGAAGAATCACTTTTTTAAAAAACTTTTAATTTTCGGATCCAGATCTTCACCAAAACTGAATCAATTCTTCCTTATGGCACAGCCAACCTGTCCACCAAGTTCAATCAAAAATCTGTCCATAACTTTTTGAGACATCCTCTTCACAGACAGACAGGGGTGCAAACATAACCCCCAATCCACCTTTGGTGGCGGATGTAAGTGGAAGTGATAATGGGAGAAACCAGACTCAATACAAATATATTGAGAGCGGGAGGATTTGGGGAGGAAGAGTCGTGAAGGGACAGTCAAAAGAGATGATCAGTCAAGCCAACTACTTTTAGACTCCTTGCTGTGCATGATCAGCCCTTCACCAGAGTGAAAGAGCCCTGATGGAATTCAAGGCACAATGAGCACCACGGTGGCGATACAGTCTCAAGTATGCAGGTGAAAGAACCTTGAGGTTGCCAAGGGTAGACAAGCTCTTCCAGATCCTCAATGTTGTAAACCACAAAAGCAAGTGTGCTGCAGTTGGTACAGGCAAGAGAGCCCTGGGAGTGTTGGCAGTATGTGGACAGTACACTCAGATTGCAGGATTGTGAAGACAGACGGAACATCATCAAACAAAAACCTTCGAGCCTCGTGCAGGACTGAGCGCACATTACAGTGCACTGCGGCTGTTAGAGGAACCAGTCCTGAAAAATGCAAGTGACTCTCTCCCCTCATTTGCTCTTCCATAGGGTATCCCAAAAGTAGTGTGGTGATCTATCTAGAAGCTTGCTGCACTTGAATTTTTAAATTTCGATTTGTAAAGTACAGTTCAACATTTGCAACACATTCTTGATCTGTCCATCCATTCTTGCTAAATCTCCAGGGTTAGAGTATCAATCTGGAAAAACATATGTACATATATCATATTGTTAGGCATTAGCATTTACAAACTAGAAGGGCACTCGGGAGAGCGCATCTCTCCGCCACGTCAGGCCTGATCCACGAGAACATATCGGCCCCAACACATTGGTGAAATATCATGCGACGTATCTTTTTTGGCCTGATCTCTCAATGTTGAAGAATCACTTTAGAAATTAAATAATTCTCGTGTCCAGCTCCGGATTCGGATATTCACCAAAATCGAATCAATTAATCATTGATGCACACTCAACCTGTCCACCAAGTTTCATCCAAATCCGTCCACAACTTTTTGAGATATCGTGCTATATATATCAGCTTCGCCCGATCTCTCAATGGTGAAGAATCACTTAAAAAAATTATCAGATCTGGATCCGGATCCAGATCTTCACCAAATTCGAATCAATTTGTCCTTGTCACACACCCAACCTGTCCACAAAATTTCATCCGGATCCGTCCACAACTTTTTGAGATATCCTGACACAAACAACAGACAAACAAGCAGTCATAGACTGGTACTTACGAAATCGTCAACTTGACCTCTGACCTTGTCTAATAAAAGCTGTCTCTAGAGAAGGTAGCGACGCAAACCAGAAGTTTCTACGATGATTCTGTACCAAACCATCAAAATCGAATGTTTGACCTCACCGTGACCTTGACCGTTGACCGATTTGACCAAAATCTAATCAGCGCTAGCCATCACCCTCCTGAATCACGTGGTGTAATTTGACATTGGTAGCTTCTTCCGTTCTCGAGTATCTGTACCAAACCATCAAAAATCGAATGTTTGACCTCACCGTGACCTTGACCGTTGACCGATTTTGACCAAAATCTAATCAGCACTAGCCATCACCCTCCTGAATCACGTGGTGTAATTTGACATTGGTAGCTTCTTCAATTCTCGAGTTATCCGGCTACAACAAACAAACACACAAACAAACAAACACACACACACACAAACAAACAAACACACAAACAGATGACGGAAGTCATCGATATACTTACGAAATCTAACAAACTGACAGAAAGGGGGTGAAAACATAACCTCCTTCACCTTCGGTGGCACAGGTAATAACTTATGGAAGATAAGTACACTTGTTTTATAATTTTATCAAACTTTGAGAATTCTGATTGAAGAATTTGGATAAGTTGTCTGCCTGACTGCATGCCATTCACTTCTGGTAGGTTATTTTGCAGCCACTGAGGCCTACAAAGGCTTGAAATGCAGCCGTGTGGAATGGGAAACTGCATCAGCCCCCGTGAAGGGGCCTCCCAATCTGGAGTGGCTTCTTGCCAGCCCATGGAGGCCGAGACATTTCCGGCACATCTGGCTTGTGGCAGGTCGCGGGAAGGAGGAAGGGGGGGGAAGAAGGATGGAGCAAATGGTTGCAGACGAGACTGGAAATGGGAGGTAGAGGTTGAAAGCGACAGGCCTTTTTTTGCCAGATGCATTGTTGCTTCAGTGAAGCCGCTTTCGACAAAGACCCATTGCAGCTTTCCATTTTTGCACAAAACCAATTTATTGCATCCAAAAGATTTCAAATGAGTGCACATAAAGTCATTGTGCCTTAACGCATTTCACAACTGTTCATTTTGCATTCAATTTTCATTTGTTATATTTGTTTAAGAATACAGTACTTTTGGACAGCATGCCTTTTTCATATCATGTAATCTTTTTGCCTGTCGCAGCTCTTTCTCTCTTCTTGCCACACCCCTCACTGAGCCTGCCACATCCGGTGACCAATTACCCGGTCACACGTAGAAGCACTTCATGAATGTGGATGGATTTCTCAGCCACAGGGCAGGAATTTAGAATTTGGTCAGGGAGGGTCTCGGTGATGACCCACTTACTCTTCGTTAAAACACACAATGATATTAAACATCCACCAGCTTATGCTCGTAAATGGTTCAACAGCTTAACATCCATCAGAGGGATGTCCCACTTTGACTTTGTTCCCACACCCTGCAAGTGAAGCATATCTGTCTGACAGTTCATAATTGGGTCAATAATCAAATACATACTCAACAACTCAAAGGGAAATGTTCCAACTCTGCACCACCTTGTCATATACTGTGTGTGTATATACAATATATATATATATATATACACATACACACAACGAAAAAATAAAGTAAAATAAAATTAAAAGTACGCTGATGATGACACGACAATGATGTCACGTGGATAAATTATACCAATACATCACCTCCAAACGAGGAGGCATCCATATGGTCCTCAAGCCTTTGCAGACTGAGATTAAAGCCTGTGGTCACGAATAGACGAAAGCAGAGATGTCGATCTAGATTTCGCCCTTGTTGTGGGCTCATCAGGACAACACACTGCTGATCGTTTATTTGTGACCATATTAGGCTCATTAATATAACTGAATCGAACCCCCTAGCTTCATGAGGCAGCAGGACACAAATCGACTCCCATCACAGAAATTGCTGCACGACCTGTCAGCAACAAGTGTCGCCTGCCACATGAACACATTGTCTCTACCCCCGCTGATCACCAGTCAGACAGGCAGGTGACACTTGTTGCTGACAGGTCGTGCAGCAATTTCTGTGGTGGGAGTCGATCTGTGTCCTGCTGCCTCATTAAGTTAGGGGGTTCGATTCAATATCCATCCATCCATCCATCCATCTATCCATCTATCCATCTATCCATCTATCCATCTATCCATCTATCCATCTATCCATCTATCCATCTATCCATCTCAGCTAACCTGAGGGTATTAAGACCGCTCTAGGTGTGATGCTCTTCCAACTTCAGCGAGGACTAGTGGTGTGGACAGCATTGTGAGCTAGGGCCTATGAGCCTGTCAAGACCCTTTTAATACTGTTATGGATTTCAGAATCGGATCTGACTAATGCATACAAACATTCAAGACCTCAGACAGTTATTTCCATAAATGCATTTCCAGGATAGACCAATCCCCTTGTCTGGTGGGATTCTAACTTTGATGCATTGGAGAAGGGTATGGAACAGATCCCCTTTCTTGTGGGACGGCCTCTTTCTCTTTACGACACATTCATGCATGAGAGATAGCCAGATAGCCATTAGCCCAACGGAGGCTCGTCTATCCCCTTTCCATCAGGACACATTGGCTTGGAGGTGGACGATTTATTTACACTTTGGACTTACAGGGCATTTGATTAAGCACACTGCAGGCTTTTGCTGAGCAGTTATTCTGATGGTCAAACACGGCTGTGGATCATTTACCTCACCCACATCTCTTTCATCGACGTTTGACATCCACCTTTTTCCATCGATGTTTGATGCCCCGTTCAGCAGCTCCATGGATGCTGGCTGGCTCTTGTTCACGTCAGGCTGAACGGAGAGGTGATGGTTGTTGTTGACGTTTTATGAGCGCTTCA
>CM068956.1:25062009-25072172 GCA_035128595.1 Eptatretus atami | reverse complement strand
AACCATTCCTCTCTTTAATATTTTGTGGTTGTTATTGTAAGTTTTTTTTTGCCATCAGGCTAGAATTGCATGTATTTGGAACAATTACTTCACAAGAACTCTTCCACTTTGAGGTCTTAGGATAACCATTCACATTTGTTGCAACATGACATGAAATGCACCGCATTGACCACACTGATGAAGAGAGATTATGTGCAGCTGGTATACTATGCAAGGCTTCCTGAACTGCTTGCGTTCACCTGACATCCCAACATTTCCCCAAGTTCCTTTGTCATCTCGTACAGGTTTGATGCGATGAAAGAGTCATATCTGATCACAAAATTTGATTTGAGAATAGCTAGGACATTTGAAATCACTAAGATTGGGATTCCACTGGGAGGAAATTTCCCATATTTCTCATTGGAACTCTATTATTCGTAACTCCTTCCTCTGGAACACGATGTTCCTAAACTGAACATAACAATGAAATTGTTTCATGTCTATTTACAGTGATAACATTTAAGATCATGTGAATCTGACAAATTTGTGCTTAGCAATCACAACTAGAAAGAGATGATGTCCCATTACTTTTGATAAAAGTGTTTTTTTTATATTTAATTTATTTATTTATTTATTTAAACAAAATGGATACTGCAAAATATCCGGGGAAAAGAGACCGAGATGGAGGTCGAGATCGAGCTTTCCCTCCCCAAATTTGGCAAGGCACCAGGAAATTTAAGGCCCTTGGTTTGCTAGTTTCCATAGTCAGCACTGTACAATTGAGATCGGAAATGCATCAGGGCGATGGAATGCACCAAGAATTTTCTCTAGCCTGAGACAGTAAGGCTACTTTGGCGAAGAACACTCGAGGCAAATTCCACTTACATTTTCAATGCTAACTTGGCTTTTTCCAACAGGTGTTTGATTTCAATATTTGTTTTACTATTTCCAATATGATGGTAATTTTTTTTTTCCAATATGTGCCAAACAATTTATGTCACCAACAACTTATCATTATTTGTTTCAACGCGTTTTTATTAAACTTTTAAATATTTTGTCAAATCATTCCTCATTCTCACTTTACTAAGTAAAGCAGAGATCAAATTAAAAATATAAAAACACTGCAGCTGTGAAATATAAGTGTGTGAAGTGATTTAATTGTCCACATATACAAAATGGTTTCTTCGGTAAAAGGTCTAACTGAGACCTGCCAGCAAAGCAAAACGATACTATTTACTTACTCAATGGGTTGGAACTGGGGGGTCGGTGGAGGGTGGGGGAGGGGGGGTTGAGTGGAGGACATTAGTCTTTTTGGGAGATTTCAGGCAAGGGTATATGAGTGTCGAGGAAAAGGAGGGGCTTCCTTAAGTTCCCAGATCCTTAAACGTCTGCTGCCTTCTGCGTCTGGCAGTTCGTCTAGACTAGACATTTGCCTCCTCTTTTCCATCCATTCCACTCTTGTGACAAAGCCTATACTCCATGCCACAAATGTTCCACTGCATGATAAAGTACATTTTGATAAAACTAGGCCAATGTTCTATTATATATTTAAGTAAATCCTCATAAAGGCGCCTTTTCAAATGTTTTGGATTGTTTTACACGTACAGGATCGTGACATCTGGCTTTAATGAGAGATCCAGCAAATGTTTATTATTTATTTATATCATGATTTTATAGTTCAAATCGTTATGCAACAAAAATGCTGCCAAACTTTTCTGAAGCAAATATTTTTACGATATACCTGACTTTTGACCAATAAAAATAAATGTGTACACTATTGTTGTTTTGTTCAAATCTCGATATTCATTTGCAATATATTGCTTGGACGTCAAAAAGCATTTAACTCCAAGTTTTTATTTAGCTTATGCATCCGACTTAACGTAAATGGCTTGGTTAAAGACATTTATCTGCCGATCATAAAAATTGTGAAATGGCAACATCGTACTGATATCTCAAAATTTGCTCGTAACAGTGACTCCCAATTGAAGTTTGTCTTTCCTTAAATATTAAATTCAATCTACACCTAACATCCCACAGCACCATGACCAGGTGAATTGCTCATTGTTCCACCACATCATGACCGGGGAGGGGGGGGGGCACAATGACAGGTTGAATCGCCACAACATCATCATTAGTGATGCTGTGGCACAGTTAGCTGATTTCATTGCAAATATCTTCTAAAATAGTCGAGTAGTTTTCATTTGAGAAGGTATCATGTTATAACAGTATAAATGAGTATCATTTGTGACATTGTTGCAGCTTGATTATTTATGCTTCTTGGAGACATAGATTTAAAAAATATGATCTCATAGTTCCTGTGCCACCTCGTATTTTATGTTTTGAAAATACTTTTCAAAATGTCAATTCCCCAAATCACCCCTGGAAAATCCAACATTTATTTGCAAAGTAAAGTATAGCATTTGACCCAAATTTATGCCATTCAACAGCAAAAGTTATCTGATGCATTGTGTTACTACTTTTACGACCAGATAGGGATGATAATGCTGATGAAACTTGCACTTACTGATGGCAACTATAGTGAAAAAAAAACAAGCTAAAGGATTTTTTTTTGAGTACACATTGCAATCCTGATTTTATAACGACAACCGCATTATCTACATTGTCACCGCAAAGGCGTAACACTTGACTTCAATGTGGAGGAAAGTCTGTACTTAGCACATGAAGCGAAGTCCTGCAGAGTCAATCGGCAAATCTCTTCAAGATGTGAGAGTTGGACACACCATCTGTTTTCCGTGACATGGTTTACTTTAAGTGCTCTGGCAATGGGTGATCCTCCGCAATGAGCTTAAAGCAACATAAAACTCCAACTGCACGACTGGGTAGGCCAAGTACAGTGTAAAGGAACTTTCTCGATCAGCCGAATCGGATTGAAACAAATTTATACTTTTTTTTTATTTCATGCAAAATTATCACTTATTATTCAGCTGGAGTTCAGTTTGGAAACTTGATGGACAATGGAATTGTATCAAAGTATAGCTCTTTAACAAGGAAAGAAAATTGAGACTCGCATCAATGACTTGCTCTATTTGGAGAGTGAGGCAATTTATGTTGTCAATCTCATAAAGTATGTGACTTTCCCCTTAACTAAATAAAAATGCTGTTTTTATTGGTTTTAGTAAATATTTTGGAGTTCAACAGGAACTTCATTAAAGAACAAACTTGCTTTTATATATGGTGGCCTGCAAAGGTATTCAACCCCCTCCAAAGTTTTTCCAATTTTGATGCCACCTGAGATTATTTCATGATACTTTCAAATCAGATTTAATATATTGCCATGGTGCTGACGGCCAAGGTTAATCCCCCCCCCCCCCCGCCGACCCAATTTGTGGTGACGGGCGGTTCACACCACCAATCCCGGATGGCTGAGCGGTTTTTCCTTATGAGGAGGAGGACACGTTGATCCTCGGAGGTTATCACGCATGCGGGAAGGGCATGGGGCAATGGCGGTGCGACGGGGGCACAGAAATGGATGCACAACAGGGGATTTCTACTCGACCCCCATGACAAATCCATGGACACAGCAAGTTAAAATAAACGTGGATTTGATTAAAATAGAAATATTTACAAGGGTATAATTCAAAAAATAATGATAATACGTGAAGTAAATATTGCCTAAGTTGAGGCGCCTCCACACACAGACTTAAATACACACAAGGGGAAACGAAATAAAAGAAAATCCCTCCTTTATTCTGGCACTTGGCTTTGTCCAGAGATGGTCTTCGTGGAACGTGGAATCGAGGCACTTTGTAGATGCGCCCAAAAATGGCGCCAAGTCGCTATCTCACAGCAGGAAAACGCACGTCGGGAAATTTGTGAGCGGTATTGAATACCAAGGTTCAGGGACCATGTGCAGCTGTTTCGTGCATCGATCATCCTCACCAACCCGCTATTTGACATACACGAGGATCTGGGTCCGTTCCTCACGAACCCACCAAGAGCCAAAGGCCAGCATCTTGTTTCACCATGCAAGCCAAATCGCCTCAGCACGAATACAAAAATCGTGCCGTCTTCTTCATGCGTCAAAGGAAAGCCAGCCATTAATGCCCTGTTCTTACAGGCCATCTCCTAGCTACATTCTCTCTCGACCACGTGCACCCCTCACTCCACACTCGTGCATTCCTTTCCTGAACTCTACTCTGACTGATGTCACACCGAACCCCCATTTCCTCCTCTGGGGTGTGGCTTGCTTGCACGAAACCCGGGACGGCGGGGCCTCTGCCCGCTCGGCACGTTTGGCTAGCTTCTGATCATGCCCATCAATCATCAGCCTTGGGGGCGTGACTTTGCCTGCCGTCACCCTTGGAGTTGGGACTTCTGCCTGCTCGGCATGTTTGGCTCGCTTGTAAATGCAAAAACGTAGGAACAGGTAACAGGGGGGCAATCACATACTGGGGGAACTTATTATTAATCACTTTCTAATTAACACCGCACCACCCCCGTGTGGTGACATGTAACACTTAAGCTCGCAGTTTGCCTACTCAATTACATCTATATTTTTTCCGACACGTCCATGGACCAAACAACTCTATTCAATCCTAAATTTCCTTTTAAATTCCTCCATCTACCCCCTACAACCATAACGATTTAGAGAGTTTTCACAAACTACTCTAAATTGGTAAAGCCAAAAAAACTGCAGATAAAATGTGAATAAGTCAGATGAACAGAGAAAATCAGATGATTCTCAGTTGCATAAGTATTCAAACCATTTGCCTGAATATTAAATCCTAAATCACTTCAGGAGCAAAATATTCGTTTGAGAGGTTACAAAATAAGTGTAATAGGTTTCACCTTTATGTAATCAGTGGTTTCACTGAAAAATTCAGCTCCCCCACTTATCTAAGGAGTTTTAAGGTGCATCTCACTTGGTCAACCAACAAAGCAAACCTGAAGACCAAGGATCTTTCCAAAGAAATCAGACATAAAGTGGTGGAGAAGCACCGTTCAGGAGAGGATTATAAGAAGTTTCAAAGTCACTCATTACCCCTTTGAGTACGGTGAAATCCATCAATAAGAAGTGGAGGACGTATCATACCACCCAGACTCTACCCAGATCAGGTCACCCATCCAAACTCAGCAGCCGGGGCAAGCAGGAAACTGGTTTGGGATGTCGCTGTAAATCCAACACTGACTTTGAAAGATCTGTAAGGCTCTTTTTCTGAGGTGGGGATTAGTGTTCATCAATCAACAATATCCTGTTCCCTTCACAAAACTGGCCTCTATGGAAGGTGGCAAAAAAGATGCCATTACTGAAAAAGATGCGTTATAACCTCGTATGCAGTTTGTGAAAAAGCATCTGAAAATGATACTGCAGGCATGTGGAGAAATGTTTTGTTTTCAGATGAAACAAAAATTGAACTTTTTGGTCTGAATTCAAAGCATTACATCTGGCGCAAGCCTAACACAGCACATCACACAGTACAGTCACCACCAGCTCGACTGTCAAGCATGGTGATGGCAGCATCATATTAGGGACTACTTTTCATCAGTAGGGATTGGCAAGCTTGTCAGGATAGAAAGGACAATGGACAGTGCAAAGTACAGGAAAAATGAAAACCTTCTTTGAGTCAGCCATGAATCTGAAACTGTGTAAGAGATTCACATTTCAGCAGGACAATGATCCGAAGCATAGAGATAAAGCCACTTTGGTGGCTGAATAAGAAGGAAATAAATGTTATTGAGTGGCCCAGTCAAAGCCTTCACTTGAACCCAATTGAACATTTCGGGAAAGATTGAAGATTGCAGTCATCGATGAACCCCATCAAACTTGGCAGAACAAGATCAATTTTCATGTGAAGAATGAGCAAACATTTCACCATCTCACTGTACAAAGCTTTTGGAAGGTAGAGATCAATCCAAAAATACTCATCGCAGTCACTGCTGCAAAACGTTCTTCCACCATGTGCTGGCCTAAGGGGTGAATACTTTTACAACCAGTGAATTTTGTTTTGTACATGTTTTTTGCAGGTATTTCTGACATGCAACCTCCTTCAACTATAACAGTGTTTAGTTTGATCTCTTCAGTTATGAATAAAAATAAGTTCATTTGGAAAAATTGTTTCCACATAATTCGTCATTCATCTAAATGTGGCGGATTTTAGAGGGGGTCAACTGTGAATGGAAGGAATAGCCAATCAGCTCTCACCTAATCAACTACACCCAGGTGGCTAGGATTACATAAATGATTGACCCCCCAGCACACTCCTCAAGCCGAGGTAGCTGCATAAAGCAACCCAGGAAGGCTTATACAAGGTAAGTGCTAATGCTGTCTACGCTGTTGCTGATGTGATGAAACCGGTCCGGTAGCTGAGGGGGTGTGTCGCATTGAGATTCTCATGTGTGTACTATATTAACATCTTTATCGTTGTTGAGGAACTCTGGGAAGGGTTTGAAATAGCATTAGCACTTACCTTGTGTAAGTCTTCTTGGGTTGCTTTATGCAGCCACTTTGACTGGAGGAGTGTGGGAGGGGTCAATCATTTATATAATCCTGGCCACCTGGGTGGAGTTGATTAGGTGAGAGCTGATTGGCTATTCCCTCCATTCACAGGTGAGAGATGTGGGTGGGGTCTTATAAGCGAACGTAGTGAGCTTCATAGCGAACGTAATGAGCTTCATACGTAACGCGTGCACATGAGAGAATAGGAAAAACAACAACAACAACACAATACCCTGGCAATTGAATCCGTGTCGTTGGCTATGACCCTTTTGCTTCCGGTTTTTGCCATGGGGATGATTGCGTGCTGGAGATAAAGGCATCATCGGAGACATGAACCCAAATATCAGACATGGTGTATATTTCTCCACTGATTTTAATAAAGATATCTCCCGCATCATCAAAAAATAATTTTTAATCGTGATTTACATTATTTGATCGCTGATCCCGAATCCAGGCCGAAGTAACCGGAAATTGCGTATACAGTTGTGAACAAGTTATAGTAAAGTCAGAAGCGAATGTAAGAAGAATCTACATTCGCTTCTAGTATTAATTTATTTTAGATGAGATCCTGTTCTAGGCGGTGTAGTTGTTGTTGTGAAGGTAATGTTGAGGTTTAATGTTGAAGTATATATATATATTTTTAGATGAGATCCTGTTCTAGCGGTGTAGTTGTCGTTGTAAGGTAATGTTGAGGAATTTTTTTTTTCAGATGAGATCCTCTTCTAGGCGGTGTAGTTGGTGTGTGAAGGTAATGTTGAGGTAATGTTTATTTTTTCAGATGAGATCCTGTTCTAGGCGGTGTAGTTGTTGTGAAGGAATGTTGAGGTAATATTTATTTTTTTAGATGAGATCCTGTTCTAGGCGGTGTAGTTGGTGTTGTGAAGGTAATGTTGAGGTAATATTAATTTTTTAGATGAGATCCTGTTCTAGGCGGTGTAGTTGTCGTTGTTGAAGGTAATGTTGAGGTAATATTTTTTTTCAGATGAGATCCTTTCTTGGGTTGTAGTTGTTGGTGTGAAGGTAATGTTGAGGTAATATTTATTTTTTTAGATGAGATCCTGTTCTAGGCGGTGTAGTTGTTGTTGTTGAAGGTAATGTTGAGGTATAATGTTGAGTAATATAATTTTTTTAGATGAGATCCTGTTCTAGGCGGTGTAGTTGTCGTTGTGAAGGTAATTTGAGGAATTTTTTTTTCAGATGAGATCCTCTTCTAGGCGGTGTAGTTGGTGTTGTGAAGGTAATGTTGAGTATGTTTATTTTTTCAGATGAGATCCTGTTCTAGGCGGTGTAGTTGTTGTGAAGGTATGTGAGGTATAATGTTGAGGTAATATTAATTTTTTTAGATGAGATCCTGTTCTAGGCGGTGTAGTTGTCGTTGTGAAGTAATGTTGAGGTAATATATTTTTTTTCAGATGAGATCTCTTCTTGGCGGTTGTAGTTGTTGGTGTGAAGGTAATGTTGAGGTAATATTTATTTTTTAGATGAGATCCTGTTCTAGGCGGTGTAGTTGTTGTTGTGAAGGTAATGTTGAGGTATAATGTTGAGTAATTTAATTTTTTTAGATGAGATCCTGTTCTAGGCGGTGTAGTTGTCGTTGTGAAGGTAATGTTGAGGAATTTTTTTTTCCAGATGAGATCCTCTTCTAGGCGGTGTAGTTGTTGTTGTGAAGGTAATGTGTAGGTAATGTTTATTTTTTCAGATGAGATCCTGTTCTAGGCGGTGTAGTTGTTGTTGTGAAGGTAATGTTGAGGTAATATTAATTTTTTAGATGAGATCCTGTTCTAGGCGGATGTAGTTGTCGTTGTGAGGTAATGTTGAGGTAAATTTTTTCTTTTCAGATGAGATCCTCTTCTAGGCGGTGTAGTTGTTGTTGTGAAGGTAATGTTGAGGTAATGTTTTATTTTTTCAGATGAGATCCTGTTCTAGGCGGTGTAGTTGTTGTCGTTGTGAAGGTAATGTTGAGGTAATATTTTTCTTTTTCAGATGAGATCCTCTTTTAGGCGGTGTAGTTGTTGTTGTGAAGGTAATGTTGAGTAATGTTTATTTTTTTCAGATGAGATCCTGTTCTAGGCGGTGTAGTTGTTTGTTGTGAAGTAATGTTGAGGTAATATTAATTTTTTTAGATGAGATCCTCTCTAGGCGGTGTAGTTGTTGTTGTGAAGGTAAGGTTGAGATAATATTAATTTTTTCAGATGAGATCCTGTTCTAGGCGATGTAGTTGTTGTGAGGTAATGTTGAGGTAATATTT
This sequence comes from Eptatretus atami, assembly GCA_035128595.1. NCBI lineage: Eukaryota > Metazoa > Chordata > Myxini > Myxiniformes > Myxinidae > Eptatretus > Eptatretus atami. Next base: position 25,063,488 of record CM068956.1, on the reverse strand, counting down.
TTCTTTTCAGATGAGATCCTCTTCTAGCGGTGTAGTTGGTTGTGAAGGTAATGTTGAGGTAATATTTTTTCTTTTCAGATGAGATCTGTTCTAGGCGGTGTAGTTGTTGTTGTGAAGGTAAGGTTGAAGTAATATGCAGTAGTGTTATCACGGTTATAGACATGCACAAATAATTAATTTGATCTATGTATACCCAATCACACCTTTATGACAAAAATTAACAACAAAACTCGAGAGTAAATACTCTAGCAGTTTTAAGTCTACCTAATTTTTAATAAAGATATCTCCCGCATCATCAAAAAATAATTTTTAATTCGTGATTTACATTATTTGATCGCTGATCCCGAATCCAGGCCGACGTAACCGGAAATTGCAGCATTGAATGTAAGAAGAATTCTACGTTCGCTTCTAGGCTTTGCCTATTTTCATATTATATATATATATATATATATATACTATATCCCCCTCATCCCCCTCATCCCCCTCATCCTCCCTCATCCCCTCATCCCCCTCATCCCCCTCATCCCCCTCTCCCCCTCATCCCCCTCATCCCCTCATCATTCCGTTAGCAAAGCTTTGGTCTGAAGCCGTCATGTTTTTTTTGGCCTGCTCAACCATGCCCTGACTTGGAACAGGCCACAACGATTTCTTAACGATCTAGTTGTTGTTTTCACTTTCCTCACTCATGTTATTGAATGCCTGTTCATAGGTACGAATCGCTGGCTATATTGCAATGATAATTATAAACATCCAGAGACGTCAAAGTTCGTGGCTTGACATTTCGGGTGTCTCCGGGAGGTTTATATTTAACGTGTTTCCAATCGCGTGCCAAACGCCGTTTCTTAACAACCGTTTCATTGAAGTGCTTAAGCAACTTGGCGAGCGCTCTCCAAGCTGCTTTGGTTGTTCGTTTCGGTAAAGTATCCGTTTCTTCAAGGGAACATCGATTAAACAGACGTACGTTTCCACCTGTGTTGGTGCCGTGGAGTTGGTGTCTCGGGAGGTGTAATTTTATTTTTTTACAGGATATCGGTTTGTTTAACCTTTTGTGCGATCTCTTAATATAATCCAGCCCTCACTTCGACATCGAGACATGTATAAAAACAATAAGGTCCATCCGACCACGTGTTTGCCGTGAGCTGGTTGTGAGGGCAGAGAATAGGCCTATAGATCGACATTTTGTGTTCTGTGCCTTGATGTGTGTTTTTCAGTTGAATTTTGTTAATTTCCCACTAGAATTCCTCTTTCAAAGAGAACTCTGTTTGAAGGTAAATCTTTTGTGTTTGTTGTTTTTATGTATTTTATGTGTGTGTACGGATATAAACTGTATTACCATAACGGAAGTGTGTGTGTGTGTGTGTGTGTATATGGCATACCTGCCAACCCTTTTTGAAGGAAAAGCGTCAGGCTGGCGTCACGTCTCTAGAGGGGTCCGGGGGCATGCCCCCCCCCCGGAAATTTTTCAAAAAAATGAAGCAA
>CM068956.1:25038660-25049359 GCA_035128595.1 Eptatretus atami | reverse complement strand
TAAGATGATTGTTGTTTTTTTTTTAATGTATTTTGATAAGCGTGCAGATGAAGGTCTTTCGCTGTAAGGTTACATTAATTTATGATATATCCATTGCAAACAAATGTTCATAAAAAGCAAAAGAGCAAAGTTTGTTGGCCACCTTGGCCACCTCTTTTCTTTGACATTGGATAAAGCTCAAAAATTCAGCACCTTTACATCTTTCACGGAGGATAAATCAACCATTTGCTTCTTGTTTTTAGTGTCTTGTGTAGCTCATGCAGACCACTAGGTCTGGTGAATTAGCAACTACATATTCATAAAACGAACGTGATTTCAGTGAATCTGCACCATATTTAATCAAAACAAGGCATTTTAGATAGCCAATTGTTATTTGTTCCATTTTTTAAAAACAGATACCAGCTCATTTGTCACTGAGTTTAGAGGGAACAGGCAGTCATCATATGAACAAACAAATAAAAAAAAGAGTAAACAAGATTGCTGATTAATAATAATCATGTTAGCAGAAGATGTTGAGCTATGACTAGAAGATCTGGAGAGAAAAGTTGGACTAGGAAGAAAAGTGGTTGAAAATTCACAAGCAGAAGACAGGATTAGACAGCTGACATTGAACAGGGAGAGGGGTGTGTCTGAAAGTGGGTCAGGATGGGAGAAAGGGGAAGGGGGATGAGGGAGGAGAGAAGGGGGGGGGGGGGGGGAAGTGGCTGTGTGGATGCAGGAGAGATGTTTTAGAAACTGAGATTTTAAAGCAAACTTTATTATACACACGTGTGTGTGGTGTGTGTGTGTGTTGTGTGTGGGTGTGTGTGTGTGTATGCATACATGTATATAATATATTATATATATATGTGTATGTATGTATATATGTTATATATATATGTATGTGTGTATGTATATATGTATATATATATATATGTATGTGTATGTATGTATATATATATATATATATTTTATTCTTCTTCTTCTTCTTTTGGCTGCTCCCGTAAGGGGTCGCCACAGCGGATCATCCGTTATGATCCGCATAATGATTTGGCACAGGTTTTACGCCGGATGCCCTTCCTGACGCAACCCTGGTCGCCTCTTACGACCAGGGATATGGTACACCTATTCTAACCGGGCATATATGTATATATATATATATATAAACAGTATATATTATATATATATATATATAAACAGTATATATATATATAATATATATATATATATATATTTATATTATATATGTAGTGTTCTCCTGACATCCGTCAAATCCAGATTCGTCCGTCGAACTGTCAGATGGTGAAGCGTGATTCATCACTCCAGAAAATGCGTTTCCACTGCTCCAGAGTCCAATGGTGGTGAGCTTTACACCATTCAGCGATGCTTGGCATTGCGCATGGTGATCTTAGGCTTGTGTGCGGCTGCTCGGCCATGGAAACCCATTTTGTGAAGCACTCGATGAACAGTGCTTGTGCTGGCGTTGCTTCCAGTGTCGATTTGGAACTCTGTAGTGAGTGTTGCAACTGATGACAAATGATTTTTCTGCACTACTTGCTTCAACACTCGGCGGTCTCATTCTGTGAGCTTGTGTGGCCTATCACTTTACGGCTGAGCTGTTGTTGCTCCTAGATGTTTACACTTCACAATAACAGCACTTACAGCTCTCGCAGGGCAGAAATTTGACGAACTGACTTGTTGGAAAGGTGGCATCCTATGACGGTGCTATGTTGAAAGTCACTGAGCTCTTCAGTACGGCCCATTCTACTGCCTATGGAATGTTTTCCATGGAGATTGCATGGCTGTGTGCTTGATTTTATACACCTATCAGCAATGGGTGTGGCTGAAATAGCCAAATCCACTAATTAGAAGGGGTGTCCGTATAATTTTGGTCATGTGTATATGCACTGTAACACTTGCCACCGCACACCGTCATTGTTTACAGACTTCCTACCACTCACTGTGTACTGGCAGGTTGGTCTAAATGTAAACACACCACCTCCAAGCTGTCCAGCCTGGGTTCAAATCTCAGTCCAGCTATAAACTGTCACACAGTGTTTTTGAGCAAAGTGGCTCAATGTGTGTGCATCCCTCGGATTGACATTAAACTGGACATCCCATCTGCTGGCATTAGTTGGTGGATGTTAAACATCCCACGGTGTCCTTCGCGAAAAGTAGGCAAACTGTACCGCCAGTACCGTGGCCAAATTGCTGCCTTAAATACTTCTGGTAAGGAAATGACAAAGCACTCAGCATAACCATTGCCAATAAACTACTTCGGCAGCATCAATGATCTGTAACAGAGTATAGTACATCAGAATCAGAACCACTCACTGTACATCGTTCATGAAGGATTAAAAACCCACAGACACCTCTCTAATCATACTGCCTTAAAACATGAAAAGGCAGCTTCCTTGGATGGCGATTTTGCCCTTGTTCAGCGTTCCAGTCCATCCTCTCGAGAGCAACCAGTCTTACACCGAAATGCTTGAAGGCCTTGGCCAAGTCCTTTGTTGTACATCTCTTTGGAGGTTCGACAATGGCTGCTTCCTCCAAGCCGTCCACCTCGGCAGCCTTCTGAGCCTCCAACTCCATGATGTCATCATTCGAGAGCTCCTTCGCCTGGCTCTCAAGTAACATCTTAACATTGTCGACCTCCACCTCCAGTGGCAGTCGATCACTTTTTGGGCCAAATTGTTATATTTACAGTTGGTTACAGCCACAGATCCCAGTCATGCCGCAAGGCGGGCAAGGACCCAGAAGTTCTCTTCTGTCGCCCATTAATTTGGGGCACGAGTCAGCTGTTAAACACTTTGCAACTATATATTTGCAGCATTAAAATTCAGGTAATCTTAGTTTATGACATCCTTTTGCACCAAACTTCGACTCGGACGATCTAGATATCATTTGGAAAGTTTGCTTAATTTTTTTTTTTCTGGTATGCAAAAATAATTTAAAACATATGAACTTCTAATTTTTTCCTTTTGACTTTGAAAATGTCCACAAAGTTCTTATCTTAAAAATGAATATCTGGCCAACTCTTAAAAAAGAGGAAAGCAATCTTGCTTCTTCTTGTTTGTGCCAATAATTGTTCTTTATTCTGTGCTTTGATTGTTGTTGATTGTAGTTTGATTATAGTTGCGAAAACTTTATCAAAACCAAATACAATGTTACCAAAAAAAGTGGTACAATGTGATTTCCTATATAATGGCAAAAGGAGATGTGTCATGTAATCTCTTCGATAATTCTGAAAGATTCCATGTAATTAATAGTTGGTCAGGTTTGAGTAGACCACCAAGCAAGTTTTAGGAAGCAGTGAAAGAGCATAGTCTGTAAGAAGCTGAAGTTTGTTCGTTTAGAGAAAGACTCGTTTTGCCTTGTATGTCTATGACATTCAGGTCCCCTTCATCGATGAGTGAGATGGTACCATTATTGTGTAATCCCCAAAAATACATAGTGGTCAAATGTGAAAAAATACATGTTGGTGTGGAGGACCAAAGAGAAAAGGCCACTGCAGAAAAATTATTGGATCAGATGAAGTTAAAGTTAGTTCTGAATTGATGAGCAGATGGCTAGTTCTGATCTGATATATTCACATAAGCTTCACAGCTAGTTCAGTTGCAGGTGCGGCTTGTTCTGATGGGCAAAATGTATTTGTTGCAACAGTAGCTTTACAAAATGACTCAGATAAATCGAAGCAAACTGCATCAGGAAGTTTTAAATTTTTCTCTCAAAAGTGATGAGATCAAATTATGCATAGGGATCATCCAATCAGAGTGCACTGTCAAGGTGAAAAAAGTTGCACAAGTGCTGATCAAATAGTTTCAAACTTCAGTTAAGCATCACAATCGACTTAAATCGTCGTATGGAAGATTTATTTCCAATTTACTATTAAATTCTGCACAAACCCTAGAATGAAAACGCTGTATAATGAAAACTAGAACAGCGCTCGGTAGAGTGCATACCTCTGCCAGGCTGAACAGTTTGTTTTGTATCCCACTGATAGGCCAGATCTGTATCCATACCTCCAAAATCGACTTGTTCTTGTCACCTAACCAACTAATCCACCAAGTTTTGTCATGATCTGTCCACAACTTTTTGAGATATCATGCTATACATAGTTTTTGGCCGTATCTCTAAATGATGAAGAATCACTTGCAATAATAAAAAAAATTCTCGTATCCGGACCCGGATTCAGATCTTCACTAAAATCTAATCTTTTAGTCCTTGTCACACACCCAACCTGTCCACCAAGTTTTGTCTGGATCTGTCTACTTTTTGAGATATCCTGCTCACAGACAGACAGACAGACAGGGGTCAAAACACAACCTCCGTCCACCTTCGGTGGCGGAGGTGAAAATTAATTCCACATTCCATCAGGCAATATCTCTCCCACTATTATTTAATCCAATTATATTCGGTCAATGTCGAGCATAACATGGACAAACAATGATGATGCATTAGCTAGCTTTCAGAAAACAAATATGAAGCCAACATTGTGAAAATGTGTGATATTTTATCTTAAAAGCTAATTTACCATGACTAAGCCTGAAAACACATTTGAAACTGAACATCATGCACATATGCTAACATGGCTTGCCACACAGAAAATATCTTCCAAGATGTAACACACTACTGCTTGAATGAAGTTTGTTATTGAAAGCGGCTTTTGCCTATATTCATAAGGACAGACTTTAGACACAGCCAGGCTCATCTGTTTCAGCAAAACCAGAACAGATGCAGATTTGTATGGAACTGTTCATTCCACAAGCACATTGCAGAGAGCGGCCTAAGTCCAGCATTGTTCTCTAAGGATGCGAAACATATGAGATTGAATGCAAGGTCTTTTGTACATGATAGCTGAGAAAATCCGTTGTTACAGACACATTAAAACGAGAGAAATTGTGAAAAGTATCCCATCAAACACCTTTCCTGGAAATGTCTTTTAAAAATAATTCAAGAACAGTTATTTTATAGCATAAATGTGAAGGCTGAAGTTTGAAAAAGGATACTTTTGTGGATTCCAGGACAACAGAAAATTTCAAAGTTTGCAGTATAACTGGAAAACGGAAAACAAAACCTTGTATTATCATGGCTGTGTAATATTCAAGATGTGCACTCGTGGCTAAAGGCCTTTCAAGGGGATGGGGGGGGGGGCAGCAAGCAAAGAATACAACCAGATACACTCGGCATTTCATGCCTGACCTCTGACAGCAATATGCCTTTACCCAACTTGATTTGCAACAACATTTGATGATATGTGCTTGCAATCTGATAGTTCAGAGCTTTTTGATTATTGTTTGCTTAAATTATCCTCGACGATTATTTTTCATCCTTTTTGCGTCACTAAACAAGCTAATCTCATGATATCTATTTACAGATGTGAAGCATTTAACAAATTACAAACTTCTCTTTATTCACAACAGGAAGGGGTGGGGCTCATGGAAGAACAATGTAGCACTGACATTGGGACACAATAAGGGAATGAATGAACAGGAAAAGAGGAAAGGGAGGAGGGGAGGAAACGCTGAAACCAGCAAGCAATAAAGGTTGTGTTAACAAAGGTTAATGGGGGTAATAAAGATCATGGGTCAAAATTGGGGATGACAAGATAGGCGGTGCACTGCTTGCTTGAAGCATCGGAGCAAATGGGAAACACGAGAAATAGAGTTGAGTTGAGGTGTGCAATCAGCCTCGATTGCTGAAGCCTAACCAGAAGGAGGAAGGGGGGAGTACTGGAAGAACCCATGCATCCTGGAGTAGACAGTGAGGGTCAGAAGACAGAGAGCAAAGGTAATGCTGGAAAAATAGACAGTATAAATCAGAGAGACCACCGACCTTACTGTGATGTGAGAGCAATGACCCTATGCTTCAACCTAATCACAGGATATTCCAATAATTTAGAGAGCTTTATATTCAATAGAATCCAGGAGACAGATGTGATGCTGGGGTGGCAGCCCATAACGGAGCGCAGTACTCCACTGAGCTACAGACAACAGCTTTGAAGACTGAGTAGCTTTGATTTTCCAAGGGAAGACTTTGATCGACAGAGGGTGACCAGTGTATAGCTGGCTTTGAAGGGCAGCTTTGCTATGTGGTAAACCCAGAAAAGGTCATGGCTATTGGTGAGACCCAGACGTTCAAGAGACCGAACTTCCTCCAGTGGATGACCAAGGAAATAGAGAGGTAATTTCATTTTGGTGATCCTTCTGGAGCCATTATGGTGAGATTTTCTGAGATTGAAGGACATGTCCCATTGATCAAAACAGTGTCTATAACGTGCAATTAATGAAAGTATGTAATGAATATAAGAGCACTACTGGGAACAAAGTATAAGTGGTTGGGAAAAATTATAGTTATGAATCTCAAAGAAAATGAAAGCTTGATGAAAATTTAAATAGGCATCACCAATTTGAACATAATATTGATTAAAAACATGAAATTAATAGGACTCTGTGCAAAGTTTTGGAGACAAGATACCTTTTAAATTTACCCTTTGAACTCTAGCGGCCGTTTTACCAGCCGCTATTCAAACCTCCATATACCCAAGTGGCCGGTTGACCGTCCACTATTAAAAAAACCTCCATAAATCCAACCAGCCGGATTTTTCTCCATAGAGTCCAGGATGTGGGAGCCCAAAGCCCATGGAGCTCAGGGTTCAAAAGGTTAATGACTGGCTGCAGGCTATAGGTGCTGGATATTAAAAAAAAATCTTCATGCATGAGCAAAGCATCACAGAAGTGCAATAGACCACAAGAGTGCTGCATTTGGTTATGATGAAGGTTGAGGCTGCGGAATGTTTCTTTTAACAAACATCTGCATAATCAGTTGTGTCATTGCAAGCATTGGCTTTTTAAGAGAATGTGTAAAAGGTTTGGTGTTGAGCGTAGTACACAGTGATACTCAGGAGTAACTAGTTCTTATTAATTCCCAATGAATTTGCTTCATCGTAAAGCTTTGGAGTTCACATGAAGATAATTAAAACAGGTGAGGTGGCAGGTGGCGAACTTATTTGGGTGACGAGATGGGGTGGCTGCCAGTCACATGATTTCTGTTGCCATGAGAACAGCAGCAGACATACCCTCAGATTAGCGAGTGATACTGTCAAAAAGTGAGTTGCCAGGAACTCATCATTTATTCCATTATACGAGCTCATGGAGGCCTGTTGTTGGCTTAATGGTTAAGGTGGCTCTCTTAGGATCCTAGGCTCTTGAGTTCAAGCCCCTGTCAATACGTTGAATTAACACCAGGTAGGGTTGACTCAGCCTGTCATCCTTCTGAGGTTAGAAAAATGAGTACCAGCTTGCTGGGGTAATAACCATTCAGGGTAACCTGTGTTGGTGTGGCTACCTGTCCAGGACTGTACTTGCCAATGAATCTGCCTTGGAAGCCTGATGTGCTTTATGGTGTAAAAGGAATGGTATATTATGAACTCGTGGCCTCAGATGGATGAACTAGTTTGAAGTAATGACAAATTCACATAATGCGCATTTCAGCTTTCTAAACTTCAGACTTAGTTTGAAGGTAACATATTTGGGTGAACATACCTGTGCATTCGTAAATTTGATTGCAGTTGCCATAATTTTGCTCTTGTTGTAGTGGAGCAATTCTATTCCAACCTACTGAGTCATGAGTCGACATAAATAATTACGTGGCAATCCAAATATTAATTTGAGTGATTAATTGAATCAATGCCATCTGAAAACAATGCATTGGATCCATTGATATTGAGAGATATAATTGTTAAGGGTTTGAAAACATTACAGGCGCATGATCTAACTTTTTGATATAAAAAATCATGAAAGATGCCGGAAAAACAGCATCACTCCGATTCTGTTCGGTAGGAGTCGCATGGACTTCTTACAATCATCTGCAAATTAAAAATGTAAGTGGGAAAGCATTCCATCTCACAGGAGTTAAGGTTACTATGATAGTGGAAATATTTCCTCTCGCTGCATCACCATGATGACCCTGAGGCATCACACAGGACTGCTATCTGAATCTCATCATGCAACTGTACATTCTCTCAGGGCAGGAAAAGTGTAGTTATATTCAGACTGTATCCTCCTGGCAGTGCTGCTTTCTCCAGAAGCCCAACTGAGGACTTTTATAGTTGGCTAGCCCATTTTGCTTTTCCATTATTTGGAGAAACCTAACGTTTTCCAGACTCCTGCCATCGTATTTTATGCCGAATTGATGCCAGAAACATTAGTGTGCATACCAGACAGCTTGCAGCCAAAGGAGGGGGAGGAAATCGTGAGGCAGATGCTGCAGTGTCCAAATGCCCCGAGCACATCTTTGCAAGTGCTGCAGCTTCATGGAGAATTTATTTATTTATTAATTCACAGACATCGAGGCTCGTGGATGACTGAAACTACAGAGGACAGCAGGTTTATAGACTGACAGGGGATTAAAGAGCAACGTGGAAATGAAGATGAAATCACCGAAATGAAAGGGACAGGGAGGGTGGTAAAAGTATAATAGAGAAGGGGTGGGTGTGGGAGAAAGCATGAGGTGGCAATGGGGAGCACTCTTGAAGGTCTGGGAGCAAGGGGCATGAGACAACAAACACAGGGAGTCTGTTTCCATATATGAGAGAACAGAGGGGTGAAGGAATGGATGTGAGTGTTCAGCTGAGAATTGAGAAGATAACCAGGTGTGGGATTTTGGAGAAAAATACATGTGTGCTTTGGGTGAACTGGGGAATGATGGAGGAAGACGAGTGCAAGAGGAGTGAGGCCAGAACTGAGTCAAAGGGAAACTGGGACTCTACAGCCTGTCTCTGGTGGATGAGAAGCACAGACCTTTGGACTCTACCTCCTTCCAAGATATGCCATTAACTCGGAGTGCATTGGACTTGATTGATCCCAAGAAAGCACAAATGGATGTACAGTAGATAACACTCCATCACCAGCTCAGATTGAAGACTCCTACTCCATGATATTTTAGATTAAGACTTTATACACAAGGATGTGATCTGAGCAGTTCAAAGTGAAATTATTCCTGTGGAGAGTATTGAGATATCAGCCTGCCTTAAAGCCAGTTTGGCAATGTGGTCCACCCAACATAGGTTTTGATGAATTTTGAGGTCTAGGCACTCCAGAGGCTGACTCCATGGAGCTGACAAACGACTTAATTTGTTTTTTTTCCAGATTTGCAAGGATGTATGCCACAGTAGAAGTGGTGTACTGTTCTTCACAAGGTAGAGTTTTCCAAAAACTTGTATAAATTATTATCCAGGGAAGAAGAGAGGTCATTGATGTGGACTTTAAATGAGGTCTGTCCTAAATCGCTGCCTTGTGGGACACCCGTTTCAAGAGGGCCCAGTGCCTTCAACCCTAACAGTCAAATTTTTTTCTGCTCAGAGAGAAAATGTGATAACCCGTCAACGAGGGGCACTTGGATGCCAGGAACAGACTGTTTCGAAAGTAAGGCTGGGTGTCAGACAGCATCGAAAGCTTGAGGGATATCCAGGAGTTTCGTGATACCTCTGAGATTTAGTGCATTTATTCCACTTTTATATCAATAAAAAAGCATCATAGAGAGGTAGCTGTTCTGGTTATTGTGTTTATTGTATTAAAAAGAAAAATCAATACATTCAAGGCTATCATAGCATCTGTACTTTTATAGTCGATATGACGTGGACACATGGATGTTGGCTAAGGTTGGAGAAAATAAACTTCATGGGAATTACACAAGACTCATAGGGGCTTGAACGAAAGACCCTAAGATCTTACGCCAACCACCTTAACCATTAGGGAAACATCAGGCTTAATAACATGCATAAGTGACACCATCAGATCCAGAAGAATTATACTTGCATGATATTATTTTTGAAATAAACATGAGCCTCTCTTGGAATTGGTGGTACGGTATCCAAAACATGGTTTTCCTAGTCGTGGAAGGCAACACATCTCATGCATTGACAATCTAGCATATAATGTGACTTGCAACAGTTAAAGATTTACCATGTCTTATGACCAACAAGATATTGTGTAGAGAACACTTCCGGGTTTGTTCCACTGTCACCGCATGGGAGACGCTCTGCCATGGCCTCCACTCGAGGACATGGTGTGCAGGGCAGCCGTGCCTGAGCACCTATCACGCTTGATGAGCCGTTGCAAGCCTCATGGCCCAAATTGCTCCAAGTCAATCACCGAGGCGATGACTGATCTGTTGAACATGGCACTGACCACGGCGTCACAGCGTCGGAACCGTGCCGACCCACGATAATGGTGGAATCGAGTGTGGTCACTGGGACGATGACTGAGGCCCTAGAAGTAGAACAGCCGAGTGTATGGAGCTCACGCAGTGCTCGGGGTGAGCTCGCGCGTCGGGACGAACGAAGCTCTCCGGGCACTGGAGCGGGATGCACTCGGTCCTGTTGATGTGCGGGAGTGCACTGTCCCAAGTCCTGAGTCGGCAGCTCCTGCTGCTCAGCGTCTCCAGGTCCGTTCCCATGGCCCGTTTGCAAGGCCTGGATACACGAGGCACAGCAGTGCTTGCTGTGCGTTCTGTACTCAACCTTAGCGTTCACAGGGACTGCTCGACACTTGCGGACACGGTGTAGGCGATCTTGTTGCTGCTGTCTGCACTCCTTGTGACTGGCTGAGCGAGTCTTGAGCCGAGGCAACTCCCAGCTTGGACTCATCTCATGAGTACATTATAAAAGTAGATTTTAGTTTTTAAGATAGGCAAAATATACACTACAAGAGAGCAG
>CM068956.1:25019142-25038650 GCA_035128595.1 Eptatretus atami | reverse complement strand
GTTGCCATTTTTCTCAAGAGATGGCTGAACAGATCTTCGTCAATTTTTCAGAGCTTTGTCCGTGAGTACTGGGGAGTGTTTTAGCCAAAAACAATTTTCAAAAAATTGGATTTTTTGGAATTTTTAAAAAATCGCTCTCTCGTGCCTAAGCCTTTGCAGCTATGCGAAAGGTAAATTTATTAAATGATAGAGTAGAAAAACAAACTTTGATTTCTTCAAAACGCCGACAGGATTAGAACTGCACTGAGCAATACCATGTACTCCTAGTACTGCGTAAATGTAGATTTCAAAATAGGTGGAATACTGTATATATGTACCTTGTGAAACCTATCCATGAAAATAATCATCATGGGGCCAATGGTCCTACAAAGATCAATATCGATGATGATGATGATTGTGGCCAACAATGATTGATAGTTACACACGAGGGATCACACAAGGAACACAAGGATGCATGAGGAGACCAAAAGGCCGACCAAGTCTGTACAATCCTTCCAACACTCATACTGTCTTCTATCCCCGCTGAATATAGGTACCTGAATAAAGTTAGTACATATCCAATTCCAGTTTAAATACATCCACTGTCTGTTGCTACCACATTTCCAGGGAAACCATTCCATCCAATAAACACTCTGATTGACCTCCCCTGTCTCAACGTCATCCTAATTCTCTTCTTTACTCACAAGCTGTTGTTCCTGGTCTGATCACGGTCAATTTTTCAGACAGACTTGTCTGCACTTATTCCTTCTATACTTTTCAATATCTTAATATCCCTACCAGATCTCATCGTAATCACTTCCTTTCTAATATATGAAGTCCTGACTCCTTCAGCCATTCCTCATAGCTTTGTCTAGCTAGCCCTGGGATCAATATAGTTGCTCTACTCTGAACCCTCTATATCAGCTATGTCCTTCATCAGATGTGGTGACCAAAACCGAACACAATATTCCAGATGAGGCCTCATTAAATTTATATGCAGTGTTAACACCACCTCTTTTGATTTAAAATTTGTCTCCGATGAACACAACGTAAACCCCTATACAGTATGCTTTACTGATAACTGCCTGGAATTCTGTGGTATGCTGACACCCTGCATCTATTACCATCCCTAGATCCTTTTTTTGTGTCACATGCTCCAAGACTGCCACTTGCATAGACTGAGAATTCTGATACTGCTGGAAAGAATGGTGACTGGTAATGAAGCAGTGGTGAGATGCATCAAACAGGTGCAGCAACAAAGGACATTAGTGTAAGGGTGAGGCTTTGAAGTGAGAAAAAGATTGGAGGAGCAGTCAGGAATGTGGGTGGGCTCAGAGATGAGTTTGTAGAGGTCATTGAGATTGGTGAAGGATTCTGCTTCAGTCCCAGCGTAGTCAGTGTGGGTAGTGTTGAAAAGCCAAGAAGAATTGTGGATGTTGAATTCCCCAAGAATTATGATTTCTAAAAATAGAGAGGATTGTTGGATTTGCTTAATACAGGTAGTAAAGTGGTTAAAGAGCTGCATGTCAATGTCTGAGTTGGGAGAGCGGTACAGGCAGCAGATACATTTATTGAGAGTTGGAAGGAAAATTTTGAGGACAGTGATGGAACAGAAAAGAGATGCATACTGGAGATCGACTTGACCAGCTACCACCAGGCTCGTAGAAAGACTTGAAATCCATTGGCAAAGGGATTTTACATTCTGATCAGTTGTTTTTATTTCGCAGGTGGAGAATGCAAGCTCCTTTTTTTACTCTTGCCTCATCACATACGTCAGTGTATCAGGGTTAGCATATTGAATAGGACAATTTTGAAAGTGTGACAGAATGAAGTGGTGAAGAAAAGAAAGCACTCTGTTGAGCGAGGACTCCTAGTAACTGCTGATGCCAGGAGCCAACAAGATAATGGTTAAGTCTGTCAGGGATATCAATTATAGTAAGAACTCACTTACCATCATCCTGTTTAACATTGTTTCATTATTACATCGCTATAAGAGAATATACCCATTTAGAGTCATTCACTGTTCCGTTATAAAGTCGTTTTACTTCTAATTTAGTACTAAACTAATGGTTGTCATTTTAACAAAGCTACAGTATAAACTATAAACCATACTGTAAATACTGGTGTATAAGCTGTACCGTAAATATTGGTATATAAACCTGCCCAGAGTACGTACAGTGTAGGCCTTATATATATATATATATATAAAAAAAAAAATATATATATATATATATATATATATATACACACACCGAGCTGTACATCGACAACATCAGTGGGTCTTGGGCTGAAGTGACTCAGGTGCACATGAATGGTTTGTGGAGGAAGTTGCGGCCTGAATGTGTCAATGACTTGAACAGATTTAAAGATGTCGTCCCCAATGAAAAGAAAGTTATCCTCAGCTTAGCCAATAAAGCGGGTTTTCATGAGGTGGAAGAAGCCGACGTTACACAACCTCTGCAATCACACAGGGAAGAGCTAACCAATAAAGATCTGAAACAATCAGAGATGATGATATTCAATTGTTTGTTTAAAATGATTTAAAACTTGTACTCCATGTCAATAATGTATTTTATGTGATGATAAAAGTTTTCCCTGGAACCGAATCCCCCCCCCCCACTCCCATTAACATTAATTGTTATGGGGAAATTGCATTCATTTAAAGTCGTTTCGGTTAAAGTCACACTTTTCAAGAACGTAACTACAACGTTAAGCGAGGACTGACTTATGTATGATTTATCCAGTAAGATTCCACGATGAATTATCTGCTTATCAGAACTGAGACTACAATATGATCTGTGCCTATTATTTTATTTTATACAACTCGTGCTTCAGAGATGTATAATCATGAATACTACATAATAATTATCTCTGCCACCGAAGGTGGGTGGAGGTTATGTTTTCATCCCTGTTTGTCTGTCTGTTTGCCTTTCTTTGAACAGGATATCTCAAAAAGTTGCAGACGGATTTGGATGAAACTTTGTGGATGAATTGGATAGATGATAAGAACAAGCCGTTTCGATTTTGGAAGTCCGAATCCAGATCCGGCCTATCGGTGGGATACAAAATGTAAACTATTCAGCCTGGCGGAGGTGTGTTTTTTTTCTGAGTGCTGTTGTAGTTCAATATATAACTGCACATGTTATGTCATTTGTCCAAAGTCAATTGATTTTGAAGTATAATAATAATTGATCAAGTGTGATTGGTACGTACACAGAAGCTTGCAATGTGGGGATTCATGTAGTTGCAATCGGGGATTTGGTTCAACGATTATCCAAAATATAGACAGCCTGTTGACAATGTCCATAGCTATGTGTTTAAGGGTAGAGTATGATAAACAAATTATTCTGCAGGTTTGAGATTTCATGCATATAGAATGAAAAAGTCTTATAAAGGCGTTTTTGGATAATTTTACTTCTATTGAACCTCAGGTAATAAAATATAGAAAATAACATTGCACAAAATTAATGTGGTGATAAGGTTGAGAACACATTACAGGCAGAGGTAGAAAGTAGTATCAAGTGTTGATAAATGCCTTCTGTAAAATAATGCCAAGAGAGACAACACTGAAATTAGAATGCAAGATAATTTTAGATGTGAGAAAAAGAAAGAAAAAAATGCCGCTAACTTGTTATTTGAAAAACTGTAAGACAATAAATAATACATCTAGAACTAGAAACCATTTCCAAATGGAAAGCCCATCTGCATCCGCTTTATACTCAGACTAAAGTTGATTAAAAGAACAGGTAATAAAACAGTAAAATGTATTAACTCCAGAGTCCATAGAACATGATGCCACATGCAGTGTTTAAGTATATACTTAAATTTTAATATTATACAATAATTATTTTAAAGATCGTTAAACAAAAAATTCTGGAAGTTTAGTGCTATTGAAGCAGTCTTGTACATCATCTGTATACACCACCCTGATACACCACCATTTACATCACCCTTGAACATGTCCAAGTACTGTAAAACTGTAGGTTCTTGGAAGTATTATAAAGGCGATTTGTGTTCTCCAGTATTCAAGTATATATATAATTCAATTTAAATATAATACAGGTTCTAAAAATCGTATAAAAAGGTTAATTCTAGGTTTTACCACTGTTTTCGCAGTGTCTATTACACCACCCTATCTAACACGTTACGTAAGTTATTTGTGTCTGTTGCATGTGTTCTTTATAACGTCCTTAAAAGCAGTAATATTCCTGTTTGGAATGACTTTCAATTCTGTTTGACTGCTGGGCAGGCAGACAGAGTAAAAATATTCTCATTTGTCTCTACACATGCACAATTGGGACAAATTCAGAGACAAAGTTCTGTAAAATGGCACATTTGCCTTCCGATTCATGTTCCGATTCGTGTTCAAAATATAACATTCAATTTAAATAAGTTGTTCATCGATCATAAACTGATGATCATAAACTGATAAGACAGATGCATGGAAGGACGTGAACCAATTGCTTAACCCCGCTTTTCACTTTGTGTGCACAGGGTAATTATATTAGTATACGCCTGGGGTTGGCTTAATGGTTAGGGTGGTGGGCTTGCGATCCTAGGGTCCTGAGTTCAAATCCCACTCAGCTGATGAATTAATACCAGGTCGGGTTAACTCGGCCTGTCATCCTTCCGAGGTCGGCAAAATGAGTGCCAGCATGCTGGTATACTGTGTCGGAGTGGCAACCCATCCAGGATTGTGTCCAATAGCCAAGGAGACTGCTTAAGCCTGTATCTCACTGGGCTGCGACTAGTTGGAGACACAAAATTGCGATAAAATAGCGATAATTTTCACTTGGAATCACACAATTTATTTTTGCGTATGTCTCACGAATATCTCACATTTGCGTATGTCTCACGTCATTGAGAACAAATTGCGATATAATTACGAAACTCTCAGGGGTCCCAGGACAGATTATCATTTTTTTCTCCAATCAGTCACAATTTACTTTCATAGGTCGCCAATCCCTCACAAAGTTGTCTCACATTTTGTCACACCTTCTGACTCACGGAAACTAAATTGAGAAGGGTTCGAGACCGGTTCGAGACAACCGCGACGATTCTGCGACTATTTTGAGAGAAAATTTGTCGCACGAATTTTTTGAACATGTTCAAAATTCAAGCGACACCAGAGCGACGTCCTGCAACTCACGCGAGGAAATTGAGAACCACCGCGAACGTTTCGAGACATTTTGGAGAATCCCGTTCGCATTTTGTCGCGAGCTGTCGCAGCCCAGTGAGATACAGGCTTTAGGCAGCACCAACACTGCACAGAGTATGGTCCCAATGGGTGGATGAATGGATGGTAATTAGTGTTCTCAATATCCTCATAATAAGTAGGTTGCTGAATATTTGATGACAAAAGCTCAAATTGTGAAAAAAAGAAAAAAAACCCGTTATGGCCTGTACAGACACAGACACACAACTGCAAAACTCCATCTCTCGCTATCCCGATATGCGGGAGATGGACTAATCATAAGAAGTACATTCTTCTAAAAGCAGCAGATATCGTGTGGATGATGGGAGAAGGTAGAGGAATAACGGCAACTTTTTTTTGAATATCAATGAATATACAGACCTGCAATCATTCGACAATATGGCAAAATAGATTTTACTGAAGTGTTCTCATGATCAATCCCACCAATGGCTTGTGTTTTAGATGTAAACAAACTCCAAAGATGAGCAGTAAGACCTCCAATTCAAAGAAAAGAAAAATATTTCTATTGAACTGAAAATGAATGTATTTAAAACAACTAGTACGTGCCCGTACGTGCGTGGCCGTACGTGGAAAAAAAAAATAAAAAAAACTTTCAAACCGCGAACCAGAAACAACAACCACACAGGCCGTTCCTTACTCTCGTGTGCCCATACGTGCAACCCCCCCCGCCCCACCCCCCAAAAAAATCTTTCAAACAACCACACAGGCCGTTCCTTCGCTCTCGTAAACGACGACTGGATTGGGCATTGTGTTTATCTATAAATGCGCATAAGAAATCGAGAAATTATTAGAATACAGTAAGTCATCACTATCCGGAAGTGGTGCGTGCCGGTACGGAATGTTCACATGCATTCCACGAATTACCGCTTGTATTGAAGTAACAACTGCTGTGATACTTACACACAGAGTTAATTAAAATCAAGTTTACCTCCCTGTCTTTGCTTGCCATGACATTCGCTGCCATTGACCATTGCCACTCCTACGCCACGGTAACTAAGGCACCGATCCCCATCGTAACCTGTACAGCACGTGACGTCATCGTCGGCTGGCCGCGCACGGCCTATGCAGCCACGCCTACGCAGCAACGTGTCCTGTGATTGGTAACTAAATGGCGCATCGGCCACGCCTACGAGCAACGTGTCCTGTCATTGGTTTGGTAAATAAATGGCCATAACTTGGGAAGCACTTGTCCGATTAATATCAACCTTGAAAAGGCACATACTCAGGTCCCCAGCAATATAGCTGGCAAGTTTCAATTAGATCGACCAGTGGTTGTCGAGAAACAGTGGTCACACACACACACACACACCACACACACACACACATTGCTGGAATTATAGATAGATAAGTATATGAAAAGTTTTTTCTGTTAATAGAGACATGAAGATTACAATTACTCCAATAATAGTACCGTCCCATTTCAATTTTATACGTGGGATTGTAATTATGTACAAAATAACTTGTCCAGTGGCAATCACTTTTTGGTAACAATGCCTAAACCTCATTTGCTTCATGCTTCATCACTTAAAAGAGCCGTTCAAGTTCACATTGGAACATGATCAATCTTCATTACACCACTCTCACCCTAATAATCTATAATCACTTGCAAGTTCTCAGAATGAAACTACATTCTGCAATATTTTTTTTCCAATCAAATTTTTAGAGCACCGTAGTGAATTTTTTTTTTAATGCAAAGTACTCCGTTTAACCAAATAATCCTGTCATTTTGAATACAACTATTAAAATGCAAGAAATTGTCTAGTCATTGCTAAAGACCTTGAAATGGTCAGTTGGATCCTAAAGACATCTGGCCTGGAAGACAGTTTGGCAGACATCAAGGAAGGTTTGAGATAGAAAACTAGAGATACCAGGACTAAAGGAGCAGCCAAGATTATGTACAAAATCTTACTTACATTTGTCGGCACTTTGATGTGATGCCATCAAAGAACAGGGTACAGCCATTTTATTTCTATGTTTTAAGGAAAATACTTGAGGCGGGAACAGTTTTGACTGAGACTCAAACCTAATTGGTGCATCCATGGTCATTTGTTGCAATTACTTTCAGTTTAGGATCAGTCCTTTAGGAACTTCGAGTAAAATGCATCTCGAAAGGTTTGTCACAGACTTTCGGACTTTTAAAAAAAGTATCTAAAACAAAACAATGAAACCCAAATGGACTCACCACACACTAAAAGTGTATTTTTGTTAGACATGAAAAAAAACCTGTTTATCCTTACAATAACTTTTTCAAAGCATTTGGTATCATTTTGTGAAACATTCTATTCCAAGCATTTGTTCATCATTTACTTTTGCTTGTAGGGAGAATTGAAGCCATCTTTGAACAGTAGCTCCGCCGATGCTGCCAATGGTTACATGATGGTGTGGCACATTATAAGTTGCCTTGTAATCTCTTCCTGCTGCCACTTACTTGAAGCCAAAGGACTTCTTTCTAATCGAAACCACAGTATAACAAAAGCAAAAGCATAAAAGCCACCAGCAATTGAATGTACTTGAAGCGGAGAAACAGATTTGCTCAGTATTCCTTGCCAGGCTCAGTTTGTTAGCTTATGAAACATTTGTAATCAGTTCCTGAGATCTCTGTGGAATTCAGAAACCATTCCTTTTCATGAATGGCTTTCTCAGTATTTTTTTTCTTCTTCAATCACGAGGTTAAAGTGTGCATACTGTCAGACGCCGATATTCGCGGATTCACTCATCGCGGACCCCGCGTGGTCACGGTTGATAAAATGGGACATGCTTCTACATTCATGGCCCTGTGCTTCGCATTTTCACGGTTTTTCACAGGCGCAAAAAACATATCTTCCACAAGCCGTGCGCATGACCTGCTTCTACATTTGTGGCCCTGTGCTTTGCGTTTTCACAGTTTTTTGAGAGCGCATTAAGTTTTTTTTTCTTCTTTTTTTAGCTGCACTATAAGAGAGCTGTGTGGCATGTCCCACCATTCATCCTATAAAGATGCTCCACTGCATCCATTATTACACCATTAAAGCATGTCACCACATCTATTACTAGCTATTGAGAACGCCATCACCCACAATCATTACTATATAAAATTTAATGCTTCTCCGCCTCTACCACCAGCTGCATGAGACGTTATCCCCCATGCATTACACAATTAAATCTATTAGCAGCTGCTGAAGACATCATCACCTGCGAGTTACTCAATTAAAATGCTTCACCGCATCTACCAACAGCTGCTGAAGACGTCCTCGCCCATGAGTCACACAATTAAAACGCTTCACCACATCTATTCCCAGTTGCTGAAGATGTCATCCCCCACAAGTTACACAATTGAAATGCTTCATCGCATGTCTACCACCAGCCTCTTAAGATGTTATCACTTGCCAAGATCTCCCACAAACAATGGGCAGACTACTCACCCCTACGCAGCCACCCACAATTCCCGCATGACTACTTATGTGCAGCGTGTCCTGGGTCTCAATCATTCCTGTCATCCCACTGGGTTAACCTGTGTTTTGCCTCTTGCTCAGCTCATTGATTAAACATGGCTCCCAAGCGCAAGTCCAGTGCCAACGATGCATCGACTGCCAAGAAGCAGAAGAAAGTGATGAGCCTGAGCAACAAAGTAGAGCTGCTGGACCGGCTTTTGAGAGGAGAGAGTGTGGCCTCTGTTGTCAGACTGTATGGAGTCAATTAATCCACCGTTCACAACATCCTGAATAATGAGAAGGCAATCCGAGAAAGTGTTGTGGCAAGTGCTGTACTGAGCACCAAAGTGTCATTCAGGTCTGGGATGTCCACATAGAAAGGATGGAGAAGGCTCTCAACCTATGAATGGAGGACAACTTGCAGAAGAACATGCCTTTAAGTGGATCTCTCATTCATTCAAAGGCGATACGTATATACGTGTATCTGGCTGACGCAGGTGATGCTAGCACGAGTGATGTGGGTGGCGCAAGCACAGGTGATGCAGGTACGAGTGATGTGGGTACGAGCAGCCCCAGTCCATTCCAAGCAAGCAGGGGATGGTTTGACCGATTCAAGAAGCGTTAGTCTCCTCAACATCAAACTGTCCAGCGAGCATGCTTCTGTGGACCAGGAGGTGACCAAAACGTTCCCTGCTCAACTCGCACAGGTCATTGAGGAGAAGAGGTACCTGCTTGTTTTGGAAAAATATGCCAATGCGAACTATTATCTTGAAGGGGATATCATCGGGGTTCAAGGCTACAAAGGACTGAGTATCTCTTCTCCTCTGCACAAATGCAAAGGGGGCTGAATGACGAAGCCCCATTCTGCTGTCCCATTCCCTGAACCCACATGCTTTCAAGGTCAAGAACAAACACACACTGTCCATGTTTTGGATGGCCAACAGGAAGACGTGGGTAACGACAGCAATTTTCGTGCACTGGTTCTAGAACTGCCTTGTCCCTCAGGTGGAGAGGTACCTGGCGGAAAAAAAGTTTGTGTTCAAGGTTCTTCTGCTCATTGATAATGCTCCTAACCAGCCCCGGGGACCTGAAAGTGGCTCAGCCGAACGTCAAGGTGATCTTGCTGCCACCCTACACCACCTCTCTGATCCAGCTGCTTGACCAAGGGGTAATTTCTACTTTCAAAACATATTATACCCACTGGTTGCAGCAGATTGATCAACATCTCAAGGAGATGGGGATGGGTCAGGCATCTGCCTGGAAGATGGCCAGATGGATGCCCTTGGAGTACCGGAGGAAAGTGGATGCAGCAATGTGCTGCTCCGGTGCATGCTCCCATACCTGACCTGACCTGACTGGATTTTAATTCATCAGCATCATTTGAAAAGTTGTGTGTTTTTATGAAAATAAAAATTTGAAATGTCACCTGTTTTTTTTTTGTTTTTTTCTTTTTACTTTTACCGAATGGTTGGTTCAGCACTTTCAATGAACTCATCATATTCCTTAAATAAATATTGGAGAAGGTACCTGGTGTTGTCGTTTTTTTTTTTGTAATCATTTTTTAATGAAACTGTAATCATGTGCATTCGTGGTCGAAAATATTTTAAACTTAAAATTTCCCATATGAATGAGGAACCGCCGGGAACCTTTCCCTCTGTTTCCATTGAAACAATGCACTACATTCATGGTGTCGACATTCGTGGCTTCGGCATTTGTGGCATATTTCATGAATCACAAACTGCCAGGAACCTATCCCCAATTTTCCCATTGAAACAATACCCCAACATTCGCTGTGTCCACATTCATGGCTTCGCCGTTCGTGGCATGTTTTATTAATCACGAACCGCTGGGAACCTATCCCCCCCCCCTTTTCCCATTGAAGCAATGTCTGACATTTGCGGAATTTTCCAGGAACGTATCCCCCCACGAATGTCGTGTCTGACAGTATTTGATTTTTCTTCCTTCAGACACATCTCCCTGATGATGCACAATGTATGACAGCATGCTCACAATCCAGCAGCTACATGAATAAATATTACAAGGGTTGTGATGGGATTTATATTTTTTGAATGTGCATGAGGGTGTCTTCCATCCACATCTATTATGCTGACCATTTTGGAACTGCATGGATAGATACCAGATTTTATGCCTCCATTCTGTCCTTCCTGGTTTGCAAGAAGGAGAGGTTTTTAGCTTTGCAAGTTGCGTTCCAATTTTGTTCTTTCACTCGTATATTGTATTGTCTTAACACATGCATTTGTTCAATGAATCTATCATTTTACTTTGGAATTCCTCATCAGAAGGGTTTTTTTTGCCTGTTTTCATTTATTAAGTTTGAGAGTATTCTTCAATGAAAAAAAAGATGGATTTAAAAACTTGGCCATCCATTGCAATTCGTAATGAATTTTGCTTTTCATTGTTTTTTGGTATTATATTAAGTTTTAAGGTAACAGATTTGAATATGTCTTGTTTCATGTCTATCTTGTACTTCCATGGCACACATGTTCAGATCTTGTACATTTTCTCCATGTGCAAATGGTGGAAGGACAATGTGCATATTAAAATAACCTTAAGTATTTTAGGTGTAGTGAATTACGTACAATCAATTTGTTCTTTGCCAAATGTGTCGCTCTCATATTTATATCAATATTTGGAATTAAATTTTGCACTGTCTGGCTTTCAGAATTTGTTTCCACTTAGTTATTTTGATCGTGGAAATTTCAAAGATGAATTTCAAATTTTACAATCTAATATTATAGATGTTGACCAATCGGAAAAGTTAAAATTACATCCATTTGCTACATGTGTCAATTTTTTTGGAAGTGAGTATTTCCAACCAGATATACATTTATTTTTGAATAACGAATTACGAAAGTTAGTATTATGAAGATGATTATTTCAAAAATCAATTTAGATGTCTGGTTGATGATAACACGTTCTCTTATGGTTTGCAATTGGAAAAGGGGTCAGATGGAGGTGCATTCTTTCCCTTACTTGTTCAATCTGTATTGTGAGTAGTATATCATGAAGAAATCAAACTTGGTTGACATTGAGGCTGGAGTCAGGATTGGAGGAAGATGCATCAACAATCTAAGGTATGCTGATGATACTACTATGTTGGTAGGAAGTAAAGATAACTGAATGAAACTGCTGCAAACAGTGAAGAAGAAAAGTCAAAAAGCTGGTCTTTATTTAAACCTAGAAAAGACTAAAATCCTGTGAACTGAGAAGATCGATGTGTTTGGATTGGGAGATGATCATGTGCAAATAGTAGAAAGTTTCATTTCCCTGGGTTCGAATGTTGAAGTGAGTGGTGAATGTGGAGGATAAATTAATAAATGGTTAGCAATGAGGAGATCAGTAATATCGGGATTGACAGACATCTGGAAGGACAAAGATGTGACGATACAAACCAAGAAAAGGCTGGTGGATGCTCTGGTATTTCTGGTACAGTTGCAATATATGGATGCGAGAGATGGACAGTGAAAAAAAAAAAAACAAGGAAGAAGATTGACAGTTTTGAAATGTGTTGTTGGAGACAAATGTTAAAATCACATAGACTGCAAGAAGAACGAACAAATCGGTGCTTAAAAAAATTGTACCAGTCCACCAAGTACATGAGAAGCATTGATGCGAAAGCAGAAATTGTCTTACTTTGAAGACATCATGAATGCAGAAAATGAAGGCCTGGAGAAGTCAATCATGTTGGGTATGGTTGAGGGAATAAGAGGAAGAGTCAGACTTTGCATGTGCTGGATGGATGGAGTAAAGGCTGCAACCAAGATGCCTCTACCAGAGCTTTGGGGAGCAGTGCGGGATCGGGATGTTTGAAGAAATCTGATCATGAATGTCATCAGAAGTTCGACACGACTTCACAGAACTAAATGAATTAGAATGACTCCTTTTCTCCATTCAAACTGGTTGAATGAGTGATTTATATATTGCAGGCACCTGCGACTCACCACAGGTGAGTTCACTTCCAAAGTGAAGGACAATCACCTGCTCGAAATGTAATTAGTTCTAACAACTTCTAAAACGTGCCAATAATATTGTCTGGGCCATTTTAGGATTTCTGTGTGGAATAAGATGAGATTTAGTAATTTTTTCAGCTTTTTTTTGTTTTGTTCCACTGCAAACCAAACTAATACAGATGGGGACACCAAAATATATTTTTATTTCAACAATTCTCTGGAAGAAATGGTTCATGATTTGACAAAAGTGCAAGGGTGCCAATATTTTTGGCCCACAAGAGTGCCAATATCATGTTCTTATGTTCAAAGGAATGATTTCTTATTAATTCACACGCTGCACAATTCTTTGTTTATAGAAATTAGTGAGTTACATGGTAAACATATTACAATTGGAGTTATTTATAAACCACCGGATGCAAACGTTACTCATTATGCTTTTGATACTTTGATGAATGGTTTTGCAAGGGAGAATGAAAAATGATTTCAAGTGTTTGTGTGTTTGTTCGTTTGTACGTTATTCTTTCACTGCCAAACCGTAGCACCCAATGGCCCCAAATTTTGGATGTAGTTACTTCGGAATCTGGGCAAGGCTTTAAGTGACCACATGATGGCCTTGATATCCGTTTTGAAGCCACCAAAAGGCAGACCTACAGAAGTGTATATTGGGGCTTTGGTCAGGCAGTGTTGCCCCGGCCCGCAGGCAAAAGTAACCACCATGAGGCTAATAACTCCATAACTTTTCAATGTCCAACAGGTCCCAAAACTACCTCCAGGAAAATAATGCCAGATATCAGATATCCCTTCACCACCCCCCCCCCCACCCCCTCACCACAGGACAAGCCAGATAGTGCTGCGAGTATTAAATAGTAGCACATCAAACCTGTCGTTTCGCTGACAGAAATATTAAGTGAGGGGGGAGAAAGAGGGAGGGAGAGAGTGAGGTTGGGAGGGAGAGAGTGAAGGGTGGGAGGGAGAGAGTGAGGTGGGGGAGTGGAGGGGTGAGTGAGAGGGGGAGGTGGAGAGATGAAGGAGGGGATGTGGAGAGGAGGGGGGGGTGGAGAGATGAAGGAGGGAGGTGAGAGAGGGGGGGGAGTGGGAGAGATGAGAGAGGGGAGGTAGGAGAGGGAGGGAGGGACTGGAGAGATGAGCGAGGGATCTGGAGAGAGGGGGGAGGTGGAGAGATGAAGGAGGAGAGGGGGGAGGTGGAGAGATGAAAGAGGGGATGTGGAGGCGGAGGGGGGGGAGGTGGAGAGATGAAGGAGGGGAGGTAGAGAGAGGAGGGAGGGGATCTGGAGAGATGGCGAGGGATTGTGAGAGAGGGAGGGAGGAGGTCGAGAGAGAGGAGGGAGGGGAGGTCGAGAGAGAGGAGGGAGGGGAGGTCGAGAGAGAGGAGGGAGGGGAGTCGAGGAGAGAGAGTAGGGAGTGGAGGGGGGAGGTCGAGAGAGAGAGGACGGAGGGGAGGGAAAGAGGAGTGGAGGAGGGAAGGAGGGGATGGAGGGGAGGGGGAGAGGACGGACTGGAGGAGAGAGAAGGGGGGAGGGCGAGGAGAGGTAGGGGGTGAGGGGGGAGCTAGGAATGAAGGGGGAGTGGGAGAGCGCGACGCCTCACCAAATATTGCTATAAACTCTAGGATGGGGCGGGGTGAGGATGGGGGAGAAGGAGGAGGGAAAGAGGAGAGTGGGAGGAGGTGAGTATGAGGGGATGGGTTCTGGACTTGTGTTTGGTTGGGGAACTTGTGGAGAAAGGGGCAGGGGTTAGTAAATGATCGAACGGAATTGGGTATGTTAAAACAACACGTTAATATAGCACATGAAGACCGCCGGGAGATATTCATGGAGGTCGAGAAGGGAGGGGGTTTGGGAGGAGCATAGGGTAGGTGGAGGGAAGGCAGCATTATGGGAATGAAAGGCAGCATGAGGGAAGGAAGGAGGCAGCACAGGAGGAGCAGAGGCAGTGGGAGGGGGGGAAGGAAGGGAAGACACCGTGAGGGGTGGGGAAAAGAAGCACGATAAATGCGCCCAAACGGCAACATTTTCTTTTAACCTACGGGTCCTAGATAAGACTGGGCGGGAGCATTTAAAACCCTTGTTATCTACCTGTGAAAGGCCTGCCTGCATGCATGCATGCTCGCACATGCAGCGATCTTTGCACCCCTCTGGTTGGCTCACTCTGAATCTGATTCATTCATGTTACAGACCTCTCAACAGAGGGAGAGGGTGGGGGAAGCAGGGGAGGGTAGAAGGAGAGAGGGGAGGTGGGGGGAGGGAAGGGGAAAGGGGAGGGGGTGGAGAGAGGGGGAGGGTTGGAGAGAGGGTGGGTTGGAGAGAGGGAGGGGGGAAAGGGGTGGATAGAGGAGAGGGGTGGATAGGGGTGAGAGAGGAGTGGGTGAGAGAGGAAGTGAGGGGGAAGGGAGAGGGTGGGATGGGGTGAGAGAGGGAGAGTGTGGAGGTGGAGAGGGGGAGAGGAGAGGGGGTAGGGATTCCGGCAGATGTAGCGCAGTTTAACATCCATCTGAGAGAAAACGCACACAATGATGAAACCCTTGCCTGTGAAACCTACAGCTTATGCTGGCAGTTTATACTGGGATAGCAGCTAAGCTGGTCCGGATCAAACCAGACTAGACAGGTCAGATCGAGTGTGCGTACCTCTCAGCTATCCTGCATGATGGTCGATTCATTGCTATATAACTGAAAACATAATTTACTCATTGTAATAATCAAATTTATTTTGCCTTCTTTATGCGGAGATATCTACGTGGACAACATGCCGCAGTTCACCATGGTAGTTTGCTTGATCAAAGCTTGAAGAGCGCTCCAAGCAAGCACTCCAATGACACGAGTGAAGAAACTTTTATAAAAAGTTTCATTTTTTAGATCCTCGTGGAGATATCTAAGTCTTACTCACGTTGTTGTTCTTCATTCTTCTTGTGGACTTTTTGTTTCACAGCCTACAGTTTTCATCGAAACTTCCTGAAACTTGGCGTATATAGTAAAAATACCCTGCGCAGACAGTAACGATCTCCGATTTTGAAAATTTCTCCTGAAAAAAAAAAAGTTATGACGTCAAAATATCCCTAATGGAAATCGCCAACAAAATTATCTCAAACTAGGCAAGCTTTTTGAATTCTGTTTGCGGGAATCGAACAGGGCATTGTCAGAGATGAATTACCGCACTATGATACATCACTGACGTCATTTAAATTTTTATGACATCATTCTATTTTTTTGTTTCACAGCCTACAGTTTTCATCGAAACTTCCTGAACTTGGCATATATATATATATATATATAATATACTATATAATATTATTATATATATACTCTAAAAATACCTGCGCAGACAGTAACCATCTCCGATTTTGGAAATCTTCCTAGAAAAAAAGTTGACGTCATAATATCGCCGCTAATGGAAATCGTCTATACCATTACTCCGAAACTAGGCAAGATGTTTGAATTTTGTTTGCGGAATCAAGCCGGGCATTAGCACAGATATATAATTTATCGCAAACCTGTATATCAAATGACATCATATTCGTTTTTAAGTGTGTCATCATTAAGAGGACGAGGATCTTAGCTCATTCGATCTTGTTGTTTCACAGCCTACAGTTTTCATCGAAACTTCTGAAACTTGGCTATATATGTAAAAATACCCTGCGCAGACAGTAACCATCTCCGATTTTGAAAATTCCTCCGAGAAAAAAAAGTTATGACGTCAAAATATCTCCGCTAATGGAAATCGCCTAAAAAATTATCTCCGAAACTGGGCAGCTTTTTGAATTCTGTTTGCGGGAGTAGAACAGGGCATTATCAGAGATTAATCACCGCACATATGATCCATCACTGTGATGTCATATCAATTTTTATGACGTCATTCCTATTTTTGACATTTTTTGTTTCACAACCCAGAGTTTTCATCGATCTTCGTGAAACTTGCCATGTATATGCAGAAAGCCCACGTGCAGGCAGTAACCATCTCCGATTTTGGAATTTCTTCCTAGAAAAAAAGTTGACACCATATATCGCCGCTAATAAATCGCCTATACCATTATCTCCGAAACTAGGTAAGCTGTTTGAATTTTGTTTGCGGGAATTTCAAGCCGGGCATTAGCACAGATAATTTATCGCAAACCTGATACATCACAATGACCTCATATGCGTTTTTATGACGTCATCATTAAGAGGACGAGGATCTTAGCTCATTTGAGCTTGTTAAAATACGTATTTATCTGTGCCGAAGTGATGGATTGTATAATGAAAGGAGATTGTACAATAAGGGGAAACGTGGTATAAAATAAGATTGCACATTTTCAGTGAGCCATCCGACACGCCACAGAACAATGCGGGGCCAACGCAGGTGAGTCTCACCTGAACTTTGTTCAAGTCGATCGATATACAGTATTCAGTGACTGCGAACATTGTACAACACTCGCCAAGTGGTGTAAGCACTCAAGGAAGCACTCCAACAAAAGGGTTGTTGTTGTCTTGTCTTATGTCTTTGTTCCATACTGTTTCGCGCTTCCATCTCCCACCCCTCTTGTCTCATGCTCCCCTTGCCCCTTGTTATATGTTCTATGTGTTAGCTCTTATACGAGCCTCGACAAAGTATACAAAAAAAAGTATCCTAATCTTGGCTTCAGATTATAAAACAGCTGTTTTAAAAATACCTCGACGAAAGAGTGGGATTGAAGAGAGTGTGGGAGTTTGTTCCATTAATGTAGTGGTGATATGAGATGATACTTCGAATTAGACTTGCTGGTTCTGAGGTGGTTTTTTGTGATAATTTAATGAAAGCTACGCTTGAGGGGGAAGCGTCATGCCTTTTCCGGCAGGATCTGTTCCCTACCTGTACTTAATATCCAATTTATCACAATTTGAATTCCTCCAGGGTTAATCGAATGAAAACGAACCAGCCATGCAAGCGTGCACGGAAATACTATAGTGAAAGTGATGTGGACATGTGGAGGTGATCAGATGATGGAGAACTTCTTGGTATCTTTCCATCCATTTGATTGGCTGACTAGGCAAAAAAACTGTCCTTGACCCTTCTGTTTTGTTGCTGCCTTTTGTTCAACCTGGTACTGCCCGTCTTTCCATTTGGTAACAGGTCATATCGTGGTTTTACTATGCGAGGGAAGTTTTGTCCATAAGGGTAGTCATACGAGACGAACATTAAGACCTTTCTAAGTTCTCCCACCATTGCTGGCTCCTCTTTCACGGCTTGCACTGGTGCAACTTCAGCTGAATCCTTCGAGTAACCCTCTATAGACACGATGCAGCCAAGGAACCTGACTTGGCGTTTAAGAATCTCAAACTTCTTGTTTGTCAGCTTGATCCCAGGCTGTTACTTTTTTTATTCAACCAACACATGTGCTATAAGTATTTACATAGAACCATCTGTTTTTCATGATTACCTATTGTACAATGTACTGTACAACTGCTATGAATTTTTTTTTGTTCCATTCACAAAATCATATGAAAACTCAGGTAAAAAGAAAATCCTGTGATAGCAATTACTTTAGTCAATTTTATAAGTTTGATTCGCTCAAATCATAGAGATTTAATCCCAAAAGCCTCAAATGATGATGATGGAGACAACTGATTCACACTTTCTATTTCCCATCTGTATTTGCAATAAAATGCTGAACTCCAGCCACACAATCTATTCTTCAGCCTCTCCCACCTCTCGAGCCTAGGCGCTCCCACCCCCTCATTCTTCCCGAAGGCCTCAGAATTTCAATAAATCCCAGATGTGGTGCAGGAATTGCTGAATTAGCCTCAGACTGTCTGAACATGCCTGATTTTTAGTACATTTACAATACACTCTTGGTTCTCAAAACACAATGAAAACGGTAAATGTTAATTATTCGTGTTTAGACATGACAATTAAAGTGAGCTATCCTGACAAAGTTTTTTTTTTTGTATTAAAAAAACAAAAAACTAAAACAAAAGCACAAGAGATCCATCCACTCATTGGGACCATACTTTGTGCAGAGCGTTGGTGCTGCCTTAGCAGTCTTCTTGGCTATTGGACACAATCCTGGACAGGTCGCCACTCCGACACAGGATACCAGCAAGTTGGCACATTTTTTTTGCCGACCTCGGAAGGATGACAGGCAGAGTCAACCCCACCTGGTATTAATTCAACAGCCGAGTGGGAATTGAACTCAGGATTCTCAGATCCCAAGCCCACCACCTTTACCATTAAGCCAACACCAGGCATACAAGAGATCATGATGGCAAATTTTTGTCAAAGTGTTTACTTTTAAGTGGTATTTTCAAGAAAATCAATATATGCCCCAAAAAATTGATACTTGGTAATTTTTTTAAAAGAATAAGATAGTTTTCGACATAGTGTGTGTGTGTGCGTGCGTGCGTGCCGTGCGTGTATATATTGTTGCGGGGTCGGGTGAGAAGACCACTAGGTGGGGGAAGCTACGTCGATTCTCACCAGACTCCCCGGAATTGTAGGCCGTCGCTCACGGATAATTCCGTGACGCGCGGGTCGCTTAACCGACCGTGGACGCCAATAACTCAACCGCGTGACCTAGGGTCCTCCCGCCTATGGAATCGGGTTACTTAATTAACCACGCGGTTTAACCACCGGGACCACGCCCTCGTGACGCCTTGTCCGAACCGGATCACTCTACCGGTCGGATCACCTTTCCGGATCGGATGCACCGAGCGACACTGCAAGGACATACCGGTAGAAAGGAACGGACCGTTGGGAATAAAGACCCGGCCAAACCTGCATTCGAACCATGCTGGACAATGGGGAAATAGAAAAAGGCGAGCTGGGAATATTTCCACAACAATTATTTATTTACAGCAAGTGAGGAAAAGCATGTGGCACAACAAAGGTTTATTGGGTATGGAATGCAGGCAAAGAGGAGAGGGGTGTGGGGGGTGCCACAATTATACAAGCAACTTACTAAAG
>CM068956.1:25005643-25019128 GCA_035128595.1 Eptatretus atami | reverse complement strand
AGATTATTCACAGTAACAACAATGAAAGATCTTCTACAGGCTTACTTAACAGACAGGCGCCAGCACACTCAGACACACACACAGAAAAATAAGAAACCCAAATGAAAAAGGACTTTTGCAGCCAGGGAGGGAGGGGGTTGAGCTTATAGTTTTCGGTACCTGGGTGTTTCGGGGGAGGGATGCTCCGTGGTGCGGCACCCAACAATAGCTACGTTGTTGTGGCCACAGCCGCACGTGTGGAGATTGTGTTCCGAACAGGAGGAGCTTGGGTGGAGAAGGGAGGAGTCCAGAGGGCGAGCGTGGAGCAGTAGGCGGGACCAGGCAGGAGGCAGTTCGTGGAGGCGAGACGTGGGCGGAGTCAAGTAGCAGGAACACTCCGCGTGAAGAACACCCACACCGAACACAACACTTCCAATTCCAACACAACCCATACACGGAGGATTTCTCTGTGTTTTATAGAGCCCGGAGCTCAGGGGAGGGGCCATGCCAAATCCAACGTCATCGCCCGAGTCGGGCGTTCCGACTGGCCCCGACCCCCCCCCACGTGGTCTGCCATCCTGGGCCGGGCTTTGGCCAGACGCCGGTATGGCCCGCCCACTTGGGTGCAAAAGCGTACGTGACACGCCGCACATGTCTGGCCTCGGGTGTGGAAGCTCAAAGCGCCAGTCTACTCCACAGTGCATGTTGCGATTTTGCCTCAGAAGTGATCATTGGGGAGGGTACCGTGGGTTGTCATGCTGTGGTAAGCGAGACGAGGGGCAAGCGAGGCAGACTTACCTCAGAAAAAAAAGGTGGGAATAAAATAAAAGGGAAAAATGATTTGACAACCCAACTATTAGCCCATCGCAACGCACTCCCTTGTCCTCCCACGAAACAAAAAGAAGGGGTCTATCTACACGTATATTAATGGCATAACTGTCTTGGGACACCTATCCGTTGCATGCATGCGGTTCCGAGAACTGCAACACTACCCCCCTCCCTTTTGCTGGACTCGACCCGAGTTTTTAACATTCGTGTGGCATGCAGGTGTAGGTTCCCGAGGTACATTTTACCTACGGATCCCTGAGTGCGACATTTTCAATACATGTCCCAAAAATACATAACCTAGTGCGTTGCGTAACTAAACTAACAGACTCATTCGGGGCCCTCTACTGAGTGCGCACATTTCCACAGCCACGCTCCCAGCCGGTCACTAGACTCCTGCACCCTTCAAAAGGTTTTGTGCCTTCATTCAACACCAACAACAAACCGACATCCGTTTTGGTTAATTTAACAAACCCGCTAACTAACATTACACTAACCCCGGGTTCCCTTGGGTGTGATTCACTCCTCCCCCCAATCATTCGTTCACACCATGCATTCCACATTCACTCCACTCACACTCGGGCCCGCTGACCCACATTCACTCATTATGTTCCTCTCTTGGTTTGATTTTTACCACACTAACACTCCACTAGCTACGTCCCCCTAACTAATTAGTGCTCCCCGTCATCCCTTATACTAATGCACGTTCCATTTAATTATATCGCTAAGCTATGTCCCCACTACATGGTCCATGTCTGTCCATGTCCCCAATCCATTCTAAATTCTATCCTAAAATTCCCTCTAACTCGTCCCACCAGGCCCCATGGAGGACTGCTCATACCCCATGAGGCCGGTCTATCTAAGGCTAAACCCATCCACTAACTATTGCTCCTTTGCCCAAGCACGAGGATGTTCGCTACATCCCGGCGGGGCATTGTGTACTCGGAGCAAGGCTCTCCGAAACTTTCTTCGCCAGGGCGACGGTTTATGACTCGCTCGTCCCCTCCGTATGGGCGATAATCGAAAGCGAATCGTCGCCCCGTCGATCGCATCAATCGCTCGCCTCCGAGCCAACCACCATGTGAGCCGTGCGTTTCTCACCTGGCCTTCATGCCGCGCGGTCCCCGCTGACGTCAAGTCAGGTGTGCATTCTGCACACATGACTCTGATGACGTCACTCGCACACTGACCCTGCAAAGCTTGCCGTGACGTCCCCGGACTTGCTCCGTGCGTCGCGTCGGCCTCCGTGCACGTGGTCACATGGGGCCACGTGCTTTCCAAATAGAAACAACTCAATTTGCCCCCATTTTAGCCGTCGACGCTGGTGTTCTGTACCAAGCGCCGAGCATTTTAAGGCCGACTCCCGATCACGCAAACGTGCCGGCCTGGCCGTCTGCAAAATACAGAACGGACCTCGCACGCAGCGTCCGCGGAGCCGCACGGTTTCCAAAACAATTCCGTGCGCCCATTAGGCTCGCCATTCCCGCCGTATACGACCCTTGTCTCTCGTCTGATCGGTCCGCGTCCCATCTGCTCACATGCACTCACACATGCCATGTCATTGCATTCTGCGCACATTTCAACACACACTCTGGGACATTCACATCGGGGCTCGTGTTAGCCCAAAAGATCCCGGGTTTCTATACCCCCCAAGCTCGGCAATGCTCATTCGCACCATGCACCCGCTCGACTCGCCGGCCTTACCGGACTCACCTCGTCACGGCCTGCCTCGAGGAGCATACCGTCTCCCTTGTTCCTGTGGGAGTAATCTGACCCTCGCATTGGTCTCACAACATTCCCCAAGCTCAACCCCAATGTCCCCTACAGCTCTACTTGTTGTGCTCCTCTTTAATTTGTGTAACTCTCCTTTTTTTACCTGATCTATCTCCCTTCGTGTCCTGTTAATTCCGTCATCCCCTGTCCGAACTTTACACGTTTCCCTTAATTATTTACGGCGTCGCTCGTCCCCTCAGACCTTGCCCGTCTACATCGCGGTCCGAACAGCCATTACACTCCCCCTCGACTCGGTCGTTCCTCCATGTTCGTCTGACATCCCATCTGCAAAATTCCACCCATGGTCTGCATTTCACCTTTACCAACTCCGCCTTCATTTCTTCCTGGCCGCCTTTATTTGTGTTTGCAAGTGCATCCCCATGCCTCTGCATAATCACCCTCTCAGCCTGCGTTTCGCATCCGCTCTTTGCGCATTCGCATCCGTTCGGTTTTGTAAATCCCCTTTCAGTGCTTGCATATCCCTCCTCTGTGCTTGCGTATTCGCATCCATTCTTTGCGCATTCGCATCCATTCTTTGCATTAGTATCTCCAACATCTGTTCTGTTCTCATTCAATGACCCCGGCGAAGCCGGATCAGGCGGGATCCGACAGGGGTTGTCGTCCCTCCGATGGGGGAATTCGATAAAAAACCGGGGAAGCTCAGCACCACCGCCCGCCACCCCAATGGCCAACTCCCTGGGTTGATTGCAGGGAAGGTCTTCCTGCAAGGTGGCTCCTGAGCCATCGGTTCCTTTAACTGATCTCAGAAACCCACCTGTACCAGCTCGTCTGGTCCGCGTACGAGAGAATTAAAAATATTTGGATCCTGCTCTTAATTTTGGAGGAAAGGGTGTGCAAGCACACCGCTCGTGCCAATCCTGTAAATTTCTCTATGGAGGCAGAGGGTCGAACCCCGCCCTTAAACACCAATTTGTTGGGGATTCGAACCCTGTAAATTTTATTGTGGAAGGCTTGGGTTCGTATTCCCACTCCTGACTACAATTTTGTTGAGGGGTTCGAATCCTGTAACCCTTTATGGCGGAAGGGGTTCGTATGCCACACTTCCTGACTACCCAAATGTTTGTGGGCCGAGTCGGTGGCGAGACAACGACGCTAGGGGGGAAGTTTACGCTGTTCTAACCCACCAGACTCCTGGAATATAGACCGTCGCTCCGGATAACTCCGAAGCCGGCGGTCGATTAATAGACCGTGAAACGCCAATATCTCGGACGCGTCGGAGGGAGTAATTGTCCAGATCCCAAATACCTAAAATAACCACGCGAGTCTGGCGCCGGGGATTCACCGCCGCGGCCACATGTTTCTCGAAACCGCGTCGACTCTACCGACTGCCGGTAGTAGATTCCAACTACGACTACCAACTCCGGCTCGTTTGCAGCCGAGCGGGAAACTGCCAAAGCTGTGCCGGCTAGGATTAACAGGGATTATTGGGATGAAAACCCCGTTGGGTCTGAATCAGACCCGACCATGCTGACCAAATAAAGAAAGGACGGAAACGGCTGGATGGGAAAAACATTTCGTCATATTTTATTTACAAAAAATCAAAAAACAGAAGAGGCGAACTTATCGGCGAATATGCAAGCAGATTACAATATGAATATACACTTAAACATTCTTCTTATGACGGCCCACATGCAGTCACACACCACAAAAAGAAAAGAAACCCCGGATGTTTTTATTTGGGCCCTCCAGCCGATGAAGAGAGAAACGGCTGGGGTCAGAGTTCAGATGGGCACTGTGAGTCGGCGAAGTTCCCAGCCGCACGTGTGGACTCGTGGCCCATGCAGGCCCGCTGGGAATAGTCGGTTCACAAAACAGGCCAGAACTCCCGCAACAGCCTCGTGAAAACAAACTGCCTCGGACTTCAGCTCGTGAACCAAAACTTTGCCTTTCAAAACCTGACTAGCCACCATCAAACTCTTTCTAACCACGCGGAACTCTCGTCCACACACCTCACTCTTCACAGAGGCATCCGAGATATATCTCCTCCCACACGGAGGGCTTGGCGAGAATCATCGCTGTCCGTCCCTCATTGGCCCACGGCCCACACCCTACCGGGCGGAGCCGTGGCCTCTGTTCGGAGACCCCATATTCTCCACGTGGCTCGCTTCGAAGGTAACAGTATTATGTTGCGTTGTGCAAAGATTAAAACGTTGTGGAAGGACGTTGGTGAGCAGCAAGAACGGCTGCAAGACCTGCCCTGGCAAGTCAGAGTGCTTGTAGACAGCGGAGTGGTAGGGATCGTGATGGGGGATGACATGCAGATGGGATGTTTATTCGATGCCGTTGGATTATAATAAACTAACTAAAGACGTCACAAGCACCATTTAATCTCCGCTAAACAAAAAACGGGTCCTGACCCACCACACGTAACCTTACCGCATAACTAACTTGGGACGCTGAGTTGATGCACATGGTTCCAGTTCGAAACAATTATATATATATATATATAGATATATTATATATAATATATTAATTTTTTTATTTTTTTGATTTTTAATATATATTTATTTATGTTATATTTATTGATATAATTTTTCTATAATTAAAAAATATAAAAAATATACATTTAAAAAATATACATTTAATATATATTTTAATAATATATTTTTTATTTTTATATATATTCCTATATATAATATATATATATATTAAAATATAACGAATAATAATATATATTTTTTTAAATATATATATATATGTAAAGTAGAAAATATATATATTTTATAAATGTTTATATTTTTTAAAAATAACAATTTTTTACTTTTATGATATATATATATTATATATATGTACACCAACACACACAACAGTGCATTAAAGCGTGTGTGTGTGTGATGTATGTAGCGTACCAAACAGTAGTGATTAGGACGTGAGAGTGTACGTGTTGAAAAAATGATTGCATAATTATACCGATGGCGTTGTCAATAAAATTAATTGAAAGTATCATGCGATTTAAATGGAAAGGCCCAAATGTTCGGATAACAATATGAATGCTTTGAACGCAATTGACCATTGCGTGAGATGTTTTGTATTCGCAGCAGCTTTAAACCCAGGGGTGAATGGATGAGCGGGAGGACGTGAGTTTGAGCGTCGTGCGAGTGGTTGGAGAGCGGTCGGATTTTCATCCTCGTTGGTTGCCCCCGGAGCCACTTGCGTCCGCCCGTTAAAGCGCTGCCCCGAAAGCCCGCGACCGGCAAGCGCCTTGACTCGGAAGGCACAACGAGAGTCGGTGCTGCCGCTTATCTTTGACCCTGGGCAGCAGCTGATGCGCAGCCAGTGACGAGTCAAGGAGTACCGATTTTTTTCCCCCTGGTTTCGCAGAGACTCATGTCCACTTAGACATCGTTCAACTTTTGGATATAAGACAACTCGGCGCTGTTGCTGCTGGCCAGCGCTGACCCTCGTTCACTCTCAGGACGACGAATTTCGAAGTGGCACCTTCTATGGAGCAGTCGCAGCGGCTTGACTTGCTGATCCAACAGAGTTGCCCTCCTTTCAGCCATTACACTGTACTTAGTGAATGTTGTGCGCGAAGGTGAATGTTTAGGTGTCAGGCAAAATTGAATCAAACACTAAATACTCACCACGAGTGTTTCACCATTTACCCCACGCTTTAACTGATCGTCGATTGATTTCAATGATAAAAGTTAGAGTCGATCTTGGAAAGGGACCGTGCATCTCATTGTGGACCGTGCACTCGTGCCCGCTGCATTTTATTAGGTGATCACGCACCTTCCCTCTACCTTGTTGAGACGTTGAAAGTGCGCGTTCGTTCTCTAAAATTGTAACTGACATTTTGGACACACAGTTATACAATCGCCAATCTCTTGGCAAACCTGAAAAAGTGTTTTTCAAATCGTTCGAGGAAATTTTGGTTGAGGAGCAGCTCTCTGTTCAAAGATTAATTCTACGGAGACCCCTTCGCTGCGTGGGATCACATTGCCCCTGGGTTCTTCTACCATGGGGTCTTCTTTGAGTTTCACTTCTCTTTTATTTTACAATAAAAAACTCTTCCCCTTTATAACCATTCGTTCCCAAGACAAAGCATAGTCTCTCTGGTGACTATTGGAGAACGACCATTGCAGAAACACGTAAACGTTTATCCCATGGGAACTCTTTATGCCACCGTCCTTACCCGGCCAGGAATACACATATCTGTTCTTCCTCAAATCTCTTTACGTTATGGGGTTAGCCGACTGGTACTAGCTACTGCCCTGCTCCATTTCCACAACATCCCCCACATCTCGATCACCAGCCACCTCTCTCCCACTCTCCATCCAGCCTCCACCTTTCTGACATCCCTTCGTCACGCAATTCTCCATCACAACCATGCTTACCCCTTTTTCCTTGCTTATCACTTCTGTCAACAGAATTGCCCTCTTCGAAGTCTTCTCACTCCATCCGCACTAGTTGCTCTGTCCACTTCAGGAACTCCAGTTAGCCCAATCGCTCCCGCCAAGTTCATCGCAACACCATCTCCCCTCCGTCGGTGTGCACATGAGCTTGACGGGAGGACTGAGAAAGGGCCGGGAAGTTGACACATATATCGAATCAGAATTTGTAACGGCAAGAAAAAAACTCGCTTTTGACATTCATGATGTTAAGAAATCACACGAGGGAAGTTGTTGACTGTAAGGACGTTGGGCCAAAAAGGTTTATCATTCCCAAAATATATCGTGCCGTTTCCTTGGGAAGCGGTAAGCTTCGTTGTTAAATGCTCGCTTAAATTTGACTACTCGTGCCTTTGGTTTCACTTGGGTCCTTGTAAGCTGGCTATTTGATTTGCATTTACTTGAGATAGTGCTTATCTCGCAATACCTTTCTCAAAGTGCAACCTTGTCCTGCAGAACGTTGGCACTACTCGATGCCTTACCATCGATGTCGATTTGGTTGAATGGCATGTGAGAGTGGCTGTCTGGGGGCATCTACACAATTTTATTCCAATATTCTATGAAAAATCTCCCAAATACACTTTGAGGATTAAACATAAGAAAACTGGTTATATGTGCATTTAGTCAGATTTTGTTTAAGCAAAGAAACATCAAAACAAAGTTTGAAGTGATGTGGCATGTATAAAAGTGAATCGGACAGTTTTGATGTTTTCGGAAAATTATCAAACGGTACTTGACCATTGGCATCGCGGTTCTGGTCTTGCCATGGATATTTCCTAATGCTGAGGAGTTCATTCCGGGACAGGTATGAGTCACAGACATACTACTGACATCCTTGATTAATCAAAACTCACCACAACTTTTCATAAGATGGTGCAATACACTTTCTGAACCAAATACGTGCGTTTACGCTTATTCAAATGCAATTCATCATTTGACATCAAAATTTGCCATTTTCCGACGAATGAGATGTATATAAACCACAACATGAGCAAAAGTTGAATATTATTTTTCGGATACCGTTTAGAAGGACATTAGTTTGTTGTTGCCTGATTTATCTCGAACGGTTGGCCTGTTTGGTCTTCAATTTGAGCATGAGCTTAGGATTGCTTATTCTTCTAACTTTTGTCATCGCACGAATGGCAGTGTAACATCGTGTGCTGGACATGGTATGCCTGATGCAGTTGCCCCCTGTAAGTTAGAACAGGATTTAATTGTCAGGACACTGGGATGACTCGCGCCTACTTCTTTGAAGGGACACCGTGGATCTTTAACATCCACCAACTAATCCGGCAGATGGACACCAAGTTTAATGTACTCGAAAGAATGACGCGGCACACACCACACACGCTGATGGCCTCACCCTACTGCGCAAAAAAAAAACACCGGAGGAACAGTTAGTATCTGGGACAACATTGAAACCCAGCTGGTGACCTACAGCGAGTGTGCATACTCTAAGCATCCTGCCAGTGCTTAGGATGCTGAGAATCACAGGTTTCAAATCCCATATGCTCTTGTTGATGTGTGTACACATTGCCTACTGTCTTTGTTGTTTGGTAAAAAGTAGACTGATAACCTGTCTCTGATAGGTGCACAATGTAAAAAAAATATTTTCATAATCCAATTCTGAGAAGCTGTCTAAATACTACAAATGCACATTGTTCAGGACCGTATGTGTGGAAGGCTAAAAACAGCAGGATGTCAGTGGGTTGGATCTTATCCTGGAGAATGAAATCCAAGGCACTCAAGCTATCACGAACAATTATATCACAGAGACCTTGATCGGACGGTTAAACAGTACTTTAACCTTGTGAAGAAAGTTAACTAAATAATCTAAATAATAAGGAAGCTTTAATTATAGTGGTGCCTTCATATTGACGGATGTGTGGAACTGCACATACTTCATGTATGGTGTCTGCAGTATTATTAAATTATTAGCCACATCTTTCCTTATTGTACTTTTTAACGTTTTAAAAGCAATGGCATTAAGGATTCTATAGCATTTGCTGAGCATGTGTGTTTGATCATGTAATCAGGAGTTTCTGCATATAAAAAAATTGGATAAAAAACGACACGAACTTAGGAAATGGCCCAAAATATAATTGCAAGATTTTGTTTTTGATTTGAATGTTGAAAAAAACGTTTGAAGGGTGTTAAAAGTCGTCATCTACAGTTTTGTATTTATTTGTTTCAATTCACATAAAATCTTCGACGAGAAGCATGACAGCAAAAAGCTGCCATTTGTCCCACGAGAATATATGACCCGTCGTTTCACCGACGGAAATATACAATCTTTGCTGTGATGGCGAATCAATAGGTAAGAAGAAAAAGGGATTCCTGGGAAGTATGGGGTAGATCAGCGTCACAGTAGCGCTTGCAGTTTCACCACGTTGTGCCCACGACCCATTAAAAAAAAAAAATTCATTCACAAACCTTCCCGGCGCGTTCCTGATCCACCATAGTTCAATTATTAAATCCGTGAATCTGTCTCAAGTTCGAACACGACAAACAAACAAACAGACAGACAGACAGGCAGACAGACACAGCTCTTTTTAAATATAGATAGATTTATAATTTGATAAATGATGGATAATAAATAAAAAATCGCCATTGTCGTGCATCGATTACCTTTTTTTAGAATAACAAGAAAATAGATATTATAAACTAACTGAAGAAGAAATTCAAAGTGCTAGTCCAAAATGCCGCAAAACAACTATATATATATAATATAATATATTTATTATATTATATATAATATGTAAAACACACACACACACACCCACAACACACATACAGAGGTGGCCTAAAAAAACAGTTCTCCCAATACAATATTATTTATATAGGTTTCCTACATACTAATATTCTTCTTACTTTTTTGCAAATGCACAAAATAAAGTTCATGTATTGTCAGCGATTAGATTTGTCAAGATGGCCCCATTTTTTTTTCAACATGCCATGGACAACTAATTAAAGAAAATCGTTTTCAGTCGAAAATCCAAGCCCTGAGCAAATCCTCTCAAGAAGGCTCAAACCGTGCTCATTGGGTAGATGTCTACGGAGGAGAGCGCGAATCCATAGATGATCTCAAAACAGCCAATCGCTGACAAAATCCGTTCAATTTACTGCAGCTAAATAAACAATTTTTCCTATTCGAATGCAATGTGCCTTCCAGCATAGAGGCCAACATCTGGAGCATTGCTCCAACCTTAATCTCAATGACATTAAAAGATATCGATCTGAAAATATCCCTTGATCATGTGAAGCGAATCTGTTACCAAAGAACATGTCATTTGAAATGGAAATGTTTTTCATTTATGCATGCAACTGCCTTCTCAGACCTATTACAATGTTCATTGCTCGATTAACCAACCCAATAAATGGCGTGTGGATGGAATGAGGCTAAGGGACATTGGCTATTGGTCACCATCTCAAGCATTTTATCGATGAAGCAGTTTAAAGCCCTACAATGGGGCATATGAGGTGAAGAGGAGAGAATAAAAATGATGGTCGCAAATGACTCAAAGAAAAAAAATTATGGAACATTAAAAATGTTTACCCCGTCTCATTTCACCACAACTATTATGTCGAGATTAATGAACATCAATGAATTAAAGCTAATTTGTGTCGACACCTAACCTTTTTTTCTCCTCCCACCTCACCTCACCCTTTCATCCCCCCACATTGACTCACTGATGCTCCATAATAAATATGGTAGGATGTCGGTGACCATGGCCAAACATCAATAACATTTCTACCCTAAACGCGTTCGGAAAGGGGGGGGGTGTAATCGAGGATGAGAAATCGATATGCCTATGAGCATTAGATAAGAAGGTGATTACCATTCTCTATTATACAGAGTGTCGGTGCTGGCCAAAGCAGTTTCTTTTGTCTCGGGTTACAATCCCGATGGGTCACCACTCCGATACAGGGAAGTTTGAGCAGAGAAATTGTAATATGTTCAGGGTGCACGGAGGAAGCTCGCCTCCTCCTTGTGAATGACACCGTTTGGCTATCAACTAATGTGTGAAGGCATTTGGATTGTTACAACTTCGTT
This sequence comes from Eptatretus atami, assembly GCA_035128595.1. Classification (NCBI taxonomy): domain Eukaryota; kingdom Metazoa; phylum Chordata; class Myxini; order Myxiniformes; family Myxinidae; genus Eptatretus; species Eptatretus atami. The sequence continues at coordinate 25,008,085 of CM068956.1, read as the reverse complement.
TTTGGTTTGTGTGACTAATGAAAACGTTGTGTATATCAACAACATTAAAAAGTTTATGAGAACGATGTCCAAAGTTTTCTGATTTTAACACAACTCCATTCTATCTATAAAATTAATTATTACATCCAAATACACAAAAGAACTTTGACATGTCTACCATATTTTGATGGTATTTATACATGTTTCATACTTGTACCCCAGGCAAAAATGCTCCAGTAGAACTTACAGTATATGAGAGTTGTACTCTCATATACTATAGTTGCGTAACAGGTCCTACTACAGTAGTCTGCAGAGAATTACGACAGGAAATAAATTTTTGGCTGGGACGGTTGGTTGTGTCTTGGAGCTGTTATGTGTAGCATCTCATTCGTCAAACTATTACTTTTTTTCAGCAGAACATTACGTGTTGATGACAAGATACCAATTTCCCCCTGTGATTATTTCCATCTGTTTTCTACTCGTTGGGTATTGTTTTGTGATAGCATGCTTGCCCAAAATTGCCAATGTAGAAAAGGATACAAACCGTTTTTCGATTTTGCACAAACGCGAGAGGCTTCTTGAAGAGCAAGACAGCAGATGAGAGAAGTAGAAAAAAGTTGTTTTATTCATAAAAAGCGGAAGTGAGTCGAAAAAGTTAAATTCACATGGACAAATTAATTGCAAAGTTTTTGTTTTTATTTTCTTACTTTTAAAACTTTAGTCGGGGTGTGTAGTGGAAGGGGAGAGATTGATTAGAGGGATGATTGTGAAAAGACAGTCTCGTGACTGCTCACAATATTTAAGACATTGTAGGGGTGGGTGGGGGAGGGATATTGAAATTGGCAAAAACATTGTTTTGCAGGAAGAGAGATTGCGTGGGTAGGGCATGATTAGATTATGTTACAAATCATTGTGTTTAGGTTTGTATGCGTGTTGAATAAATAATGTAAAATAAATAAAGTATTAATAAATTAGTATGTTATAAAAACACATTAAATCAGCATTAAAATTAATTTATTGGTGGTTGCTAGGAATACACAGGCAGCCAGTTAAAATCGGGTGACAGTTTGAGTCTCTGGTTAGATAGAGGTTCTGTTGTAATGACATGCTACAAGTAGTGTTTATCCTTGACTTAATTTATCATATACAAAATGGTGTATGATTAAAGCTTATTCAAATGTAGTATACTTCAAATAAAAAGTAATAATTAAATAAGTTTAACAGATATGCATTGCGTGTTGAATGACTGTCTGAACACAACTTTGGCCGTTTGTGGGTCCCATGTCGATGTGATAATCTATTGATGTTGGATCGCAACCGGGTTGTGGATCCGCCGTTTTGGAGAGGTTCTGGACTGAGATGATCGAAACCCATGAAAAACGTGCCAGCTGATGATCCAGGCAGTGGAAAATCAGTAATTGCTATAAGTTAGGTTATGAACTTCAAATTAATAAACTTTGTAGTACTTATAGTGCAGTGCGCGTGCCGTGAGCATGCACGCGTGGCGCGTGCTAGTCTGGTTACCTTCTTGGTAGTACAGTGCATAATTGGTCTGTGTTTATTGAATATTACGTTATATTTTGTTTATAAGGGTATGCCATATTGATATACAATGATTGTTCAGTTGACATCGACTGTAATGACAGAACAGGTAGAATAGTCGTTCACGACATAACTTTTACGATTATTGTATACCATAAGCAATTGTACAGAAATGCCATCAAATCACTCGTCAAAGTTTCCGGGTTGCAAAAGCAAGATGTGCCAACATAATCACATCCCATTAAAACAGCGTGTCTCATAAATTCCTTGTGAGTAGAAACAGCAAACGGCTAAAAACTCACAGGAGACTTTCTGATATTTAATTAGCTTATATTTTGCATAGTTGTGGAGTGCAGTGGTTATAAAAAGGCTCTGAATTGGTGAGGATCTTAATGATCGTGAGCATTTCAAACCCAACCTACTGCCTGTGACTCGAGGGAAACATTAAACTGTTGATTTTTGAAAATCGAGGGTTGCTATTCGTAAAAATTGCCGAATAATTGATACCCATTGTTGAACATGTGGAAGCGATCATCATTCTCACTGAAATTAATTGGGTCGGTGAAAGATGATCCAACCTTCATGTTTATCAAAGGATAACTCGTGAATCATGGCCAACAAATCTCTAAATGCTACCAGAGGGTGAGGAAGTATTTGTTGAAAAGACTTGAGTGATGAGAATGGTCCATATTCATGCTCTGTCGAAGAATCAAAGCACTAGTTCAAATAATTCCTTCCTAAACCAAGATGGTGCCAGTACAACATGCGCGGAGAGACAGGGACAGACAACCAAAGACAACAAAACAAGCAAAACACCATCGAGGAAAGCACTTGCTCCCCAGCACCAATGAAGTTCAGTCGTCAACACAAAAAACGTATTCAGTAACATTTTGAAGTTATGGCCTTATTTCAACTCTCTCT
>CM068956.1:24977698-24994642 GCA_035128595.1 Eptatretus atami | reverse complement strand
AGGTCCTACTACAGTAGTCTGCAGAGAATTACGACAGGAAATAAATTTTTGGCTGGGACGGTGGTGTGTCTTGGAGCTGTTATTGTGTAGCATCTCATTCGTCAAACTATTACTTTTTTTCAGCAGGAACATTTGACGTGTTAGATTGACAAGGATTACAATGTCCCCCTGTGATTATTTCCATCTGTTTGTCTACTTCGTTGGGTATTGTTTTGTGATAGCATGCTTGCCACAAAATTGCCAATGTAGAAAATGGATACAAACGTTTTTCCGATTTTGCACAAACGCGAGAGGCTTCTTGAAGAGCAAGACAGCAGATGAGAGAAGTAGAAAAAGTTGTTTCATTTCATTAAAAGCGAAGGTGAGTCGAAAAAGTTAATTTCACATGGACAAAGTTAATTGCAAAGTTTTTGTTTTTATTTTCTTACTTTTAAAACTTTAGTCGGGGTGTGGTAGTGGAAGGGGAGGAGATGTATTAGAGGGATGATTGTGAAAAAGACAGTCTTTCGTGACTGCTACACAATATGTAGACATGTAGGGGTGGGGTGGGGTGGGAGGGATATTGAAACTGGCAAAAACATTGTGTTTGCAGGAAGAGAGATTGGTGGTGAGGGCAGTGATTAGATTATGTACAAATCATTGTGTTTATGTTTGTATGCGTGTTGAATAAATAATGTAAAATAAAATAAAGTGATTAATAAATTAGTATTGTTTATAAAACACATTATAAATCAGCATTAAAATAATTTATTGGTGGTTGCTAGAATACACAGTGCAGCATGTTAAAATCGGTGACAGTTTGAGTCTCTGGTTAGATAGAGGTGCTGTGTAATGGACATGTCTACAAGGTAGTGTTTATCGCTTAATTTATCATCATACAAAATGGTGTATGATTTAAAGTTATTCAAATGTAGTAATACTTCAAATAAAAGTAATAATTAAATAAGTTTGAATCAGGATATTGCATTGCTGTGTTGAATGACTGTCTGAACACAACTTTGGGTTGTGGGTCCATCGATGTTGAGTAATCTATTGATGTGGATCTGCAACCGGGGTTGTGGATCCGCCGTTTGGAGAGGTTCTGGACTGAAATGATCGAAACCTCGATGAAAAACGGTGCCCAGCTGATGATCCAGGCAGTTGGGAAATCAGTAAATTGCTTATAAGGTTATAACTTCAAATAATATAACTTTTGTAAGTACTTATAGTGCGGTGCGCGTGAGCATGCACGCGTGCGCGTGCTATGTCTGGTTACCTTCTTGGGAGTACAGTGCAGTAATTGGTGTTTATTGATTATATTACGTATATTTTGTATAAGGGTATGCATATGTATATACAATGATTGTTCAAGGTTGACATCGACCTGTAATGACAGAACATGGTAGAATAGTCGTTCACGACATAACTTTTACGATATTGTATACCATAAGCAAGTTGTACAGGAAATGCCATCAAATCACTCGTCAAAGTGTTCCGGGTTGCAAAATCAAGATGGTGGCCAACATAATCACATGCGCCATAAAACAGCGGTGTCTCATAAAGTTCCTTGTGAAGTAGAACAGCAAACGGGCTAAAACTCACAGGAGACTTTCTGCATTATTTAATTATGCTTATATTTTGCATAGTTGTGGAGTGCAGTGAGTTATAAAATGTCTCTGAATTGGTGAGTGATCTTGAATGATCGTGAGCATTCTCAAACCCAACCTACTGCCGTGACTCGAGGGAACATTAAACGTGTTGAATTTTTGAGAATCGATGGGTTGCTATTCGTAAAATTGCCGAATAATTTGATACCCATTGTTGAACATGTGGAAGCGATCATTCATTCTCACTTGAAATTAAATTGGGTCGGTGAAAGATTGATGCCAACCTCATGTTTTATCAAAGGATAACTCGTGAAGTCATTGCAACAAATCTTCTGAAATGCTACCAGAGGGAGGAAGATGATTTGTTGAAGAAGACTGTGATGTGATGAGAATGGGTCCATAATTTCATGCTGCTGTCGAAGAATCAAAGCACTAGTCAAATAATTCACGGTCCTAAAACCAAGATGGTGGCCAATGTAATCACACATGCTGCGGAGAGACAGACAGACAACAAAGACAACAAAGACAACAAAAACACCATCGAGTGGAAAGCAGCTTGCTCCCCAGCACCAAAATGAAAGGTTCAGTCGTCAACACAAAAAACGTATTCAGTAACATTTTTGTAAGTTAATGGCTTATTTCAAGTTTAATTATTTGAACATGTGAAAACCATAAATTCACTGTACTACAGCGAGTTGTTTTGCAATGATGTGAGACAAGCAATACGTAGACATCTCAGGTATACTGTCTCGGGGCTTGACGTTACTGCACGTTAATGCTCGTCCTCGCATGACAAATGTCACCACCACTGTTCTGGCAGAGATAGCTTTGCAAGTCATAAATCACCCTCCACCCTCAATACAGTCATTTTTTTTTAATTTCACTGCCTTTGGACCACTGAAAGAACATCTGGGTGGCATTAAATTTCTGAATGATGAAGACATCAATTCGCATGTCCTGAAATGGCTGCATACCCAACATAAAATATCTCCAATGGAGTAAATATTAGCAATATAAAAAAATGGGAATATAAAATTGGCAATATAAAACCATGCGATGTGGAATCATGGCGTACCACATTGATGTGATAAGTACGCATTTGTAGCAGGGGAATATCTCGAGAAATAGGTGAAGCGTCACGAAACCTCCCTCCACTTTTTGATATTCGAGAATAAAAACTCTGTATTAACCTTGAAACACATACACACTTCTTATTACAGGCCTTTACATCACCATGATGACATTTTGTCGACATTTCCCTCTCGTTCATCGTAAACCTGCATCAGGCATCACATATTCGACTGCCAAGGTCATCCTACTATATTTAATAAAGCAATATTTGACAGTGTATGTACGTACATCTGAAAACCATGGAAAAAACACACCAGGCTGATCCGATGTGCGACAAATTTTGCATACGTGATGATAGTACCCAGGATCAGAATAAATCCCCTTCTCCCTGCGAGAGGGGAGGGGGGTGAGACGACTTGCCAATGCTCCTGGAGGAAGCGGGTGTTTCTAGTGCCTTTAAATACAGCTGATGGTATTGCTATTAAAACCTTTGGATTCTTAGCTTCTGGAAACCCAACTAATCTCAAGAGAATTACCGTGATGTTATTGGGCTGGGAGTAAAAGCAAACAAATCCAGATGCTCATTAAAATATTGAAGGAGTTGATATTTCATTTGTCTGGTCTTTCTTTTGCTGATATCCACACTGATTGCTTGACTCTTAATTGCCATTAGTCTGTCTGTTTATTACATACATAAAGGAGGGGTCTTGGGGGAGGGGTCTGGGGGATAAAAAAAATTCTGAGATGGAACATTTGGAGATTGCCCACATTCAATCAAAAAGTATTTTCAGGATGAAGAGGTTAACCCTCTGTCCAGGACATTGTTCAAGTCTGCACCAAGGAGGATCCCAGCAGTCACAAACAATATTCACAACAGAGGGAATTTATTGGACTCGACATATGACATCAACTTGCGAGCAAGGACTCTAATTACTAATTAATTGGTGCCCATAATATGATTATATGCCTGGTGTTGGCTTAATGGTTCGGGTGGTGGGTTTGGGATCCTAGGATCCTGAGTTCAAATCCCACTTGGCTATTGAATTAATACCAGGTGGGGTTGACGCTGCCCATCATCCTTCTGAGCTAGCTAGCTTCTGAGCTATCATCCTTCGGCAAAATGAGTGCGAGCTTGCTGGTATCCTGTGTCCGAGTGGCGGCCCGTCCAGGAGTGTGCCCAATAGCCAAGGAGACTGCTTTGGCAGCAGCAACGCTCTGCACAGAGTATGGTCCCAATGGATGGATGGATAACATGATCTGATAAGGTACGATATCTCTTAGCCTTTTATTTTGCTAACAACAGTTGTAGACCAGAAGGATATGTTGTAAAACTTAGCATCACAATATTGAACCAATAATTCTCTACTTGCACCGAAAGGAAGTTTGGAAATTGGTCATGTCTTGTGGCCCAAAAGATTTAAAAATTAAATTTCAAATACAGTATACAACATGATCTTTAATGTTTATCATGAAATTGAGACAGCTAATGTAATACCTCCATTTAATTATCTGTTGTCTTCATACCGTTTTGGCACTGTATCAAAATCTTCCTCGTATCCCATTCTGCCAAGTGCTGATCATTATTGAATTAAGACTTTTGAGTTTCTTTATCATCGTGTTTGCCTAATAGGTGTCGATAAAGGTAAAAAGTACAATATTTGTTTGCCGTAACATAATTAGGAACATGACTCTTCCTCTTTAGATTTTTTTCCCCACAATGAGTGCATGATTCTAACTTCATAATTTCTTGAATTGTTCTGCTTTGGTAGTTTTGTTTCTCTACTCTTTCATGATGCCTTCGATGAGGAGGATGTACGATATTTGCTCCATTGGCAGTGTATTATTTGTTTGGTACGTAATTCTCATTCTGTGGTATGCTGTCTCACTCTTTAGGAGAGTATGAAACGATGGTCATGGTATAAAGTGCATGCATAACTTGGTGGATGTGTGAGATGCCATTTAACAGCCCCTCCTCTTGTCTCTTTTTACTTGTGCACATCCTCTGCATGATATGTTTGTCTGTCTGCCTGTCTGTCTGTGTGATGTGTGTCGCCATTTTTCACAGAGATGGCCAAACATTTAGGATCATTGGTATCTCCCCCGATGAGGCTGAGTCTTTGGATCTCTCACTGTCTCACTGCAGGCAGGTCGGTGGTCTTTCTGTCTTCGACCGTCTCTCTTGCCTCCCCCCCCCCCCTTGCTCTGTCTGCTGTCTGTCCCACTCATATTTCCGCAGGGCGCTCAAGGCCTGCCAGAAACCCCCTTCTGGTTAAACTACCAAAATCAAGAATCACTGCTCACCTTCACTCTTTCATTCCTCTTTTTTTTCCTCCGCCTTTGTAACAAACTCCCACACTCTCTTCAATCCCACTCTTCTCTCTAGGTCTTCAAAACAGCTGTTCACCACGATCTCTTATCTTCCCCCATCTAAAACGACGATCTTTTCTACCCCCGTTAATCCACCTCCAACCCACCTCCTTCATATTCCCTGCTTTCCTTCCTGAGTGTCCCTGTAATGTCCATCTTGTTTACCTCGGGTACCCCGCCCCATCCCTCTCCCTTCCACAGATCTCCTCATTTGTCTATTCCCCACTGTTTTGTGCTTCCCTCTCCCATCCCTTTTGTCTCCTGCTCCCCTTGTTATACGTTCTGTGTGTTAGCTCTTATACGAGCCTCGACATTGAAAGGTAATATTTAATGATCCCCGACCCCATGCCTGAGTGGGTGTAGGGTGTTTTGTGCTCCCACCAAGAAATAGGAAAAAATATTGATTTCTTCAAAATGCCAACAGAATTAGAAGAACACCAGGCAATGCCAGATACATCTGCTAGTGTTAGATAACTGCTGAATGCATGCCTTGCAGAGAGTTTGACATTACAGAGCTCAGTGAAAGTTTGCTAACTTAAGCTGTTTTGTGCAAGGCATTTTCTTCACACTCTATGAAGTCGTGGGTGGGGGAGAGGTAGGTGGGTAGGTTGGTTTAATACAAAACTGGAAAGCATGTAAGTGACTGATTGAGCATGATGCCATCTTGATAAAACACAAAAGTGAGCTTAAAACTTGGCCCATAATCGACCTTATAGGCTTTTTAATGCTGTGATTTTCACAACTTTCAGCACCGCACGGCACTGCTCACAGTATGATAATTAAGTAGAGGCTTTGAACCATGTTTCTTTGCTCTTTGGAAAATTTAATTGTGATGCATGTTTAACTAGAAGGGCATTCGGTAGAGCGCATACCTCCGCCGTGCAATACCTGATCCAATAGAACATATTATCAGGTCCATCAAATATATCGTTTTTCGCCCCTTCTCTCAATGGTGAAGAATCACTTTAAAAAATAAATAAATGTCGTATACAGATATGGATTCGGATCTTCCCCAAAATTGAATCAATTCTTCATTGTCACACACGCAACATCTCCACCAAGTTTGTTCCGAATCCGTACACAATTTTTTGAGATATCGTGCTAAATATCGGTTTGGCCCTATCTCTCAATATGCCTGGTGTTGGCTTAATGGTTAGGGTGGTGGGCTTGGGATCCTTGGGTCCTGAGTTCAAATCCCACTCAGCCGTTGAATTAATACCAGGTGGGGTATACTCGGCCTGTCATCCTTCCGAGGTCAGCAAAATGAGTGCCAGCATGCTGCTATCCTGTGTTGGAGTGGCGACCTGTCCAGGATTGTGCCCAATAGCCAAGGAGATTTCTTAAGCAGCACCAACGCTCTGCACAGAGTGTGGTCCCAATGTCCTCCTATCTCTCAATGGTGAAGAATGACTTTAAAAATTATAGTTGTCGGATCCGGATCCAGATCTTCACCAAAATCTAATCAGTTTGTCCTTGTCACATACCCAACCTGTCCATAAAATTTATTCTGAATCCGTTCACAACTTTTTGAGATATCCTGCACACAAATAAACAAACAGACAAACAGACAGACAGGGGTGAAAAGTTAATCTCCTTCACCTTCGGTGATGAAGGTAAAAATAGCACGAGTTGCTTCGTCTCAGTTATTTCTCATGGGAGTGAGGGCAAACTACAAAGTTATCAAGGTACTTTGATCGCTGGGTGTTGCATCATTGAATATGTACCAATTTATATTCTTCATAAGATCAAGGCTTGGAGAAGAGAAAGATGAAACCATGGAAGAAGAAGAAGATAGAAGCTCGGGGAAGCTGAAGATCATGAGTGAATGCAAATATCACAAGTGATTGAATATATTGCAAATGAAGGTGAATATTTGCTCATGGAAGAGCAGGCTGGAAGAACAAGAGAGATATTTTGAATGATATGTAAGATAATCTAAATGAGATGCAAGGTATTTTGGATAAATACAACTTAAAATACACCAATCAGACTAAATGTGCAGAAATCAAAACGTACCCCCCTCCTCCCCGAACCACTCCAAGCTGTGAAGGAATGCTCTTATGCCCAGTGAAATCCAGTGGAGATGTTAGTCCTTTTATGTCATTTCCAACCAATGGCACTTTTTTCCCCCCTGGCGATGGGTGAGTTTCTGAATACCCCTGGAGGAGAAGTCATATTTTAGCTCTGAAAGGCATGGTCAGACAAAAACAATTATTTTGACTCATCTTCCCATCATATTTATTTCAGCCCAATCATGTGTGTTTATGTATGTATGTATGTATGTATGTATGTATGTATATTATATATTACTCGAGAGCCAACCATATATATATATATATATATATATATATATATAATAAGATTGGGGTGGTTGGGATAACACATTTTTAAAGAAGAATAAGTCGCTTGCAACTGAAAGTAAAAAAAACTAGATCGACTGCTAATTTGAGCAAAAAAAAAAACGTTTACATATATATATATATATAATATATATATATATATATATATATATATATATATATATATATATATATATATATATATACAATTATATTTGTGTAGCTCAGTGGACTGTCACCACAGAAGTGATGTGGTCCTTGGTTTGAGTCCCGGGTTGAGTCAATTTTTTCATACAAGTCAATCAACCCAAGACTCCTTGGGTTTGAGTCTTGGGTTGAGTCAGAATTTTTTCACATTAGCCCCACACAGTAATTTATTCCTGTTTATTAAATGTCTATATATATATATATATTCTCCAATTCATCTTATTTAAGAGTCCCACTTTATCTCACCTTCTGTAGGGTTGGCCAGGGAAGGATTTTTGCTGGATTCCTTCATAAACCATTTGGCTTGACCTGGCATCGGGACTGAAGGTGGCAGAAATTTAGGGTTTTTTCAGGGTCTCAGCAATAACTTGTTTACTCTTCATGAAATACGCTGTTGAGTCTTTAACGTCCACCAACTGATGCTGTCTGACTTGGCACATACTGCTCCTTTACACCCACCTAAGGGATCACATTTTGTTCAACAATACCTTGTCTATGCTACACCAATCCAAACCATTATTATCTGGTCAAGAATCCAACTCTGATTAGACAACTCCAATCTACCTTTGCACTATCCTGCCAGACTTGGCACCATGGGGGCTGAATGGATCACAGGCAAAAATGCATGTCAAGTGGGTAGATGTTTTTCCCAAGTCATTTTGCTTACAAATGGGAGGCAGTCTGACTTTAATGCAAACATTAGACAGTTCCGAGATAGGCTCCTTTTGCTGTCAGATTGTTTGTTCCTTGCCACTGGAGAGCATAACCGCTATTGTAAGACGATCACAATGACAGTGTCTTGTCACTAACGTGGCATCCCTGAATTTAACCTGTCTGATTTATACCTTTGCTATCATCTTGCACTTCTTCATGGTGTGGTTGTGAATGTACATTTCATTTTGTGGATCTTTCTTTCCCTGTGGTTTCCACTTGTTAATTTTTAGCCTTTGTTGTTTTGTCTCTATTTTTTTCACTTCCATCCTTTGCATTTATTGTTTTCCCAAGTCCTGCCACCCCCACCCCCCACCCCTCCCCTATCCCCAAACCCCCAAAGTGTTTTTGATTCATTTTGTTTGTTTATCGTTTCTTCCTCCATTGTTGTGAAATATCTGGTAATAAAGAGTACTTCTACCATTGGTCCTTAGTAGTAATGCAAAATGTAACAAGGCGAAGCCCTCTTCGAGTTGTTCCATAAGTTCCTTGCTCTTAGGGCACAAAAGGATTGAAAAGCAACTGTTGCATTTATCTTTTCACAATGGACAAAACTGTTTTTAAAGATTATGGATTTCTGTTTGGTTTATGAAGAGAATGAAATAATTTGGAAGAGCACAGAGTTGCATGATGGTATATTGGTAGAAATGAGTCAGAACACCTGGTTTCATTTTCCATGCCACACATTTGCAGTGACATGCTTAATGATAAAATGAACTTGTGGAACGCTTTACCTCCCACACTGAAGTTCACCACCCTCGGCATGAAGGCCGAAGCAAAGTATGAGCTGCCAAATGCAAATGGGTGTTAGTAATGTGGTATTAAGAACAAGAGGAATATCAACACTCTTGTATTCAACCATCATAGTTTTCTATATGAGAATACCAAATGCTTTATTTATGTAAACTGCTGTATATCATGACAGTGAGTCAAAAACCTCTTATTTTGTTAAAATTGTCACTATTGGTTTATTTTTGATTTTTCTTATTCGTTTTTATTGTATAGTTATTATTCACTCGGGTTGGAGTACAGCATTTGTTCTTCATTAAAAAAAATTAATGACTGCAGTTGCTGGAATTACTTGCGAGAAAAAATGCCTTGTTCTGTGTCTCCCATTGAACCTTTATCCTGCACAGAGTGTATGTGCAAAAGCCCTTCTATTAGCCTTAGATTCATCCATCTAAGGTCTATCAGGACCATACTCTGTACAGAGCGTTGGTGCTGCCGTATCAGTCTCCTGGGCTATTGGGCACAATCCTGGACGGGTCGCCATTCCGACGCAGGATACATTAGCCTTAGATGCTGGAAAAGAAAGAAAAACAGCTTCGCTAATCCTGATAAATTGAGGTCTAACGTTTTCTTTGCCCTCAAAAAATTTTTTTGAAACAAATTATGAAAAAAAAGAAATACCCATTATATCTGGGATTAGTTAACAATACATTTAAATTGCAAGGAAGCCAACATATGCTTTTCCACGATGAATGTGTTATAAAAGATATAAATTTGAATTTTGGTTTCTTCAGACCAGTAACGCCACATGTATTATTTTATGCTATCTCTCCAACTCAGCTTGTACGTAATAAGTAGATGCCTTCCAACCAGATAATAAACTCTTTAAAACAATTCAGGGTGCATTATTAGATCCAGTCTTGCAATATATTAACAACAGCACACAGAGTGTATGGACCATAAATCCACTGGCAAAAACATGGCATGCCTGGACTTGTACATGTCAAGCTGATTCGAAAATGGTCCCAACATTATATTTTGTAAACTCCCATGAATGGCAACAACCAACACACAATGAGACCATTCAACACAGAAGCATTTAAAAGGAATGCATTTTGGTTTCCATGTGGTCAAAACGTGCACATTTTGCATGTTTTCCTCCATGGGTGGTTTGAGAATGTCAGGTTATGAATATCGAATCAATGTAAAGATTTAGTTTGACCATCAACAACAAATAAACAGATCGATTTCTTTTCTCCACAGTGGGCCTGTCAAACTGCGTGCAGAATGGACAGATATACTATGACAAGGACGTCTGGAAACCGGAATCGTGTACCATCTGCGTATGTAACAGCGGTGAAGTTATCTGTGATGACATTATTTGTGATGACATCCGGGACTGCCGCAACCCAGAGATCCCCGAGGGCGAGTGCTGCCCGATTTGCCCTGATGACGAGATTCCTGTTTTAGGTAAGAAAGCCTTTCTGGCACGTGACTTGCTGTCGAGTTGATGCCAGTTTATGCTCTTCAGCATCTTACATTATTATGGTATAATTCTAACATGACAGTATAGTACATTTCAAGCCATTTTATTGTGTGGGCTTTAGATTTGCATTCTCATTGCATTTTATTGCTTCCAATCCCTGAGCTATGATATCTGTGAGAATTTTGTTATGTGTGCTCTATGCACCATCAAAACATTGATAACTTGACATGCATGGGCTAACAAAAGAAGAAACTGTAATGTCATGATGAACCTTGGAATGCCTCGGTGGGTTGTAACCTCGAAGGTCAGAAGCCAATGTAATGCTGGTTGAAGCCATGGATTATTGTTTTATTTCCCTCTTCGTGATGTTTAGCATTGCCATCTTTACTCATGCACAGTGGGATTCAGAGTGTGCACAGTGGGGTGACATGGTACATTTTGTAATGCCAAAAGGGAAATATTGAACTGGGTAATCAATTTCCACTTTTATCCTCAGTCAACACTGGAATGTCTGAAAATATTTCACAGTGTAGCAAAAAACCTGAACACAGATGATTATCCAATAATTTGTTGAGCAAGATGAATCGTAAAATATCAGAATGTGATATTTTACCCCCCACCCTTATTCTAGTTGGAAGCCTTTTAAAGTTTCATTTGATTTTTCCATACAATTGCTTATGTGTGGAAATTTGTTTCTTAAATTATACAATATTTTTTTTCCTCCACTGGTTTATACCTTGTTTAAAATGGAGTTATTAAAACAATAAAATTCTGGGTATCAAGACGGTTGAAAATTACTCTTCTCTAAGTGGGAAATTTATTGCCCTTATATTTTGTTCAAATTGTTCTCGCAATTATTACAACAATAATGATTAAATTCTGGGTATAAAGATGGTCGAAAATGACTTTTTTATTTTGAAGTGCTAAATTGAAGTGCTGTTATTCTTTCAGTGGGAATTTTATTGCTCTTATATTTTGTTCAAATTGTTCTCGTAATGAAGTACTTACGATAATCCAGTAAAAGCAACCTTTTTATTGTTCATTACAAGATGTATGTATGATGAGTAATAATATTAATTTCTTTACTATATATATGTATATATATATATATATGTATATATGTATATATATATATATACACATATATATATATATATATATAGAAATATATAAAGTTTGTGTTTTGGACTTTTGTGAATACCTCTTTTGAATGATATATACAGTGGGTGAAAAAGTATGAGTTCATTTAAATTGATGCCAAACTTTCTTAAATCACCATTTCAAATACAAATTTGTCTTCATATTGAAGAAATGTATCCATATTCTGTAATTTGTTAAAGTTATTATTGACTGACACTGTCTTAACAGAATAAATGAAGTGTGAATACATTTGAGAGAAACATCATATTTATGTGAGCAGTCTGAATATGCTCTAGAGTGCATTATAACTCTGTTGAGAAAATATTGACTGAAACATAATCCATAAACGAATTAAATCAATCCCAAATGGAGTTGAGGCAGTTATCAAGGCAAAGGGATAATTATTATTATGTACACTGATTATTGATTCTATGTAAAGACAAATTTAATTTTTAGTATTCTAATAAGTGCTGTTATGTCCTTAAGAGTTCATGGAAATCCCTTGAAAGTGCTTTTTGTTTCATGTAACAATTATAAAATTTGTTATCACATCTCGATTAATAAATTTCCTACTGGACTCACACTTTTGCACCCCACTCTATAATATGAAAAATTGAAAAGGTTTTTATCTGCAAAATCTAACACACAAAATCATCTTATGGAAAACAAAATAAGTTGAGTAAGGTTACCATTATTTGTCCCATCCCATTGGGACCATACTCTGTACAGAGCGTTGGTGCTGCCGAAGCAGTCTCCTTGGCTATTGGGTACAATCCTGGACGGGTCGCCACTCCGACGCAGGATACTCGAATGACTCAGTCATCCCAGCAAGCTGGTACTCATTTTGCCGACCTCGGAAGGATGGCAGGCTGAGTCAACCCCCTGGTGAATTTATTCAGCGGGAAATGAGGCTTGAACTCAGGACCCTAGGATCCCAAGCCGCCACCCTAACCACTGAGCCAGCACCAGGCATTATTTGTCCAGGAGCAGTATTTGGGCTGAAATTGAAATGCTGTTAATTCCAATATTGGATCAAGGGTTGTCTAATTTAATTTTATATTCTGAAGACATTTTTCCATTAGATCAATTACAATTCATTCTTCTCCACAACGTTTTTTTTTTTTTTTTTTCCTTTCTCATGAATTATACCTTCTCAATCACAACTTGATATGTCACCTTTTGCTTCAAATGCACCTCATCTCAATGTTTCTCCACTCCAAATTAATAATATTTGGTTGTGACTTCTGTGTGCTAAAATCTATCTCACCTCCATGTGTCTGTCTGTTTCGTTCACTTCACATAACCCAGCCCAACTATTTGCTGATCAAAACCTTATAAGACAAAACCATTTATATTCATGGGGATAATGTGGAGAATATAAAAGCAGGTAATTGGAATAAAAATATATTCACCTGTTTTCTTATTGTCCCCATGCATTTAAATATTTTATCATTATGGAGTATCTGAAAAACTCCTCCGCAAGAAACACAAATTCTGAATGATGATAATATAACAACAATCGTAAAAAGAAAAAAACAACTATTTATGATTTAACGCTCCTGATAGATTAGGGAAATAGTCTTAGTTCGAAACAGTATTTGACAAAGGCACCATAATAATGGGCAGCTCAGCACAAACATTATATTGGCTTTTGCTTCCTCTGGGTGATTATACTGTATGTGTATATATATATATATGTTATTTTTCAGCTCTGTGTCAGCTCTGCATTTGTTATTTTTTTAATGAAAATGTCAAGATTCTTGGAAAAGCAAAACAACAATTAATTTAAATTGGCGAAGACAGAAAATGGATCAGAAAATCAAAAGCACGTCGTGGCAATGAGCGTCTACCTTCTATGACTTAAGGAAAGAGTAAGACTCACCTTGATATTAGTTCCCTCGACAAGAAAAAAGATAAATTCGAGAATAATATCAATTGACAGACTTGTCCTGTGAAGGACAATATGAATTGGGATGTTAGGGGAATATGTGTGGGCCCCCTGTGGATTGGTAGTGATGAATCGTAGAGAGATAGCAAGTGTATCATTAACAGATGTGAGGCAACAGAACACTGCAAAGCTGTCTCAAATGGTCGAGAAGCTGTGCCATGGGACTCTGCCTTATAATGCCAACGTTTCCCATTATCTTATTCTCTACTTTATTAAGGAGTGCCAAGTTCGATGCTGGAGCTTTGGCCAAGAATGCAAACCAGTCTTCCACAACACTGCATATTCATGCCTTGTATGCAGTGTAAAGCCGCAAAGTGGTGTCAAGGAATTATTTGACTCCGTAGAGAATGCCCAGATGGTCGCTGTCCTCAGATCTTAGTTTTGATTCATGAGCGTCATCTGTTCTGAGAAGCTTTTGGGAACATGCAAAAAAAGGCAACAATCTATGGGAATGGTAAAGATTTAACAGATTGACAGTTAAGAATGTAAACATTTTAGTATTGATGCTTGGAGCTGTTGTGGTGACAAAAGCATTCCTGGGAATTGTCCACAATCTCATGTACTTATTTTACAAGCATATCAAAAGAATGTCAAAAAAGTAAACAAAACATCCTGTTTAAAATGAAAAAATCGTTTACCTCTTTGTTTATGGGTAAATGGCAAGTAATTTCCTTGTAAAGTGCATTTCCTGGAAAGATCAGGCTTGAAATTATGTTGTTGTTTATGACCAGGAACAATTACTGTTGGCCATAAATTCGGGAGAAGTCTCTATGGTGATGCATTGCAGAAATTGCAGCATGGTCAAAAAGCAATCAACATGTTGTGTATTAAATCGTTTACAAATGTACTTAAATGATCTTTGAAAGACTTATGTTTAGGAATTAATTGATTTGATTATTGGTGGGAGCATTCATGTATTGAAGAAACTTCGAAGAAATAACAGTTTGTAACAGTCAAGTTATCTTTATGGAGGTAACCACAAACGTTTTGATGTGTAATATTGTCTGATCTTTCATCAGTGACAACGAACAATAACTTGAATTAGTCGAAGATTTCAGGCAATGAATAGCCACTCATATATGTTATAACTTTTTCATAAGTGATTGCAAAATAATGATTCATCATGTTTAGATCAATAAAGCTTCAATTTATAAAAGTGTTTAGCTCATGTCTATGTTTGGCCTTTATGTTTTGCTTTGACTTTTATAATCCTTCCCCTTCCCAATTCTATCCCTTCTCTGCTTTACTCCGCGCACGCACACGCACTCGCACTCTCACTCTCACTCTCACTCTCTCACTCGCACGCAGGTTGTGTGGTTTATTAACCTCCGCCATCGAAGATGGATGGAGGTTACTGTTTTCACCCCTTTCTGTTTGTTTGTTTGTGAACAGTAACGGAAAAACTCCTCAACGGATTTCGACGAAACTTGGTGTTAGGTCTGGTCCAAGGATCATGCCATTAGATTTTGGACTTGGTCCAAAATCCAATATGGCCGCTATGGCGGCCAATTAGAAAAAATATTTGAAATTTTTTTTTTTGCATTTCTACATGTTTTAAGTGATTTCCAACCCCCCCCCCCACCAAAAAAAAAATTGTTAGAGAAATAAAAAAATTGCAACTTTTTTTTCAACAAAATTTCGATTTCTTTTTTTGCATTTCTACATGTTTTAAGTGATTTCCAACCCCCCCCCCCCCCCAAAAAAAAAATTTTGCAACTTTTTTTTCAACAAAATTCGATTTTTTTTTTTGCATTTCTACATGTTATAAGTGATTTCCAACAAAAAAACATGCCAAATATAATTGCAGCTGATTTTGGAACTTCAGGTGGATATACCCACGTAAAATCAATTTCTGTCTCAAGGAATCTAGTTATGACGAATGAATTGAGTATGTAAAAGTAAAAGGGAAAGTTGCAAACTATAACTCTGTGAGCACTGTTGACGTCAAATTGAATGAATAGGATATCAGGTTCACTTGAGTGACCTAGCAGTATTGGCGGCGGAGGTTTTGCACTCTACCGAGTGCTCCCCCTCTAGTTCTCTTTTGTGGCTCTGTTGGCCATTTGTTGCAAAATACATTTTGTATGAATTGCCATGTTGGGGTGAAGATAGAGAATAGGCTCTGAGGGTATAATTGCGTTTTACACTTCTAGCTATCCTTGTATTTCCTCATGTAAGTTTGTGAAAGGCAGCATCTTGAAAATAAATATAAAAATTCACAATGTCTTATCTCTCCTCCTCTCCCTTCATCTCTCCTCCTCTGCCCCCATTCATCTCTCCTCCTCTGCCTCCACTCATCTCTCCTCCTCTGTCCCCACTCATCTCTCCTCCTCTGCCCCCACCCATCTCTCCTCCTCTGCCCCCACTCATCTCTCCTCCTCTGCCCCCACTCATCTCTCCTCCTCTGTCCCCACTCATCTCTCCTCCCTCGCCCCCACTCATCTCTCCTCCTCTGCCCCCACTCATCTCTCCTCCTCTGTCTCCACTCATCTCTCCTCCTCTGCCCCCACTCATTCTCCTCCTCTGCCCCCACTCATCTCTCCTCCTCTGCCCTGGTAACCTCCTCCGACTTGTTTTGTTAATTGAAATGAACTCAATATATCCACCTTCTCCTTCCACAACCTCTTCGTATGTATGAATTTTCCGTTTATATAATTACTCAATGTATTCCCTGGATATGTGCTCTTAACATTTTATCACACTGTGTGATTCAGACTTATTTAAACAAGAATGAGAGTGCTTAGTTTTGTGCTTTGGTATGCATTGAGCCTCCACTTGTGCTTGTGTTTTTCTACCTTGACGTACGCTTTGTTTATTGTCATGTGCATTTCACATTTGAATCAATTGCTGGAGATGTACGAGTAAAACTATTTGGTAATGCAGCTTCCTTGATCGTTACAAACTGATTGATCGTACAGATTGAAAGAAGTTGAAGCACAGGAACCTGATGTAGACAATAAAGAATAACGAAGACAGGTGATGTGTATGTAAAATGGTGGACTTTTTGAAACCCTCTGCCTCCTTCCGATTTCTCTTGCTTTCCTGCCAGAGATAAGTATACGTCAAATACGTTTCTGGGTAAGGATTCTTCTGAGTTACTTCCTATTGCTCTTACATTTGAAGTCGTAGGTAGCAAATTTGGAATTTGGCCCAGGTACCAGCACACAATGGCATACCCTTCGTGAGAGGTCCACAAATGAGTCGCATCAGTCAGTCCTGCTGGTTTTGCAGCCCCTCCAACAGAGTTCCGCAAAACCGCTCAATGATGTGAAACGCGATCACACTACCTCTGAGGTATCCTATCAGTCCAATCCATAAGTTATGTCCCTCTCCACCACCCCCACCCCCCCTCCCCCGTTG
>CM068956.1:24965476-24977688 GCA_035128595.1 Eptatretus atami | reverse complement strand
TTAATATTGCATCACAAGTTTAAAAAAGCATGTGATTACACCATGTTTTGTTTTTCTCTTTTTCAGCCACGATACCAACTGTGGTAAGTTGCATTTCGATGTGCCTCACGAGATAAGCCTCTCGATCGCTTAACCACGATGCCTTTCTTAATTGTAACTGCAGAAGGGAAGGTGTAACATGTGCAGAGCACTTAAATACCAATGCAATTATCATTGATTCAGGCTTTATTATGACTTTTCTGATAATTTACCTTGAGCACCTCCTACTTTGGGACAACTTGTAAATCCGACAGCTGTGTCTTTACTGTGCTGTTGAGGATTCATCTTAGACTTCCTGGAAGTTGTTTTTTTTTTCTCCAACATTAAATGATAATAATGTGTGACCTCTTAATTGTCACAGCCAAAATATTTCGACTCTGTCCTCAGGAAATTACGGTGTCTTTTTGCAGGAAAATGGCGACCTTGTAGGCCCTGATGGCCCAGCGGTGAGTTTGTGACTTGACAACCCCACGCTCTTGCACATTTAGTTCACCCCATCCCACTTTTTTCCCTGTCTTCTCCTGTTGGTCGCTATCTCCATTTGTGGGTTTCAGAAGGTGTAACTGAGTCCTCCCAGGACTCAAAGTATCCACCTCCATTTCGTTAAAGGATCACGTTTCATGGACCAAGTTGTGAAGTTTTGTTGTTGTCAAATTTTTGTTCTGAGGGTTATTTTCAGTGTTGTCACTGAACTCCAGACAAGCTTCCAGTTGCAGTTCGTTTGAAATAATATTCTCCGGATTGTTTTTAAGATCCCAGGAAGCTTGTTATTTATCACTCCCGTTGCTCCAACTATCGCTGGCAAAATGTCGGCACTCTTCACCTTCCAGGTTTTCTTGACTTCATTTTTAAGATCTTGGTGCCTGGTCATCTTCACGTGTACCAGGATCTGAAAGATGAAGCCGACAGAACCTGGAAGCTGAAGAGCCCCGACATTGTGTCAATGATCTCGGGTGTGTGCGTGTGTGTTTGTGACTTTGTGTGAATGGGTGTATGTGCGTGCATGCGTCAGCATGTAGACTATTGTGTGTGCATGATCATGTGTGCACATGTATGTACTTGTGTTTTCAGACACATACATGTATACATTCTACGCATTGGTAATCCATACATTGGTCACATTCATTGTTTCACAGTAGAGTAATTGTGAGAAAACATTGAGGTTCAGCCCCATGCACATTTTTGAAAACGGATTTTCGAGAATCACGGGTAGGTATGAAATGAAAGGTTCACGCAGAGGTGAATAGGTAAGTTGGCATGTGAGGGAAGGATAGCTCGATCAGCCCTGACTTCAGAAGTATAACTCCGATGAAAACCCCATTCCTTGCATCGTTTAAACGCATATAGTGTTAAACTGATGTAATATGTAGAATGTAATATTCGTGACGGTATTTATTTATTTTTCCTATTCAACAGTAAGTTTGCTGTCATGTGATGCTATGTTTGTGAATGTTATGAACACCACAATGTAATTTGCATTTTGAATAAATATCAGGCATTTATTATATCAACAGCCGAGGAAAATTTCATTTGTACATCCTTCAGTCTGACACCTTTGCATCACTGTAGTGGTACACCTTCATGATGTACTGTAGTTCTGTTGTCCAGCTCTTTTGATTGTTTGTTGTTGTTGATCAAATTATATTTATTTGGCACTTCTTGTGCGTACAAACTCTTGAAATTAAACGCCTGAGATAGTTTCTACTTCTAGAGACAAACCAAACCAGGGTAAGAGCATTTGGTAATCTGTATCACCTATTTATTTGCCTTTCCACAGGGCAGGAATGGAAAAACAGGACCCAAAGGTTCAGCTGGGCCCAACGGGGATCCGGTATGTTGTTCAGGGCACTCAATAATGTGTGTGTGTGTGTGTATGTGGGTGTGTGTGTGTGTGTTTGTCCATGTGGTTCATACTTTATTATCCAATAATTATAAAACTGAGAAATGATAGAGCCCTTCATCCACCTCTGCTTCGTGGCCTTCACTACAGTGTACCGTGTAACGTTTATGGCAGTTGTTGCTTCCAAGATGGAGAAAAAATAACTTTGGAGGAGGATGCATTTGGCTCTGAGATCTTGGAGTTTCCTTCAGTTGGAGTGTTTCAACCCAACCTGTAACCACCGGATCAAGTGTCAAATATCTATCGTTTTGGTGACATGTGCAATTCTTAGTGGATTTTAATCTCTACCAAACTTACCATCATGCCTTTGCAATTCAAAACTGCTTCGAGCTTCTGATATTTGTAATATACGATGGCAATTTTTAGATATATCTGTACTTTTTTCACACTGTAAAGTTTTTGAAGCAGAGTGTTCCTTAAGTGGCCGAAAGAGGTGACTGTCACAAAATGACAGACCTGAGCTGTAAGGTGGACAGTTTAGAACCTCTCATCCAGTCTGTGCAAGTGTGAGAGTGGATACATTTTCTGTTTGAGGCCTGGTATTGTCATACCACAATGCAACGTACACCACAATAAAGCATTCCTGGCTACTGCCTGTAAATTGCATTGTGAACATTGTTGCTTATAAAGAGGTTGCTGCAATACTGGGTGTTTATTGCTCTCACACTCTCAAGGGAATCGGCATCGAGCAGTCCATTACCTTCTCGAAAGACTGTCTAGCCAATGGTTTTCTGGTAGATGTCAAGGTCTTGAATTGCTTGGGTTATGCGGGAGCTGCTCTGGTGCCACTCAATGGTTGACTGCTTGCTTTCCAGTGTGAAAAAGTGCTGAATTCAGGTCTTCTGTGAATTTCGACCAGTTTCACGTTCTCATTCAATAAAAACTTGATCATATGCATCGCTGTTTTACAGTTGATGATATGCATACACTGCTTGCTGCCATATTGGTTCTATCCAAAATACATTGCGTTGCAGCTTCCTCTCCATGTGCTGATATAGGGCAGGGTTTATATTACTTGGGGGGGATCTTTCAGCTGTTTCCTCGAATGAAAGGGAACTCTCCAATTAAAAAGTGCAGGTCGACCTCAAACCAATTTTTTACTCGACTGGATTAAAAATTGGCTTAAATGCCTTTGTCTTGCAAATAATATATATGCACTTACATACCCAAAGGCCTGGGACAAGCTGTCCTTGTAGCAATTGCCATCATAAGTATACGATTCAAGTCATGAAAGTAAAGCTTGTTATTGAGTGGGTCCATAATTGCCAATTTTGTGAAAACGAGAGAATGAGAAATACAAGAGCATGACCAACTTAAGGTTCTTGTCGAGCGACAAAGACTCAAAAGTCCAACATTTCACCGACAGGGTGGCTAATCAAACTCGGTGTGAGTATATCTACAAGATGAAAATATGTTTGTCCATTAATCTAATGGGATGTAGGTGCAAGCTCTTTTATGAGCTTTAGGCCATTTAAAAAAACAAAAACAAGAGAAAAAAAGAATCTGATTGCAGGCAGAAAGTTGGACACGTTTAAAAATGATGAAGTCTCAACTCCATGACGGTCATAGTTCCCCCACACTGGGATAAACTTGGTCAGAATGATAGAAATGGAGAATGGAAATCCAGAGGTGCAGATGTGACAGAAAAAGATGCAGATGGCTCGCTGAATTCTATATTTTCCAAACCTGAAGCTGTATGAACCTTCCACTCTGCACCAGATATATTAAAGAGACGGATATCTCGACCCCGCTTCCCACACGTGCAAACAAAGAAGCGTTTGTTGAAGATATTTATTGGAGACTAATCAACTGTGACTCTGTCTGCCAGGGCAGTAGCCTTCGTGTGATACTCGAATGACTGTTGTCCTATTTGGCAGCAGTACAGCTAGGCCTGGGCAATTGGTGCCCATACGTTATAAATGATGCTCCCAGATATTGCTGTCGAACCCACAGCATCATCATACATGTACAGCTGATCCCACCACTATAAAAGCCGAAGCAGGATGTGAACCGAGCAAGTGATCCACAAATGATGGCTATTGACAAGGTGACAAAATAATAAAAAGTTCACTGATTGAGGTACATAGTCTCTGACAGCTGATTATATCATTCTTGGATGGAACTCTGTTAGCTCGTGCCTCTGTGACCCTGGAACTTTTTGTTCTCGAAATATTGAATGTAAAGTGAAGTTAACGAAACTTTCCCTATACACATTATTGCTTTTTTTAAAATCTCAGTGTGGTCATGCACCTTAAAGGAAGAAGCATTGCATTTAAGACACTTGACGTCATTAAAGACACTTGAGTTATGGGTCAAAGGCCATCATGAAGGTGCTGAGCAGAGATGTCTTTAAAACAGGTGCAGACATAATTCAGGATACTTCTGCCAAAAAAGAAGCAGAAGTGCAGGGCCTGCAGCTCTTTCAACTCCGATAGGTTGAGGATCTCTCTGTTTTCTCGTCCTTATTCCGAGGTCTTGCTCCCTCTGCCCTTTCATTCTTCCATCTTTCCCCAGTGCATGTTCTGCCAGCAACACCCTCCTTGTGAAACTCTTAAAATCCAGACTCACTGCTCACTTCCATTCCCTTGTTCCCTTTTCATTCCACTTGTAGAACCTTACTCACTCTGTTAAATATTTCATTCCTACCTGAGCCTATTCCAAAGTTCAATCACACTCTTTGCTCCAAAGCTTCAAGTTGGTGGGGTACCATTACCTCAGATCATCCCCCATGTTGCTCCATGATCTTTTTGATCCTCATCCTCCCCCTGCAACCCCGTACCTATCCACAAATATTTTGAGGTTGCTGTGTTTCCTTCCCTATTCTCTCCTCCTCTTCCTGTTCATCCATCACCATGTTGAGTCCACGTATTGTCCTGCTGCCTCACCTTGCTCTTCCACAAGCCTAGACTTTGTATCGGAAAAAAAAAAACATTAAAATCTGCTTTCACATTTTCATCACTTTTTATTTTCTTTAAAAACCAGATTGTGCTTGAGAAGTTTGAACAGTTAACTGCATGCCTCCAGCATCTAGCAGCCTCCTCCTTACGGTTTGGGAAACTCCCATGACGATTTATTCAACTGTCATGTCACTTCACACGGGAGTTGCGAGATGTTGCTTTTACCATTCAATAAACTTTCATTGATCTGCCATTCTTTGAGATTATCTAGAACAAAGGTTGCACGTCAACCTCAGGTTGCATGCAACACGGCATTTCCCATTTTGACACAGATTTTGGCACGTCTGTCTTCTCGGTGTTACGTCGACAGAAATGATTCACTTCATCCAGTTGTGTACTCGAAACAAAATGTCTGTGCGTGAGTGATTAGCATTGGGCGGAAGGAAGTAATATTCCATCAACATCAGCAGATATTTTTTGGAAACTGTACAATAATAATTTGTTTTTTTTTCTAACCGATTGATGGAAGCTCCATTTTTACCTTCTGCCGATGACGTGCACGTGTAAAGAGCAGGGCAAGAAATTCCTCTATTGCTCTGATGAAGGGTTAACACCTGAAACGTCAGTTTCTCCTTGCTTCCCACGGTGGTTAGCATGCTCTGATCGACGTCCGGTCGATTTCATCCATTTGCTAAAACATCAGCAATTCTAGCATAACTTGTTGGCCATTGAACAGTATTTCTCAAAGTAGTTAATATGTTGAAATGTGATTTAAAGGTTTGGACTATATTGATATTATTACTCTTGGAATTGAAAAAACTAGTCTCTGCATGATGGACTATAACCTCAAGGCGTTTTTCTATCGTTCTGTACGTTGCTGAGGGATTAGAATATAGATGTTTCATCAAACATTGGGGTAATGTGCATTGTGTAGTCTGTAATGGCCGAAATATTGTGTGAGCTAACGGTGTTAAAGAGCGTTGCTATGCTGTGTTCATTGGAGGTTACTTGGTCATCAAATCCTTTGCATCAAATTTACAATCGGTAGTTTTAATCTGTTGACCGAGTCAAATCTCATTTCACTTTAAAAACGGTCAAAGAAATGGACATCATTTGAACCCTTGGAGAAGAAATGTTTCCTCAATGAACTTGTATTTGGGTATTTATTACTTTACGTATTTTTCCCTTATGGCAGTTGGTACAAGTTATTGACAGTTGTATCCTGTCAAGACCATAGTTTATATTTGTGTCTTGCTGTCTGTTTCCTAAAGGGAACTCGTGGCCCAAATGGATACCCTGGCACACCAGGAAGGGATGGCAGCCGGGGCAGACCTGGATCTCCAGGTCCACCTGGTCCCTCTCTCCCCTTCAACTTCAATTATGTAAGTTTATTTACATTCACGAGAGCTTGCTTTCTGCAAAGTATCTGAAACAAACTTTCCGGAGGCAGATTTGTTCTGTAACATCTTTTGATTCGATAATTGCTTTATATGCACAGGGTTGCTTAATTATAATGTATCAAAATATCCACATTGGGTGTTGTACTTTCAGGAAAAATATGCAAATTCAAATTCCTGCTGTGTGCTCAAGGGGTTTCTAGAATTGCAGACACAGTACCAGCGAATAATCCGTCCGCAAGGACGGGTTTATTCCACGTAAATTACTGATAGGTTAAACCCCCCAGAATTCCGGATGGGATCATTCTCCCAGAATTACGGCCAGGTTATTTCATCTCGAATTACGGATGGGTTAATTCCCCCAGAATTGCCGTGTGTTAGTATGACCAGGACAGTATTACCCACCGGGAGTGGCGCTATGCCATGCATTATGAACGTAGAAATCATTTGGGTGCTCCCAAACCCAAAACCTCCAGGACTGAATTCCTAATGTCCCCAAAACCTCCCTGGGCACCCCCCCCCCCAGGTACAACCTCCAGTTTCTTCTTGGGCAAACCCACCCTCCCTCCCCCCCCCCACCTCCCTTTCCCCAGTTACCATACCACCACTTTGCATCTCATTCTGTTCCGTGGCTCAAGAGTGCATAAAAGTCAAACAAACAAACAGGCACTTGTTGAACTTCTTGAGTTATAGTATGGTTCATATCTGAAGCAATGCCTCTGAATTAATATTTGGAAAGCAATATAACTTTTGTGAAAGTTTCATGTTTTTCTCTCTCTCATCATCCTTTCCTCAGAATCGGGCTCAGATGCATGGTGGCTTTGATGAGAAGTCTGGTGGGGGATTTCAACCATCATTGCCTGTAAGTTGCACAAACCTTGCAATTCAGGCACATTTTAATTTTGGATGTATTTATTCCCACATTTTGCATGCAATTCCGTAACTAAGGATTCCACCAACTTTTTTTTTTTAAACATTCAATACATGGTACGCCTGCTTTTTGTTGTTTCCTTGATATTGCTTGCCAGTCCGAAATTTAATGTAGTTAATCAGGGGGGAAAGGTAAATTTAAGTGAGTAATTCACATTCAATCTCATGGACAATCAGTTTGTATGGAGAGTAAGCATGTGCAGGACAGGGTGTGAGAGGTGGAACTAGTGGCAGTTTAACTGTGAAGAAACCCATAAGGTTCAAACTTAAGTAAAGAGTTCAAACAATGCAGCTTAAAACTTGGGACATCTTTGCTGGTCTTCTGAGTTGTATTTAACTTCCAAAAAGGTCGAGTAATACACCACTTGCCTCTATCTTAACTTCATTGCCCACTCAATTGAGATATTTGCCTTTGGAGTTTGCAGTAGCTCCTGAGATGAATGAGTCCTGTCGTGCTGGACCTATCAGAGCTAACGATCATGTAGAGCGAGACATAGAGAGGATCGACCGGGTGTAACCATCAACATCCAAAGTTTGCTGTTTCCCACACTGTTGTGGAGGTCAATTGCTGAAGACAGCATCTGTGATTCATTGTTGGGAACATCCAGCGTGGTGGGGCTGAGGTGGTTAACGCTTATCGACCTTGTCCCGATGCCTCGCATTTTGTCCCCCGAGCTGCAGCTATGCAATGAATACCGCAATACAGTTAATATTTTTGAAGTGTCCGATTTCACACTGGACTTCAGGGTAATCTTATTTTTGTAGTTCATTCCATCTGAGAATAGTTTTCCTCGAAAGTTTGTCCAGACCGATGATTTCCAAAGGGTTGCGTAGTTGATTACCTCCAATTACATTTCTCAAGATTAAATGCCATTTCCAACTTTTATTAACAATTTATAAATCTATTTGTAATTAACAACAATTCTGACTTGCTTTGAGAAGGAAAAATAACAGGTCTATTTCGTGATTTGCATTGTATTTCTTCATACAGATCGATAGAATTGTCGATTCATACCAAAAAATATCTATTTTTGAAATGCATATAACCTCCTTGGTGCCAACAGAATTCATGAAATAAGAAATAGCAATTCAAAATCTCTGCAGCAGCCTCGTTGCAAATGCAATCAAATGAGAACATTGAGTATAAACTGTTTATATGACTCATTTGATAAAGAAGCCTGGTGTTTGCTTAATGGTTAAGGTGGTGGGCTTGGGATCTTAGGGTCCTGAGTTCAAATCCTGCTTTGCTGTTGAATTAATATGAGGTGGGGTTGACTCAGCCTGTCATCCTTCTGAGGTTGGAAAAATGAGTACCAGCTTGCTGGGATGATCAAGCCATTCGATTATCCTGCATCGGAGTGGCAACCCGTCCAGGAGTGTGCCCAATAGCCCAGGAGACTGCTTTGGCAGCACCGATGCTCTGTACAGAGTATGGTCCTGATGGATGGATGGATGGATGGATGGACCTTCCACCATCCCATAAACTCTCACATGACTCCTATAAATCATAGTGCTTGAATCCCCCAAAAATGATTAATTTCTTCTTTTTTTCTGTTTTTTTGTTCTTTTTTTCTATATCTCCAGCAGCAAATGATGCAAACGTTCTGAGTTGTGGCAAATGCAAAAATTGACATTCTGTAGATGATTGAACATTTCTGTACATCAAAGGGGGTCAGTGACTCGTATTTATACGTTTGTTGGTTTTGCTTTTTTGCTCATGCATGTATTTAATTACATGCTCATTTACTTGGAGGAAAAGTGATGATTTAAAATCAATTTTTTTTTTTATACATACCATAGTTTGGAAACGTTATACCGATATGCTTTTTTAAAAAAAAACTGACTTCAGAAATACAACTGCTCTGTATTGACATTTAAAGAAACTTCCCCACCACCTCTCCATTTTGCTTTTCCATCATCACCACCACTTTCCCTCTGTTTACGTATTTCATCGCTCATGGAACACATTCCAATTTTAATAGCTTATCAAGGTAATTGCACACAACACACCCACAACACACCACAAAACACACACACACACACAACACACACACACACACACACACACACACACACACACACACACACACACACACACACACTCGCGTTTACCGACACGTCACCTACCTTTTACTTTTCATTCTTATTCACTCTTCTTTTCAGACTTCTCACAAGATTCTTATTGAAATATCGCGAGCCCTTCCTGCCGTCAATTGCTATTTTGTCGTGTAGCCGAGTGCTTCGGTATATGTTGTGTACTCTCCATCATAGTGCATTTCAACAGCTGTCTGAAAGTTGTTAGTATATGGTGATTCTGTGGTGAGGTGTTATACACTGCTGTATTTTAGTACAGGTGAGTGTATATAAAGGGCATTATTGTGAATAATGTTTGACGGGTTTAAAAAAAAATTAAATCAGGGTATCGATAAATAATAATCATTAATTCATGAAGATTTAGTGTAAGGGGTAGTTAGTCGTTTGTTATTGTGCAGTGGTTGACAGGTGGGATGATGATGTGCATCTGATGAACACCATTTAAATTATGTGTAGGATTGCTTGGTATTGGATATGTAGATAATACTTTATGATTGTGATGATAATGTGCAGTAATTTTTGTTGATGATATGTTCCGACAAAGTGAATGCTCATATTTTCCTTTATTCATCCCCAGGGTTCACCAGGGCCCCCAGGACCCCCTGGCTCTCCTGGACATCCGGTAAGTTTATATTACTGTGAACATTTTGAAATAACTGGATTCATTAATTGACCATAGCTCGCATACCTCATCAGATGAATGTTTTGTGTTGCCACAGGGTCCGAGTGGGTTACATGGTATTCCTGGTTATCGTGGTGAATCTGGTTCTCCTGTAAGTATCAGACTCAGAGAATGATTTTCATCCAGTGAGATTATCTAGATGGGTTAACGATGCTAAAAACATGCAATAATCTTGCATGTGGCTTAAAACCCAATCGAAAACATTATTTTCAAAGATAATCAAACCATAACTTCAACCCATCAGCTGGCATTGGCCATTCTACACCTGGACGGATAGATGAGGTTCAAAGGTTGTTACACGAAGCATATGTTTGCACTGTGTGTGAGATGTTTTCAGGGGAACTCTGGTTTGAAATTCCAGAACTTCATTTACTGCACTAACTTAAATGGTTTGCGTCGCTGTCCTCATTCATCATAAATGTTCTATTTCTGCGCCACAGGGCTCAAGGGGTTCCACTGGGCCGATTGGGAATCATGGTCCTCCTGGAGAAGATGTAAGTATTTGAATGTTTGTTGTTTGTATAATCAGGTGTTCATGCAGTATTGATAAGACTTTCCTTTAAAATATTGATGAAAAACGTGCATCAACAGTTGCATTTCCTTTGCAATTTCAAGCTTCTGAATTTTTGAGCACGATAAATGTGAATCCCACAGCAAAGTTATTGAGCAGCAGTACCTTTTTAGTGGGCTTAAGGTGACTTCTTATTTGCGGAGAACTATTATCCTAATTACATTTTAATATTTGGACCAACATTAATGTTTCTTAATTTTTATCGAATCATAACTTAAAATTAGTTTGCCTTTTGAATAAATGTCGCAAAGTGAAGGGCATTTAAAAAAAATTGTTTTGCATTGCATCTTCGTGTATTTCAAAATTTGTAATGTGTTCTCCACTTTTTATTTCCTCAGGGTAAACGTGGCCGCCCAGGTACCTCTGGTGACAACGGAATTGTTGGTCTTACGGTATGTCCTTTAAGGCTCACAATTGTTCAGTCCTTGGATGTAAAAGGCCTGAAAGGCTTGTAAAGGCATAAGTTGTGAATCTGCTCAGCAATGACTATTGCCACATCTAAACAGGTCACTGTAGTAGTGCTTATACACCAGACTCGGTGGCATAATGGTTAAAGTGTCCGCTTTGAGTCGAGGAGGTTGGTGGTTTGAACCCTGGCCGAGTCATACCAAAGCATTAAAAAATGCTATGTGCTGCTTCCTTGCTTGATGCTCAGAATTTTAAAGGAAAAAGCACGGACAAACAATGCTGGGAAGGCAATGGCAAACCACCCAGTATAACCCTTGCCAAGAAACTGATTCTGCAGCACCAATGCTCTGTAAAGAGTATGGTACATCAAAATCGGTGCTTAAATAGGCTTGCAACAACTAACACATCAAAAAAGTAATTGCAGAAATCATCTAATTGTTTTATATTGATCATTAACTTTGCAGTATTTCATGATTAAAACAAATTGTATAGATAAACATGTAATATGATAACCACATAAGTTTGAATTGTTCCACTTGAATCATCATCATCATCACCATCATTTATTATCTTTGAAAGTGTCTTATGCCCTTTTGGCCGACAATAAATACCTAACAATTATATAGTACCAACTAACAGCATCATCATGAAATGTAGTAGTGCCTGTATACTAGCATTTTATATAATATAACGTAGTATTACTAATCATATTATGAGAGAGAATGTATTAGTTACAGTTTCCATGAACTCAGAAAACAACACTGTATATCAAATTAGTGTTTCTTAAAAATTAAACACCTTTCATATTTCAAACCCCAATATTTAAACAATCATTAAAATGTAGATTAATACAAAGAAACAAACTTTTATCACAATGTTTGCTTGTTT
The DNA here is from genome assembly GCA_035128595.1 of Eptatretus atami. Taxonomy (NCBI): domain Eukaryota; kingdom Metazoa; phylum Chordata; class Myxini; order Myxiniformes; family Myxinidae; genus Eptatretus; species Eptatretus atami. The sequence goes on along the minus strand of CM068956.1, from coordinate 24,965,882 downwards.
GTTTATACCTTCTTGCCTTTGTTCTTTTTTAGGGTCCTCGAGGGTTCCCAGGCAGATCGGGCTTCCATGGTGCTAAAGGACACAGGGTAATCTTATTGCTTCTGTGATCTTTCTGAAAAAAACGTTTATGAAATCAAATGTAAATTATTTTTTAGCTTTTTTATTTATTTTTACTCTGTGACCTCCATTCTAAACTTGGGGGGATATTATTATTATATATATATCATAAACAGGGGGCTGCAAAAGTAGGTATACAGTAAGGATTATACCAGTATTACCAGTATTATAATAGTGGTGCTAGGATTCATTTAATACTAGAATTCATTTAAATCATTAAAATCATTATTACCATTTTTTATATGTTTATTATTGGTATGTTATTATTGATATGCTTGTATAATCAATA
>CM068956.1:24897613-24912937 GCA_035128595.1 Eptatretus atami | reverse complement strand
ACACGCAGTGTTATTGTTGATATTTGAAGGTTTAAATGGTGGTAAATTTCTTTTGCGTTTCAGTATACATATGTATATGTATGTGTGTATCTCTACATATATGTATATATATGTATATATATATATTAATGTATATATACATATATCTATATATATTTATATATATATATATGTATGTATATATATGTAAACATATATGTACATATGTAAATATATATGTGTATATGTATATATACATATATGTGTATTTATACATATATGTATACAGTAATCCCCCGTTTCTCGCGGGGGTTACGTTCCAAACCTCCCCGCGCTAAGTGAAAAATCCGCGTGAATGGACGCCTCCCAAAAAACTCGACTCGTCTGGTCTGGTCGGTTGTTTGGAGTGATCGGGTTGAGTGCTGGAGATCGAACTCGTCTGGTCTGGGCGGTTGCAGTTGATTGGGTTTGAGTGCCGAGATCGACTCGTCTGCGTCTGTCGGTTTTGCAGTGGGATACGCAACAGTGTCGTCCAACGGCGGCAAACCTTTTTTCCTTCCCGAAGCATATTCGACCCCGTTAACCTTCTCCTGGAGCGTCAGGGACCTTCCTCAGGCGCCAAGCTTCGGTTCCTTGCCACCAAGCCTTAGAAGCGTGCAGGCGGCGTTTGGGCGGGCATCGTGGGGCTTGGAGAAAAAACGTTAAAAATATTCGAAGTTCACAAGCGGAACTTTGTCTCGCATTGTGTGACTGGCTCGAAGCACCACGCGTTATAATTTATTGCTTTAATATTTATGTTTGATATATTATTACCCGCGATTGTACCGGTCGGGATCCGCAGAAAAAATTAGTACGTTTCCAAGGGAAAAACCCGCGATGAACCGGGGCGCGTCATAGGTGAACCGCGATTTAAAGCGGGGGTTGACTGTTATTATACTATATGTAAAATACATATATATATATATATATATATATATATATATATATTATGTACGTCTATGTATATGTTTATAGAATTTAAGTTTTAATTCTATTTTATATGTCTATTTATATACATTATATGTATGTATATGTATTAAATATATGTATAGTATGTGCTATATATATATTTTAACAATGTATATGTATTTATTTTCATATATATGGTATTTGTTATGTATAAATAAAATATATATATAATATATATTACATATATTATATATAATATATATATCGTATATCTTTATGTCTATGTATATGTATGGGATATATAATATATATATGTATGCATGTTGTATATATATTATTATATATATATATTAATTATATATACATATTTGCATGTATATCTGTCCATGTCAGACCCTCACATTTGTGGTTTTGATGTGATTTTTTTTCCCTGATGAATCAGAATCTCGGCTAAACCGTCTCCTTTTTCTCATCTATACAATGCCCATATTTGCGGGATTTGTCATTCACGGCTTTCTTTCAGGTCGTATTCCCTGCGGCAATGTCGGAGTCTGACAGTATGTAGTTTATGTAATATATACATATATATATATTGTATATGTATATATATATATATATGTATATATATAAATATAATTATGTATTATATAATTATATATACTATAATATATGTATGTTTCGTATGTGTAATTTTCTATATTTATATATACAGTATATATATATATATTGTATATTATATTACATATATATATTATATATTATATAATATTAATATATTATAATAATCGAAGATTCATTAAGTCATCTGACCTGGATGACCGCTGTCATGATAAAAATCATGACTGCAGCAATCAGAAGGTCCTTTTACAGGTTCAAAGATGGCAAGATCAAGTGCCTTGATGAAGCAGATGAAAAGTGGAGTTTATTATGAATAATTACATTTTTTATTTGTCTCATGTTTTCATCTTTTTCATAGTACCCATCATAATTTGTTATAATTGTATTTTTCTTTACATGATTCGATTTTTATTCGCTTACATAGTTTATTCATTTATATTCTTACATATACAAAGACATTCCTTTTTAGCTTGAAAATAATCTTCAACTGGAGATCTATTTTAAATGAAATACAATATAATCATTATGTTGATTTTCGAGAGGAATTGTTGCGTCAACATGTGATGTTTAGTGTTGTCTGGCATCTAGATTTGACACTGCTCAAATGATAATTAACTTTTTCTAAGTCATTGATTCATATGTTTTTATGCATCCAGTGAACGTGAGCGACCACGGCAGAGTGGAGCTGTCGGCTGCTGTAAGTCATTAACCTATCAAGGATACAACAATACTTCTGGTACTATTAATTGGGAAAACTCCCTGTGTGATTCATTTGAAACTGAAAAGTTGTTGTACCCTTTTATACTAAATGTTTATGGTTTATTGTCCATGTAACACAATTTGCATGTGGAATTGTTGCATAATGTTCGTGGATGGAAAACTGTTATTCATGTTTGATCATAGCGACATGGGATTTCCCTAAACTTGATTATTTTGGATTGACTTTGAAGGTGTGTAAGTGTTGTCTATCAGGTCATTTGTGATTAAATTGTAGAGTTCCAGTTTTGTTTCCCATCATGTTCGTCTATAACAATGAATTTTTTTTTTCCGCGTCAGAGATCTCTTTTATTCCAGAAAGAGACATTTGCATTCATTTACCTTTACTTTTATTCATTTGATCTGCCTTTGAAATACATTTTTGTTCCCAAAAATCAATGTGCATCACTACATCATGGACTCCTCTCTGGCTTCCCGAAATGCTCTCTCTGTCTCATAACCTTTTTGGTTATCACAGTATTGGCATTTCCTTTTTCATTATCATCAATCTTTGATGTCATGCAAAATGCATGTCCATAATCACTAAAGGCATTCATTTAAATAGATGGAACATCTGGATATATTCACAACTGGTTAGGCTACCAGCATATAATACTGGAAAAATGACCATGTGCCATATTTCTGCTTCTGACCTACTTGAGGCTGCAGCGAGTTAATGCAAGCACAAGTTATATGTTTTGAAAACAAGTAGTGTTGTGTGTCACATGTTTATGACTTAAGTCAGTGTCACACCAGTTTTGAGCAGTTTCCAGGTTTTGCTGTTTTGGACATCAAAATTCCCATACTTTCTGCAGATGAAAGTTTTCTTGTCGTAACATATTTGTTTCACTTTTTTTGGTTTGTTTTTAATCACAGGCTACCTATGTCATAATTGAAAAAAGTTACCCTACAAACAACTCAGGAAAAAATATTGCATTGGACTATGATCCACTTGTTCCATGCATTCATATCATGCTGTAAAGATCATCACGCTATAGCCTCATCACAATGATTGAAGGCATGTTGAAGTGAGTTTTTTAAGTCCGGGCAGTGCAGGAATTCCTACAAAATGATCCTTATATCTAGGGGGGGAAAAATTTGGCCGTTTGGTTTTTCATTTTCCCCTGAATATTGTGTGCCAATTAATCATTAGTCCAGGTGATGCAGAATATTATGGCCATGACCAAAGTCTGTACTTCTGGGTTAGCACCACAGCGCTTTTGTCCCCCCCCCTCCTTTATGGATTCCCTGCGACAGTTTAGAGGGTAGTGCATACTGACAAGCTGGTTTGCATAATTAACTGCAGTGATAAGGTAATTAATTAACTGAGTAAACATGCATTGTGAGCTAGTTTGCGGCATTTTGGGGCATCGAGCTTTTAACATGTGCGTTGACCGATAAAATTACACACCTCCTCGAGAAAAATTGGATTGTGTAAGGCAAACACAATTTGGAAAAGAATACAAACAATTGCCTATGCATTACTCATAAACCTCCTCAAAATCCCATCACATCATGCCTGTTCCCAACTTCAACAAATATTGGGCACGCTTCAATGGCAAGCAAAGACCATGCCTACTCATATGGCAAACGAAGCCTACTCACTCAACAAATGCCATTAAAATACAAAATTAAAAAACAAATTAAAAAAACTTGCTCTCTCTCACTCTCACTCTCTCTTCTCTCCTCTCCTCTCTCTGCCATACTCACTCTCTCCTCCATACTCACTCTCTCTCTCCATACTCACTCTCTCTCTCCATACTCCTCCCTCTCCGTACTCTCTCCTCTCTTTCTCTTTTCTTTCTCTTTCTCTTTTTTCTCTCTCTCTCTCCATTCTCTCTCTCTCTTCTCTCTCTCTCTCTCTCTCTCTCTCTCTCTCTCTCTCTCCATACTCTCTCTCTCTCCATACTCTCTCTCTCCATTTTTACTCTCTCTCTCTCCATTTCTCTCTCTCTCTCTCTCTCTCTCTCTCTCTCTCTCTCTCTCTCTCTCTCTCTCTCCTCCATACTCTCTCTCTCTCCATTACTCTCCATACTCTCCATACTCTGTGTTACAACAGAGCTTGGGTTCTCTAATGGTCATGCTTGTGGTTGACCAACAGTCTCCCAGCAGTAGTTGGGCAGGATCTGTAATTTGTTCAGGGTGCCGGCGATAGCTTGCAAAGGACTTTGCAAAGGACTTTCCCTTTGCAAGGACACGTGAGATTTTTTAAACATTCACCAACTATGCTGCAGATTGAAAACACCCATTTAACGTCCATCCGAGGGACGGCACACACAGATGAATCGCCCCTGCCTATGAAACACTGACGTTGCCGTTTATAGCTGGTTCGGGATTCAAAACCCAGGCAAGACAGCTTAGAGTCAAGTGTGAATACCTCTAGGTCACCCTACCAGCCCCCACTTGCCTGCATACCAGGGGAATATTGAGGCTCATGTCTGGGACTCGGTATGCTTAATATTGTTATGTTACATAACCAGTTAAACTAGTACATAACCAGTACGATGGACAATGTGGGGATCTTCAACATCACGAAATAATGCTTGCAGTTGGGAATCCAGGTATAATGTCCATCTAGGGCATGGCATATACATGCATGCATTACCCTTTATGGAAATCACACAGGTGACCTCTAAGCTATTGCAGCAATTGTATGTATGTATGTATGAAGTATATGTTATCCATCATACATCCATACATAACAACATCCATCCAACATACATACATACGTATATTGACCAATGTGATTTACACATATATATATATATATATATATATATATATAATATAATATCACATTGAGTCATGGTGGCTAGAATTATCATGTCTATTACAAGCACAGCTAACTAACCAATTATTAATGATTTATACTCCACCGATTTTGATCACCACAAAACTAGTAAAGAGCAGACTTATCCAAAGCTGACTTTTCATTCATGGTCCACAACTTCCTCAGGCTAATCCTCCAGCTGGCACTTATATCTATCATTTTATATTTTGATTCCCAGATAATTTCTAGCCATGTGCAAAGCAAAATGCAATGTTTTTTAGGGTTGTTGGAGATAAAGCCACCTTCCTACATCCAACCAACTGTTGCAATATAATATGGATTATGTGATGGATATGCAAAGCATTCCTTGCCTCATTTACTTGTGAAGAGCAGCATGTTGCTGCCCCTCTCCTTTTCAGGTTCCCTGAGTGGTTAGAGGCAGCATGTGTGCTGGCAAGCTAATTGTGCTGCTTTTGTTGTGAACACAAACCCATGCCTGCTTGAAAAATATTTTTACAATGTAATTTTATTGAAAAAGTGGGTTACACTTTATCGTGTGTGTGTGTGTTGTGACCAGAAATGGTAATTTGAGTTACACAAATAACGAAAAAGATTTATCTTTAGTCCTTCTTTTTAAATACCTTGCTAATAAGTGAGTTGCCTTTTTTTCCAAGTTCACAGCAAAGTTTAATCAACACAGGAAAGATGGGCTCCTACAGCATAATATGTTTCCCTGAAGTAATTTTTGTATTTACCATGAAATATACAATGGATTACAGTATTAATTGTAATTTTGTTTATTGCTGATTTATATTCACAATGCTCTTTGCGGAACTCTTGTCGCTCGCAGCGGTGCACAAGGTTCTCCGGTCCTCGGGGGCATTTAGGTTCACCAGACCTGAGGTAAGATACCATGCAGGTTCATCATGGCTTAATTGCTGTGCAGCTGACTCTGTAAAAACAAGATTCACAGTGCATTCTGAAAGAAAATTGTAGCTTTTGTTTGTTCAAACATTCTTCTTGTTTGTGCGTAATTCACATCCATTTGCGTCAAGAAAAACGGAAGATTTTTTTTTTAGGACAGTGTATTTTGGCATTCGCAAGTTCCATAATTATCAGTTAAAGCAATCATTAGGAATTCTGTTAACATGAATTATCTAATAAATCGTTTTGATTTATGATTAATATTGCGAAATGATTGCTCCTCTATTTCTGGGGCAAGCCAAAACTTCCAGCGTTGCTGTAACATACTTTGCAACATCACTCATCGAGCAGGCTGACTTATGACTACTGTGAAAAGTACAAAAGACGACGTCCAGCAAATGGCATTTGGCTAAAAGGTTTATTGGCTTTTTAAAAAACAGCTATGGCATAGAATTTCATCAGTAACACGATCAACACATACGTAAGTGACGAAGAAAACTCGCCTCTATGATCTTTGTTACCTGAGAGATATAAGTAATATCCATTTGGTGAATTGGATGAGACCATGTTACGATTCACCTCCAGCAAAGCGATTTTGTGTGCCTCATTAATGTTTGTGATTGTTTTTACAATTTGCTTCTCATTTCAAAGATGTGTGCAATTATGCAGAGAAAGTTATATTGTGCCTGTAGCTTCATCTTTTTGATCACTCCATCATACATATTAATGCGGCTGGAGAATCTGTGACGGATTAACAACCCACCAGACCGAGATCATAATAACCCTGTCTGGGTTAATTGGAGTTATTTTCAGAAATATTTGCTCTTACCAAAAATAAAAAGAGTCAACTAAATTACATTAGCAACAATATCTTGATTCACTGCAAGTCTCGTGCTTCTTAATTTGAATCAAAATGTTCTGGAGACTATCAAATTATGTCCAAATTTGATTGCACCAGTATTTTCTTTGAATTTCTTTTGTTCTCATCAAGTGCTTTTCCTTAATACGAGTTATTTAGAGATTTTTTAATTTTACACAGATTTTCTGGCTGCATATACACCAAAATAATCAAAATCATTATTACTAACATCTCATCAACGTCAAGATTGTATGTGGAATGCAAATAATGTTGTGAAAATTAAATCAAACTTATCATCACTATTATTTCTTTATTTTTATCTCCAAAATCAAACAACCCTCGCATTCAAATTCAAGGGTGCCTTCTTTGTTGATGCATGTTCAGGCCTTTGATGATTGTATTTGGGTGAATAATGTCAATTTTTTTGTTTCAATTATCAATTCTTAATTTGATTTATTTTGCTTGATTGTTACACCCTTTTATCAAAAAAATCAAATTTAAGTCATTTATTGAAGAAATAACAAACATTTGAACAAGCAGTAAAAATCATTTAAATTTGATGTTTGCATTGCCAAAATCTGATCTTTTTTTGGAAGTAATACAGAGAAAGTCTAGAATCTCGATCCATGTAGCATGCACCACACCGACTATCCCTATTATCCCAAATCACCAAATCAGTTTCTGCAGTTTCAGTACTTCCCATTATTGCCAACTGTAGCTGGATGGAATCTGCTCAAAAAGATATTGATGAATTTATTCCAGATTCAAACTGATACTATGTATAAATCTGTGTGTTAAAGATTTCCTTAAACGAGTTTAAAGAGAGCTCTCAAAGCCACTTCTCCTTTACTTCAAACAAGTCAATAATCGTTTTTTTTTTTGATCAAGCATTGATATAAATGAAAGCAAACAGCATGCTACGGTACGTAAATCGTTATTAAACTACCGTACCAATATCACATATCTGCTATTGGGATTTCATTATGATGTTGAGTATCCACAAAGTTCAGTACCAGTGGCATGTATTAGCCAATAAGATGGTTCGTAATGAGAATAACTATAAATTACCACTTAAAAGAGGCAGGACGTAAATATGTCACAGTGTTTGCAAAAATTTAATTCAACACGAGTCTTAGGAATGCACTGTTACAGACTTGATTTTCCTTGCTGAGATCAAACAGCGCTGATACATCCATTGGCAAAAAAAAAAAACATTTTGTTCAAACCATAAAGCATGGGAACGTGATGAAAGGAAGTGCTAAAATAGAAAATGAAATTTATGCTAATTGTAGAAGCCAAGCAAAGAAGGGAATATTACCGTCCGTAGAAAGCGCAGGGAAAGAAGTTGCAATGCGAAGAAAAAAAACTGGAAAATAAATCGAAATAAAATAAAGGGTTGAATAACTAGTGTAGTTTGTGAAGGATTAGTGTCGTTTTACTTTGTGCAGACTGGCCAGAACAAGGATGAAAATCGACAGGATGTTGATTTTAGGTATACTGACTGCCATGGGAAGAAGGACAAGCTGACATTCAGGCATTACCCTTCCTCAGAGTTAAAGAGCGTCAGCAAACCTGAATGTCAGCATTTTGTTCTGTATGAAGGGTTAACACCTGCAATCATCAGGCTTCTCGATACTTCCCTGGCGGTTAGCACATAATCAAATCCTGTTATTTCAGTCCATCAAAATAAATATAAAATGCCTGAATGATTAATGTCTTGACAAAATAAATAAATGGTCTTCTTATTGAACAAACAAAATGAAGTTGTTGGCAATCTAAAGAACTATTATTTTGGGAACTATGCCTGTGAATAAAATTAACAGCAGTCTAACAAAGTGACACCATATTGACCAAATTTCTTACAATTTTTTTTTTTTCATACAGAGTGAGGCTCGTGGAGGAGCTGAGGAACATCAACAGATCGGATGCTACAGAACAAAAATGAAACAGCAGACGGATAGGGAGAACGCTGCAAAAGCAGGGTTGAGGGGACAAAAATAGAGAGAATATGAGGCATAGGGATGTGAGGAAGAATGGTGTGGACAAGAGGATACAGCTCAAACTCCAGAAAGGAAAACAGAAAGTTTGAAGAGGTGGACGTGGGGAGAGGTAACAGGGTATAAAAGATTCATGGTTTGTTGGATGAGATCTGAGATGGTGAACAGCTGTCTTGAAACCTGAGGAGGAAGAATGAGATGAGAGAAGTGGAAGATTCACAGAACAGGATTGTTGGCAGACTTTGGTGTCTTGCAGAAACCTGGGAGGGGGGGGAAGAGAGCAAAGCATAGAAAGGGCAGAGGGTTCAAGACCAGAAAGGAGGCGGACAGTTTGGAGGCCAACTGAGGCATGTGGTTTGCCCCAGAAAAAACCCATGGCTGATAGTGAGACCCAAGATTTTGAGGGACTGAACTTCTTAAAAAGGATCGTTAAGAAGTAGATGGAGGGTTTGCCAGATTGTCATTTCCGAAGGAAGAACAGTGAGTGTGGGGATTTCTCTGGATTGAAAGACTTATTCCAAGTGTCTTAACAGCTCATTGATTATAACAGGTTTGCAGAGAGGGAAGAGGCTGTCCTGCATTGCCTATCTGAAGGATGGAAAGATGTTACGGCGATGGTGGAGTCATAAACAAAGATAAAAATTGACATGAACTATCCCTGAAGTAATTCTTTGTTTCAGAAGTTTAATTTGAAGGCATGTTTTCAAATTTACTTTGGTTTGTACAAAGAACACAAAATCATTGACATTTTTTTATTATCCAACATGATGAAAATACCAACAAACAATTGTACTGATAGAATGGGAAGGCAAATTAACCCTGTTTAATTAATAATAATATAATAATAAACAAACAAAAAAACTTTCTTTTGTTAACATTTTGTCATTAATTGGTCAGCATGCACTGATAAAAGTATTATGGAAGGTTCAATTATATTTTCATCATGGATGTTAGTAATCATGCTACAAGTAAACTTATGCTTTACTGTTGTGTGCAGGGTCCTCGTGGTTCTGACGGGCTGCACGGACCTAAAGCCCGCTGTAAGTTTGCATCATTCATGCTAGCCTACTTAAGTCAACAGTACATTGATGATCCTGTAAAAAAATACAGCTTTGTAAATATGGGCGTCGTGGGATTCTAGATTCACTTACTTTACTGAAATATCTGAAACTACTGCCAGCAGTTTATTGAGAAAATATTGAAGTTGATATGCCTGTTTTAAAACACCACAAACACATGATAACCCCATATAATTATGCAAAAGCAAACAAACTTTTAACTACAATGTGCCATTAATACTTGGAGACAGCTTACCTGCACTATCATTGAAACAAATAGTGCAATCTGTTTTTAGCTTTTATTTTTTTGGTTTGTAGGCTCTCTTCGGTGCTGGGTCTGCTGGCGGCAGCTGGAAACCCTGGTTTCTGTTTTGTCTTTTTAATCCTCTCCATAAATGGTTTATTTGTTTTTATTAACTTCTGCAGTTTATCGTGCCTATACGCAGTAAAAACTAGAAGAACTCGGGAGGAGCGCATACCTATACCAGGCTGAACAGTTTACGTTGTACACCCACTGAAAGGCCGGAGTCTGCATTCTGTAGCTTAACCTAAAATCTTCATTCAAGCTTGTTTCTTGTCACTACCTAAACCCTTCACCAAGTTTTGTCATAAACCTGTCCGCAAACGTATTTGGGAATATCATTCAATATATCGTTTTTGCCCTATCTTCAGTGGATGAAGAATCCACATAAGATGCAAAATTCTCGCATTCCAGATCTTCACCAAAATCTAACCAATTTGTTCTTGGCCGCCCACCCAACATTCCACCGAAGTTTCATCTGAATCCGTTTCATAACTTTTGAGATATCTGCTATATATCGCGTTTAGGCCCCATCTCTCAATAGGTGAAGAATCACTTTAAAAATTCAACTCACCGGATTCGGATCTTCACCAAAATCTAATCAGTTCATCCTTGTCGAACACACAATTCTCGCCCACAATTTCATGCAAATTCCGTCCACAACTTTTTGAGATATCGGCCACAAACAGACGACAGGGGTGAAAAAATATAACCTCCTTCCACCTTCAGTGGTGGAGGTAATTAGTTTGCTAGTGTGGCGTTGCTTAAATTAGTTGTTGTTTCTCTAATAATCAAATGGAAAGATCAAATACTGCATCGAGTAATTGAAAGGAACCTGAATAAGTAAAGAGCAAGATGATCATCAGGCGGAACCTGGATATCATGTCGGCATGAAGTGTTGTCCTCACACTATTTGCATTGAGGTATTGATGCCTAACATTTATATAAGCAGCTGAACATGTAAATAAGTCAGGGAACATGAGCCCTGAATCATGAGCCCTGAAGGAGGACAAATGACCTTTTTCATTGAGGCTTGTGATATTTACTGATGGGGACCCTTTCACATGTTAGATGACGATTCCAAAAGCTGATGTATACCTTATGCAAGAATAAAATGCTTTTAGACTTCACTCATATGAAACTTTATTCATATTTCATAGAGTGTTAATTCTTGTCTGTCTCCTTTGATGATAGGCGGTTTCTCGGACCAGTTGGTGAACGTGGAATAGCTGGTGGCTTCTGGATCCATGGGTGGATGGGTGTCCCTGGCCCTCCTGGTCCTACTGCGACCAATTGTAAGTCTCAATACACACATTTTTGTTATGATCATTTCACAGAGACTGCCATTCATGTGAATAAGAAAAGTTTGCCACATTTGTTTGATATTTTAATCCATAAAATGTAGATATTTGGACTTTTTTTTTTTTTTTTTGAAGAGTTAGTTTTCAAAGAAAAAAAATGACAGTAGTGGTCATAAAAATGTGGTTAGCCTTAGAACGAAAATGGATGATATTAATGATTTTGCATGCGGAAATTAAATATAAGACATGTCATCATTTTTTAAAGCTGATGTGAGATTTACTGAAAATGAGTCAGGAAGTAATGGCTAGTTGCGGGAACAATGAGGATTAAATGCCCCATTAATATAATGATAAATGCCTTTCTACCCTGTTAATCCACCCCAAAACCCAACCTCCTCAAATTTCTCTGCTTTCCTTCCTGAAAGTCCCTGTAATGTCCTCTTGTATAACCCCGTGTTCCCCACCACATCCCTCTCCCTTCCACAGATCTCCTAATGTCTCTTTCCCCATGGTTTTGGCTTCTCTGTTCCCCTCTCCACCTTCTGCCTCCTGCTCCCTTTGTTATTTGTTCTGTGCTGTTAGCTCTTATACAAGCTCGACAATGTGTACCAAAAAAAGACTTGCAGAGGGATAGACGGCCAATATCTGCGAAGACATTAATGTGGTGATCAGATGACTAAACTCTGGCGTATAACTTGGTGAGCCGATATTATTGCAAGAAGAATGCCAAAATAATTCAATTAAATAAACAATCAAATATACAAATATTAACTTCGATTTGCCAGATATGTGGTACTTTTGTTGTCTTCGGAGAAGGCAAGAAAGCACATTCATGTAGTAGAATGTCAGCTATCATTTGTCATTCTCAGATAACAATATGGTAGATGGTAGTTAGTACCTACGGAGCTCAATTAATGAGATAAACCTCCAAAAATTGGTCAGCTTGACATCATTCAATTACAGGTTATAGATTTTAGGTATGGACGAACAAGTTAGTAACATTTTTAGAATGATGATTTTTGTTAATTTCTTTAAAATTGTTATGAGCCTGTGAAAATGTGATTTTGCGATTTATAAAAGTGTAACAAAATAGCCGGAAAAGTTTAAGGTTAAAGCCTGATGCTAGCTAGTAGTTAAGTTGGCATGGCTTGCGACGTAAAGCTCCTGAGTTCTATCCCTTGTTTTTCCCGTTTGAATGAACACCAAGTGGCGTTGACTCAACCTGGGCATCCTTCTGAGGTCAGGTTAATCTGCATCAGAGTGTTGACGCATCCAGGAATGTACTCCTTGCCAATGAAAAACTATCGGAGCCCTATTGAGCCCTCGGCACCCTTTAAGGCACAGGATGTAAAAAAAAAAAAAAAATTTAGGTGCAAAAGACAGGAGTATCACCAGGAATTCACATTGAATTAGTGCTTGCATGTAATAATAAGACTGGCATATCCATCAAAACAAGCGTGAGTTTGATGAAACTGGAATGTGATTAATGTTGAATAAGTATTAGAGCAAATGTAGTAATCTATGGAATAGATGTTATCTGCTAACCTGGTATTTTTTTTGTTGCAAATTTATCTTCCTCATGATTAAATATTTGATTTTGGCTCTGTTGTAGTAAGATCATATATGCTCAATGGATACAATGCGATATGTTAGATCAATGGATAAACTAGCCATGGCAGGATGTTTTCTTCAACAATTGGCAAATCATTCGGATGTTGGAAAACCTGTTTCTTTGCGGCCAGAAAACATTGTAGATTGCAGATAGGAAGCTTCACTGAATATGTGAGAAGATAATTACAAACGCTGTGCATATTAGCAATTGTATTTTGGAACAAACGAATGATTTCCAACTCACTTTGACCGTGCCTTTACATCAGGGTCATTCTGGAGGCAGATGGCAAGCTGGCAGCCAAGGAGCTATGGTAGGTAAATGTGCCAATACACGTAGGGATTTATAAAATACTCTCGGCATCTTCCTTTGCCTTATTCTTTTATTTTCGACAACAAAAGCACCCTTCACTACATTGTACATGTTTGCCCTTCTTTTACAAAACGGTTTTTGAATGGAAACTTCTCGTGAGGGACCAAATGCCAATAAAGATGAGAATGCACAACAGGAGAAAATGTTTGTGGACTTGGAACCAAAGACAAATAAGCCAAAAGTGTCATAAAAACTCAATCCTATAATAGTTTTTGAATGTCCTAATTTCAATAATTAACTTTTTATGATTCATTTTAGATGCTTATAAAAAACCAAAACTGTTTGGCGTTCTCAATGTAGATTGATAAATGATTACTGTGCTTGGTCTTAAGCGAAAAATCACGTTTTCTTTTGGCGGAAATATTAATGAACATATTTTTTATGCTTCTAAGAGGATGAATGAAATAAATAAGTGAAGGAAATAGCATAATCATGCCGTTAATTTTTTTCCATTGGGGCCATTCTATTTATTACGATGTGGTCATTCGCATTGTGGGTGGATGGGAGCGGTTTTGGGGGCAAGTGGGTTCAGTATGCCCAAATGATTTGTGGCGATGTATTTCTTTCTTTTTCATTGTTTTTAAGTATTAATTTCAATTTAATTTTAATTCTGCATTCTTGTCTGGTATCTTCTGGTATTTCATTCTGGCACTAAGAAGCATATTCAAATTCTCTCTAGCCCTACTTCATCATCTGGGCATTGAATTCACTTATCGCCCATTACAATTCATTCTTATTATGAATTTTGATCTTACTTTAATATCCAACATCCCTGTTAATAACTTTCACATTTCATTCATCAACAATGTCATGCATCTTTATCCTTATCGCCATCCCTCATGATCCATCAACACCATGACCACCCACATCCCCCTTGTAGTTCGGCATTTACGCATTCATGCTGAGCAAGAGAAGAAACATCTTGTTTAAGATTTTTGGATTTCTTTTAGTGGAGCGAAGTTTGGGGCTGCTTCATGGCTGAAGCTTGTATTCGTGGCCGACACATGTATGTTTAACAAATTCCATTTAGAATGCATTGTTCCCATGTAGTGCAGGGATTCCAGTTTCAAAATCTATATTCATGTGTATGACTTTGTGTTCCTTTTGCTTTCTAATAAACATTGTAATTCAATTTAAAAGTTCAGTGATTTCTCCCAATGTCTTCATCTTAGTATATGATGAATTGAACCTTGCCATGACAAAATGAGGTCAGAATCCCATAAAACGATTTTAGAGATGTCTGCCTTTTACAACACTGCAGAAATGATATTTAAAATGATAGCATGTGCACTTCTCATCTTAGTGAGCAATATGTTGGGAATTATCAGAAATGTGAAATGTAGGAAACGACAACATTAAAAGACAACGTACAACGTTGTAAGCACTCACCTAACAATGGGCATCTGTAATATGTAGGTATATCTCCATGAAATCTTGCACACTTACAAAAGGTAAGTTTTCCCCAAGTTTTCTGCCGAAATAATGATAAAATCTCATGCTAGTACTAACGGCATAATTAATATTTGTTACGTATTTTTGGGGTCAGTTCTATGCGATGTAGTCATGTTAATAAGACTTTTAAACGCGATATTTGAATTATGCAGTGGAATCAGTGGGTCCTCAGGTTAATGTTTGTGTAGTCATGCAATGAATCTTAACTAATTTGTATTGATGATTTACTTTTGATGCTTATCATTTAATTAAGGCAATGTTACATTTCACCATTTTAATCTCAAAGATATTATTTTATATCATATGATCTTGAAATTCGCCAGAATATTTAAAAGCGTCAAATCATCATACTGCCTTCCTTGCCAGCTATCGTATCTCTT
>CM068956.1:24870753-24889619 GCA_035128595.1 Eptatretus atami | reverse complement strand
ACAGAGTTGAGGCTCGTGGAGGAGCGAGAACATCAAACAGATCGGGATGCTACAGAACAAAATGAACAGCAGAAGGATAGGGAGAAACGTGCAAAAGCAGGGTTGAGGGACAAAATAGAGAGAATATGAGGATAGGGGATGTGAGGAAGAATGGTGTGGACAAGATGGATACAGCTCAAACTCTCAGAAAGGAAAACAGGAAAGTTTGAAGAGGTGGACGTGGGGAGAGTTAACAGGGGTATAAAAGATCATGGTCTTGGATGAGATCTGAGATGGTGAACAGCTGTCTTGAAAACCTGAGGAGGAAGAATGAGATTGAAGAGAATGTGGAAGATTCACCAGAACAGGATTGTTGGCAGACCTTGTGTGTCTTGCAGAAACCTGGGAGGGGGGGGAAGAGAGCAAAGCATAGAAAGGGCAGAGGGTACAAGACCAGAAAGGAGGCGGTACAGTTTGGAGGCCAACTGAGGCATGTGGTTTGCCCAAGAAAAACCATGGCTGATAGTGAGACCCAAGAGTTTGAGGGACTGAACTTCTTAAAGAGGATCGTTAAGAAAGTAGATGGGAGGGTTTGCCAGATTGTCCTTTCCGAAGGAGACAGTGAGTGTGGAGGATTTCTCTGGATTGAAAGACTTATTCCAAGTGTTTGAACAGCTCATGATTATAACAAGGTTTGCAGAGAGGGAAGAGGCTGCTGATTGCCTATCTGAAGGATGGAAGATGTTACGGCAGAGGGTGGAGTCATAAACAAAGATAAAAATTGACATGACATCTATCCCTGAAGTAATCTTTGTTTCAGAAGTTTAATTTTGAAGGCATGTTTCAAATTACTTTGGTTTGTACAAAGAACACAAAATCATGACTTTTTTTATTATCAACATGAATGAAAATACCAACAAACATGTACTGATAGAATGGAAGGCAAATTAACCCTGTTTAATTAATAATAATAATAATAATAAACAAACAAAAAAAACTTTCTTTTGTTAACATTTTGTCATTAATTTGGTCAGCATGCACTGATAAAAGTATATGGAAGGTCAATTATATTTTCATCATGGATGTAGTAATCATGCTACAAGTAAACTATGCTTTACTGTTTGTGCAGGGTCCTCGTGGTTCTGACGGGCTGCACGGACCTAAAGGCCCTGCTGTAAGTTTGCATCATTCATGGCTATGCCTACTTTTAAGTCAACAGTACATTGATGATCCTGTAAAAGATACAGCTTTGTAAATATGGGCCGTCGTGGGATTCTAGATTCACTTACTTTACTGAAATATCTGAAACTACTGCAGCAGTTTATGAGAAAAATATTGAAGTTGATATGCCTGTAAACACCCACAACACATGATAACCCCATATTAATTATTGCAAAAGCACAAACTTTTAAACTATCAATGTGCCATTAATACTTGGAGACAGTTATGCACTATCATTGAACAATAGTGCAATCTGTTTTTATCTTTTATTTTTTGTTTGTAGGGCTCTCTTGGCGGTGCTGGGTCTGCTGGGGCAGCTGGAAACCCTGGTGTTCTGGTTTGTCTTTTTAATCCTCTCCATAAATGGTTTTATTTGTTTTTATTTAACTTCTGCAGTTTATCTTGCTATACAGCAGTAAAACTAGAACGACACTCGGGAGAGCGCATACCTATACCAGGCTGAACAGTTTACGTTGTACAACCCACTGAAAGGCCGGATCTGCATCTGTAGCTTAACCTAAATCTCATCAGCTTGTTCTTGTCACTACCTAACCCCTTCACCAAGTTTTGTCATAACCTGTCCGCAACGTTTTGGAATATCATTCAATATATCGTTTTTGGCCCTATCTCTCAGTGGTGAAGAATCACATAAGATGCAAAATTCTCGCATCCAGATCTTCACCAAAATCTAACCAATTTGTTCTTGGCGCACACCCAACATGTCCACCGAAGTTTCATCTGAATCCGTTCATAACTTTTTGAGATATCGTGCTATATATCGGTTTAGCCCCATCTCTCAATAGTGAAGAATCACTTTAAAAATTCAACTCACCGGATTCGGATCTTCACCAAAATCTAATCAGTTCATCCTTGTCGAACACACAATCTGCCCACCAAATTTCATGCAAATCCGTCCACAACTTTTTGAGATATCGTGCACACAAACAGACAGACAGGGGTGAAAATATAACCTCCTTCCACCTTCAGTGGTGGAGGTAATTAGTTTGTAGTTCGTTGCTTAAATTAGTTGTTGTTTCTCTAATAATCAAATGGAAGATCAAATACTGCATTCGAGTCATGAAAAGGAACCTGAATAAGTAAAGAGCAAAGATGGAGTCATCAGGCGGAACCTGGATATCATTCGGCATTGAAGTGTTGGTCCTCACACTTTTGCATTGAGGTATTGATCCTAACATTTATATAAGCAGGTGAACATGTAATAAGTCAGGGAACATGAGCCCTGAATATGAGCCCTGAAGGAGACAAATGACCTTTTTCATTGAGGCTGTGATATTTACGATGGGACCCTTTCACATGTTAGATGACGATTCCAAAAGCTGATGTATACCTTCATGCAGGAATAAAATGCTTTAGACTTCACTCATATGAACCTTTATTCATATTTCATAGAGTGTAATTCTTGTCTGTCTCCTTTGATGATAGGGGTTTCTCGGACCAGTTGGTGAACGTGGAATAGCTGGTGCTTCTGGATCCATGGGTGAGATGGGTGTCCCTGGCCCTCCTGGTCCTACTGGACCAATTGTAAGTCTCAATACACAGCATTTTTGTGATTCATTTCACAGAGACTGCCATTCTTATTGTGATTAAGAAAAGTTTGCACATTTGTTTGATATTTTTAATCCATAAAATGTAGATATTTGGACTTTTTTTTTTTTTTTTTGAAGAGTTAGTTTTCAAAGAAAAAAATGACAGTAGTGTCATAAAAATGTGGTTAGCCTTGAGGAATCGAAAATGGGATGAATATTAATGATTTTGCATGGGAAATTAAATATAAGACATGTCATCATTTTTAAAGCTGATGTGAGATTTACTGAAAATGAGTCAGGAAGTAATTGGCTAGTTGGGGAACAATGAGGATAAATGCCCCATTAATTAATGATAAATGCCTTTTCTACCCTGCTAATCCACCCCAAACCCACCTCCTTCAAATTCTCTGCTTTCCTTCCTGAAAGTCCCTGTAATGTCCATCTTGTATACCCCGTGTTCCCCACCCAATCCCTCTCCCTTCCACAGGATCTCCTAATGTCTCTGTTCCCCTCTCCCACCTTTCTTGCCTCCTGCTCCCTTTGTTATTTGTTCTGTGTGTTAGCTCTTATACAAGCTTTGACAATGTGTACCAAAAAAAAGACTGCAGAGGGATAGACGGCCAATATCTGCGAAGACATTAATGTGGTGATCAGATGACTAAACTCTGGCGGTATAAACTTGTGAGCGATATATTGCAAGAAAGTGTGGTTGGAGCAAGAATAATGCAAAATAATTCAATTAAATAAACAATCAAATATACAAATATTAACTTCGATTTGCCAGATATTGTGTACTTTTGTTGTCTTCGGAGTGTCAAGAAAGCACATCATGGTAGAATGTCCAGCTATCATCTGTCATCTCAATAACAATATTGGTTAATGGTAGTTAGTACCTACGAGCTCAATTAATGAGATAACCTCCAAAATTAGGTCAGCTTGACATCATCTCAGATTACAGGTTATAGATTTTAGGTATGGACGACAAGTTTATAACATTTTTAGAATGATGATTTTTGTTAATTCTTTAAAATTGTATGAGCGTGAAGAATCGTGATTTTTCGATTTATAAAAGTGTAACAAAATAGCGGAAAAGTTTAAGGTGAAAGCCTGATGCGAGGTTAGTAGTTAAGTTGGCTGGCTTGGGACGTAAAGCTCCTGAGTTCTATCCCTTGTTTTTTCCCGCTGAATGAACACCAAGTGGGGTTGACTCAACCTGTCATCCTTCTGAGGTCGGTAATCTGCATCAGAGTGGTGACGCATCCAGGAATGTACTCCTTGCCAATGAAACTACCTCGGCAGCCCTATTGTAGCCCTCGGCAGCCCTTTACGGCACAAAAGGGATTGTAAAAAAAAAATAAAAATTTTTAGGTGCAAAGACCAGGAGTATCACCAGAATCACATTAAATTAGCTGCTTGCATGGAATAATTAAGACTGGATATCCATCAAAAACAAGGTGAGTTTGCATGAAACCTGGAAATGTGATATAATGGTTGAATAGTATAGAGCAAATGTAGTAATCTATGGAATAAGATGTTATCTGCTAACCTGAGTATTTTTTTGTTGCAATTTATCTTCCTCGTGATTAAATATTGATTTTGGCTTGTTGTAGTTAGATCATATATGCTCAATGGATCAATGGATATGTTAGATCAATGGATAAACTAGCCATGGGCAGGATGTTTTCTTCACACAATTGGCAAATCATTCGGATGTTGGAAAACCTGTTTCTTTGGGCCAGAAAACATGTAGATTGCAGAATAGGAAGCTTCACTGAATTAGTGAGAAGATAATTACAACAGTAGTGCATAATTAGCAATTGTATTTTGGAACAAACGATGATTTTCCAACTCATCTTTGACCGTGCCTTACATCAGGGTCATTCTGGAGCAGATGGCAAAGCTGGCAGCCAAGGAGCTATGGTAGGTAAATGTGCCACATACACGTAGGGATTTATAAAATACTCTCGGCATCTTCCTTTGCTTATTCTTTTATTTCGACCACAAAGCACCCTTCACTACATTGTACATGTTTGCCCTTCTTTTACAAAAGCGGTTTTTGAATGGAAATCCTTCTCTTGAGGGACCAAATGCCAATAAAAGATGAGATATGCACAACAGGAGAAAATGTTTGTGGAACTTGGAACCAAAGACAAAAAAGCCAAAAGTGTATCATAAAACTCAATCCTATAATAGTTTGAATGTCCTAAATTTCAATAATTAACTTTTTATGATTCATTTTAGATGCTTATAAAAAACAAAACTGTTGTGGTTCTCAATGTAGATTGATGAAATGATACTGTGCTTGGTCTTAAGCGAAAAATCACGTTTTCTTTTGGGGAAATATAATGAACATATATTTTATGTTCTAAGAGGATGTAATGAAATAAATAAGTGAAAGGAAATAGCATAATCATGCCGTTAATTTTTTTCCATTGGGGGCATTCTATTTATTACGGATGTGGATTCGCATTGTGGGAGGGGGAGCAGTTTGAGGGCAAGTGGGTTTCAGTATGCCCAAATGATTTGTGGCGATGTATTTTTCTTTCTTTTTTTTCATTGTTTTAAAGTATTAATTTCAATTTAATTTTAATTCTGGCATCTCTCTAGTCTGGTATCTTCTGGTATTTCATTCTGGCACTAAGAAGCTATCAAATTTCTCTTTAGCCCTACTTCATCATCTGAGCATGAATTCACTTATCGCCCATGTACTAATTCCATTCTTATTATGAATTTGATCTTACTTAATATCCACATCTCCTTTTAATAAACTTTCACATTTCATTCATCAACAATGGTCATGCATCTTTATCCTTATCTGCCATCCCTCATGATCCATCAACACCATGACTCACCCACATCCCCCTTGTAGTTTCGGCATTTACGCATTCATTGCTGAGAAACATCTTGTTGTAAGATTTTTGATTTTTTTAGTGAGCGAAGTTTGGGGGTTCATGGGTGAAGCTTGTATTCGTGGCGTACACATGTATGTTTAACAAATTCCCATTTAGAATGATTGTTCCCATTTAGTGCAGGGATTCCAGTTTCAAATCCTATATTCATTGTGTATGACTTTGTGTCCTTTGCTTTCTAATAAACTTGTAATTCATTTAAAAGTTCAGTGATTTCTCCTAATGTCTTCATCTTAGTATATGATTGATATTTGTAACCTGCCATGACAAAATGAGTCAGAAGTCCCATAAAACGATTTTAGAGATGTCTGCTTTTACCAACACTGCAGAACATGATATTTAAAATGATAGCATGTGCACTTCTCATCTTGTGAGCAAATATGTTGGGAATTATCAGAAATGTGAAATGTAGAAACCGACCATTAAAGACAACGTACAACGTATTGTAAGCACTCACCTCAACAATGGGCATCTGTAATGTAGGTATATCTCCATGAAATCTTGCACACTTACAAAAGGTAGTTTTCCCCAAGTTTCTGCCGAATATAATGATAAAATCTCATGCTAGTTACATAACGGCATAATTAATATTTGTTACGTATTTTTGGGGTCAGTTCTATGCGATGTATGTCATGTTAATAGACTTTTAAACGTCGATATTTGAATTACTGCAGGTGGAATCAGTGGGTCCTCAGGTTAATGTGTTGTGTAGTCATGAATGAATCTTAACTAATTTGTATGATTGATTTACTTTTGATGCTTATCATTTAATTAAGGCAATGTTACATTTCACTCATTTTAATCTCAAAGATTATTATTTTTATATCTATG
This sequence comes from Eptatretus atami, assembly GCA_035128595.1. Taxonomy (NCBI): domain Eukaryota; kingdom Metazoa; phylum Chordata; class Myxini; order Myxiniformes; family Myxinidae; genus Eptatretus; species Eptatretus atami. Next base: position 24,883,132 of record CM068956.1, on the reverse strand, counting down.
ATCTTGAAATTCGCAGAATATTTAAAAGCGTCAAATCATCATCACTGCCTTCCTTGCAGCTATCGTTGGCAGGCCCTGATGTTGGCAGTATGAGCATAACAATAATTATCGACAGGAAAAATTTGGCATTTTGTCATTGTTACTCCCATCCCTGCTCCTTTCACTGTTAGATGGTGAGGAATCAGCAAATGAATTGGCAATCAGCTGATTGGATTCCTCCACCACGTATCAGCAAATCAGGTTACAACTTCTGACATTCTGAGTATCGCAGTGTTTTCCGTATCATAAAATATATGTCCTTATGTCTGCTCGATAACACAGCCCCATTGCAGTAAAGTTAGCCAGAAATCGTGGTGAGAATTTGCAAGTTCGTTTTCTTTCTTCAGGAAAACCCTGAAGAATGCTAAATCAACTTGGTTTGCTGGAGACCCTTCAATGGCACAACTTGATGAATTTAAAATTCGTTTCATTTCAGAATACAATCTCAAAGTGAATTCTCAAACAATTGGTGTTAGCTTAGGATGAGGCAATAATGTTCTGCACCACTTAACCTGCATTATTGCTTCTACAGTGCTTTTCATTTGTCTAAAATTTCCAAGCACTTTACATGAATAAAAGTTAATAAAAGTTTAAATTAGAAAGCATCTCAAAATGCAAAAGCCCATCTGTGTCCACTTTGTACTCAAACTAAACGATGAAAACAACATCTACAAAAATAATATATATTTTTTATTTAATCTTCTCCAAATTCTCAAAATGCAGGTTTGTGGAAAATTTGATCACAAAAGCTGAAATGGTTAAAAAAAAGAAGAAAGATGGAAGTGATTACAAAACTTGACATCTTGCACCGTGTGGTAGACAGGCTATCATGTCCATTTCTATTCACCGCGACTTTGCCCTTTGACATTTTGACCCAATTATTTAGTAATGTTCTCTATATTCTCAGAATAAGGCTTTGTGGAAAATTTGATGACAGAAGCTCAAATGGTAAAAAAAAAAAGTTATTGCATGGACACACACACACACACACACACACACACACACACACACGTCAAAGCAACTCTCAAAAGATGGTATTTTAAGAAAGATTGAAAACCTTAGTTTATGAGGCTGTGCATTTTAAAATTAATCAAGTTATACTGTTGAGGGGTGTGTTTGAAGAATGCTGAATCCCCAAAAATATTTTAGGAACAACCAAAATCATGAAAAAAAAAAGATGAGAAACTGCAAAGAATCTTTGAGTAATTGAATCTGAGTACGAGGAACCACCAAGGGATTCCTGTTGTCAGACCAGAGTATTCTTGCAGGGGTGAAAGGTGAGATTGGGTAAGAAATGCAGGCAGGGCATCAATTATATTTTTGGCTTTAAGGGTTACCAAGTGATATTGTAATTATATAAATGCCGCTGTATTGGCAGTCAGTGAGGTGTTTTAAGGACCTGATGAAACTTACGACCATGAACTACGAGCTGAGCTGACGTATGCTGTGCACCTTGTAATGGTTTGAGTGAAGAAGCAGATAAGTAGTTCGATAAAAAAAACAAATTCTCAGTAGTCCTTTTAATTGAAGCATGGGTGGATTTGAGCAAGGGAAGAACATAAATTTACATATTTTAATGGAGTACACAATGCAGGAAAGTGTTGAGTCCATAGTGACACTGACATTTGAAATGACTTCAGCAGATATCAAGTGGTGATCCTGAAATTTCATGATCTGGAGTGAAAGATTTTTTTAAGATAAGGGGACAAGGACCAGCATGCCATTCTTTGCAGCATTGGCATTTACCTTCAAGATGGCAGAGAGTTTCAATGCTTTGAAACTTTTTTGAAACGATCAGACTGAGAAGGTGCTAGAAAAGAATGCTGGTACATGTATTCAAGAAGCTGACTGTCATTACACATTCTAGAATTTTGGAAATGAAGGGTAAAAGAGAAACGGGTCTGGAATTTGGTAGATCGTATCCATTTTAGGTTTCTTCAGGATTAGAATTGTCGTGGTTTTTTTGTTTTTAACGACAATGGAATAGTAGATGATGAAATGGAGTAATTGATTGTTTAGATTGGAATTGAAGAGAGAACTTAAAGCAAGGAAACAAACAAATATGATAGGACTGGATCCAGTAAGGAATTTTTTTTCCTTGTCTCTAATGATTAAACAGCATCTTAGCTGAAAAGTAAGAAGTGATCCAAACAGAAGGAAGTATGAGTGAAGAAGAAAGTTAATGCTAAGATTTCGAGCAAGTTAATGCTAAATGCCCTGTGAATGCATTTGTTATCATGAAAGGCATCAGCATCTTGTCTGGTTAGTGAGAGAGACAAAAAAATGGAATTGAGAACAGAGCCTTGTTGTTAGAGGAGTTGTTCTCAGTAAAGGCAAGCAAATATAACAATGTTAAAGTACAAATATAAATTCACTTTTCATGGTAAGGTTTATCAAGTGGTTTAGCTGGTGTGGTGGACAATGGATGATTTCAAAGTGGATAAACCGAGAATGGTTGTATTTTCATTCTCATCTGCAACATGCTTGTTTGAGAGAATGGATATCAACGGTAAACTGGGGAGCAATATTGCCAGTTTTGCAGAACCGTGTAATTGGTAATGGAATTTTATCAAGGGTATTTGAAAGTTTACCGTTATAAATTGAGACTAGTTGTTCTGGATCCTCTTAGATGTGTGAAAATATAATGGAGGAAGACAATTTCTTGCTGAAACGATGATCATTAAGAGAGTAATGTTATTGTGCATTAAATATAAGTTTCAATGGATGTGAAGGTTTCAGCAGAAGAAAGGTAAAATGAATAAGTGAGTGATCAGAAAAAGTGTATTTAAAATCAATATTAGTCACCGGATCAATATGGTGAGCTAAAACAAGATCGAAAGTATGGCTATCGGCATGAGTGAGACGGAGGCCAAACATTTTGCCATAGATTGAAAGTATCCACCATTTGGAGAAAAAAAAAGTGAAAGTGCAATTAGATCATCCAGACAAATGTCAAAATCCCCTCAAATTAGTATTTTCCAGGATCAAAGAGAATAAATCTATACTGTATCTATATATGAGCACTGAGCAGGGTATGGCAACCACAAACAAATTGAGAAGTGATCAAGAAATAAAGTTTGTTGTTTTTAGGGCTTTGTAGTTATCCTTATTTTTGTACGAGCTGAGTTTTTAAAAAATCCTTATTTTTGAAAAAGCATATAAGAAGAAGTGTTTGAAAGATAAATATGAAGTAATAGAGTCAATGTGATTTGAAAGAATCAACATCAATACACACATGCCTCCATTTCGGCCATGCTCTCTTTGGCAGTGATAAAGGTTATAACTGGGAGGAGCTTATCAGCCAGCATTGTTGTAAAACCAGGTCAAACAGAATAATTTATATCCATATATGAAATTGTGAAAGTATGTTCAAAAGAGCCACTCAGATGTGGGAATATTGCCATATTGAGGAAGCCATGATATAACGTTTAACATTGACAAGATTTGTTTGAACCATTGTATGGGTGAAACAACGCATGATGAGGGTTGGTCCCATGAGAATTTTCAATAATAATTTGAATTGTATTGCTTCGAGTGATGGAAAACTGATAACATGGATAACGGATGGAGGACCATTGTTTGTAACGTTTGCTACGTCAACAAACATGCAATACTGAGCAAAAGGAGTATGATTTGAGGAAAGGAAGATGAATGCAATGGTTGTTAGTGCAAAACTACTCCCACAAACAGTATCAAGAAAGTCAGCATCAAACTGATCTTGACTAAGCTCTGGAAGTAAAAATGTAGCAAGATCATCAGAGATGCCTGAGGCCAGCTCCTGTTAAGTATGATGGCTCGCTCACCTCCTGGCAAGCGCAACGTCTGGCTCTCCTTCAGAAAAGCAATGTCAATGAAGATTTATAGCAGTTAAACTTGCACCAGATAAACTAGAAGAGTTTAACTATCGAACATTGCAAAATAAAAAAAATAAAATGGCTATCTCAACCTCACTCACATTTTTGCCAATACTGAAAATATTGATCTATGTGACTTGCAACTAATTTCATCATGACAGGTCACATGTGTGCAAGCTCCTCTCTTAACCTTCAAAAATGGTTTAAAAAGTGAATTCATATCTGTACTTCAACTTTGTAGAGGCAAGAAATTATTTCAAAGCACAATTAATTAGGATTAAAAAATTGTCACCTTGTCGAGGTAATTGTTGGTGGACAAGGTGTGGAGGACAGATTATATAGTGATAGGGTTGCGTCTGTGAATTTATTTGACACTGTACATGTCGAATATGATGAGGTTCTAACATGTCGCTAATAGCTATTCGGTACAATGACAGTTTCATATCATCGAAGGAATACCTGTGTGAGGTTGTGAAACCATATATTAATCAACAAATATTTTCTGTGGTCGATTTTCTTTCCAAAAACATTCATTATTTAAAATAAATAAAATGTAATTCAAAACCTATCTAAACCTCTGTCACTGTAAATAAATATTCATTGTCATTGTCATTGTAAATATAACATTGAATTGAAAACTCCTGTCATTGTAAATAAATACTTTGTAATTAAATTTTTAACACCGTGAAGGAGTTTATATTAGGAATACTTTCTGTTTGGCCACAGCATGAATAATTTCTGAGGATACACTGGCAGAGTTGTATTTATTAAGACAAAGTTCCTGTTTGTATGAGGTCCAAGTGGGGGGATGGGGGAAGGGGGAGAGTTGATAATGACCTCATTTATAGAGTCAAGCTTAAATTGACATTTCGTTCAAAGATTTAAAATTTTCCCTGTTCTTTTATCTGAAGAAATATATTTTCAAAAAGACCAATATTACTGGAAGACACTTTGACTTCTGTCAGATAAGAACTCTTACTCTGCAATTTCCCACTTACATCAACGATCACATCACTTTGTGACTCACTCATAGCTGGTTAGAAAAACGGTAAATTCAAAATATCTGAAAATAGTTACTTCACATTCACAAGAGATAAAATGAAAAGTTGGATCCATATTTTTACATTTTCAAAAGTTATTTTGTGTTACAAACATGTTACAGGCTTAAAGGCATGTTTATTCCTTTTCTTTTTGATGTCAGCTGAAACAATAAAACCTCTTAATCTGTCATTATGTGGTCAGAAGCTTTTACACATTAGCTAAATTAAAATTATATATTTTTTGTTTAACCACCACCCTCCAACCTTGCTTTCATCATGTTTGCCAGTGACATCTGTGCACATCACTAATGATGCTTCCATAGGTCACCACGTTTAAATTCCATCCTATTTATTGGTTTTTCTATTGCCTCTAACATTGTGTAATTCATGAATAAAGTAGATCGATAATGACATCTTCTATCCTTGTTATCCTGCATGTGATGTATCTATGTGTGAGGACTTTTGCGGAACTTACCTCATTCTAAAGAGAAACATATTCCTCCTTTTTCATATAACCCTAATGGATTTTTTTTCTTCCTTGACCATCTTTCACATTCATCGTTACATCCTCTTCTGGTATCCCTTTCCTCTTTTCTCAATTTTCTTTTCTTAATTTATACTTCCTCCATCCTCCTTCCATTAACTATGTAAAATTTACTTCATGCTTACCTTTGATTTTGAGTTTTCATCTTGAGAAAAGAAGAATAATTATTTGTGGTTGGGGAGGGGGATCCATGACATCGTAGCTGAATCCAGCTGAAGTACTCTTTTTATCAAGTTTTTTTTTCATTTTATTCACAACATCTTGTTTACTTCAGAGACACTTAGCTTCTCGTGTTTCCTTAAGATATATATTTTTGAATCATTTGTACAAACAGAAAAGCAATTGGAATTTTTTTTTTTCAAGGCAATCTATTAAGTACGTAATCAGCGTCGAATGAAAACTTTTCAGTGCCTTTGATTTCCTTTAAAAACAAGAGTTTTAAATTGTTTTCTTCTTACATTACTGTATACTGATATTAAGGTTACTTGTTACATGTGTGCCACATTCCATTTGGATTTATTTGAACATGGCACACTACGTCGACGAATTATGCAAGTTGAGTGTTGAGAGGAGTGTTGTTATTCACAATATTTGCATTAGGTGCCTATGTTTTTCACATTTTACAGAAAGCCAACAAAATACTTGGCAAAATCAAAATTTGAAATGGTACTTTCATATTTATAGGGCTGTGGGGGTGGAGATCCATCTACAATAGGACTGGCAACCACTGTAGATTATTTCTGCCATCGAGAGGCAAAATGCCCGAATACGCTCGATCAGATGATGATGATGGGGGTGGAGAGAGTGGGAAGGGGAAGGGAGTTCTAATTTTTATGAACATTTTACAAATCTTTAAGTGATCAAAATATACATACCTTTTACAAATATTGGGTCTGAAATAGAGTAACAAATGCATTGTTAAGCTATTGTAATGGAGCTTAACTATTGTTAAGCTATTGTAAAGTGGTAGTGTTATAAGCTATTGTAAAGTGGTAGTGCAAGTGCATTAATTCTTTGCCGTCGTGGTATGATATGCTCTTTGAGGTTTAACAGCAGTGATATTGCCTTTGGTTGAAACTAGAGCAATTAGGAACTTACCATTCTGGGATTTTGTTTGGTTTGAACACCTAGTGAAGTTGTGCCAAGAGGCTATTATTTCATTCAGCTTGGTCACTACGCTGCTATTTCATTGCAAAATACACATATTGCACATACTGAATGAGTCATTTCTACATCTTTCATTTAATTTGATTCCAAATATTTAAAAAAAATTAGTGTATGTTTTGGTCTAACCAAGAGGGTTCACATGACCAATGAAGGAGGGAACAAGGTGTGGTGCCTGGCTTTAATTAAAAGGTCTTTATACAGATGTGGCATGGTATATCACTAAAAAGGAGAGTTGTGGCAAAGCATCATGGTGAAACAATCAACCTGGAATATGGGTACTGTGTGTTGTTGGTTGTATCCAGCCAACTTCTCAAAATAAATCATCAAATGCAAGAAGCCTAACCACCACATCTTTATTTTTCTTACCACCATCACATATTAATTGCTATTTACGATTAACAATAATATTCCAAACCTCTTTATTCTTAACTCAGGGTGACCCTGGGATTGGAGGAGCTCCTGGTTTTTCTGGGCCAATGGGACTTCTTGGACTTCATGGACCTCATGGCCCATCCGGACCCAAAGGTCCTTCTGTAAGTTACTTCGTCATGCCCCTTTGTTGTTATTTCCGTTAAAAAAAAGTTTTAGTTAAATATCTTTATGGGAACAATAATTTACAATGAATTACCATTCACTGAAATCGTATGTGCATTGATTCCTTTGTTGTGTGATTGGTCAGGGAGAACCAGGTCTAGAAGGCCATAAGGGAGAGAATGGCGTTCACGGAGAACGGGTAAGTGTTTGTCATCGACGGAAAGTGTTTGATGACGTCCAAGCAATTTAATACTAATTTCACTAACTGGCATGTTTCAACTTAACCCCCATGACCTTGTCACCAAAATTAACTGCATAAACTTCCCTCAATGTGTCTGATGTGCATTCCTTTTGAACATCATTGAAAAGGCTACCTTCAAACCCTCAAAATTCAAATCTTGAAAACTTGTGAAAGAGCTTATTCAGTACATACAAAATGGATAATTTAAATTAACATAAACTTACATTTTTAAGAAACCTTGTCTTGTTCGAGCAAAGAAAATCTGGAAGAACATCAAGAAAGAACCCCCAAAAATTTATACTTTACTTGATGTTTTTAACAATAATAGAAATGAAAATTTTCCACATTCTTGCTGAGGACTTGTTGAGATTTTTCTCTTGTACTATAATAACTAAATATTTTTTGGTTCTAAACATTGAAACAAATAATTTCTACCAACAACTTTAGATTAGTGTCTACAATGTCATTTGACCTTAAATTTTGTACTCTCTCTTACCAAATCCCATGAGACACACGTAACCATAAATAACAACCATTGTTATATAGTCAAATGATATATTGCAGGGCCTCCCTTTAGCATCATATCTCCTAACAGTTTTTAATACTTTAGATGCAGAATTATTTGCCATTCCTTGCATAGAAACCAGCTCTGTCCTCATGATTGGGCCTCCATGAGGTTCTGTAGAGCATCAGCAACAGAAACGTATATTCACCATAATCAACAAACTCAAACCTCGGCGTATACCTCGCTCTTGCATTACAATCTGATGAGGATACCAACTTTGATGCAATTAGGAATGCAAGAAGGCATGTTGCAAACAGCCCTTAACAAACTTGTAAATGAAGAATAAACCCAATGAACCTGTAACACAGATCTATGCTTAACACCAAAAGCAGGATTTGATCAAGAGAGAAATGGGATCGCAATTAATAAGTCAGAGAAAAGCATTTCCAGTACAGCTCCACATCATGGATGATGGTGGGCAATCAAATAATTATTAGGAGTTGGAAGCTCAAATAACATCCCCATAATATAACATGTTAAAGCCCAACATGCAAGTACAAAAGACGAAGCTGAGTTGTTTTCAACCATTTCCAGCAAAGCGTGTTGAGCCAACCATCCAACTTGACCCATACCAGAGTTTCCTACTATCATGGACACCGCTATACAGCTAAATGTTTTACCCCATATTAGAGCAACAAGTGGCTGACTGCAGTGGACACAACAATGGCTCTGACATCTTACCAAGAAGATTGGGCTGTCTCCCTGAGCAAGATGTTTCAGAAGATGCACAACACTGCCACCAACTCAACCATGTGGAAAACTGCCCAGGACAAGCAATATCCTATATATAAGAAACAAAAGACAAAGTGGAAGTGTGTGTGGCTGTTCACTGATAAACTCACAGCCCAGCCATGTGTAAAACTTCTCGGGTATACAAGAAACGACACAAGTCATACTAAGTCAAGTATCACTTAATCAGCCTCCTACCACTCATCAGCATAGTAATAGAGGGCTCCATCGATCATGCCATCCACAAACATCTTTAAACAAATAATGTGCTTATTGATGCTGAGTTTTGAGTTTCTTCAGAATCACTTTGGACCAGATATTGTCACAGCCCAAATCAAAGCACAGCCATAGTCACAGCCCTTGTATTTAGCAAAGAAGGAGCAAGTGCTTCCTGCTCCAATAATTTGACATCCTGAGAAGTGGAAAGTAATATTCACACCAAAGATGTGTCAGAAAAGGATTGTTCGGCAGAGGCCGAGTGAAGCGAGGTCGAGGCTGTTTATTTCTTTAGATGTGAAACACCCTGCAACCCTTGCCTACAGGAAACAGACTTTTTGGAATGCCAGCCGCATTTTCCTTCCAATCATCATGTAACTTTGTTAAATAATTCTCCATGGGTAGGCTATGTTGTAGGTAGGTAGGGTAGGGTAGGTAGGCGCTCCTATGTTGAAAGTTCTGTGTCAATCACTCAAGCAGTTGTGGGGAGAAAAGAAATTTAAAAGCAATTAAAGGTGAAAAGGTGAGGGCGGAAGAAATAAAAAAGTGAGGGCCTCGGCCAATGTTCCACAACGTGGTCAAGGATGGTTGTAGACGTCTATTACTGGTATATTCAACAATAATGATCCCAGATGGATGCCACTGACTTTCAATGCCACCAGCATCACAGAATCTGACAATGTCAAGATGCTGGGCATCACCCTTGACTAGAATGTCAATGGAAGCAGCCACATCAACACCAGCTTTACAGTAGCAGGGGCAAAGGCTTGCCACTTGGGAACAGGTGACTCGCCTCATGGTGCCTCAAGTCTCCAAAAAGAAGCTCAGTTCAGTAATGTGATGAAATGTTTAAGCTTGCCTGGATATGAGAATCCAAAAATAGGACATACTAAATCAGATGGAGTTGCCCAATGAAATTTCTCACCATCAGCTCAAACCAACAGCCATTCCCTGTTGTAATGGCGATTTGTGGTTGAATTGTGTATTATGTACAACATTCACTCCAATAACTCGCTCTTTCTGTTCTAAAAAGTCTTCCCAACCCGATTGTTATATTCATTTTGGATGGTCTGTCGCATCAATTGTTCATGACAAATATCTACTAAGTTGGTTTGAAGGTAGCTAGGGCAATCAAAATTGTCCTCATGGAGGTGCTCACACTCTGACAGTTGATTGCTATTCCAAACTTGAACACCATTAACTCTTTCCTCTCTGACATGATGTTCCGAAATTCATCAATCAGACTGCTCCGTGATTGTTTATACCCAGTACATTTTTTCAGTTTATGATATTCACGGTTATGGGAATCAACCGATTGTGTCGGCAATTCTCACGAGTAAAAATCTTTTTTGGTTAATTTTTGGTCGGAGAGCAAATTTGACCTCATTGCTCCTCTTAATGTCGATGAGTTTGTCACCTAATTTTTTTTCTTCTCTTTTGTTGTCTTACACCACCTTCCATAACTCCTGTCCTTATCCATCCACCCCCGAGCACCAAGCCTGCTCTCAAACACTGCAGAGTCGAACCTCTTTTCTCAGCTTTGTTCAAATGTTTTTGTTCCCTCTTATCTATTAAACGTGTTTCTTAATCCTCTTTAGTCCCATGTGCAATGTGTTTTTGGAGTCCCTCACGAAACACGGCTCACTGTACTACACCATGCAATCACCGAAGATGCTCTTCAGCAAACCTTTTTCATTCCACACCTTAGTTTAAGCCTAAAAGAGATGTTGTAACTTCGACATGATGTGTCTGGGTGCAGGGAAATGCTGGTTTATCTGGCATTCCTGGCCTTTCAGGAGAGGAAGGAAAGAGAGGAGAAACTGGTGAGATTGGAAAAGATGGTCCACCTGGTCCTGCTGGAGTTCGGGTAAGCAGTCATTGGGCACACGATAATGGAATAGTTTGCGTACTGTGATTCGATGATTCTCCATTTTCTCCATGTTTCTGCGTGTTGATATTAATGGCTAGACCTTTAATTTTATGGTGCTATCTTTTTTAAGTTTAAAATTATTTCTCAAAGGTTAGTCACCAAATTGAAATTAGATGCAAGCCTAGAAAAGTAATGATCATGAAGTTCATTTTCTAGTTTGGATCCCAATATACTGCATGCAAGAGACTGAATGCCATTTTGACGTTTCATCTCTCTATCCCTGTGTATTGCAGGGTGAAATTGGTACTGCTGGATTGCCTGGGAATGCTGGCCGTGCCGGTGCAATGGTATGCCTCCTTATCATCACAGAACAATATCATCTCCAATTTCTTAAAATCATATCCATCGACTTGCTATTATAAACGACTGGGCCTGAAAGAGTTCAAATGAATACCTTTTTTGTGCATGGGAGGGGGGGGGGGAGGAAGCGCGTGGGACATATCTCAACCTGTGTTTTGGAAAAACACGAATGTTGTTGAAAATGTATGTGATGATGACAATGACAATAACAATGATGATACTAAGGAAGGGTGAAAGTGTTATGAGAAGAAAATGGGGTTTGTTTCCTTCATTATTCTAATTTGACAGGGAATGTTTGGCTCCCGAGGCCTGGCTGGTCCATCTGGTGTGCGAGGTCTTCCTGGGGAGCCTGGAATCCCAGGAGAATCTGGATTCCTTGGAGCCAGGGTGAGCAATACCTGTCATGGTTTGCAACATAATATTTACTTCCCATCATGATATATTTCACTGCGAATGGTATCTTAAACGGATGACCAATTTTCCTTTGTGGGAATGCTATCTGTCGGATTATTGTCATCATTGTAGTTTCCGTTTTGGGAAATAGAGAGGAATATTTCAAGTCAATTTTTATCTCTTATTTTAAAGTGTAAGATGAAATATAAATTTGAGAAGCATGTATTTATTACATTACAAATGATCATTTCTGATGTATCATCTAAATCACGTCTGAACACAGAGCAGACCTTTCTCCATTTTTGTTTTTTTCAGCAATCTTGTAGATTGATAACTGGCCAAGTACATGTTTCGGTGTATTACTACATACAGTATCTATTGCTCTCTATTCCATGCATGTATTAATTCTGCAGGGTCACATTGGCAATTCTGGAAAACCAGGCCTACAAGGGAAAACGGGATCACAGGTGGGTTATTATCGAACCCGCAATCCTTCCTTGCCCATATCAAAACCATTTTCCATATAATATCGTTTTTTTTTATGTTTACTGTGATACCATAATTCATATTCCATTGTAAATATTCTGTCTTTAGCTGTGCAATTGCTTGGCATAATGAGAACAATAATCATTGTTGAACATTAATAAAATGATTTCTTCATCCCGTGAGTGCGACAAAATTTTTGCTGATATACGTTGTCCTGCTGTCATGTAGGGTTCTGCTGGAATTGAGGGCCGTGTGGGTGCAGCTGGTCCTCGGGGTGAACGGGGAACGCGTGGTCCAACAGGATTTCCTGGTCCCAATGGTCTGATTGTAAGTGCAATTAA
>CM068956.1:24850696-24870743 GCA_035128595.1 Eptatretus atami | reverse complement strand
AAGTGGGTTGTGCATTTGGTCACGGCTTTATATTTCAACAAATCGGACACTCCTGTGATTTACAAAAGTCACGATTACACACAAAACGGAACTGTTTCAGTTTTCAGAACAGGTGCAAAACCCATGGTGTAGCGAACCTTTATATTTTGATAATTAGTACATTCTTGATCACACCACTGACCCATCATGCTTTGCTTTTGACAGGGTAATCTGGGGATTCCTGGCCTCTCTGGATCAAGTGGAAACCGTGGGGAGATGGTAAGTTTTACACGTACAAGTCTGTGTCACCACACGTCGTTTTTAAAGAGACGTGCTTTTAAGATTATTGTCCAGAAATTTATATTTTCGACAACACAAAATATAGCATCATGAAACACAACAAAGTAATATATCTAATGTTGTGCCGATATCATGCTGGTGGGGAAGAAGCAGACCTGATGTTGACGGACCATTCAGTGGGAGTAAAGAAGAAGTAAATTTGAATTGGTAACATAACAGGGTTTTATGTGTCTTATTTATGTAGCTTTGGGGTAATGTGATGTGAACACCACATGAGCTTTGTATTTCGTGACAAACTTGCATCGCAGGTCTCTTATTGTACTTCATAGCTGGCCTGCTACTCCATTACTAGATGTCTTGTCTATATCACTTGTGGACAAAAACGATCTCACAACATCTATCTTAGAACCCATAAACCGTTGTGTTGATACAGTGGCCATCTCTTCTAAATTCCATGTGAGTTTACCATATAATTGACTGTCCTGCCTCATCATAAAAACCCTTGCCAGGTTATGACCACTTGAGTTTGGTCGACTTGATTAAGTGGCAAAACGATCCTGCAGCAGGAAATGAATTGTCTGGGTCGACATGTTGCTGGGGTCACTTGCATTGGGAGGGGATTTACCTGGAGGTTTATTTTATTTCCAGGGTGAGCCTGGCAAGAATGGAGAGAATGGAGCAAGAGGAGAGAACGGAATCCAGGTAATGACACACAAAGTACATAAAAGGTTTGCAGTATAAACACTGTGTTGTGGCCAGTGTAACTGCAGTGACGGCCCAATTCCTCGAATATTGGACCCCTCAGAATCTTCTTTCCAGAAAATGACATTTACAGACTGCGATGCGTTCCAATAATCTGCCATGTCGTGCACTCCTTTTAAAGTCTGCAAAGCAACAGCATTGCAATACCATGTATGCACGTAGAGAGTACAGTCATGTTCTTGTGGTTATAAGAAAGTACTTTGTGATGTGTCAAAATTATTATTGTCTTAAAAATTTGTATTCAAATGGGAAATTGTTTTTTTTTAATCAATATTGTGGACAACTCGTCCGTTGTATTCGTAAATGTTGGACGTGAAAATCACACCACAGCAATCAAATTCATCCTAACTTCCTTTCCACAGGGTGCTGTGGGTGAACGTGGAGAGCCGGGTGTTTCTGGAGCTGCTGGACCTCAGGCAAGCCAATGGAAAATAAGTTTTGAAAAATAACAGTCTTGGTTCAGTTTGCATGAAATTTAATATAACAAAAAAAAAAACGAAACGATAACATCAACATCAAGATATTCTTCAACGAAACAAATTCCTCGATCACATTTTGCTTCCTCTAGGCATTCATTCTGTCTAGATATCGGTAGAGGTCTTGTTTTTGCTTTCATTGAACTTATTGCTTGCTGTACGCTGACCATGGCCGTTTTCAACACATTCTCGATGTGGATTGCAGGGCGTTTCTGGCTCTGGAGGTGGTCCAGGTCAGTCGGGAAGGCATGGTGCCCTGGTAAGTTGAACAGTGATTGAAGTTTGTTCCTTGTGCCAAGTCGCTTAATAAATTAATATAATATTTTACTTCGATTGTTCACCTGATCGTTCACCTTCAGGAGTTGAACTTGTTTCCACATTGTCTTGTCCTTCATTATTTCTGTAACTGACACGAATTGCAACTTCATTGTGTTTGATAATGACATGATGAGATCAAAGCATCTCAGGTGGATGTGATTAAATGTACATTTTGCTTCCATAATGAGTCATGGTGGAGGAGTCTCATCACTTGCAGCAGTTTTATGTTTGTCAACTGTTTCTTCACTGAAAACACCTTTCTGCTCTTGATTTCAGGGTGCACCTGGAAACGCAGGTACACCAGGTACTCCTGGTGACAAGGTGAGGATATATGGCAGGAAAAAAAAAACAACAAATGAGATCCTCTGCAAATATTCCATGTCACACTCTTCCACAAAATTTGCACTTTTTGAACATCAACTGCAAGATTGAATTTTTAAAAAAAACTACCATGTGACTATTTTCACACCCATATCATTAGGGAGAGGCTGGAACACCTGGAGAGCTAGGCAGCACTGGCTTGTCTGGTTTAATTGGACCACGTGGGCAGTCTGGCACCTCTGGGACTCCAGGAGCTAAGGTAAGCATTATTAGTCATGAAATTTCCCCAAATGGAAGTCTCAGGATGTTACTTTGTTGTGTCTGTTTGTTTATTTGTTTGTCCACATAATAAATCGAAAACGCCTCGTCACATGCAGGTGAAATGTTGTCAATTTTTGCATCCGATATTGACCCATCATTTATTTAATATTGAGCACTGTTCATTAAACATGGCTTCATGAAATTGGATGCGTGTGGAATCTCAAATGCAAATCTCAGGAATACAGTCATAGAAAAAGGGGGGGGGTGGAGGGAGGAAATGTACATCTCTTCACAAAAGCGCTCTCATTTATTAATTATATCGTGAACTAGAACGGCACTCGTTAGAGTGCATTCCTCCGCCAGGCTGATTAGTTTATGTTTTGTATCCCACTGGTGGGCTGGATCTGGATTCAAACCTCAACCAAAATCCAATTGGCTTGTTCTTGTCGTCTACCCAACTCATCCACCAAGTTTTGTCCGAATCCGCCCACAACTTTTTGAAAGATCATGCTATATATCGTTTTTGGCCACATCCTTAAATAGTGAAGAATCACTTGAAAAAAAATTTAAATTATACTATCCGTTTCCGGATACGGATATTCACCAAGATCGAATCGATTCATCCTTATCACACTCCCAACCTGTCCACCAAGTTTCGTCCGAATCCGTCTAACCTTTTGAGATATCCTGCTTTCAGACAAACAGACGGACAGTCAAACAAACAAGCAGTGATGTAAACATAACCTCCGTTCACCTTCAATGGCAGAGGTAATTACAACAGCTTAAAAATGAACAATCTGCACCATCATGATGAATCATATAAACTTGAAATTTGATACAGACGTTTACAAGCAAAGTCCGAAATTACCAAAGAAGTGATGTACCAAATTATTATGCGATAAGCTGAAATTGTGCACTGACCATTATTGCGAAGAGTCTGAATTAACTAATTAGTGATTACTCACAGCACCTCATAAGTTACATCAACGAAGTGATATCCTAAATCGATGCTTGTTACATCAAAATACAATGTCGAAAAAGGTGAACTTGTACACAAACATATTCATCAGGAAAAATCTGAAATTTCTAAATTGGATGCAATTTCATCGTGGCATCGTGAATGCTCCAGGTTTGAGTATGCAGGAGTTGCCATCTTACTGGTCACTTTGCATTTCGCCTCAATTATTATCATCCTTTATTTTTTATCACCTCCATCTTACAAGATTCACTTTCATATGGGCCAGCAATTCCGTTGGGATAAAAATAAAAAACTTTTGTCCAAAAAAAAGAAAAAAATCTTCTTCTTGGTTCAGTTATTCAGATGGGATGAATGACGATGGGAAAATGGAGAAATGTTTTCCAGTTTGCTCCATATTGTGATCTTGTTGCTTTGACTATTTGGCTCATAACAGTGATTGATCTTCCTCACTCCGTCTATCTTCCTTGCCTTCGGCCTTGCCCTTGATCCTCTATTTTTTATTCTGCCCTCCATCATATCTCACTGAAAGATTAGATAATGGAAGGGAAATAGAATAACATGGGTTGTCAGCCCAACTATAATATCATACAAATATCAAGAAACCTCTAAGATCTCTGGTGCATGAAACTGCATCATGTAAAGGTGTATTATAGAGTAGTTAAAGTGTATTGTATGGATTCCACTGTGAAGCAGAACATGACAGACATTGTGATGAAAGAGAGTGGAAAATATGTGTGAGATCTGAAGATGTATGACATAATTTATTTTGGCTTTCGACAAATGAGGACGCACAGTGTTCTATGTTATTTGGAAGAAAAGCACTCGTATGCCCGTATGGAAAAGAAAATCAATCCAGTACACATTGGCAATATTATTGCAACTAGGTGGTGAATTAATATATATATATATATATATATATATATATATATATATATATATATAAATATATATATATAGTTATATATATATGTGTTGATGTACCATTTACAGAGCATTGGTGCTGCCAAAGCAGTTTCTTGGCAAAGGTTTTACTGGGTGATGTGCCGTTGCCTTCCCAAGGTTTTGTCCATTCTCCATCCATTAAATGCTGAGTATCATGTAAGGAAGCAGCACGTAGCATTTAAGTCTTTGTTTGACTTGATCAGGGTTTGCCACTGACCTCATCCAGACTCAGAGTGGACATTCTACCCATTATCTCTATCGATGTATTGAGATATATTATATATATATATATATATATATATATATATATATATATATATATATATATATATATATATACACTCACTCTCCCCTACCCTCACTCACTCTATCCCCTCCCTCCACCTCCATGCCCCTCCATGTCTCTCCTCTCCCCCCTTCCATCCTTTCTCCTCTCCTCCTTCCTCCCATCCCCTCCCTCCTCTCCCCCTCCCTCCCCCCCTCCTCTCTCCCCCTCCCTCCTCTCCCCCCCCTCCTCTCTCCCCACCCTCCTCTCCCCCCTCCTCACTCCCCCTCCCTCCTCGCTCCCCTCCCTCCTCGCTCCTCTCTCCTCTCTCCCCTCCCCGCATCGCGTTCGACCAGATACATTCAAAACAACTACTGTTATAACTAATTCCATTCCAGGGAACCCTACCCTCACTGTTCTTCTCCCTCTCCCCTCGCCTCCCTCGCTCCTCTGCTCCCACATCACGTCCGACAAGATACATTCAAAATGGTAATTAGAATGCATTTTTGTCTAAAAACACCGATATTCGTCCGATTTTCTCACCTTTTGCTTAAACTGAGTCTCAAACCATCTTACCAACCATGAAATATGAAATCAGAAGGTGAATTAGAGTTAACATAAAGCCATGAGGGAGTTTGAATGGACTCTATATTACAGGCCTTAATTTCACTTAAAATGCATTTGTGTCTAAAAACGTTAATTTTCGTCCAATTTTCTTCCTGTTTCTTTTGCGACCGAGTCTCAAACCATCTTAGTGACGATGAAAAAGAAATCCGAAGGTGAATTATAGTTCGGATAAAGCTGTAAGAGAGTAAGAAAGTGCGAGCCTTACAAGACTCGATACAAAGCAAACAAAATGGCGGCGATTTGATTTTGTAGCCCCACCCTGAACTGGGAAGCTCCTTCCAAAATGGGCAGACAGACCAATTGGGGAGATTATATATATATATATATATATATATACATATATGTGTGTGTTTTTCCCCATCACCTCAAATATGCAAACTGGTTCAGTTAACAGTTAGTAGAAAAACACCGAACTGCCCACTGAATAATGCAGTATCTGCTGCTAACAGTAGCATCGGTCAGCCGGAATAGACTAGAGAAGCCTTTTTCTGGCAAAATTGTCAGCCCCCCAATGGAGAAAGGAATCAATCCATAAACATGTTTCTGGCTTCCTGGCCATGCAATCTTTCTGTTGAGATGTCTTTTTGTCAATAGAAAACTTGGGAAAATACCAACATTATAGCAAAGCTCAGCATTTATACTTTACCACAATACGAACGTGCACAGTGAAACAAAAGTTGTCAAATGAAACGGAAGACCAAGAGGGAACCTGAAGAGCAAAGATGGAGTCATCAGGAGGAACCAGGATAGGATTCGGGTTTCAACCGCTACGTCACAACCCTCAAACCCATCCAGGCGCAGCCAAGTGAGCCTTACAGAAACATTTCTGCAATAATACACTTCTCCTTTGAGAAGTAGATAACGAAAGTGAGAAATAGAAAGTAAAAGAGATGAAGGAGAAGAAAAAGCAAGAATAAAAATTAAAAACTAAGCACCTTAACTCAAGGCCGAAAGCTCATGGTCACACAAAAACACATACCGCCTCGCCACATGGCCAGAATACCTGGACGAACCAGGAATGTTTTCTGTTTCGGGCATCAAACCTCTGTTGAGAGCACCTTTATTACATGAAAAAGGTAGAAAATCAAACATCATAACAAAGGTAAGGAAGTGTATTTCGATGTTAAAGCCAGCGTATACAGTCCATAAAGCTCGTCAAACTAATTTCCATATACACTTTGGCCTGAAGACCAAAGCACCTGGTAATAAAAAGATACAAATACTATCCCACAGGGTCATAATGCAGGGTCATTCCTTTAACGTAATCATTTGGGACTTATGAGTCTGTAATTTTTTTGAATAAAAAGGTGAATAAAGTCAAGCAAGGCTGGCAGGATGGCCGATAGAGGTAGGCATACTTGCCTCTAAGCTGTCTAGCCTGGATTTGGATCTCGGCTAACAGCTATGAACTGTCATCTCGATGTTTCACAGGTAGGGTAATTCATCAATGTGTGTGCCACCCCTCGGATGGAGGTTAAACTTGGTGTCCTATCTGCCGGCATTAGTTGGTGGACGTTAAATATCGTGGACAGTGTCGTTCGCAAAGAATAGGCCTTCATGAAGAATATCTACGGCGCCCTGCCCAAATTCCAGAGGATATTGCGTCTTTTCTTATTCTCCGGCATCCTGCCCAATTCCTTCCCTAACCTACAGAGGATATTGCATCAGTGGTACTGTCATGCCCTCAGTCAAAGACGCTACCCTGCAGCAAGTGCTGCGTACAAAAGAATAAGAAAAGTCAAGCATGTGAACTTCAGCCATAATGCCAGCCATAAGTACACAGTCCAACTAAGCTTGTCAACCTGATGGACACACGTCGAATCAAGAACTCGTCTTGCTGGTGAAGGCTAAAGTGTTGATCTGCATTGGCAGACATTTCACGTTTCAGAACAATGGATGAAAGTAAGTGGACATTGATCAAGGTATGCTAACTGCCTTGGGCAGCAAGCCAAAGCTCATGTTTTGGCAGTTAAACCTTTGTCGGAGCAATATTAAATCTCATTTGCTCCAATGAAGGGTTAATACCAAAAAAATGTCAGTTTCTCCTTCCTTCCTATGGTGGTTGGCATACCTCAATCGGCCTCCTGTAGATTTCATCCATTATTAATACACACATACATTTCCGCTTGAAAGTCAAAGAACATGGTCAAACAAATGCAGCCGTCGAAGCCTAAAGAGCCAGAGTGCATTGTCGTTCCATTAACTTTAACATCACTCTTACATTTACTTTGTAACTCTGCCTTTTTTACTTGGAAAAAGGTTAAAAAAAAATAATTAAACATTGTAATGAAGCTAAGTACATGCACTTCGGCCCTAAGGCCAAAGTAATCAGTGCAGTAAAACTGGTCAAACTCGTATACACATGGCCCAGAGACCAAAGCACATGGTCAAACTAGAATGTACTCAGCAGAGTGCATACTTCTGCCAGGCTGAACAGTTTATGTTTTGTATCCCACTAAATGTCCGGATCTGGATCCGGATCTGAACCAATATTGAATCGGCTCGTTCCTGTTACCCAAGTTCCTGTTACTCATCCACCAAGTTTTGTCATAACTCATCCACAATTTTTTTGAAATATCATGCTATATATCGTTTTTCGCCACATCTCTCAATGGGGAAGAATCACCTTAAAAATTAAAAATTTCTCATATCTGGATCCGGATTCAGATCTTCACCAAAATTGAATCAATATGTCCTTGTCACACACCCAACAACCTGTCCATCAAGTATCGTCCGAATCCATTCATAACTTTTTGAGATATCGTGTTACATATAATTTTTAGTCCAACCTCTCAATGGTTAAGAAACACTGAAAAAAATATTGGATCCGGATGCGGATTCGAATCTTCAGCAAAATTTGATCAATTCTTCCATTTTACACACCCAACCTGTCCACCAAGTTTTGTCCGAATCCGTCCATAACTTTCTGAGATATCCTGCTCTCAAACAAACGACAGGGGTGAAAACATAACCTCCGTCCACCTTCGGTGGCGGAGGTAACAAACATATACACCCCAACCCACAGGGCGGAAATGCATGGCCATACCAAGATGTACAACCACACCAACAAAGCCAGAATGCATGGTAACATCATAACTTTATCAGTTTTGAACCCACTGCACAGATTGGAGTCAACCCAGAAAGTAAACTGACCTGTTGCCGTAAGGGAATATACGGTATACATCTATCATCTCTTAACTGGAATGGTGAGCATGAACCACTGTGCATCTGCCAGCACTTGCTGTGAGGGGTCATGAGCAGCTGTGGGTGCCTGTTCACATCCACCCTGTTTATGTACCAATTACCAGAGCATCAGCCAGCCAACATGTGTTTAGATGCTGTTTTTCACAATATATTTAGCAGCTAACCATGTTTGTCAAGACCCCTTGCAGCACGTGCAAGAGGCAAGACCACCAGCAAAGACATATTCAATCTGGGAGAAAAACGATGCAGTTCTTAACACCTTTCCTGGAAAACTCTGAACTGCCTCCAGAATTTTCTAATCGATTGGTGACCCTACGTCTACCCTTTGACAAAAGCACATACGTCACAATCATACTGTATGTGCTTACACCCCTACTTTGCCAAGAAGTGAGGAAGCCAAAAAACAATTATTTGAAGAATTCCATCACATTCTACAAAGCACCCCTTCTCCTGACAAGTTTATTTTATTAGTTGATTACAACACACTTGGCAGAGATGATCATGTGGCTTTGAACATGCTGCTTGTAAAGTTTGGACAAAGCAACTGCAATTCCAATGTGGAGATGCATTGGGATTATTTTACTCTGTTAGGAGTTTCATCTTGCCATCACAAACGCTTTCTACCGTGCTCCCCAGAAACGTCTCTTCTCCTGGTTGCACCAATGCATCAAATCATCATAGCAACTTCTCAACTACATTCTCAAAATATGTGATTTTCATGACTTATGTAGTTCAAGAACCATGACAACTGCTGACTGCTCCACTGATCACTATATAAGTAGTTCTAGCTCCTCCATGAGCCTCAACACTATTATATAAAAACACCGACATTTTTACACACCGAACCATAAATCTGCACCAAAGCCACACTGGAATATCAATGCCTCAAATATCCAATCAACTGATGTAAGGTCTGTGCTTTGCAAAGCAAAAAAGTATCACCAGCAGGACCAGCGGAAGTGCAGAATATTGTCGGTTTACTTTCCAGGAAGCGGTGTATGACGCATCATTTGCCACATTTTGCTACCTGACGAGATGGCATGCCGACTGGTTTGACGAGAATGACGAGCACCTCCAAAAAGTTTTCTGCTCGTTTCACTTGGTGCATGAGAAAGTTGCTTGCGGGACACAACATGTGCAAAAGAAAGAGAGAACCTGAAATTTGCGAAAGCAGATTTTCAGTGCCAACGATGCCAAATCCAGGGGTCATGGCGAGATGTCAAGGTAGAGGCATTTCAAGGTCCTTCAGATGCAAAAAACAAGTTTTTTCCATTCCGCTCTTAAGCAAACATACAATCTGACACACTGTCCATCGTTTTGGCTTTGACAGCTGATGGAATCCTAATTTTTATTGAGTGGACTAAAGTCCAATGGCAGGAGCACTTCCAGAATGTACTCACCAGACCGTCTAGCATTGACTAGAATTTCTTACAACATCCTTTGAAAGAGGAGCTAGACTATCTACCCAGTGTCGAAGAGGACAGAGATGCCATCAATCTCCTTGTTAATGGGAAGGCACCTGGCCCAGATGGGATACCAGGAAAAATATTTAATAATGCAGGTAAGCCACAACTACACACTCTCCACAACTTGTTCCTCCAATGCTGGGAGAAGTAAAAACTAGCACAGACATTGAAAGGTGCTCTCATGGTCACCATCTACAAGCAGGAAGGCAATCGGTATGATTCTGGCAACTATCGAGACTTCTCACAATTCTCCCTAGCTGGAAAGATCCTGGGAAAAGAAGTGCCAGCGAGACTATAAACCATCAGTCAAACCACCCGAGCAGACACTCAGTATGGCTTCACAACTGACATGATATTCACCCTTGGTCAGCTGCAAGATAAGGCCAAATAACAAGATATGTCCCTCTACTTGGCCTTCAAAGATTTCTCAATAAGACCAAAGACTCCATCAATCAGCAAGTCTTTGGGACGTTCTGTGCAGATATTGATGCTCATCAAAGTTTGAAAAGATCATTGAGTATTCCAAGATAACATGCAAATACAGCAATCGACTGCCTGTGCGACATCCACTCCTTTCCCAGTCACTTCATGTGTTCCTGCCTGAATACTCTTCACCTTATTTCTCTCAGCTGTGCTTGAGCTCAAACCCACGTAAAGGACCACCCGATCTGGCATTTGTGAGTGGCTGTATGCAGATGATGTCACCTTCGTTGAACGGACTGAAGAAGATATTCAAAGGACTGTGTGCAAGTTCTCTGCAAAAATCTCTGTGTTTGGATTTTCCATCAACATCAAGAAAGGTGAAGTCATGTTTCAACCTGCCCCTCATTTGGCCTACAGAGAACCATTGGTCACCATCTGTACTACCATCCTGTATTCTATCAACTAATACATCTGTCTTGATGGTATGGTGACAAACTACACCCTTGAAGTGAACTAGGAGCTTGTATCCCCTCTGCTGGCAGAGCCTTTGGTAGATTACAGACAAGACTTTGGGCTGACTGCCGGTTGCGTGCTATAGGAAAGTGTCACCTGTCTCAACTGAATTGCTCTATCATGTTTGTCGAGCCTTTGTTTCATATTCCTTCCAGTTTTCCAATGTCAAATTTGGCACCATCCGTGCATGTGAAATAGTACATTACTCGAGATTGGTCACCAGTCAGGCCACAAATTTGACATGGATGGGATCCATGTACAAGACATGATGTCCAAAAATGACAGATTGATTCTGGCATGTCATGTGCCATGAGAATGGTCTAATTGGGCAGACCCTGAACAGATCCACACAATACACCCTTTTACTCCGATCCACATACAAAGCCTTCATACACAGCTTGATGGAGTACTGGCCTCGACTCCCCTGCTGTATTGGTGAGCGCCCCTGACTCGCACCTTGCTCACCATGATGCCATGGAAACCAAGGCCATCAATATTATTGTAATCTCCCGTGATGAAGCTGAATCGATGGGCCTCTCACTTTGCCATCACAAACAGGTCAGTGGTCTCTTTGTCTTCTCCCTCCTCCTTTCTGGTCTTGCACGCTGTGCTCTTTCCGTACTTTGTGCCCCCCAGGTTTCTGCAGAGCGCACGCGGTCTACCATCAACCCTCTTATGGTGAAACTACCTAAATGCAGGATCACTGCTCACCTCCACTCATTTGTTCCTCCTTTTCCCCACCTGTGGAACTAACTTCCACATTCTCTTCAATCTCATTCTTCCCTCCAAGTCTTCAAGACAGCTGTTCACCACCATCTCCGATCATCCTCCATCCAAAACCATGATCTTTTCTACCCCGCTAACCCCCCCCCAAGCCTACACATATCACCACATTGAACCAGGCTGCACAGGCGGCCATGCTTGTGACGGAGAATCACAAGAACAAGAACTAAAAATCACATTTACTCTCCCTCCGAAAAACATCAGGTCACTAATGAGTAGAGATCGGGGAAAAATGTGACGATTTCGGTCCGTTTAGGTTTTTTTATATGTGATGAAAACCCAAAATATGTGATTTTAAAGACCTCGTGCATTTTAACACGGAAACAGTAGAGACAGTCAAGGAATAGAGAGAAACATACAATCTATAATTATATTTAATAGATGTAATATAATATTAATATAGATATAACAGGGTTGCAACAAAGAAAAATCACGTTAATCAAACCTGACTTTTACACCAAAAAAACGGACTTTACCTGACCATTCATAAAAAGACTTTAATTGACAAATTTTGTAAAAAATAAATAAATGACGAAGTATATTAAATTGGTTATATTAACATTGTTTCTATTTTTCATTGATTTTCAACATAATTTTTACTTTATTAAAAACAAACAGAAAACATAATTCCGAGTAAAACAAAAATTCCTTTTCAGACATATTCACCTACATTGTATAATATAGACAAACGACTCGGTTACTCAGACTGAACAATTGTAGAAACAATTTGTGACCATGATTTTGGTCAGATTTTCTTTGGTCAAACGATGCCTTCGATCAGCCAACACATTTTTGTAGGCGGAGAAACTCCTCTCCACTTCCACATTGGCAGTTTGGGCAAACTTTAAGTTGGCGATGTCTGCTGGCTCCATCCCCTCAAGGAGGATGATTCTGTCCCCGTCTTCTTGCAAAATCGCATCAGCAGATCGTAGTACTTCAACATCTGGGTTTCTTTTCAAAACCGCCGCAAACTTTTCACGAAGCCGATTTCCCTTTTCTCCAGGGATGCTTTCGATCTTGGACTTTCAGGTCCAATACAGTGAAGGTATAGACCAGAGGCAAGCCAGCCCCTTCGAATTTTTCTTCTTCCAATGAATGGGCATGAAAGCCAAGTTGCTCGAGATGAAGGCGAGATCTGCCTGAAGCTGGAGATCTTCGACATTTTCCTGCGCCTTCTGAATCGACGCTGCTTCTGTTGGCTCAAAATTGGCTCGGACAGACTTCACAGCATCAAACTTTTGAGAATAGAGCAATGCAGCCTCAATCCACATTCCCCACCTGATAAGAACTGATTCAGGCAGGAGAGGAAGACCAGGGCACGTTTCTTTCCATGTAACCACACGGCTCGGAACCTTGAGGAAGACCTTCTTCACAGACGATATCAGGTCATTGACCTCCCGGAACATCTCCCTTATGGCCTTGCAGACTCCGTGCAGAGCATCAGCTAGGCAGGTCATGTGAATCATGGCTGGGTAAAAAACTTTGAGATCTTTGCCAGCCTTGAGCATGTAGGTCACCGCGTCACTCAGGAGGAGTTTCAGCAGAGATGCATCGAAATTGGGCCAGAGAGCATATATGGAATTGTTGACTAGTCGAGCGATGGAAAAAAGAGTCGGGCTTGTAAAGAAATGCACAATTTACGAGAAATGGAGGATTGCAATTCTCGTTGTCCAGCTTTCAAAAAAGCACATTGGCGACATATCGACCACATTCATCAAGTTGTTTCATCGACACCAATCCAGATCGAAGATTCTTGTGGAGATGTCTGGATTTCTTTTGTCGCGTCCTTGTAGCATTCCTGCAAGTAAACTTTTCTGAGCGTAGTTTCGTCAGGCAATGAAATGCCGAGGTTAGTCTCAAGAAAGCCATGCAACTTCGGGTTCTCCAACTTGATCAATGGGATGTTGGCCTCGCGAGCATGAGCCGCGAGCATGGCCTCGAAAAGCTCCTTTCCAAGAGCCTTAGTCCTCGACCTCTTGGGCTTTGGTGTCAGGACATCCTCGAGTTGGCTCTGAGAAACACTCCTCTTCCCTTTCAGTTGTATGTTGCCATGATAGTGGCCGACTCTGATGCTGCCCAATTGCGCTTCTGGACGACACCGAACACCTTCTCGCAGACTTTACAAAAGACATCCTTCCGTCGGGCATGAACATGAACGGGTCCTCCTCCTTGACATTGAACTCCTTGATGCACTTGTTCCTGGTGGTTGATGAGGCCATTTTGTGTCCGGAAAAGCAAAAACTATATTGCTGGCAATTCACAATCTGTGAACACAAAACACATACTTTTTTTTTTAAACCAAAATCGTGTTTTAGGGGTGGGGGGGGGGGGGTCACCAAAAACGCTGTTTTACGTGAATTTTTAAAACAATGTGATTCACATTTTTTTCTGATCTCCACTGATGAGGAAGAGAACAGCGAAGACCGTCGATGATGCGATTGGTGTTTTTGCTTCAGGTTGACCCAATAAAAGCACTCAATCCTAACACCGGCACATGATCGGAAATGAATCTACATTGGAAATAAAAGCTAACAAGTGCTGAGCCTGGGCTATATTGGCCTGAGGACGTCTATTATGAAGTGGATGAAACGTCACCTGAGACCGGATATCCTCTCACTTTTTTATTACTCGACTGGCAGGATATATCCAGTTACCATTTTATGACTGGATGCCAGTCGTTTGTATTAAATGCACTTTTTTTTTTCTTAACTACGTGTCATCCCAAATGCCCTAATTTTATGCTGTGTATGTGTGTATTGCACACACAACACACACACACAACCACCATAACACCACACACACACACACACACACACACACACACACACAAATAAATAAGTAACTCGATGGTATTCATAGAATACTTACCCTGCGCAGTCTTGAGAACGACTTGATGTGAGCCAACTCTTCTGGAGGCAAATTTGTAATAAATTTTTTCTTTTTTAATTCAGATCAAATGGAAGACCAAATAGGTCGAGTCCTGCATTGGAGTAATCAGAAGGAACCTGAACAAGCAAAAAGCAAAGATGAAGTCATCAGGATGAACCTAGATCAGATTCGGGTTTCAACTGCCACTCCCCTACCCTCAAACCCATCCCGGCGCAGCCAAGTGAACCTTATTAAAAAAAAATTCAAAAAGAACCCAGATTCACACAATTAAGTAATTCTGGCTGCCAGACCATGTGACCTATGATGTCATAGGTTTGGAACTTTTTGTTCCTCATGGATAGGGGGTCATACCAATATAGTTTCCCCTCGATCTGTTCAGTCATTTCGGAGAAGAATCTTTTTGAAGCCGTTTATTGGACAGCTGACCTGACGTCACCCATACTTGTAACCTGCAATACTTAACCTAAAGTGCCCAGAAGACCCAAAAGACCCTGAAGACCCAAAAGACCTAGAAGACCCTTAAATACTCAAAAGACCTGAAAGACCCTTAAATATTCAAAATACCCCAAAAACCTGAAAGACCCTTAAATACTCAAAACACCCCAAAGACCAAAAAGACCCAGAAGACTCAAAAGACCAAAAATACCCCAAAGACCACCAAGACACAAAAGACCCCCAAGGACCCAAAATACCCCAAAGATATCAAGGAACCGAAACACCCAAAAGACCCTGAAGACCTAAAATACCCAAAAGACCCAGAGGACACAAAAGACCTCAAGGACCCAAAAGACCCAGGGGATCCAAGTGACCCAAGGACATAAAAGACCCAGAGGACCCAAAACAACGAGAGGATACAAAAGACCCCGAAGACCTAAAAGACCCAGGGAGGGGATCCAAAAACCCAGCGAGGGACCTAAAAGATCACGAGGACCCAAAATACCTGGAGAACCCAAAATACCGAGAGAACTTAAAAGATGTGACGGACGCAAAAGACTCAATGGGACTATCTGGGACACATGGAAATTCTACATAATGTAAAACGTGACTTCAGGTTCATAACTCCCACCCCCTCCCACACTCACACACAATCCCATGTCCTCAACCCCCCTCCAAACTCTGTCCTCTCTCTGCCCCCTCCAACCACAGCCAAACTCTGTGCTTCTCTCCCCCTTTCTTCTTCAAATCCTCAAACCCCCTCCAACCCAATGTCATCAATTCCCCACCCCCCCCCCTCCTCAAAAGCCTCAAACCATTGACCTAACTCTGTTCCTCTCCTCCTCCCCCCCCAAGCCAACTCTGTCATCCCCTCCCCTTTCTTCTTCAAGTCTCAACTGCCTCAAACCCCAATTACTCAATCCCCCTTCCACTTCCAACACCAAGTCCTCAATCCCCCCCCCTCCACTCTTCCAACATCTCAATTTCCCTCTTCCAACTCCATGCATCCTCACCCCCAACTCTGTCCTCCCCTCCCCAGTTTTTCCTGTTCTTAACCACGTTACACAAATATACACAGGGAATTTTGGCGCATAAGAAGACCATTTGGCCTATCATGTCTGCGTTGTTCCTGCCCCCTTTTGTTAAGAACAATGTTTAAAGCAAATAAAGATGGAACTTTAAATTCACAATCATTACCCCTTTCTTCCCTTATCCTTACTATAATTCACGTACCTGTGTTTGCGTGTTTGTTTGTTTGTCGCGCTACTCCTCCTCCAGTTGTGGGTTGAGTCCATCCAGCCTTGCTACATCGGATTAGCATGACCAAAATTAATGTATAGGGGTGTTTTTATCTTC
This sequence comes from Eptatretus atami, assembly GCA_035128595.1. Lineage (NCBI taxonomy): Eukaryota > Metazoa > Chordata > Myxini > Myxiniformes > Myxinidae > Eptatretus > Eptatretus atami. Next base: position 24,854,444 of record CM068956.1, on the reverse strand, counting down.
GCCATTGGTCTTGGGGGGAGGGGAAGGGGGACGCAAATTCTCGATGTAAAAGTGTGTCGTGTCGTGCCGCCTCAAGGTGACGGAGGGTATTACAAGTTTCCACCATTTACAGTCCTGTATTCCTGTCCCCACGTTTTCCAGTGCAGTGCAGTGTTTTGAATTATAAGCAGTAGGTATGCTTTTGCTTCATGCACATACCTTCATGGGTTATTTTTTTTTGCCGAAACAGAGCTGTCAGTTGCCTATACACTGCCCAAATAAAGGTAGTACTGCGTCAGTAGAACGTGTCACATGCGTGGAACAAGATCTCCCGTAGGGCGGGCACTCTGCTTGTTGTCATTAAAAATTCTACACGAGTAGTCGCACCTATGGTGAAAATTTCCTGTCAACCCACCATGTACGGCACCAATCGCTTAACCCTGCTTCGAGCTTCGTGAGCGCAGACTCACTACTTTATAAAACTGTCAAATAATTTATGCGTTCACATTCCAGAAGTTTCTTAGTCATGAAAATGCTTACCTTGGCTTTTGAGACAAAGAAATGAATCAGCAAATTGGATGGGTGACATTTAATGTTGCACTTCTCATCATCTTACATGAGCAACCCTGGAAATAGATGTACAATTACATCTGCATTAATGCACACTCCCCATGCCCTCAAGAAACTGCTCTCACCTCTTGAGTGGTGCTCCGACCTCACACCTTTCCTCACTTTGATGCCATGGAATCTAAGGCTTTTAACATCGTTGGAATCTCCCACGATTAAACTGAATCTTTGGGCCTATCACAGCTTTCACATCGCGGAGAGGTTGGTGTTCTCTCTATCTTCAAACACCTCCTTTCTGATAGTGCACCCACTGCCCTTTCCATGCTCTGTCTCACACATGATTCTGCGGTCTGCCAGTAACCCTATTCTGGTGAAACTCCTAAAATACAGAATAACTGTTCACTTCCACTCACTCGTTCTACTTTTTTTCCGACCTGTGGAACCGACTTCCTCAATCTCTTGAATCACATTCTTCCCTCCAGTGCTTCAAGACAACTGATCACCACCAGCTTGTCACCAGCTCAACATCCCCCATCCCACAACCATGACCTTTTATACCCCATGAACCCTCCCCAAGTCTGCGTCCTTCCGAGTTTCCAGTTTTTCCTTCCACTTTTGTAATTGAGAGTTCCTGGCTGCCTCCATCTTGTTCACCCCCCTGTGTCCTCCACTTACCTTCATTCTTCCACACATCCCTTGTTTTTCCAGGTCTTCGTTTATTTTGTCCCTCAACCCTGGTGTTGATGTGTCCCCACCCTCTCTTTGTACTGTTCTTTTTCCTTCTGTTACTTCGTCATCCATTCTTTGTTCCAGCTCCTCCACGAGCCTTAGCACGACACACCAAACAATATCCCCCTTCCGCCACGCGGCGGGGGATAAAAAACATAAAAAAAACATTCAAGGCCAGCCTTCAGCCGTAAGCTTAGAGCAATGATGTTTTACAACCTTCGTGGTCACACTCACCTCTAAGCTGTCCAGCTGTTGGAATCTCAACCCAGCTATAAACTGTCATCCCGGTGTTTCACAGGCAGGGTAATTCATCAATGTACGTGTGTCCCTTGGATCGACGTTAAATGGAAGTCCCCTCTGCCGGCATTCATCAGTGGACGTTAAAGATCCCACAATGTCCATCTCTCGCCGGCACACTGAACAAATTGCAAGTTCCTGCCCAGCCAGCAGAGGGCATTGCATCAGCGGCACAGCCGTGCCCTCGGCCAATGATGCCACCCCGCAGTCTTGCGTTCTTTGCTACGGCCTGTTCAATGTCCATGAAAATTTAGGAGTGATTTCAACTGCATAACACATACAATAAAACAATATGATTCTCCACCATTTAATGTCAATACCAGTAATGTTTTAGATTCCAATAACAGTACCAACTAGAAGGGCACTCGGTAGAGCGCATACCCCTGCCAGGCTGATTCGTTTACGTTTTGTATTCCACTGATAGGCCGGATATGGATTTGGATGTGAACTAAAATCTAATCGGCTTGTTCTTGTAACCGAACCAACTCATCCACCAAGTTTCGTCCGAATCTGTCCGTAACTTTTTGAGATATCGTGCTATATATTGTTTTAGCCCTATCACTCAATGGTGAAGAATTATTTTTTTAAATTCTCACATTTGGATCTTCACCAAAATCTTATTAATAAGCTTTCCCACCAAGTTTCATTCGAATCCGTAAACAACTTTTTCAGAAATCCTGCAAAATGTCGTCTTGGCCCCATCTCTCAATGGTGAAAAATCACTTAAAAAAAATTATTGCATCCAGATCCGGATTCGAACCTTCACCAAAATCGAATCATTTCGTCCTTGTCACATACCCAAGCTCTCCACCAAATTTCGTGCAAATCTGTCGACAACTTTTTGAGATATTTTGTTCACAAACAGACAAACAAAACAAAACAAAACAGACAGACAGGGGTGAAAACATAACCTCCATCCACCTTCGGTGGCGGAGGTAATTAGCTCCAGAATCTTTGTGTTCGGAAATGGCTGATTAAATCTTCGTAAAAGAAAGAAGAAGAATTAAACTTCATAACTCCTCCAATCATACCTTAAAATTGCCATTGTTACTCTTGAAAATGACAAAAAGGTTCCAGCTTTGAATTCAGGATTATACAGTTGTTTTTGATTATTTTTTTTAAGGATATGGCTCAAAATGGAGCAGTTTGGAAAGAGTGGTGAATGTAATGCATCAAGCTCATTTGAACCACGACTGACTCACGATCACTGACTCGCTCGCTCATAGAAATGTGTAGTACTTTCAAGGTGGGCTAGAAATTTTAAATTGGCCATACTGATGTACTCAGTCATGATAAAAAAAAAAATCATAAAACTGTCTTTAAAGGAAAATATCTGCAAACAAAATTGGCTGTTGCAGTTTCACTTCCATTTATGGAGAGTCATGTGACCAAATACAATGGCCTGCCTGCAGTGGATCACCGATCCCAAAGTTTATTTTCCAGGAGGGAGTTGAACCCAGATGAGACAGTTCAATCGTAGAATCGTTATCGCACTAGCACCCGATGACGCAATTGTAGTGGGGCAACTTAGCATAACAATTGTGCATTTTGTGAGGAAAGCACCAAATTTGGCACACTAGTAGCCTAACATATTATGAACAGATTTGGATATTGGGCCATCTCAAATTCAGCTGCTGATGGCTGTGGCAGCCATTTTCCACTGCCATCAAAAATTTTGAGATGGCCCAATATCCAAATCTGTTCATAATATGATAGGCTACTAGTGTGCCAAATTTGGTGCTTTCCTCACAAAATGCACAATTGTTATGCTATATTTAGCTAAGTTGCCCCACTATTGTTACTAATCATAATTCAATCAACATATCACAAAGAAAAGATGCTAAGTTACCATGATTATAACTCGAATTAGCTCTGCTCTTAAAGACGTGCGAGTGGGAACAACTACAAGAGTGACAATCACCGTGTGTTTCTGACTTCGGTTCATATGCTCCACCCATTAACGTATGTCTTCCACTTGGAATCATGATCTCTACATCTTAGCATTGCCAAGCAGGCCGTAACAATGTAAACAATAGTTCAACTTTGTAAAGTTTGATCTTTTTTCATTAAAAACAAAATATATTTGGACTCTGCTGCATTATGAAATATATAAATCTCTATCTCTTGCTCTCTCTCTCTCTCTCTCTCTCTCTCTCTCTCTCTCTCTCTCTCTCTC
>CM068956.1:24834098-24847219 GCA_035128595.1 Eptatretus atami | reverse complement strand
TTCCACCCTTTGTTTTCTCCTGTTTGAAGCATGGCAGGCTAAACAATGTAATATTTTGATTTGAGCACGATGCTAATATCAAAAGCAAACTGTTGTAAAATATTGTTTTGAGGGCAAAAGATACCCTTGAGATCTCGTTAATAACACCTAACCTGGGGGGGGGGGGGGTAGAGAGAGACAAACATTATCAAGTTTTGACCGTACCTTTTACAGAGGATATTAAACATGAATTATTTTGGCTTTTATTTACTTTTTGAGGATAATATTAATGCACTGCCTGAAATGTCTCAAAAGGAATGCTGAGCTCATCTCGCCGTCATTGATGATCAAACTGTTATATATACGTTAGACTAGTATAAAGCCCGTAAAAATGACGGGTCGGAACAGTTTACTTTACGGTGCAGTTGCGTGAGTGTGGCAAAATTTGAAGCCTGAGCCTAGTGTCAGGTGTGCTTATATCTTCTTTATTAATTATTAGGCATCCTACAGACATAAATGAACACTCGGTTTACTCTGCGTGCATTGCTCATCGCGTGCAGTGAATTTCACCTCCCTGCGCCTTGTATTTATTGTTTTTTATTTTTTAAAATGCCTCTGTACACCGCCATTGAGGCCCGGTTGCAAGTCACTGTCTACATTTCCAAAAGAAGAGATGTAATTACTCTTTAATGGAAAATGTTTTTTGAGTTTTTTTTTAATCCCGAAAAAATAGAACGTAGTGAACACACAGTCGTGTTAAAAGATTGGCCTTTAAAACCCTTCTTAAATCATCCTTTTTGAAGGAGGACAAACAACACACAAACACACATTGTGTTTTATGTGGTAGATTGAAGAACAGCACAATCGTAAAACTTTACAAAGAATCATTGTTACAAAAGTATTGTGTTCATCACCTTATATATTTAAATTTTAAAATTGATGGTACACTGTGACACATTGAGATTATGCAGTTTTGTTTTTTAAAATATTTTTCTAATTTCACATCCAAAGGCATATTATATAGGATTACGTGTAAAATAATGAACCTAATTTTGGCAAAATGTTAATTTTAGTGCTTGTTTTACTTCTTTTGTTGTGTTTTTTTTGACCAGTACAAAGCAAGGTACTGCTTTCATAGTGTGTAAAAGTCAAAACATCTTTGGGAAATTGTACTTTGAAAGAAGAGATATTTAATTGTTCACACTATCTTTTTTTCCTTGGATCATAACCTAGTTGACAAGCAATAAATAAAGTACAACACACGTGGACTGAGGTTGATTTCGTGAAGAAGCAAGAATTGTGCAGTCCATACATGAACCATGAGTGTTAAGGTGCCCAGAGAGAAGGCTTGATTCCAGAAATGTAAAATCATGAGTATTGAAGGAGTGAGCATTGAAGAACACTTTTGAGTTGGAAAATAGATAGCGCAAGTGGTTTGAGGCAGAACATGTATAGCAATTGTGAGAACTAATGAGCATGGACAGTATCAGGAGGGTGAAGACTAGGAATGTGTTAAAGTGATAATGACCAGCTATCATCCTATGATAAAGCCTGTTGTTAATGGTTAATGGTTAGGGTGGTGGGCTTGGGATCCCAGGATCCTGAGTTCAAATCCCACTTAGCTGTTGAATTAATACCAGGTGGGGTTGACTCTGCTTGTCATCCTTCTGAGGATAGCAAAATGAGTACCAGCTTACAGATAACAGGGGACATTGCATCAGTAGCACAGCCGTGTCCCCGGGAAAATGATGCAGCCACAGGCCGCAAACAAATAAGTAAATAAAAATCCCGTGATAGAAGGAAGGAAAACCTAAAAGTGACGAACAATAGTAATAAATCTTAAAGCATAAATAAACAATGAGTAAAAGTTGTTTAAAAATGTACTTGTTTCTCAGGGTTCTCCAGGTCCCATTGGCCCACCCGGACCCTCTGGAGCTCCAGGACACAAAGTAAGTATCCTTAACAATCCTCGTTTGATAACAATGAGTAATGCTGATTTTTATTTTTTTTAAACACGTTACAATGGAAGTTTATATTTTGGATTATTTTGGATAATGCATAAATGGGGATATGGTAAATGGAGGTAGTTGATGATAAATCAGGGAAGTGAAGCTTGTTCACAAAATGTAGTTTGCAAAAGAATGTTACCATAATATTAAAATGTTATAATTTGATCGTATTGACAAGAAAGCTTTATATGTTCCCTGGAAGGCTTGTTATCTCCCTTTGCTTGGGATATTAAATCGTTGAATTATCATCTTGTCTCAGGAATAGATAAGTTTATCATCATGAGGAACCGTTTGAGTCACTTTGTCAGGCAGACATTTAACACACTTGTGGTTGATGTAGAAGTATTTTCTCTGTTCCATTATCTGAACTTTTGGCACCCAAGAGGCATCTGTGCCATTTCTATTTGTCTTTTCCAGGGTGAAACGGGACATAATGGTCCTGCTGGTCCCCACGGCTCTGCTGGAGTTATGGTAACCTTCACATCACCCATCCTTCTCTGCACATGTCTCTTTATAGTTAACGTTGCAAATCTTGCTAAATCCAATGAATAATTTCCACGTACTTTTGCAAGTGTAATTTTACTTCAATGGACATTGCACTTTGGCTGTATATCCCAGAAGATTGTGCTGTGCGGTCAACGACTTGTACTTCAAGGACATTATATTGTAAATACGAGATTTGTGAATTACAAATTTAGTTATATTTTGTGATTACAAAGAATTATCGTGTTCATAGACATTTTGTGAAGTTGTGTTTTGTTAATGAGCCTTTCTGCATGATTTACCTTCCTTCTCTTTCATCCCTTCATGTAGGGTGAGCAAGGAGGTGTAGGATCTCCCGGACCTGCTGGAATGACCGGAGGTCTTGTGAGTTATAGCAGATATAAATATATAGATTATTAAAATACACAAATGTCATTTGTTTGGTCGAAGCATGCCTGTACATAATCATGACACAACGATGAACGTAATATGATTCATTTAACTCAAAAGTGTTGGATCTACCCATCTCAAGTGACTTGGCTACAGACTTGGGCATTTGTTCTCATCCTGAAAGTCTGCCTCTTTTGTTTATTCTTTACCTTTTTGTTGAATTTTTTTTTTCCACACAATATAATTGATTAATAACTAAAATTATCTCCATATAACTGGTTTATTGAAATTGCCACACAACCCAAAGATCTATAAATTATTTACGGCCCATCCTCCCTCCCCACCGTTCTTCTCCTCACGTCCTGATGATTTGCTCTTTTTAGGGCCCCAGCGGTCAAAATGGAGAACAAGGTGAGCGTGGAGTTGGAGGATTAAAGGGTGAGGATGGAAATAATGGACCTCGAGGACACGCTGGAGCACCTGGTCCTGCCGTAAGTATTATCTGCCGTGTGACATGACCTGTTGCGTTATCCATTCATTTTATGAACGACAGCTCAGCTAACTTAATCACTGTACGAAGCTTTATGAAAGTTTAAAAGAATTATTTCCAAACAAAACCCAAAACGATGTTTCTCTGTGCAGGGACCGGCTGGAGAACAAGGGCCAAAAGGTTTGGACGGGGATGGTGGTGCCCAGGTAAGATGTAGCTGGAATGATGATAGTTTAATCAACTTCGAACTCGCTTCACAGCATTAAATATTGCTGGTATTTCTGGTAAATGATGTTTGCCAGATATTTCACGAAATGCTCTTCGTTGAATGTCGAAATCATGACTCTCGTTGGTGTGAACTTGCAATTGGATGCTGTCACTTTTCCCTGATGGTCCGCACGACAGGGCATGGAGACTTCTCCGAATCTTAATTTGCATGCAGCTGACAAAATAACATTCGCACTCGTGATAAAAACTGATTGAGGCATCTTGCATTGAGTTTATTCTTCAGTCACACTTTTGATTAATTACCTTAAAATGAGTCCACAAAAATTAAATATGAAACTTTAGCCCCAAAGACTTTGAGACCTAAATTGAAACAGAACATGCGTCATTTCTTATCCTTTACTCAGTCACATTGGGTGTAATCTTCCGAATTCATAAATAAAAATGATGGAATGTTTGACCCTCCCCACAACCCCATATACCCCATGCATCTCACCTTCCTTCCACCCCCTGACTTCCATCAACTCCCAATCTCTTTACATTTTCTTCCTCCTCTGCCAGCACCTTTTCCTCTCAGCTCAACTACACCCCCTTTTATCCTCTCGACCTTCTCTCCATACTTTTTTAACACAATATGTAGCTGCCGCCTCAATGCATTCATTTCTCGATGGCCACCTAAGCCCAACAATGAGTGAAACAATTATGGTGCCGCAAAAACTGAACACATAATGCTTCTCGCTGTTGTTGTGATGGCATCTTTACAATGGGTATGGCAAAAGCTGTTGGCAAGTATAATAGTGTGAACATCTCACGAGCCCATTTCAACATGATTCTCAGGCATGATATATGTCGTTAGTATCCCATTCCATGTCTATCATGGCTGCTTCATTAATATTAACCTGTATGTTCGTTTGCCTTTGAAGTCGTTAAAGGCAGGGTAGCTTAGTTGGGAGCATGCTGTGTTGCAGTACGTCTCATTTGGGTTCTATGTCCGGTGGGGCCTGACTTTACTGTAAGAGGGCGCTGAATGCATAGTCTGACATCTTTTAGATGGAGGCAAGCTGACGGTCAGTTTGTTTTCAAGATCTGGGCATTATATATCCTGCAGTATCTTTCAAAATGGCAATGCCATTTGTGTACCATTTCTCTATCTATATTCCGTTTTGATTGTGTTGTATAATTAGCATTACCTCTTGGTTAGGTGTGGGGTTTAGGGTGTCTACGTGGCACAGACATGATGCACCGAATGGCCTCCTCCAATGTTAAAGTTTCTTGTATTTTCATTTTCAAAGTATCTCGACATGAGAGGCTGAAGCCAAGGTTTCGTTTTGAATTATATTGGATTTATTATTCAAGACTGAAGGCCTCATCAGCAAATGGAGCTGCTCAATAGGCAGAGCTCAGGTCTGACATTTTGACCATTGCTTGATGGTTGAAATGTTGGAGGATACTTAAGAACAGGTGCAGGATAGATGCGCAGTCCCAGATGTACATCACTCGGTGGTCAAAACGTCAAACATGATCTTTGGAGATCGAGCAACTCTACTATTCGCTGTTGCATTCATTTTTATATTTTGATCTTTCCAACTATAACCAGTTATTGGGTTATATTAAATTTAGTTTTGGGTTTTCGTGTATTTTAATCGCATTAAGTTTTTATGGTTTTTCATTTTCTTTGTGATTCGGATTTGTTTTGTAATCTCATGCATGGTATATAAGAAGTTTAAATTATGCGATTATAATAACCTTATTTATATACTTGATTTATTTTCTTTATCCTTGCCTTTCATTTCGTCATTGTGATGAAAGTATTGACTGATGTATTTGTTTTTACAGACCATTTCGTGGATCATTAGTCGTATCCATATGTTGACCTTTATTTCTCATCAAATCAGTAAATTTCAAGGTATGGTGTTGGCTTCACGGTTGAGGTGGCTGCTTAAGATATTAGGGTCTTGAGTTTGAGCCATTAAATAATACCAGGTGGGGTTGACTCAGCCTATCTTCCTTCCAAGGTCAGCAAAATGAGTACCAGCTTCCTGGTAACAGGGGCACTGCAACAGCGGCAGAGCTGCACTCTCAGCAAATGGTACTAAATTATAATGATTTAATTTCAGCTCTGCTCCAAAAAAAAATTTCCTTCCAGAATTTGATGATGTGACATCCATCCAGAATTGGATGATGTGACATCCATCCATCCATTGGGACCATACTCTGTGCAGAGCGTTGGTGCTGCTTAAGCAGTCTCCTTGTCTATTGGGCACAATCCCGGACAGGTCGCCACTCCGACACAGTATACCAGCAAGCTGGCACTCATTTTGCCGACCTCGGAAGGATGACAGGCAGAATCAACCCCACCTGGTATTAATTCAACAGCCGAATTGGATTTGAACTCAGGATCCTGGGATCCCAAGCCCACTGCCCCAATCATTAAGCGAACACCAGGCAAAAAGTAAATGTAAGAGCCAAAATTTACGTGAACTCCAAAATGAAATACAAAATGAAATGAAGTTTTATAAACAGGCTAAAGGTTTACATATTATATTTAATTACTTATTTATTCACACACATACACACACACACACACACACTCACATACACACACATTTGGAGGAGTTCTGTTCACAAAAAATTTGGAATCAAGAAGATATTGTCATCAATCAGTAACATGGGATTTGACGGAGGTATTTCCAGCAAGGAGATTGTTAAGACTCTGATATGATGTTTAATGTTTCAGCCAGAAGTTAGCCTTTTCTAAGTTGTCTCAGACTTTTGAGGTCAGTTCTTTTTGAAGTTGACATGATGATTTTTGTTTGTTTGTTTCATGTTGCTTTTGAGCATTCAATGCTTTTGTTTCCTTCACGGGAATTTTCCTTCTTAATTTCTTGTTTTCTGCACAATCATTGCTTTTTAGGTATAAAGGCTTTCACTGAGGCACACGAGCATCCACTGCTCAATCAACACGCAGGGTCTAAATTGCTCATTACAGATTTTAGTTGTTTTTTTTGATGTTTCCAAAACTTTTATCCACGCCGGATATCAGCAGGCATTCTGGGCTGACGGGATGGCCTAGAGGTACGCACACTCTGTTCTAAGCTGTCTCGCCTGGGTTTGAATCCCGATCTGGCTATAAACTGTCATGCTGGTGTTTCACAGGCAGGGTGATTTATCAATGTGTGTACCGTCCCTCGGATGGACGTTAAACGTGAATCCCGTCTGCCAGCATTCATTAATGGACGTTAAAGATCCATACCATGGTGTCCTTTGCGAAGAGTAGGTCAGCTATCACTGGCACCATGAACAAATTACAAATCCCTGCCTTAACTAGCAGAGGGCATTGCTTCAGTGGCACAGCCACACCCTCAGCCAATGATGCTACCCCACAGCCTTGTGCTGCATTTAAACGAAGAAGAAGCAGGCATTCTTGGGATTTATTCATTCGTTGATTGTTGTTACTGAGTGCTCGATTATACAACTTTAGTTCTGATAGTATGTTGCGTGAAAGGTCTCGTCTTTTTGTGCACTTATTGGTGCTATATGCATTCAGAGACCTGAGTGCCACATTATATCACATATAGCGGATAGTCAGTGTGCTCCCTTCGTTATATATATATATATACATATATACGGTATACATATATACATATATACATATATAACTATATACGGTATACATATATACGGTATACGGTATACATATATACATATATACATATATATATATATTCTTATCGTACCTCCTGGCTCTAATGGTGAGCATCAGCCCACTCCACACATTGAGCATCAGCCGCGCTCGTCACGCTCCACACATTTTGATATTTGATGTGTAATGTGTATACACACACTTTTTTTTTTAACTTAGCATCATTTTTGTTTATACTTCCACACCAGAGCATTTGTAGTTTTCTGCACAATATCTTATGCAAAAAAAAAAACACAGGAATCCTGTATTTGTTATCACCCTTAAATTCACTCCATGGGCCCATGGGACCCGGCATGATGTTTGTTGTGCAATAACTTTGTTATACTAACATTTATTTCCATGACCTTCCAGATATGTTCCTGAAAGATGGTGACAAATATTCCTGGGTTTTTTATTTATTTATTTATTTTTCATCATTCAGGTTCGAGGGAAAAGTTTAATTCATAACAATACCCCTCTTTTTCACTCATTGGGTCTGCAAGACCTGAGTTATATTCAGTATTTTGCTTTACTAAGTACCTCATTTGCATGACCTAGACCTAATACCTTGTAAAGCGCAAAATCCTTGAGTATGTCATATAAATAAAAGGATCAGTGAATCGTCTTCTTTGAGCAATACTCCTCCATAGGCTTCAACTTTGTAAACAAAAGAATAACAATAATAACTCTTTATGATTATTATTATTATTATTATTATTTTTACAAGTTTACATTGTTCCATTCCCTGGGTCTCCCATTGAGTGAAAAGTTGTATAGTTTTCTGTGATTGCATCTCAGGGTTCCGCCATCTGCATCATGTATCATAATGAACTCAATTGTCCTCAGCTCGAAGTCAAATCCTGGCACACCCCACACACCGTAACGCACATCACTAAAGTTATGATGTGCACACCCAAACTATAGAACACAGTAAATTCTCCCTGTGGCACATCTCCTTGGCAGAATCTTTGGTCTTTATTTTCACGTACATCACAGCAAGTATAAAATGCGACTTGGAAAATCTGGAGCACAGTGCGACCTATCGATAACCGCATCTTTATTGATAATTCCTCCAATTGCTCGTTTTCCTGAAACCACATCAAATGATTATATAACTGTTCTACAAGTGGCACTCATTAGCAAGAGAATTTCAAGGTCTCAAAGTTCTATTTTCTTTTAAAGGGAGGTGTACCATCCGCTTGTCATTTTCTTTGTCCTCCGAATCTAGTGGTTCAGCACTCAAGTTCATGATTCTGCAATCAAAGCACTAACTCTTTTTGAGTGCATTGTATTGGCCTCCATCCAGCTATACCTGTGTATATGCAGAATTCCAGAGATATGCATCACCCCCATCCTGTTACATAAGGAACTAGCAGATTTATCCGGCGTTGCGCGGGAAGAGAAACATGAATAAGTCACACTTTGTAGCCAAAGGAAATTTGGAAATTGTAATACCCTCTGCCACCACCACCACCGAGTGGCACTAGATACGGTACACATTTACATAGAGAATTTACACGGCCCCTCTCCTACTGCACTCCTACTTATTACAGATCATGGTGATAATTACATACAGTATATGCCAAACCCAATATAAGGCATTTGGCCACGATACCTGCACACAATGTCCTACGTTTTGAAAGATACCGTGGGACCTAAATGCACACAGGACAGTTAGATGTCTATCAGCATCAAAACGACTGCATGCCATGAGATGCATTGTCCTTTGCAGATACCCCATCAGAATAGCAGCATTTAACAATCTCAACTCAATTAAGCATCGAGCCCAGACTATACAGCTCAATGGGGAGCAGAATTCAAATGGAGCTATTGTGCCACCCTATCTACCAACACCATCCCAAACTCTTCACAAGCAATGTCATCCAAATCCAAGATATTTTCAAATCTTTTGGCCACCACCACCACCACCACCACCTTATGGTCACTCATTTTTACTTCTGAGCTTTTCTACGCCTCCTCAGCTTCTGCCCCCTCCTAATCGGCAACTACCGTCGTCATACTGTGATGCATGCAAGCATCTCCTCCATCTACTAACCATTGGCCCACTTTGCATCTGTTGACACTTTAATCCATTGATTTGCTCTTCATGGGCTTCGACACCTGTGTTGGTTGTTTTTATAAAACCGACTGCACGATCCATTCGTTTTTCTTCAGTTAATACAACATTAACGACAACATAACGTAATTGCTCTTCCGTCACCTTCAAGCGAATGCTGTGCACAACACAACAGGTTTCCAAACCCCAAGTAATTTGGTCCCATTGGTCATGATTTTCGTAGCTCTCGATGTTATTCCACGCAAACTTGGGTCAAGCATTCCAATGATGCTAAATGATTTATCTTGACGACTTTTTCTTTTCTTACATTTACTGAAAATGACCAAAACGATCCAGTTAACAAAGCAACGCTAAGGCTTTAGTATGCAAATTACAATGCAGTTTGCAAACTACAGCAAAAAGGGAAGCAGTTAAATAACCATTGTGATGATTACCTAAGACTTGGCAGTTCACAGAATTCCTACCTTGTGGTGGTTGTGTCTAATATCAACATAGGATTCAACATCATCAGACTTCTCCTCATCATATGACACATCGTACCTGTTCCTTGCAATCTCCTCTTTTTTTGGAAATTTACTTTTTTTTTTGGAAAATTTTTGAAATGTCTCAAGATCTCCGTCCACCCTGTTCTAAATACCGGTCAGATGTTGCAAAATCACTTGTGACTTCCGTCCCATTGTTGTTTGCTTGCCGTTTCCTTTGATCTTGTGGAACTTACCATTTGTTTCTGAAAAGGTGCATCAAAACATCATTGTTAATTTACTCAATGGTTTCAGTATTCTCCGTATTACATCACTCTCCTACCATATCCAGGACCATCACTATTCTCCAGACACATCATCGTATTGCTTTTCTTGACGACGATAAACTCGCTACTGAGATACAGGTAGAAAGCACAATTGTGGACGGTGACATCGCTCCAGCTGACCAGGGTCTGACGACCAAATCTCTTCCAACCAGATCCTGCCATGGGAAGTTAATTTATTGACCACAAAACTCTTTTATTTTAGATATTATTTATAAAGTTTAGCAATGCATACACAACCTTTCATTCCAACATACAGTAAACACATCTCTGATGCTCTTCTGTATTAATCATACATGAGAGGGATCAGATTATCAGTTTTTAAAAGACATTGAATTCTGTGTGCTTGTATTTCAGGGAGCCACTGGGTTGTCTGGACCACCTGGAGAAGCTGGAGGCGGTGGCACTGTTGTGAGTAAACCCGATTGTTGTTACAGTCACAAGGCCTTCTGCATGTGGCTGATCACGGAATAAAAACCAGGGCAAAGAAAATATTTGAAATCTTCCAATAAATTATTTTACAGGATCTGTTCGTCCATCGCTGCCGTGGAAGGAGTTGTTGGGGTCTCGTTGATTTACGGATTTGCAAAACGATTTATGAATGAAACACAGAGACAGATTAATTATTAAGGGAAAAAATTTGGAGGATTAATAAAGGAGGAATGGCTGTGGCTTTAGACACGTTACAGAAGGGAGAGGCCACATTTAATCTGTTTCTGAATATTTTATCTGCTTCAATGCAGCACGATACTTTGTCGGAAAACCAACTTGTATTCATTTCACATGTTTACTTCAATTATGATATGTTTATTTTGGTTGACGCCCACCTTCCTCTACATTTTCTCTAAGTACAAGAACCTCACCCAATTTTTCCCATGAGGTTTAAGTATGAACTTTTGAGGTTTTTTGGCTTTTCCGGCACTTTTCAGGAACATAACCCTGCAGTATTGAAAGATTTACTGTATGTAGTATATATATATATATATGTTACACTTGTGCAACTTTTAATTACTATGACAATATTTTCCTCTCTGTTTGACAGGGTGGTTCAGGTCCTATCGGACCTGCAGGCCCGAGTGGTCATAGTGGCATGATTGGCCCTCGTGGTGATGGAGGCAGTCCAGGAGAACCTGGAGAGCCAGGCTCGTATGGAATTATGGGATTACCTGGTGACCGTGGTTCTCAAGGCTCCACGGGCAAACGTGTAAGCTTTGTCACCAAATACACTCAGCCTTCCCCTCCTGCACAAGAATCTGTTGATCGGTTTCATTGATAAATGTAGCATCGTACCTTTCACTGTGTCGACTCCCTTTAAGGAAGGTTAAGCAACCATCATGATGTGACCTGGTGAAGAAAACACTTTCAAAAGTAACATTTGCATTGGATAAAAACATTTTTTTCCAGACTGTTCTGTGTTCTTTTCATATCTTCACTTTGGTGAATCATTTGTATGATCTGGTCACCTTTTTTTTTTTTTTCAAACAGGGACCTGCAGGGGGTATGGGACACTCTGGTTTCATTGGAGCTTCTGGTATCATTGGGCTGATGGGCATGAGAGGAGACAGGGGTTCGATCGGATTAAATGGACCAAATGTGAGTGCTTTCCTTCACCTTTTATTTTTTATCACTTTTGATGCTTTGTACCATTTGCTTTAATGGTGATTATTATTTTTTGCATTGCTGTCAGGTAACGTCCATGGAACACCAAAGCATGTGATTTAATAAGACAAGATTATTGTGAAGATATACTAGCGGATGCTTTGACTGAGTTTAATCAGAAGCACTGCAATACAAGTTCCTCAAAAATATTTCACCACACATGGACAGGGCGCAGTTGGCAAGCCAGGGAAAGCTGGACATGCAGGAGAACGTGGAATTCCAGGGAACTCCGGATCTCCTGGTATTAATGGAGCACCTGGAGAACATGGTCGAGAGGTCAGTATAAACACACAGTAGTTTATTTATTCATTCCTTTGCATATTTACAGTGTAATATATATATATATATATATATATATATATATATATATATATATATATATATATATATATACACACACACACAACACACAAATACACAAGTACTACACATGTATATACAGCTTGAAAAGGTGAGCTAAAAAAAATAAGCAATGTTTGACGCCCAACGCCATGCCCACTTATGTACATTTAACGGAACCTCCACAAATTGTGCATCCCACACATCACCGTGTTGAACCTAGATGTACAGGCAGACATGCTTATAACCCGGAACGTAAGAACAAGAACAAATGCACACATCTACTCGCCCGCATACATACAACACCAGGTCGTGAATGAATAACAGAGCAGAGCAGACAATCGATGATGCGACTGGCATTTTTGCTTAAAGTCAGTGTAACAAATGAGGACATGCCTCAATTGACTCCTCACACTGGCATGCGACCGGAAATGGATAGCACATCAGTATTAAAAGATGACACGTGCTGAGGCCTGTGTCTATTGGCCTGAAAAAGCTTCCTGGGAAATGGGTGAAACATTGCTTGAGAGTGGATCTGCTCTCGCTTGTTTATTACTAGATTAGCATGTACAGTATATCAGTATTTTTTTTTTTTTTTTTTTTTCTTCGTGTGATGCACTTTTTTTCTCAACGATATATACATCCCTAAAGGCTAAATGCAACATCTTTGTGTATATATAGACTGTGTGTATACATATATATATATATAATTTTGAAATGCCGTTTTAGGTCCTATAGTTAATTTATTAACTGGAATGAAGTGTCAGACTGGTGTTTATAACAAAAACTCTGCCCTTAGGGTTCTCCTGGCAGGGATGGAGCCACTGGGCGAGAAGGCGCATCTGGTCCCAGGGTGAGACATTGTCACATTGTTTTAAAATGACAAAAATATTTTTTGGGTTTTCAATGTCACAGATCAAACTTATGAATAAATACTAAGAAATACTGTACAACATCACTGGAGGTCATTACATTACAGTGCA
>CM068956.1:24812937-24826876 GCA_035128595.1 Eptatretus atami | reverse complement strand
GACAGAGCCAGTTCCACAGAAGAGCAAATATTGGAATGATAGAATTGGAGGTAAACATTCAGCTTGTATGATTGGGAGGATAAAGAGTCGTGGGATTCTGAACAAACTTTTGCAACCTGTGTGAGCTGGGATAATATGGATGATTGGGCAGGCCGAATGAGGCCAGAACTGAGGCAATGGGAAAGAGACTGTGAATCAGATTCCTGCAACAAGGAGATACGAACAATATGAAAAGCCTTGGGTTTGACCATCTCACAAGGATCAAGATTGGAAGTAGCTGCACCAGCACAAAGTAGGGAGCTATATTCCATAGCACTTTGGATCAAGGTATTGTATGCCACGATGCGTGACTCAGAATTAAATGGACTTTGCTCGTAAGAGGCTACCAATATGTTGGCTAGCTTTGTGTGTTTTGGAGTTATGGTCAACTCAATCCAGGTTATGAGAAATAGTGATGCCCATGAGTTACAAGTATTGCACCTCTTCGGGGTGTTGACCAAATATATAAATTGGAGGGTTCACCCTGCATCTCAGAAGTTTGGTGTCTGTTCTGCACACGGCGTCGTCGTCACAGAATTGTTGATGGAAGCGGAGACATCAATGGTGTAAATCAAGATCCTAAATTGCTGTTAAAATGTTACTTTACCACATATCAGCTTTCAAGAGGAAGATCGTGAGAAAAGTGATGAAGAATATGCTATTGTTGTTCCACTTGCAGAAAAAAAAAAAGAAATGGGACAATCATTCAAGGAGGGCCCACTGAATATCATTGGTAGATAAATTGGAAAGGAAGAAGGTTTGAGAGATGACCAAAGAGATATATCGTATTGGGATATATAGCCTGGTCCAGATCGCAATGTTCACCCTGGGCTGCATTTTATAGTCCGAGTTACAGTCCGCTATCGTAAACCTAACAGCCATGATGGAAAGATCAGAGGATTAAAGGTCGGTAATAAAATAGTGCTGTATTTGTTCAACGATGCAGAAGAATTGGGTTTTGGGGTTTGACAAGAAATGGTGGAGAAAAATGATGAAAGAGAGTGGAAGAGCCTGACGGAGGGGTGGGCACAGAAGGGTAAAATCTGGAAAAGATAGAACATTCTTCATTACACAGACAAAGCATGCATGAAGAATGAAAGGGTGATTAAGGTACTTGGAGTTGAGAGAAAGGGGATGAAGGGTTGTTTAAAAAATATATATATATATATATTAAAGCAAACATTTATTTAGTAGGTAAACGAGGAGGAACTCACGAGAGGAAGGTGGAGATGGAGTGTAAAGAGGAAGGAACCCGGCCACATGGAGCACGAGTGATTATTATTATTGCAGCAAATGTACGGAAAGGTGTGATGCACTTGGACCACCACGACGAACACAAAATACACTGAAAATGTTTAAGCAAAGAGTTTTGCAGAGTGGGATGGTAAAGAGAAGATGGCAAGCAAGGATGGAAGTGAGCTGAGCACAAACGAACATCGCGAAGGAGGCAACAAAAATGAGGATGGGGACGGAGAAACTTTTTGGGGGATTTAGTTAGAAGTTTCAGGGAATGAGTTTGATGGAGAGGAAAGTTATGAAGAGGAAAATGTTTCAAGGAATAGTTATTACAACAACCTGAATGATTATTATTATTATTATTATTATTATTATATAAGCGGTGGCATCTAGCTTTACATGAGTGAAGCAGACCCTGTCTGCACAGCCTAACGGGCCTCATCGACAAAGTACTTAAATTATAATGCAGAACCATGCAGGTTATGTAAACGAAGAGTCCATCAATCACGATTTGCTAGTCTATACTTTGCTCTCTCGTTTTTTTAATCCCAGGAAAACAGAGATGAGTTCAAAATCATGTTTGTGGAATTTGATAAAAAGTACAATATCATTCATTTATTTTGTGTCTTGACTTCTTATAGCATTCATATACAGTGGGGTGCAAAAGTATGAGTTCATTTCAATCGATGCCAAGCTTTCTCAAACCACGATTTCAAGCCCCAATTTGTCATCATATTGAAGAAATGTATCCATATTCTGTAATTTATAATAGTTATCATTAACTAACACTTTGTATTAACAGAATAAATGAAGGGTGAATACATTTGAGAGAAAGATAATGTTTACGTGAGCAGTCCGACTATGTGCCTGGTGTTGGCTTGATCGTTCGGGTGGCGGGCTTGGGATCCGAGCATCCTGAGTTCAAATCACACTCGGCTGTTGAAGTAATACCAGGTGAGGTTGACTCTGCCTGTCATCGTTCCGAGGTCGGCAAAATGAGTGCCAGCATGCTGGTATCCTGTGTCGGAGTGGTGACCCGTCCAGGATTGTGCCCAATAGCCAAGGAGACTGTTTTGGCAGCACCAACGCTCTGCACAGAGTATGGTCCCAATGGACGGATGGAGTCTGACTATGCTCTGGAGTGCATTACAACTCTGTTGGGAAATGATTGCCTCAAATGTAATCCATAAACTAATGAAATCAATCCCAAATGGAGTTGAGGCAGTTCTCAAGGCAAAAGGGGGTCGCACCGATTATAATTGATTATACATAAAGACAGATTTGATTTTTCGTATTATAATTACAATAAGTGCTGTTATATCCTAAAGAGTTCATGGAGATCCCTTGAAAGTGCTTTTGGTTTCATATTCCAATTATTTATTGTATCACCTCTCAATTAATAAATTTCCTACTGGAACTCGTACTTTTGCACCCCGCTGTACTTCAGAGAGTCATATTGATTGACTTGTACAAACCATCGGGCTTTTCCTTTGCAATGACAAAAATATTGATTGAATAAGTTTTACAAGCAATTGCAAACATTTTTGCAAAACTAATTTTATCAACTTTTAGTTGATAAAATTATGTTTCTTGCCATATGAGACAAGACCGATCGGTAACCGCTCTTATCAACCTCGAGTTGATAAACTCCCTTGTTTATCTTGTCCACCGAAGCCAACTGACACTATCCTTCACAGAGACACGTATTACGTTGTATTTTCAAGTTGCTCACGGAATGACTTCGCGTTTCCCTTATTATGCATTGCTGTCGATGCTATTGCAGATTCACACGTGGAATTGGCCACGGTATGTTCCATAATAAGCCTTTGGCTGCTCATGAAACTGCACCAGTAACTAATTGCTGGAAAAATGTAACATCTTACGGATGGATAAATTGCAGCCGGTTTTGCAGTTCAGCTGATCATACTCCAAATGATCATCTGTGCAAACAGGGATTCAACCAGCCTATTGTGGAAACAACCTGCTGTTTTTGTACATGTAGACGGCTTGCGACGCAAACTGAATGAGATCGTATTTTTCAGGCAAATATCAAACCAAGTTTATTCATGTTAGCCTCCGAATGTAATTATATGGAAGTTCAAAACCATTAACACGTGCCTGAACTTGCAGCTCTTTGCAGAGATCCCGAAGCGTATAATGATTTCGAGCTTCTGTGACGTCGTACTTGTACATGATGCCCCCACGTTTCGAGTTGTCTCCCTTTATGTGATTTATTTTTCTGTTCTTTTTTAGGGACCTGCGGGTGAATCTGGTGCAGTAGGTATCGCTGGACATGCAGGCTCAAGGGTATGTTATGACATTGTTTGCACTAAAATTAGCAGACGCTTGTGTATATTCAATTATTGTAAGAAAATGATTTGGCAGAAAAGGGGAATTCCACTAAATATATCTTGCGTGGTCACATTGACACCACATTTCTACTCCAGCACAATGCGTACACCGACATTGACTCGAGTGAAAATGGACACATGAGGGAGATGGCGCAAGTGAATAAAATGAATTCATAAATTATGATACAAGAATGGTGTTTTACCACCAATCTTACAAAAGAAAATGGCAGCAATGGGGTTGTCTTTGGTATGAACACAAGCTAGACATTATGTTGTGAATAAACATAACTGGGTCTGTAGCATTTAATCTTCTGAAAAGAGGAAAGTACTATGTAAAATAGGAACGGTTATATTCTTTTAAAAAAAAAAGTTTTAAGAAGTTGCTAATTTTAAAAAAACTTTAACCTCATTGCCTTTTTCTGCAGGGAGGTGTAGGCCAGGCGGGTAGCCGTGGCAAAGATGGCAACAATGGGCAGTCTGGCCCCGTTGGACCATCAGGCTCTCGTGGCCGCAGAGGCGAGGCCGGACACGTTGTAAGTGCCATCATGCTTTCATGAATCATTTAACCTCACAATGCACTTTAACTTTTACAAAAATACTTGTGATATCGCATCGATGAGCCTTCCTTTACACATATTGTGAATACATGTAAAGTATAGTGAGCTCCGACTGTCGCACCATGTCGCTTCAACTGACCCATATTGCTATTAGGGAACCCTGGTCATGAACATTTCTTTCACCAAATTACAATAAAGGAGCCCAACCCTTTGAGCCATCCAATAACACTCATGGTAAACCATAGATACATAAATCAAACAAGCAAATTATGAACACCAAGATATGCCAGCACCCATGGGAAACCCATGGGCATAGACCTGCACGACTTTTGGACATCTTGAGTTTGATGCTGCACGTCGAGTTTTCCAAAATGGGCACTGGCAATTCGCAGTCCTCTTGAGTGTATGGAAATTATTGGCAAAAACCCTCCCTTTCTTTGGCTGGTGTATAGGCAACAGACCGCTGCCTCGATTAGTCTCGAGAATAAAAAAACAACCCTGTTCATATAGCTCGGATTGATTCCAACTGCAATGGCCCATCGGCTGACACCAGAGATCTGAAGCCTGAGGCCAATACATCGTGTCGCCTTCTCAAGGCCTGCGTCGCCTGTTGGCCAAAACTCTTCGACATTTGATCCTTTTAACAGTCGCCTTGGTTGTTTTACACCGAGCGGAAAACTTGTAGGGAGGCAAATTGCAGACGTGCGATTTGATTTTTCAGGTTACAATTGTGGGTGGAGTTAGGCCAGTAAGCCAAGCTCCGCTCTCGATGGACAGAGCATCAGACTGGCGGAGAATATTATCGTGACGATTACTTTCGTTGTCCTCAACGTCATGCTGAAACGGCTTTCAGCCTCGTTGTAAGCACAAATTCAAAATGTTTAATGATAATGTGACAAAAACACAACACGAGTTGTGTCATTACCCTATCTCTAGTATCGGTTAACATGAGTGACAGGATTTTATACAAGAATAGCACAAAGGCACAGTGACATCAGTATGTTGGAATCATCATAAAGGAAGTAAGTAATGAAGCTTATGGAAAATGACGTGCCATCCGCAAGATTAATTGGGAAGGAAATAGAAGGGCACAAAAAAAAACACAACGAAAATGGTGGTTGATTTTTGTGAGCCTTTAAAACATTGGTCCCCAACCTGCGGCCCGCAGAGCCCTATACTGCGGCCCGCGAGGACTTTCCAATCAAAACACATTTCCATGTAGCAATTTTAAAGGGGTTTACACAATGCCACTGCCGGCCGGCGCCGTGACCTGAAAAGCCTTACACAATGCCGCTGCCGGCCACTGCCGCTTACCGCCGGGAGGAATCAAATCAATTTGCATCAATAAAACTCAATAAAATGAATAAATTTTTTTCTGGCTCCCAACATCCTTGGGAGTAGTGAATGCGGCCCGTGGGATCAAAAGGTTGGGGACCACTGCTTTAAAACAAGCGGCAAAAGGCAGGGATTGTTCCAAAGGATCATGGTGGCATGGTTTTCTTTTTTCATGAGTTGGGTTGGTGAGGTTCTTTAAGTTTTGTGTTCAAACACTGTGCAAGTAACTCGAACGATGCAGAAAACATTCAGAATCATGATGACAAAAGGTAAAAATTTCCCCTTATTTATTTATTTAATTTTTTTTCTTTACTTACTCAAAATAAATTTTGATAAAATAATAACTAAATCACCAGACAATAAATAAGAATTAATATCAACTATATACTGTGGATGTGAAACCTTACAACCAACGATGATCTTTCACATTTCATCAGGGCACCATGCTTTGTGTAATTGGCACCGATCGAAACTGAGATGGACAGCAATGGAATGATCTGCACTGTTCAGCACTTCATTCTCCATTGGCTGCCTCCCATCTGCCTGGAAGTCAGCAAGCATCGCTTCTGTCTACAAGAAGGGTGAAAAAGCAGATCCTATCAACTACAGGCCAGTGAGTTCACTTCCAATTACAAGGAGGTCATGGAAGTCATCATTGCTGCTGATGCAATCTTTCCTGTTTTCAAACAGCCTGATCTCTGACCATCAGTTTGGATTCTGTATCAGTCACTCAACTCTGGATATGCTGCTACTCCTCTCTCAGAAATGGTTGGAGGCCCTAAATCTCAAACCATCTCCCTGGACAGATGTATCTCAGGCATTCAACAGTCTGGCATTCAGCTTTACTTACTCTCTGCCTGAAGCATACAAGGACACCTTCATTCCTGGATTTCTCACTTCCTTCACAAGTACCCTTCTCCGCTCTCTTCTCCTCTCCTCTCCCACTGGAAGTTGTCGGGTTCTGAGACAGTCTCAGCCACAGTCTTGTTCTACATATACAAAAAATGACCTTTAATTTATGAAAACCTTTCTTCCTTCTTTCAGGTGACCGCATTGTGCCACATGATACCCCATCTCACTGGGAGCTATTTAGTATATTTGTCACATTCTGGTTATCTGAAATTGATTCGTTGCCGGTCTCATAAATGGAATCTGGAATGTCCACACTCCTGGAAAATCACACATTCTCACCCAGGAGGATTCTCGTAATTAACCCTCCTACGGTGCCTTCAGAAAGTATTCACACCCCTCGACGTTTGTCACATTTTGTTGTTTCAGCCTGAATTAAAAAATGGATTAAATTTAATTATTTGTCACCGATCTACACAAAATACCCCAGAATGACAAAGTGAAAACATGTTTTCAGCAATTTTTTACAAATTAATGAAAAATGAAAAGCTGAAATGTCCTGAGTCGATAAGTATTTCAACCCCCTGAGTCAATACTTCGTAGAAGTGCCTTCAACTGTGGGACCTGTGTTTCTTTCTAAATCGTGTCCAATCAATTGAATTGGCCACGGGTGGACTCCAATCAGGTTGTATAGACATCTCAAGGATGATCAAAGGAAATTGGATGCACCTGAGCTCAATTTGGAGAGCCAGAGCAAAGGGGTTGAATACTTATTGACGCAAAACATTTCAGATTTTCACTTTTAATTAGTTTGTAAAAATTTCTAAAAACATGTTTTCACTGTCATGATGGGGTATTTTGTGTAGTATGCATTGATACTTAGTACAAATACTTAAACACTTAAACAGTACAAATAAACGATTATCAAGACTCAGCCACCATGTTCACCCGAATCACTCACACAAAACCAGACAAGGTTTTCAAGACCATAAAGTTTCAGCACGTGGGTGACACAGGGAGCTGCCAATGCGCATGGCTCCATAGTGTGAGCAGCCAGGCGAGGGCAAGTGGGAATGATGCAGTTTGCCTCCACGGCAGAGGGACACAACTACCAGTGCAAGATGTAACACAAAAGAGTGGGTGACATAAAGTGTCCTTGCTTTTATAAGCTGGCCTGGGCCCCAGCCAGCCTCCACGCCTCCTCGGCGGAGCCAGCACTTTCCATCACTGCAAATCAATGGCTATAGATGCCATCGCAGTCTTGACCACTCACTGAGCTACTGGAGATACAACATTGTAATTAATGAGAAAGAAAGTCTTGCAATATTGTACAATGCTTGAAGGCATCTCGAGATCAGGAAAATGTTTTTACATCATTCCTGTCCCAAGATATTACCATGCCACTCCCCCCCCCACTTCATACT
The DNA here is from genome assembly GCA_035128595.1 of Eptatretus atami. Classification (NCBI taxonomy): domain Eukaryota; kingdom Metazoa; phylum Chordata; class Myxini; order Myxiniformes; family Myxinidae; genus Eptatretus; species Eptatretus atami. The sequence goes on along the minus strand of CM068956.1, from coordinate 24,819,085 downwards.
CTCTGTTCCTGTTCCTGTTGGAACCCCATGTAACCAAAAATTGTCAATAAATCATGACAAGCCAAAGATGGTACATGAAATCCCACTCATTTGGAGAGCCATATTATTTACACCCCTGTTCTTCATTGTGCAGCCCACAAGCCACTGGCGGCCCCGAGGGCCTAAGGTGCGGCCCTTGACGTGAAAACACCCCATCATCATCCGCCATAAATACTATCAAATTGACCCAATGGTTTCAAATGAGTGTTTCAATGTAAAGCGGAAAAGTAACATCACTACATCAGTAGATGGCAGTGTGCAAACAACTATGCTTGCAGCCCAGAAACCACAACCAAAAAAAAAGAAAAAGAGTACGTGCAGGTGGGGCCTAATAGCAGCCATTACGGAGTCCTGCAGGCGGTGTGGCGGCTCTCACACTGATGTCTTATCGGCAAAAGTGGCCCCCTTCTAAAAAAAATAGTGAAGATCACTGGTTTACACCATTGCTGCAAGTTCCATCCAAATTTCAGAATGATAAAATCACTTTTTGCAATTATTTATGCAAAAAAATAGGTGCCATGTCAAATGTGTGCAGGTTGTATGTCTGACCACGGAATACTGCATTAGCTGTAATCAAGGGATTATTTTTATAAATCATAAATGAGGCTGCGATGTGGCCCTCAATGTTTTTAATTAAGCAGGGGATCTTCATCAATCTTTCATTCACAGAATCGCTATTTTGGCCTGAAGTTGCAAAATTAATGATGATCATCAATGATGGTTTATTGAGTCTTTTGTTGTGTGATATGTACATAATATACGTCGCTGACATTATCCTATATTTTGATGTAATGTGGTGCATTTTGTCCAACATTCGCCATGATCCAAAGTGTTTTAGCCTGAACCGTGGCGAAAGATTTTCCATATCATATATGGTGAATGTTATCTCTGCTTTGCTCTCATCCTCAGGGTCCTTCAGGCCGAGCTGGACCACCTGGTCCCCCTGGTCCACCTGGTCCTCCAGCTGAAGCGATGCCATATTTCCCACAAAGAGAGAAGACCCACGATACAGGCCCTCGTCGTCGCTATCATGCTGATCAGCCCGATGGTGAGGTCACCATGGTGGACAACAGTCTCAAGAGGATGACCAAGACAGTGGAGAACATTTTGTGTCCTGACGCCACCAAGGAAAACCCAGCAAGGAGCTGTGTAGATTTGGCGATGTGCCATCCAGACTGGGAAAGCGGTATGTACTGTTATTTTGCATCATTGCAGTTTTTTTTGAAAAATGGAAGGCTTCCAATGAAGGTAGGCTTGCAGACATGAATAGAGAATCAAGGCTTTATTTGTCATCGTACAAGCAAAATCAGTAGTAACTAGAACAGCCCTCGGTAGAGCACATATTTCCGCCAGGCTGAGCACTTTACGTTTTGTATCCCACTGATAGGCCGGATCTGTCTTCGGACATGAACTAAAAATTTATAACTTTTTGTTTTGTCATAACTCGTCCATAAACTTTTGAAATATAATGCTATATATCGTTTTTAGCCCTATCACTCAATGCTGAGGAATCACAGACCAACATAATTGGCACAAATTCTCAGATCTGGATCCAGATTCAGATAAAGATTGCTATTATTTTTTGTTATTGTTGCAATTGGTGCTCCAGATAATCCTTGAATTGTGACATGCATACAAACTCCATTTGCCTCATTATTTCCAAAGGTGAGTACTGGATTGACCCCAACGAGGGCTCATCAATCGATGCCATCAAGATGTACTGCAACATGGAAACGCGCGAGACCTGTCTGTATGCAATCCCAAGAACTGTTCCACGCAAACAGTGGTGGACAGCAAAGGACCGCAAGCATGTGTGGTTTGCGGATGCCATGGATGGTGGATTCCACGTAAGATGCTTAAGCTGACGTAATTTTACAGTTTTGTCATTTTTTATACATTAGACAACACTGAGCGGATGGGTGGAGACAAATAGCAATGCAACAATATGGAGGCACAATAGACAATGCACATAATTACGGTTGTCCCATTCTCGGAGCAAAGATTGCAATGAAGATCGACATGAATTGTAGATGATTATACAATAACTTCCGTGAATAAAGGGGCTGACAGGGTGGCCTAGAGGTATGCACACTCGCCTCGAAGCTGTCAAGCCTGGGTTCGAATCCTGACCCAGCTATAAACCGTCATCCCAGTGTTTCATAGGCAGGGTGATTCATCGATGTGTGTGCCATCCCTCAGGGGGACGTTAAACGTGAGTCCCATCTGCCAGAATTAATTGGATGGTTAAGATCTCATGGTGTCCTTTGCGAAGAGTAAGCGAGCTCCTGCCGGCACCATGCAACAAATTGCAATTCTTGCCTTAACCAGCAGAGGGCATCAGTGGCACAGCCCTGCCCTCAGCCAATGATGCTACCCTGCAGCCTTGTGCTGCATCCAAACAAAGAAGAAGTAGGGAATAAAGAATTGTGATTCATTGTCACAGCTTTAAAAGAGGTGTGATGAAATATGAGTCGGTTGCTTTTGATCGTTGACTGTATCACATTGCTAATGCACATACACTCTCGTGTGGAGCCTTGAGGCTGCTGGTTGCATCATTGGTTAGGGACGCGCCTATGATGCTGATGCAGTGCCCCTATTACCAGTGCACTGCTGCTCATTTTGCCGACCTCGGAAGGATGACAGGCTGAGTCAACCCCACCCGGTGTTAATTCAGCGGCCGACAGGGCTATAAACTAGGATCCCAAGCCAGCCACCCTAACCGCTAAGCCAATGCCAGGCTTACATTGCTGATAATCTTTTATGATAGAATCATGTTAAAAAGTCTCATACAAGTTTTTTTTTTATAATCCAACATAGCAACGGGGTCTCTGAACTTTTACAAAAGCATTTACAACAACACTCTCTGCTAATGATGTCGGGCGAATAGCTTATGGTGACCATGCAATATTCTGAAGGCAAGAGCGAACGATCATCATTCAGTGAAGATGAATTTTGGCAGAAACTCAGGGCAGTCGAAGTATCATTGAGTTATTTAGGATTCCAAGTGTGTGGTTGACTTTGGAGGTCAGCTTTGTCCAAGAGAGGTCATACCTGATTGTGAAGCTGGAACACCTATCAGTCGGATGGAGTACTGTATGGTACAATGTGGAATCATCTGCAAAAACATAGAGGGTTTTTTTTTTCCCCCTGAGCGTCGGAGAGGTCGTTTGTGTTTATGAGGAAAAGGCCCAAGACACTGCCTTGAGGCACTCCAGCCTCCGCTCAGAGAGGAGATTGTTGCATTGATAGCGGCATGCTGTCTGCACGAGGCATGAAGGCAGACTTGTATGCCATAGGCAGAAGGATTGAAAAGCAGTGCAGGATGCCAAACTGTCAAATGCCTGAGACATGCATGTCCATTAACATGGTCCTGACCACATGCTTGAAATTTATTCCCTTTGATCATTGCTGGAATTTAAGCAGTAGCATTTTCATATTTAAGTGGTTGGGTTGAAATCCAAAATGATGGTCAGATATTTGGCAGTTTGAAAAGAAGAAAGACCACATCTGCAGTAAAGATGGATTCCATGATATTGCTTATATTTGCAAGTAAGCCTACTCCCCAATAGTTGAGAGAAACTGTTTTGTATCTTCTTTTTGAATGGAAATGATGTTGATGGACTTCCGGAAAGAGAAGAGGTGGCCAAAAAAGGATGGCAGGCCAAAGAGAGCAGACAATAATGAAGCACGAGCAAGCAGAGCAGGATTTGAGAACACGAGTACTACTGATGGTCATCTGTGCCCATCACCGTTGCTGAGTTGAGGATGAGCATAGTATTCTCTGTCCTCTCGGATTTGTAGCAAACGGAGTCGAGAAAGCAGAGGGTATGAAAGGATAAGGTGGGGAAAGAGCTGGATTGGTTTGGTACGTGAGAATCGAGTCTAATAATAAGGTGAGACACACTACCTTGTCTCAAGCAGAGTTTGTATTGAGCAGAGGGATTGAGGGGGAGCACATATCAGAGAGTACCACAAAATCTTTGAGGAAGGAGACTGTTGAGAGAGTTCAGCCATTGGATTAGCGAGGTGATATTTTTTGGGCGTGTGCGAGACTGTACACACATAATTGTTGCGAGTCTTACAGAGTGAGCTGATGTTGACTGCATCCGTCTACCACTGGATTCGGCATACCAGGGCTGAGCTGACGGATGGGATATCCACATACAGCCTTAGCTGCAATGCCACGGCTGCTTGTTGCAGAGCTGACACTCAGCCAGCTGGCATGGTGACGGTTGAAGATGCCACGTATGACGAACAGAGATTGGAATGGATGGTTACGAGTTGATTTGTGTTTGTGGAAAGTTGTGGTATTATAGAGTCATTGTTGGGTTGACGGTAATACCCCACAGACAAACATTAGGTGGTTGCAAAGAGGTATATGCAGCCAGAAGTATGAGAGAGGGCTTGGAGGCATTGTCGTAATTGATGGACAGTGAGGAATGGATGTAACATCTCCACCTGGACGCGGAAGTGGCCTGTCCTATCGGAAGACAATGCCAGTGAGAGTCATGGAGGAATTGGAGATATCCTGTGAGAGGAACATTTTCTGTTAAACATATAATGTCCGGAGCTGCAGTAGTAACCTGCATGGAGAGATCAGTGATTTTTGAATGATGACACCAAATATTAGTGGTCCAAGCCCACCGAGAAAGTACTAAATATTTATATCAGTGAGTCAGTGAGTGAGTGGTGGGTTCACATGGTGAGGATGTTCCGGGGTTTTGGATATCGTCTTCATCTTGAACCTGACGGCATTCTTCGGTGAACTGTTCCAATCCTGAAGTTAGTTTGGTTGATGTGTACAAACCACGTCTGCTGCCTTTTTATACTTTTTGACCACAAGTAATATTTTTCTCATTATTCCCAGTTAAGTCGTTATTTCTGGAGAGATGCACAACACAGATTAACTGCTTGGCATAATTTACAAATCAAACTGATAATGAGAAATCACAATGAGAAAGACAAGAGACATGAAGACAATGAACAAGAACACGATATAGCCTAATCTCAGTAAAAAGGGCTGACAGGATGGCATAGAGGTACGTTCACTCACCACTAAGCTGTCTAGCCTGGCTTTGAATCCCAATTGGCTATAAACTCTCATTCCAGCATTTCACAGACAGGGTGATTGATCAATGCATGTACCATCCCTCGGATGGACGTTAAACAGGCGTCTCGTCCGCCGGCATTCATTGGCGGACGGTAAAGATCCCATGGTGTCCTTCATGAAGAGTGGGTGAGCTATCGCCGGCACCATGAACAAATTCCAAATTCCTGCCCAAACCTACAGAGGGCACTGCATCAGCGGCATAACCAAGCCCTGAGCCAAATATGCTACCCAGCAGCCTTGTGCTGTGTATGAAGAAGAAGAAGTGTAGTGTAGTTAGAGGTAGTTAGGGGTAGTTAGTTAGTACCTCACATACAGTGTAGTTAGGGGGCACTTTAGGCTGAAGCAACTAGTCAAATTATCATTCTTGGTGAGCCGAAAAACGACTTTGCATTGGAAGTCACGTGACGTCGTGATCCATATACTACACTTGATGTCATGAGGAATGCATGCTACATGCCCTTTTAATGAAGATTATATATTTTGATCCTGACTTATGGAAATAGATGAAGTTAAGGGACCTAAACATGGCCTAACCAGTTGCCGTCTTTGTTCCACCGCAGTTCAGCTATGGCGATGAGGCCCAACCACCCAAGGTCGTGGAGGTACAAATAGCCCTGTTGCGCTTCATATCATCACGCGCCACACAGAACATCACCTACCACTGTCGGAACAGCATCGCGTATGCTGATAGTACCGGAGACCTCAGCCAGGCAGTGCGTCTCATGGGCTCTAGTGAGGTCGAGCTGCGCGCTGAGGGCCAGAACCGCTTCACCTATACGGCACTTGAAGATGGCTGCAAGGTATGTTATCATTTACTGAATAGTCCTTTGTTAACCATTCATTAATGTCATTTTCATCATTATCATCATGAATGTTATTATTGTTCACAGTTATTTTTGCAGATGCTGAACAGATAGTCAATATATTTTCCTGAGCTTGCAAACTTAAAAATCAATAACATTCCCTTCCCGTAATCGGTATCCATTTGGCATAAATAAG
>CM068956.1:24765562-24799755 GCA_035128595.1 Eptatretus atami | reverse complement strand
AAAGAGAGAGATATTGAAAAAAGGTGTAGCCTTTTTGGTGGGCCCCATTCGCCGTCCTCGTCCTGCTGTTTTACCAGGAGGAATACAGTGGAGTAGTGAGGGGTTTAATATTTAGGCTTATTCTAGGATTGAAGCGTATGAACAAAAAATTTGGGAGAACTTCTGGAAAAAATTAAATTGAAACTGCAAGGTGGAGAGATTGTACAACTTCTCTCGCTTAAGACACGGTGTCATCATAAACAACCTGGTGTTCCTTTTATTTGGCATAAGTTATCCCACTTGAACCTCCGAGATACTTGGTCACAGCATTCAGAGGGTTCTGATTGATTTTCTGGGGTGGCCACCATTGGTGGCCCAGACGTGTCTGCAGACCCCCAAATGGCGGGTGGTCAAAATCTGATGCATACCCAAGTCGGATAATGGCATTTCCACGATTAAGCGCTTACTGTACAGTGAGTGTGTCCTTGGCAACCTCTCACAAACGCCTGGTTGCAGAAAGTGGAAGGTCTGAAAAGACTGTGAATCCTCATCGACCTGCAACACGTTGACAGTTCAGCTCCCAGTTTTCATCAGAGCCTTTTGAATGCTGGCAAGTCCGAGTGCAACGTTTCGAGGTATCATACGATGCCAAAAGTTTGTACATGAGCCATTAGTTCGGAATCCTTTATTCTCTAGATTTCACCTCCAGGTCGTTTATGCATTGTTTACACCAGTGTTGGAATAAACAGAGCGTGAGACTGTTGCAGCCATCCTTGAATGCCTGGCTACCTGTAAGCTCACTTTCATTAAAAACTGGTGTTCGTTCTGCTCGTATTGTGGAAATGTATTGAAAGCAGTAATTCAAACCTTTCATAGACTAAACATCAGGTGGACGGGGTGGATGAAGTGGTAGACTCACGTCTCTATTTCCCTGAACTTCAAATTGCCTCAAAAAAACAAGAGGGTGTGTTCTCCTCATACTTAGAGGAAATTGGTTGTTTCATGTCATGAGGAAAACGGCTATCTACAACATATGTCTGGAAGCATGTATACCTGGTTTACAAAACTGTTGAAAAATCGGTGGAAGGAGACCTTACCTGCTGGAGCTTTTAAACTCCAGTGTGGAACAAAATGTATTGTTTCTCCAACTCTTGGGCGAACTGGAGACCTGAATTGGAGACTAGCACATCAGCCCTGGTTACACAGACTCATAAGTTTAATTCTTCTGTTCTAATTTTTGGTCCTTTTTGTGATTTGATTGAAAATGTTGCCCACGTTTCATTGAATGTAAGAGATTGGTACCTCTTTCTCTTCCTTCAACTGCTTTTATATAAATTTAATTTGTTTTTCTTTCCAGTCTTTATTTATGGAGTCGGGGGGAATTATAAAAGTAAACCAGTCTCTCGTTTTTGTCTTTTCTGTTGGGCATTGCTAAACTGGCAATTTATAAAACCAGGAAACGCAAACTTGAAGGGGAAAAATGCAAATGTGCTTTGTGCTTTAAAGGTATGGTTTCGGCACGAGTAAAAATGGAGCAGGCTTATCTTTTGAGCCTGGATATTGTGGGTGATCAGTGGTACACTGATGAGGGTTTGAGTTTCTTTTCATGATGGAATCTGTTTGTAAAAGTGTAAAGTACTTACACTTACTTTTTGCATATATGCATTATTCTGTGTGTTTTTTGACATGAACAGACACCCTTGTTTGTATACTTTTGTTGAATTTATTTTGCTGTAAATCGTTTGGATTTGTTTTATGGATTGTGCTTTTTCTGGTGTGTTTTGTACTTTTATAATAAATGCATACAAAAGTCAAGTCTGTCTCTCTTTCTCTCTTCTCTCTTTCTCTCTTTCTCTCCTCTTCTCTCTTCTTCTTTCTCTTTCTTTCTTCTCTCTTTCTCTCTTCTCTCTTCCTTATGCACAGCCACATCTTTTAAGTTACAAACTCAGGTACAAATACAACTTTGTGTGTGGGAATAACATCAGCTGTGAGGCCACGGATTCACATGGAGGCGTGGTGGGCAAGGCGGGGGGGGGATGAATTATCAATGTAAATGTGTATTGTGTAGCGCTATCTGGTGGTGGTGGCAGAGGGTATAACAATTTCATGTTTTGCCTGGCAACGCTGAGGTTAAACACTCTTTGCACCTCCTTTCCTTGTCCCCTCCCACTCTCCCAAAAGAAACCCGGAAGGCCTGTCAACGTGTGTGAGACATTTCTAGCAGGAAAGGACATCAGATGAACGTGGGGGCAAAATAAGAGGGGGGGGAGCAGGATGTGACGATGGGGACGGGGAAGAGGGGTGGCGGGTGAGTGGTTAAAGCACTCTATCCATGGGTAAATTTGTCTTCCTTTCCTTCTCACCCAACATTTTTGGCAAACACGATGACTAATTGGTCCATCAGCAAAGCGAAGGGTAGGCTCTGCTAGTGTAATATAGAAAAGGAGCTGTCTCGGCACACCTGCCTGCCTGCGTGAGTGCGTCCCTGTGTGTGTCCATCAGTCTGTCAACAATTGTCGCATTCAATTGGCAGCGCAGCACGCACATACGTGCGAAGCAGAGCAATGCACGCACATACCGTACACACACACATATATACGTACACGCAGCATACAATGTGCTGCACATCCATGCATGAGGAGAGTTTGTTTCCTGGTATGGCCCGTGTCTAGTACGTACCCCAGACAGTTTGATCAAAAGAAGAAAGCGAGGAAGAGGGGAAGAGCAATAAAAAAATTTTTTATCTTGATCTCCCTCTTTGTATGTTGTTGTATATTATTTGGAATTCAGCATCTAAAAAGGCTGTGATGAATAACTCATTCACACTCTCACCCTCCTTGCTCCCTGAGTGCATAGCTACGCCGGTATCTATACACAGCCTCATTATATTTTTTCGCCATTAACAAGAACCGTTTTTGTTTTTTTAGCATTTATGCAAAGACCGGAATTCCCATCAGCAAAGCGACGAGTCTTCCTTTCCAGTGTATACTGAAGTCCTCAGCAAAAAGACCCAATATATCCAGAACAAGTGAGTAAATGGGTGATGGTGGGAGTTACAGTACAAACTTTTTGGGTGTTTTTTCAAAGTTCATCCTCATTCTTCTTGCTGTCACATACGAGTCATTTTCATGAATTAATTTGTATTTCCTGAGAGACAACAAGATAATAAGTGTCTCTTTTGTTAGCTTTGGTTCACGAACTCCAATGACGCGTTACATCAACTCGATGTACAGGTTCACGAACGTTTGTTGGTTTTACAAGTTCGACTGAGTTCTTGTTTGAAATTCCACCTGAGGGCGCTATAGCATTCCGTTAAACAATAGGAACAGATGCTGAAGAATTATATAATTTAATACACTGGGGCTGATGCAATGTTAGATTATAAGGTTGTTTAACTTGGTCAAATCAGTTAAAACTGTGCTAACCTTTCTTTCTTCCTGAACGGTATCAAAGTTGGACAATAATTTTCCTGAAAAGGTGTCTGGGTATTTGACAAAATAAATTGTATCGTATCGTTGTCTATGCAATAGGGAAAACGTGACCTCATGTTCAACCGATAAAGTTTGAGTTTGGTTTGTTGAGTGTTCCCGTTTGAACCTTTGATCCATGCTGGTGAGAACCAAGGTTCAAATTCCGTGGACATTGGTCTAACGTGGACTAATATTCTTGTAATCTTAGTAATGTACACTGATTTGTTATGTCTTACAAAATTTTTTTTGAGTATTCACAGTCAGGGCTCATGGAAGAGCTAGAACACAGAACGATCAGGGCACAACATGACAAAAGGAATAGCAGAAAGAGAGGGGAAAACACCAACAGCAGGGTCGAGGGAGAATATAGATGGAGATTGACAAGGTGCGGGTTGGGGAAACGCAAGGGGTGGACAAGATGGATACAGAAGCAAAATTGGTGGGGGGAGGGGGTGGAGGTGGGTGTGTGATGGTCAATAAATCATGGTTTTGGAATGGGGATGATCTGAGATGGTGTGAACAGAGGTCTTAAAGACTTGTAGGAAGATTGGATCGAAGAGAATGTCGTTCAACAGGTGGGAAAAAAAGAGGACCAAATGAGTGGAGGTGAGCAGTGATTCTGGATTTTGGGAGTTTCACTGGAAGGGGATTGAGGGCGGACCGTGTGCACGTTGCAGATACCTGAGGAGGGAGACAAACAGTGTGACCACTCCTTCGCTTTTTTCACAAGATCTTGGCTATTCGTTGTTCACCTTGGTGTCTTGGTTTTCTATAGGTTTTCTTGGGCATAGGTTTTTTGTTATCATCGCATTCCGAAACCTTGTGAATTCTTGGCTTTTTTTCATTGGCTCACCTTGGCATTTATGAAAAGAGGAGTGGTCACACTGGAGACAAAGCGCGGAGAGGGCGAGGGCGCAAGACTCGAGCGGAGGAGGAACAAAACAGACCACCGACCTGTCAACGATGGCAAAGTAGAGGCAGTGTTTCTAAAGATTAAAAAAAAAAGTTCCTCCATGTTCTTTTAGATGACTGTAATAAAAATAATCAAAAATAAATAAAATTTAAATAAATAAATAAATTTGGTTCATTTCGGTGTATATTCAACACCTGGGTTATGTTGTACTCTTTCTTTCAAAAAACGTCTCAGTCTTGTCAAAATGATCACCGAGAATGATCACTCAAAGCACATGATTGAGAAAAAGAAACCATCAGGTGCACACGTCACTGTAAAAATCGACCATTGTCATCATATTGCTCAACAAAGAAGGTTTCACAACATGTGGGAATTGACAAATCATCCGCGACAAGCGTGTTCCAATACAGGTGTGACAGCATCTCATCTCATAAAAAAAATATATATCATAAACATTCTGAAATATGATCATAAATCACAGTTTCCACGTCTGATGCGTCAAGGATGAAATTATGTTGATAAGTCCGAATCGCTCAGCAAGCCAGGGGTTGGAGGCGAGGACTGTACGGCTGGAAACAGTGGAATGTGCTGCACAGCCCGTGGGAGACCACATCGACGCCTTGTTGCTACGTGAAAGTTAAACAACAGATGAAAGATATAAAATGGGACTCTTTTAACATATCCTTTAATTTAGAACAAACTTGAATCAGAGCAAATTAAAAAATAAAAATAAAAACACAAACATGAGCAGGGATGATCGAGGATTAGAGGGTTACATAAAGGGACGGCGAAGTTAAAAAAAAAATAAAAAAATTTTTTTTAATCGAAGAAGAGTGGTTTTAGAAAGAGTTCTTAACAACAAAAACATGCACACAAGTTCACTCGCAAAGCGCTCATCTGATTGGTTGTGAGTGTGGGCGCGGCTCGCCTTCGCTCCGCCCCTTTCCATGGTGCTCCCCTCACGCCCTCTCGTCCACGGGATCCGTCGCAGCTCATCGTTTCCTCTTCGTGCACTTCCAGCCAGGTAAGAAATCCCTCATTTCTGCCCATCAGCTGCTTGGATCCAGCTACACAAAGCGCTGCTGGAATTAAATGTACATCTATCAGTAAATTAACTTGATATATTTAAATATATATATATATATATATATGTGTGTGTGTTAATGTTTTATATGCAGTACATATGTCCTTGCCTGCTATACTACTATATAACGTGTACATTTGTTCAGTGGAACTGTTGAGTAAAACTGCTAAAAGTTTCCAGTAACAAACTTTTGGAGATACCGAAGTGAGCGAAAACGCACTGTGAAGAGCAAACATGAACAAGTGGAAATGGAAAATAAATATGGCACGAAAAGAAAGTACACACAAAGACGCGATGACGCGGTTGCGGTATGTCGAGAAAGGCGACTGGTGTCCCACAAGTGAATCCCAAAGCTTTTCCCTGCACCAGCAATTTACTCGCTGCCTATGGTAGACTGCTGAAAACGAGTTATGGTGATTCATTTTTTTCACCCCCATTAACTTTCAGACCCCATCTTGTTTTGTTCCCATTCTGCGTGATATTTCATCAAACTACTGTATTTTAAGCAATGGACTTCATAAGTATGATGTACTACCATAAAGTAGCCTGGTGTTGGCTTAGTGGTTAGGTTGGTGGTTTGGGATCCTACGGTCCTGAGTTCAAGCCCTGTTGGCCGCTGAATTAATATACACCAGGAGGTTGACTCAGCCTGTCATCCTTCCGAGGTCGGCAAAATGAGTACCAGTGCACTGGTAAGGGGGACACTGCATCAGCGGCATAGCCGCGTCCCAACCAATGATGCAACCAGCAGCCACAGGCTGCACTCGATAGAGAGGGAGACCACCATAAAGTTTTGGCATTCATCGGTTTTCATCAACTCCAATGCTGTTTGTAGCTTTGTCCATCAATGAAGTGTTGGCTGCGCTTGCGTGGAGTGTTGGAAGTGTGACTCCGCAATGTTTCCCTTCCCAAGGTTGTGTTCGCTCAAAGATCGCTTCATAACTCATGGACCGTACACTACTGCTACTACTGCAGCTATTACTTCAATGGCCCCAATTATACCCACTTTCCTGCGTAGTCGGCCAGGGAACATTTTTGGCTCAAGGCTTTCACGAAGCGGATGCTCAAGAGTTGCGTACTCCAATGAATGTGGCAGAAATTTGTTCAGGGAGCCACGGATAACTCGCCTACTCTTCGCGAAGGCCGCCCGTGGGACCTTTGACCTCCTAATGCTACTAAGTGGATCGGACACCCGGCTTAATGCCCATCCGAGGGATGGTGCACTTCATGAAGCAGCAATCCGACATTTGTAGCTTCGTCAAGGATCGAACCCAGACGAGACATGTCAAAGATTAGTGCGCTACCTGTGCACCTGACCATCATGGTAGCGGACACGAAATAGTCAAGATGCCTCTAATGGAGCCTCTTCCAAACAATTTTTTAATTTCTTAATGTTAAAACTGACAAAAATAACAACAGCAACAACAGCAACAACAGGACAGAAATGTAGAAACACAAGCTCATCGTGAAACCTGAGACAAACTTTTCTTCCGTGCGGTTACACGTTTCTTGCACGTTGACATGATAAGAGCCACGTGCTGTGGTTGAAGAAAAATTTCCGAATGTATAATGTTTCATTGAATTTCTTGAAAGTGGAACACACAACTTCTCCTTTTGTAAAGATTATTACTTTGTATTGAAGAACAAAATGGATTTTTACCCCATTTCCTCCAACGTGTGAACCTCAGTTGCATGATACTCTCTCATCTGCCCAGGAATTTATTTTTTTTGAAAGCATTTTTTTTTCGATGAAAGTATGAGTGTGGGATTCATGCTGATGATTCACTTAGATGGAGAGATGGAGACAGTGAGAGCGGAGATAGTGAGAGATGGAGAGATGGAGATAGTGAGAGAGTGAGAGATGGAGGAGTGAGAGATGGAGAGAGGAGAGCGTGAAAGATGGATAGAGTGAGAGATGGATAGAGTAAGAGATGGAGGGATGGATAGAGTGAGAGATGGAGAGATGGATGGAGTGAGAGATGGAGAGAGTGAGAGATGGATAGAGTGAGAGATGGATAGAGTGAGAGATGGATAGAGTGAGAGATGGAGAGAGTGAGAGATGGATAGAGTGAGAGATGGAGAGATGGAGTGGAGTGAGATGGAGAGAGTGAGTTATGGAGAGATGGAGAAGAGTGAGAGAGTGAGAGATGGAGAGATGGAGAGAGTGAGAGATGGAGAGAGTGAGAGATGGATAGAGTGAGAGATGGAGAGAATGTATGGAGTGAGAGATGGATAGAGTGAGAGATGGATAGAGTGAGAGAAGGATAGGTGGAGAGATGGAGAGATTGATAGAGTGAGAGATGAGAGATGATAGAGTGAGATGGAGAGATTGATAGAGTGAGAGATGGAGAGATTGATAGATGAGAGATGGAGAGATGGATAGAGTGGAGATGGAGAGATGGGATAGAGTGAGAGATGGAGAGATGGATAGAGTGAGAGATGGAGAGATGGATAGAGTGAGATTGAGAATGGATAGAGTGAGAGATGGAGAGATGGATAGAGTGAGAGATGGAGAGATGGATAGAGTGAGAGATGGATGAGTGAGAGATGGATAGAGTGAGAGATGGATAGAGTGAGAGATTGAGAGAGTGAGCGATAGATAGAGTGAGAGATGGATGGGTGAGAGATGGATAGAGTGAGAGATGGATAGAGTGAGAGATGGATAGAGTGAGAGATGGATAGAGTGAGAGATGGATAGAGTGAGAGATGGAGAGATGGATAGAGTGAGAGATGGAGAGATGGATAGAGTTAGAGATGGAGAGATGGATAGAGTGAGAGATGGATAGAGGAGAGATGGAGAGGTGGATAGAGTGAGAGAGTGAGAGATGGGAGATGGAGAGAGTGAGAGATGGAGAGGAGTGGAGATGGAGAGATGGAGAGAGTGAGAGATGGAGAGAGTGAGAGATTGAGAGAGTGAGAGATTGAGAGAATGAGAGATTGAGAGAATGAGAGTTGAGAGATGGATCGAGTGAGAGATGGAGAGATGAATAGAGTGAGAGATGGATGAGTGAGAGATGGAGAGATGGATAGAGTGAGAGATGGAGAGATGGATCGAGTGAGAGATGGAGAGATGGATCGAGTGAGAGATGGATCGAGTGAGAGAGTGAGAGATGGATCGAGTGAGAGAGTGAGAAATGATAGAGTGACAGATGTAGAGATGGATAGAGTGACAGATGTAGAGATGGATAGAGTGACAGATGGAGAGATGGATGAGAGATGGATCGAGTGAGAGATGGATCGAGTGAGAGATGGATCGAGTGAGAGTGATGTGTCGAGTGAGAGATGTATCGAGTGAGAGATGTATCGAGTGAGAGATTGAGAGAGAGTGAGAGAATTGGAGAGAGAGTGAGAGATAGATAGAGTGAGAGAGTGAGAGATGGATAGAGTGAGAGATGGATAGAGTGAGAGATGGAGAGATGGAACAGAGTAAGAGATGGAGAGAGTGAGAGAGTGAGAGATGGAGAGATGGATCGAGTGAGAGATGGAGAGATGGATAGAGTGAGAGATGGATAGAGTGAGAGATAGATAGAGTGAGAGATGGATAGAGTGAGATAGAGTGAGAGATGGAGAGATGGATGAGTGAGAGATGGAGAGATGGACAGAGTGAGAGAGGTGAGAGTTGGATAGAAGTGAGAGATGGAGAGATATATCGAGTGAGAGATGGATAGAGTGAGAGATGGATAGAGTGAGAGATGGATAGAGTGAGAGTGGAGAGAGTGAGAGATGGAGAGATGTATCGAGTGAGAGATGTATCGAGTGAGAGATGGAGGAGATGGACGAGGAGAGAGTGAGAGATGGATAGAGTGAGAGATGGAGAGATGGCTCGAGTGAGAGATGGACCGAGTGAGATGGAAGATGGTAGAATGAGAGATGGATAGAGTGAGAGGTGGAGAGAGTGAGAGATGGAGAGATGGATAGAGTAAGAGATGGAGAGATGGATAGAGTAAGAGATGGAGAGAGGATAGAGTGAGAGATGGATAGAGTGAGAGATTGAGAGAGTGAGAGATAGATAGAGTGAGAGATGGATAGGGTGAGAGATGGATAGAGTGAGAGATGGATAGAGTGTGAGATGGATAGAGTGAGAGATGGATAGAGTGAGAGATGGATAGAGTAGAGAGTGAGAGAGAGAGATAGAGTGAGAGATGGATAGAGTGAGAGATGGATAGAGTGAGAGAGAGAGATAGAGATGAGATATATAGATATGCAGAGAGAGATGGAGAAGATGTGAGACAGGTGGAGAGACAGAGACTTGGAAGGATCCAAAGGTAAAGATGTGGAATTACTTGAATGACAAATTAATACTGGAAAGCATCTAAAAATGCAAAGCCCATCTGTGACCGCTTTGGTTTCAGACTTCTTCTTCCTCTTATTCCTCCTCTACCTCTACTTCCTCTTCTTCTTTTTCTTTATGCTATACATGACGATAATTGATTAAAAAAAATTCCGATTTTAGGCGATCTTGACATTTTGATCTCAAAAGCAGTCGGCTTCACTGACCCAGTATTCAAACTCTGCTAAAATTTCAAGTCAATCACATGGAAATTGACGATTTTGTAACCTTGACCTTTTGACCAGAGACACATGTGACAGTGTGACACATGTCATGATTGAAAGACATTTTCTAAGCGTTGGACAAGCTCGTGATTTTATCAACAACATCTGCAGAGAGGAATAGGCTGCTTGTTAAGTCCATTTCTGAAGTACCTATGATCCCCCTCCATCCCCTCTCTCATTTCAAATGGCATCAGAGCCGACTGCTCATAAGAAGGCCCAATGCCTCAATTTGAAATATTGTGTCCGCAACCCCTCGCTCTCGGTACCCATCCTTCCCAATCCTACTCAACTGCACCTGGATTCTGTCATTCTCACCTGAGAATGTGGAGAGGTTTTTGGCAACCCTCGACTTGATTCTACAACTGGCCCGATGACATCAGTGCACGTGTCTTAAAAGCATGGTCTGTCCTCTCTTGCACATCCTTCTTCTGCTACCTTCACTCTATCATTTATCCTCGGTCATCTTCCATCTGTGTGCAAATCGTCCAATATCACTGCGTTGCACAAACATTGTGCAAACACAGTTCCTCTTAATCACAGACCTATTTGCTTACTTCCAAGCATCAGCCAGGTTAAGGAATCCATCATCGTAGTTGACATCAAATCCTTCCTTTTTTTCCAATGGCCTCATCTCAGACCATCAGTTTGTATTCAGATCTAGTCACACTGCACTGGGCATGCTGCTTCTGCTCTCCCAACAATAGATTGAGGCCCTCAATCTCAGACAAGCGATAAGGGCTGTCTTTTTTGGACATACCTCGTGAATTCGATACAGTCTGGCACCCTGCCTTGCACTCCAAACACTCTTCCTATGACATCCAAAGCTACTTCCTCTCATGGCTTACAAAACTCCTCCGCTGTCATAGTCAGCATGTGGCTAGCAACAGGATCCTCTTATTTCCTCACCCTGTCAATCCTGGAGTGCCCCAAGGCAGTGTATTGGACCCAATCCTATTCATAATCTTTAACAACAATCTTTCTGACTCTGGAAAATCCTCTTTCTCTCTTTGCTGATGACTCCTCTCTGCTGTAGCATCCCTCAGATATGCAGGCAGCAGCCTCTTCACTCTCTACAGACCTTGGTGAAATCATGAGCTGGTCCAACACTTGAAATGTATCTTTCCATCCTGACAAATCTCACACTCTCACTCTCTCTCTTTGAAAGGACCATTTGGCAAACCCTCCCATATACCTTCTTAAGAAACCTCTTGAAGAGTTCAGTCTCTCAAATTTTTGGGCCTCGCCATCAGGCATGATCTTTCTTGGGCAAACCACATATCCAAAGCCAGCGTCGTCCGTCGTGCAAAGGCTTTCCTTGGCACATCTGAACGTTTATCTACTTGCAAGGCCTTCATCTGCAGCTTGATGGAGTACTGCTCTCCTCTTTTGGCTGGTACCCTTACTTCACACCTCGGTCAGGTTAATGTCATGGAAACCAAGGCCTTTAACATAATTTGTATCTCCCACGAGAAGCTAAGAGTCTGGCCATATTACTTTCACATCTTAGAAAGTTCAGTGGTCTTATTGTCTTCTACCACTCCCTTTCTGGTCTTGCACCCCCTGCCCTTTCTTTGCTCTGTCCCCCCCCCCTCACCCCCAGTGTTTCTTCAGGGTGCAATGCATGTGGTCTGTCAGTGACACACTTCTTGTGAAACCTTCAAAATCCAGCTTCACTGCTCACCTCCACTCATTCATTCCTCTCCTCTTTTTTCTCACCTATGGAACAACTTCCTCAGCTTGTTCAATCCCACTCTTCCCTCCAGAGATTGAGCTTCAAGATCGATGTTCACGATCATCTCATGTCATCTCCCATCCATACCCATAATCTTTACTCCCATCATTCACCCCTCCCAAGCCCACTTCTTTCCATAATTCCAGGTCATGGGGTTTCCCCCCCCACTCCCACATCCTCTTCTTGGTTAAAAAAGACATTTTGTTCCATTTATGCTTCTTACCAAGTTTTCCCTTCCACCTATGTGATAGAGCATTTGCACCTGTATCTCATTTATTCACCCCCTGTGTCCTCCTCCCCCTCCCCTTCGCTCTCGTTCTTCCAATGTCCTTTCTTGCTCCAGATCAACTATTTTATCCCTCCACCTTGCTGTTGATGATTCCCAACCTCTCCCTTCCCCTCCCAAACTTCCCTATTCTTTTCATTATGTTAGCTCCTGGTCCATTATGTGTTCCAGCTTTTCCACCAGCCTCAATTCCGTATGCAAAACCCCCCTCCTAACTTTTCCACAGATGTGTCAGTGCAGAATTTATGAGCACACTCACATGACACACTTCCCACGAGAAAGATATGATCAATATTTCTCAGTTTGAAAAACGAAAATAAACTTTTGGGGCTTCGAATGGAACATAAGAAACAAGAAAAAATAACTTTCTCAAATAACACACGTCGTATTCCACATAGCAGCATTGTTGCCGCATTTGTGATAAAGTTGACTCCCGTAATATTATAGGGGAAGCTGATTAAAGATCAAAGCTCGACAAATATTAGTTCTGAATATTTTTGCTCTTTCTTCGCGAATATGGAAAACATTTGGTCTAATGTCTCCACCCAAGGCACACGCTGTCGGCTGAGAAAAGACTTGTGACACCGAGAAATGCGCACATCATCAAAGGCAGATTTTCCATCTTTAAGGATGATGTCACCATAACATTTTGGAAGAACAGCACATTCCTAACCCAAGGCCTTCCAGTGTCCGGAGGTCGTAAAAGTCGCTCGTTATGTCTGGTATTTTTCAAGGTCCTATTCTCTGTCTCGATGCCTATCCTTGTATCTGTTGATTTCCATCTGCTCTCAGTAACCTCTACTTTGAAATAATAAACATCCGATCCAAATTTTTTAAAAAACCGATCAAATTGCAAATGTCTCACCAATATGTTTCTCGTTCGATTACTCATTTTAAATTGATGATCATGAGTCGGTTGTGAATTGAGTGTTCTCTTTAACAGAGAGTTGTTAGTTTCTCGGTCTCAATTTGATTCGGAATTGACTTCAGTCCTGGTTAATACATCATCCTGCTCTTTTGTAATCAGGAGTACGACATCATTACGCATTCCATCCTTCGAGGGAAATATTGAAATGACATCTTCCATCAGTTTGGTCCCACCTCTTGGTGTTTAAGATTCCAGAATATTTTGTGAAAGAGTTGTACATGTGCTCTCTTTCACCATTCACACTCCAAATTCCTCATATTGGGTTGAATACTGCATCAATCCTTATTCAGAGTACAGCACTTTTGCTGTATTGCTTTGCCAAAGCTGGTGTGGGTCCGTGTTGACGGTTAAAGTTTTATCGATTAAAGGTTTACGAAGGTGTGCTTAATGCCGTGGGAAACAAAGTAAAGCTGACATTTCAGGCATTCACACTTCGTTGGAGCAAGAGAGGTAGTCTGAGTAACACTCTTTCCATCAACCATCTGAAATGTCAGCTTTACTTCGCTTCTCACATCATTTAGCACAGCTTTCTTTCTCAACTTCCAGCTGGTAATTTCCACAGTACTTTTATATTCTGAAGCTTTTGCTGTAGAGCCTCCAAGAAAAATATGAGTTCATTGAAAATATTATATGCCGACATGTATCAAAATTTTTGGCTATTAAGATGAAATGAGTGCAGTTTTGAAAATGAGGAATTCTAAAATTCCATCTCACTGTTACTCAAAGCATTGCCTTAAAAACTAGAAGGGCACTCAGTAGAGCACATACCTCCACCACTCAATGTCTGATCCACAAGAACGTATTGGGCCCAATACATTTTTCAAATATCATACTATATACATAGTTTTTGGCCTGATCTCTCAATGGTGAATAATCACTTTAAAATTAAATAATTCTTATATCAGGATCCAGATTCAGATCTTCACCAAAATCGAATCAGTTCGTCCTTATCACACACCCAATCTGTCCACCAAGTTTCGTCCGAATCCGTCCATAACTTCTTGAGATAGCCTGCACACAAACAAACACACAAGAAAAAGACGTCATGCAGAGCACGGTACTTGCAAAATCCACCCCCCTTTCCAATGGTTGCCATGGATACATCAAATTGTCCATTTCATTAAAATTAAAATTGATAATCAATATTAATCAAAGCTCAGGTCATTCAGATGAAAATTGATTATTTTTCAGATTGACATTGATGATTTTAGAAGTTTGACCTTGAGTTGACCTTTTGACCTCAAAAATAGTTGGTTTTCAAATTCAATTGTACCATGCAATTGCTGTTTAATTTTTCAAGTCAATCGGATGAAATTGTCAATTTTAGAAATTTGACCTCTTGAGCACCTTGACCTTTGGACCTCAAAATCAATAGCCTTCTCAGTTGAGACTATCTCTACAACTTGGTAAAGTTTTCTGACAATCGGTTTAGAATTGTGACCTGTAGGTGATTGACAAACGGACAAACAAGCAGACAGACAGAATAACAGAATCGACTGACCAATATACTTGAAAAATCTTCGATTTTGCAAGTAATAAACAAACAAACGCAGATAGGGGTGAAAAGGTAACCTCCTTCACCTTCGGTGGCAGAGGTAATAATTTTGTACACGAGCCCAAGTCTATTAAAAATATTCAGTATAAAATCTGGTCTGGCCAATTTTACAAGAGATGATAAAAAGTTATACAAACAATATACTTACAATAAGCAGCTTCTTGGACATTAAGCAGAGACTCGTGTGACGTTATCACACCGCGTGTATCAGAGGACGTGCGTACATGCGTAAATGAAGTTCAAACTCGTTATACCAGCAGCATGGATCGTAGATGGGTCAAACTAGTTTGCTCATTAATTTTCATAACATTCTCAAAGTATCGTGCGTTATTCTCTGAACGATATCATCAAAGCCGGTGAACAAATCAAACCATCTCATCAAAGCAACTTGCCCCTGTGGGCATCTTGTTCTGCTTACTTGTATTGTGTTGACGTGTTTCAATGGACTATTCCTGTTAGCATCCTCATTTCCTTTTGTGCAATGACACACAATAGAGGCAGGAATTCGTTTCCTTTACCTGGGTTCTTAAAGACTACAATGGTGAAAATAATTACGGCTCAAAGTTTACAAAGGAAACTTATAACCAGTCTATAAAAGCTGTTGTCACGTGATCACAGTTTTGGGTAGTGTATATGAGGCTGATGCACACAAAATGAAACCGAATGTATGCAGAACATTGTGAGAACAGATTTGTTTTGTTAATCTTGTCTCCGCGATTGTTGCACGCCCTTTTGTTTTTACTAACGGATAACATTTCCCATGCTGTAGCTTTGTTTGCACGAAGGAGCAATGATGAAACTACAATAGACGTAATGGAGAAGTGCTTTGTTGATTGTTTTGAAATCAGAAGTTTTGTTTGCCTGATTGAGAGGCAGATCCAAGATTTTGAGAAGGAAGTAGGAGAGAATGGGGTGGGGGAAGGGGTTGGGGTGAGGTTGCATTTGTCCAAAAACAACTGTTGGGAGAGGCAGGCTCCATAAGTGTGTTGTGATAATTATATGTCT
Source organism: Eptatretus atami (assembly GCA_035128595.1). NCBI lineage: Eukaryota > Metazoa > Chordata > Myxini > Myxiniformes > Myxinidae > Eptatretus > Eptatretus atami. Next base: position 24,784,249 of record CM068956.1, on the reverse strand, counting down.
GGCTAAAAATATTTCAAACATTTCTATGGTAAGACAGTTTAACAATTTCAAAATGAAAGTATAAAATCGACGAAGCGAGATATGATGCATTATAGTTTTCCTGGAGAATGTGAATGGAAGGTGGCTTCCAGACTCCTTGGTCTCCCACGCTAACCTGGATGCCCCAGTTGCATCTGTTTTGTTTTACTTCCATCATGATAGATTTTCCTTCCTTAAAAAAAAAAAAAACCAACCTTTGTGGTGTATAACCAAATCGGAAGAGCACCGTAATTTACATTCCCAGGCAGAAAATAAGTTTTACAATCTTCTTGCTTGCAAATTATTAATTAATTTGCTCACACATGCATTGAGCACACGTGCATTGAATATATAATTAATATGAAGTGAAAGAAATGCAATTTTTTTTCGTTTTTTTGGACTGAAGCAACATGAATCTACTGAAATCCAGGTGAGATATCCAATGAAACAGCATAGTAGCAATGAAGCTTTAAAGGAAATAATTTTTATTCCTTGTTCCCCTGCCCTTGTGTCGCAGAGCATCATTTCATACAGAAAGTTTACGTGAAAACTGGACCGCATGATGATAGAAGGAAAAGATCAAGGTGAAGCTGTTAGTGGAGCAGAAACGGTTGTGCTTCGAAGGTCAGAAAAGAATAACGATTGCGATGGTGAAAAGAATTATGGCTCTCATGTACGCCGCATCAAAAGTATGTTTTTAATGGATGACAGAGGTCAAACAAGGAGGCCTGTACTGGCTCCCAAACCCTGGGGACCATGTCGCTCAAGCATTATTCTTGAGGCATCTCATTCAGGAGCGCATCTAAACATTCCTGCTGAGGCTGATGCTGCTCAGTCCCCTTTGGAGCACAAGTTTACCAACACAAGGAAAGTTTTTGAAAAACGCGATGGTTCTACTCAAAAGAAAGACGTCGATACCGGCGTAGAGTCTGTATCGAAGCCAGTCTCGCATAGGCCAACCAGTTTGCATACAACCAGGTTTTCTGCTTCAGGTGACTCTGAGTTAATTTCTCCAACATCCAGGCAGTTTGCTGTGTCACCAGAAAATGGGGCGAATAGTCTTTCAAGTAAGGATGAAGCCGGAAGGAGTAATGTTGACCATACATCCCAGACGCTTGATCCATGTGTTCATGTCAAAGAAAGAAATGATAGTATATTGATATTGACTTCAGCAAACCAGCCAGTCACTGCCAGGGCAAAGCTGGGTGAGACAGCACAGCGGGAAATAATTGCTGAACAGCTAGAAGCATGTGACTCATCTTCTCCAAGTTACGTTTCCTCAGAGCAGCCAACGAGTCCGACACTCGCATCGTTTCCTAAAAGGGTGCGACAGTACAGTCTTGAGTGTCCGAGGCCTTTTAAGTTGCAACATGATGCACATCCAGTGAAGTGGACGAAGAAAGATAGTCCTGTTTCTCCTGGATCAATGCGAAACCGCTCGTTATCAAATAGTGATGCAACCTTACCGATATTAACACAGCTGCAATCCTCAATAGATATAAAACCGGTTGATGTGGACCAAATGTTACCTGATAAGTTGCAGTGTTCATCAGGAAACGATGATATCTTGAAAAAAGAATCTTTAAGAGGAGAGCAAGGGCACACAACAAGGGAAACAATTGAGGTGGTTACCGCAGCTCATGTTCCAAAGCAGCGAGCAACCGTGCTGGTGCAGCAATGTAACATTGATGATCAGGATGATTCGGCTGTAGAACAACCGCTGGAAACAGCTTCTGATGTTGGATATGAGGGAATGGAGGAGAAAAAAATATTTAGCGATAATGCGCAAACAGATAAAGGTGTTACGGCCATAAATGAGGCAGCGATAGGGCCGACAGCCATCTTGCCAGAGGAAACATCTGTGTCTCTGGACGGGAAGAATGACTTGAGTGTTGATGAAGAGCATGATCACCCTGACAAAATGATACCAGAATTTCCGGTATGCACATCTGGGAAAGTTCATGGGATAGATGATGTGGGGATATCGCACCAACCACTGCCCCTGGAAAGTGAAGGGACTCGAGAGGTGAGTATTTTTATTACCATTCTTTTAATCAATTTAACATTGTCGATTTCTCTGCTTGAATTTCTGAAGTACACTTGATTTGTACAAATATCCAAATCCAGGAGGGAATTGATGTACAGTCGACTTTGATTGTGAAAGCGCACCTTGATATGTTCTCCTTCGTTCTGGACTGAATGTGTATTAATTATGTGGGATCAAGTACGAGTTGATGAGTTTTTTTGCACTCATTTTTATTTCTATTCAAACATTGTGGTTTTTTCAATCTCAGGTGAGAACATTCAATTCACGGGTGTTCTTATTTTGTTTCTCTTTGAGGACTTATTCCAGTCAGTTATGGATCATGTAGTCATGCCATTCCATAAGACCATGGATACTTTCATCCTCATCCTTATGACTCATAGTTGTGTTTTTGTGGCAAACCAAGTAGCATTTTCACAATTTATTTTGCATCGTATGGTTGTGTGTGTAGCATTGTTTATGCTCTCAAAATATGAAATTATCACCATGAATTGAGGGTATTCATTTAGATTTGTCAAATTTGCAACGGAGTTTGCCTTGGCATTGCTTTATCAGCTGATCCCTACTGATACGGAACATATTTTAGAAGAAGCCACACGTATAAATGTGGCAATATGTGTGTGTCATGTTTTTGTGGAGTTCTGCTGGAGCTTTCTGATTTCGAGTGTGACACACCAAAATGATCATCATGATCTCCTGAGTTGATTCGGGTAATTAACTACAAATAATCCGCAAGAATTCCCATGTTTTAAACGCATGCCTTGTTTAGGTGTATAGAGCAGCCTAATAGGTCCTTCCACAGCATGGCATATTCTAATTGAAAAATAAATAACAAAAATAATAACATTATAGCAAAGCATATAGTAATTAATACTAATAATATGAACAACAATAATGCTTGTAGTACAATTTGACAATAATAATAACGAATATATAATCCCTACCCTGGCCCAAGCACATCTGGGCTTTGTGAAAACAGTACAGCAGACAAGTATGCTCCAAGGCCATGAAGACTGATGAAAACTTGGTCCAATGGACCAATGGGCCCACTCGTATCTCAAACAAACAAATAGGCAGGGTAATGAGATTTCGGCCACACTATGTTCCTGAAAAACAGGTCAGACAGCATAGCGTATAATTAAAACTCCCCCTACTGTGGATTTGAGCTCACCTAAACTTGTCATTTCTTGTACACTTTACTTGGATAGAGCTCAGAAATCCCAACTTCATCAATGTTTATTCATTTATTTGGCATCTAATGATGAGCCGCATAACAAGAGGAACAGAAGACAAATTGGTTGATGTGTTTGAATGACCTCAACTTAGAAGACATGTTTATTGGGAAGGCTGTTGACACAGATTGTCTGATGCTGGATCAGGTCGTGTCCAGAATAAGCAGTGTGTTGTTGAAGACATAAGTATGCTGCAGAATCAGGAATAATAATAAATCAAGATATTTAAAAATATATAAATTAAAATCGATACTATTACCTGATCTATTCAGTCATGTAACATGAATTCATTGACATGTGTACTTGACCCATAATGTCACAAGTTTGTCACTTTGGCAAATATTCGAATAATGTTGTGGGTGTTTGCTACAAAATATAAACGCAGACAAATACAGTTAAATATGTGGCAGACAATGGGTCTTATCAATATACGTGTGGCAACGACTGTGATGGGACACAGAGATATATATATATATATATATATATATATATATATATATATATATATATATATATATATATATATATATATTGAAATGTATGGAGCGATGATATCTAACCAATGAAGAAAGTTCTCATCATTGGTTAGATATTCATATGGTATGCCATCCTGATGAGGGTAAATGAGCCCAAAATCTGGATAGGCAGCTCAGTTTGATGTTTAACCAATGGCAACCACAACAAATCTCTGTCTGTTTGACATGAGTTGCCGAGCTGAAGCCTCTGGGTTGAAGGAGACCCTTCGGTGTAGGACTTTACATCTATTGGAGATCGGGAGAGCACTTGTCACGCTCCACAAATTTTGATTTATCCGCCGATCTCACCACGTGCATTCTGGTTGATTGGTTTGCAGTCGCCGAAACAATCGTCTTGATGGCAGATGGACTGTTGTTCTTTGCAGCAACCATGAAAGGCTACCAAGGTAAGCCCTTTGCTGCTTACTCTCCTCTGCAAAGGAGCTTACTCTCCTCCAAGCTGTCCTCCACAAAGCTCTCCACAAAGTTCTCCTCCAAGACACTTTTCTTCCTAGATGAATCGCGTCCCGTGCAATTTTAGGCTCTTCCCCATCTCTCTCTGGACTCGCTCCACCCTGGAGGTGTCCATAGCTCCCCCCCCATCGTCTCTTGCCTCGCAGAGCCCCAAGCCACCCGATTCCACTGGTTGGGACATTACAAAGAGGTTCTATGTACAATTCCTTAACCATAATCCTAAATTAATTATTACCGCACACAATCCCTTGGATGGTGCACATTCAAACAAGACGATCCTTAAGTTGACGTATCCCTACTTAATCACATTGAGATGGGCTAGCTTCTTGTACATGGACCATGCTACTCTATACTTCTATCTGCTCGATGGGAATATCTAATCTTCACCCCCCCCCACCCCCAAAAACATAATATATATATATATATATATATATATATATATATATATTTATATATATCCAAGCCGGTAGGCGACATTTGTGGTCGCTATATAATTGCATACTAGTCATACAGTTTTTGACGGATCGGGCTGAAATTTTTTGACAAAGAGGTTGATTATAGTGCGCATAAAAGCACAGAAGCCGATTTTTGATTTTCAAAAAAAACATATATAAAATTATTTTTCGGATTTTTTTCAAAAAATTCAAAGTCCCGTTGCTAGGCAACGGTGGCGTCCATAGCAACGGTGCTCAAAAGCATACAACTAGATCCTGGTATGAACCTACCAGTCAAGTTTCATCAAAATCGGTTGACTTCTCTGGCCTCCAGAGCTGTCCATTACATACATACAGAGAGACGGAAACCTGAGATTAACGGTAGTCTAGCGACCACCCAATATATGTAAGGAATGGGGTGAGGATTCATAGCTGATCTATGGAATGGGGTGAGGATCCATAGCTGGATTGTTGCAAGAATAGTATGTTTGTTGTGTAAAACCTCTTTTAAATCAGGCAAAGTTGGGTGAGGTTTTGTGTCACCAGGCATTTAACACCAAAGGCACACGAGAAATCACATTGCACTTTCAGAGGAACAGCCATTACAAACTGTTGGGCTGGTAGGCCATGCGGGCCATGATAGCTAGGTCTGCTGCAGAGCCCTGGAGAAAGGCAGAACACTTTTGTTCAGGGCTGTTCCACGGTTTGGACAGCCTGGGGAATAGCCCCACCAACAAGCAGTTTGTGGCCAATAATAGGGACTCACCGTGCGTGGGGGCGGTCTGAAAGTTCATGAGGGTCGTGACAGTTGCACACTTAGCACACAGCAACATCAACATCAACATCTTGCTCTCTCTTTACTTCACCCTCCGAGGAAGAGACGTTCCTTTCATGTCATTTCCCTCATAGCCATTTCCACAGGTCCTTTGCTCCCAGAGCCACACTTCGTTTGTGAAGCGCTGACCCACACAATCATGCCATTGTGGTGGAGCTCCAACCAGTTTGTGCCAGCTATAAGCCCTCGCATGTCCCCATTGTTCATCGTGTGCGAGTCTGGTAATGGCACCATTAGTGGGTGATGCTGTATTTATTTCCTACTGAACATAAATGTGGTTTTCCATGCCTCACCGCCCCCATTTGTCATCCTCATGCACCAGTTCTGTCCGGGTTCTATTGTCTTGTGTCATATTTCATGAAAAAAACCTTTTTATTAAAGAAAGTTTCCCCACCTTTTGCCTCCAGCGTGTTGTGCCACCAAGTTCGGCCTCAGATGGATTGCAACAATCCAGCTATGGATCTTCCTCTCTGATCATTCCCGAGTGATCCTTGAGGTTTTATAAATGATAAAGAACAGTTAATTGAATGCAGTGTGAATTTGGTAAGCTTGGCAATCTTCAGGAGTTTCAACAGATCTTGTCATGACAGGTGACGTTATTCAGACCTGTCAATGCGACATATATAAATATATATATATATGTAAATATATATGAGGTGTGTGTGTTTGGTTGTTATCTCCATCTCCATATGCATACTGTATGTGTGTTTTAGAAGGTGTAACTGAGTCCTCCCAAGTTCTCCAAGTATCCCCCTCCGTTTCAGTAAGGATCACAATTCATGGACCAAGGTGTTAACTTTTCTTATTCTCAAAGTTTTGTGCCGAGGGCTCTCTTCAGGATCATCACTGAGCCCTCGATGGCTTCTAACTGTAGTTTGTTTGTTGTTCTATTCCCAAGGATGGTTTTTAATATATCTGTGAGGATCCTCCTCTCTGATCATTCCCGGAGCTCCAATTAGCACTGGTACAATTTTGCCATTCTTCACCTTCCAAGATCTTTTCACTTCATTTTTTTAGGTCTTGGTATTTGGTAATTTCTCTACATTTCTGGATTGTTTAGGCCAAAATCACTGTGCACTGACACCTCATTTAGTAATGGTGTATTTTCCTTTTTGTAACTAAGTACAACATTTGGTCGCCTTGCTTTGTTTTCTATGTTCAAGCTCGATGGGATCATTAGGTCGTACCTGAGCATCACTTCATTATTTTCAACGATTGATTTCGGCTCATGTTTCCATGAGTTTTCTGGAGCTCGGATATCAAGGTTTTTACAGATGTGCCAGTAGATTACTCTACAAACTCCATTGTGCCTTTGTGTGTACAGTTCTGACATGAAGTTTTTTTACATCCCGATAGGAATGGCTCGTGCTTTCTTTTTCAACCTTGAAGAACCTGCACTTGGCTGAATGACTCAGTCCTGCAATTTTCTTCAAGCCATTCATGGAGTGTCCTTGGTCTTGAGCATTTTAATGATTCGTTCTCAATCCCAGTTGAGCTGATCTCTTCTTCGCTATTCCATTGAGCCTTGTTCGTCCATGCCCAGTCTGCCCAATTATTTTTCGTACCTGCCTGCTCTTTTGTCATTCTCCAGGTTGTTCGTGTATATCTGTTGGCGTTTCACTTGATATTTTCTTTTCTCTTTTTTGCAATAATTGGGGCTGTATTTGTTGCTGTTTCAGTTTCATGCATGACATCTTCTATTCACACCTGTCTTTGGAAATGTTTTGCTCGGTGGGTTAGGGATACCTTTTCTGGTTTGTTGTCTTCGTGTTTACATACAAATATGAATAGGTAGTCTGTTGAACTTTTCACATACTCAGCCAATCCTACAGTTGTCATTCTGTGCACTTTGTTGAGTTCCATCAGATTCTTGGGATGCACTGATTTGAACATTTTGTGATGGTGAGAAGTTTCCTCGTTTTGATATCTCGCTTGTTGATTTCTGCTGGTGGCCAGTTTGTTATTCTGCAGCTGTATTGGAACCTTGGTACTGCGAGTTGGTTTCTGGCTTTGATTTTGTTTCTCGGGGTGAGATATGTTTTTATTTCAGGATCGGCCTCGTTCTACGCAGGTATTCTTTGGCAATTGTTTTGCGCATTTCTTTGTGACATATTTAGTGGCCCTCTTCTACTCCAAGGTATTTGTGTGATGCTTTGTTTTGTAGTTGCTGTAGTGTTGTGTCAAGGTCAATTTTTATGTTCTCCGCTCTTGTTGGTTTACCCTGTATGTACGTGCACTTGGCACACTTATCGATGCCAAATTCCATTTGAATGTCGTTGGAGGACCGCTTCACTAATTTCAGTTGTTCTGCCAGTTCTTTGTCGTTTGGTGCGAAGAGCTTTATATCATCCATATGCAATAGATGTCACTTTTCCTGTCTCTTTTGATGCTCTTTTATTGGAGGTTAGGGCATATCAGTGTCCTTGCTCATTTATGAGGTTGCTCAGTGAGTCCAGAGTCAAGCAGAACAGGAGGGGTGAGAGGCTGTCTCCCTGGAAGATCCCACAACATATCTTCATCCCTATTTTTTCAATCTTTCCTTCTGAGTGCTGCAGTATCAGTTTGCTACTCCAGAGTTCCATTCGTTTCTCAATCTGTTTGATTATCTGGAGATTGATTTTGTATGTTTGCATGCATTTTATCATCCATTAATGTGGGACACTATGGAAAGCTTTCTTCACGTTTTGCAGTTTTCAAGAATGGCCTTGTTCAGTCGTAGGTGGTCTATTGTTCCACACCATATATGTTGAGAGAGAGAGAGAGAGAGAGAGAGAGAGAGAGAGAGAGAGAGAGAGAGAGAGAGAGAGAGAGAAAAAAAGCTTATGGCTGCGTTTCATTCCGGGCCGAGCTAGACTCAGCTATGAGGAGTGGCTGAAAGGAGACAGTGAAGAGAGGATATGATAGAGATGTTTAAGATAATGAAGGGTAAAGACAAAATAAGTGCAGAATAATTATTCAGCAGAATAGACATTGATAGGGCCAGGGGCCACAGCCGGAGAGTAAAGAGGAGAGTTAAGACGGTGGTAAGGCAGGGGACTTTCACTCGGAGAGTAGTTCATGCATGGAATGGTCTCCCTGGAAAGGTACTGGCAGCAGAAGCAGCAGATAAGTTTAAATTGAAATTATGTAGGTACCTGGAAGCATTGAGGATAGAAGGGTGTCGGGATATTGGCAGGACTTTTAGGTCGCTCGAGTACGGATGGGTGATTGTGTGGAGTGTTCTATTCGTAGGGGTCTCATCAAGGTGTGGTGCATGGTTCATGTTGTGTTTCTCACCTAAGAACTGTCTTCGCCCACAGTAAAGAAAAGCAACAAACAAAAAATCACAGAAAACACTTTTTTTTAAAAAAACTATTTTTTTATTTTTGCCACCTTTGAGATGTCCCTGGGCATGCCATATTGTCTCATCCACCCCCCCCCCCCCTCATTCCCCCAATGAAATTGTGTCGTTTTAACAGATAAAATCAGTTTGGTGTTGATATGGCGCAGACATGATGGTTCAAATGGCCTCCTCCTGCGTCTAGTTTCCTTGTGTATCCTCTGTTACATCCCTTCTGTTCTGTCTCTGTGATTATTCCTGTCAGAAGTCCATATGCTGTTGATAGACATGCTATTGGCCGATACTTGCGAGGTCGTTGGGTTTCATCTGATTTTGGGAGGAGGAAGGTGTTGCCCTCCATGAGCCATTCATCCATTTCCTGTTCCTCTTGGATAAGTCCATTGAATGCTCTGGCGTAGTGTTTGTGGAGAGAATCTCTAATTGCTTCACCAGAAGCCTGGGATCCCACCCGGACCAGGGCTTTTGAAGTTTGGCATTTTTTCCAGTTGTTTTCTTTTATTTTTCGTCATCAATTATATTATCTCTGGGGGCATTTCTCGAAGATGTTGCTTTTTCTTCTCCAAATTTGGGATCCATTCTGCCTCCTTGTTATTTTATTTTCAATCTTTATAAGTTCCTTTCCAGAAGTTTTCTCGTTTATCTTTTTCCTGGGGAATTTACTCTTTCTGCTCTTGTTTCCCTGTTTCTTGGTGTAATCTTTTCGGGGTTACTCTCAAACGTGTCGTTTTGTTTTCTCCCTTTGTTGGCTTTGTCGTAATTTTATTTTTGTCTTCCTTGCTATCATTTCTATTTTGAGTTTGTTTTCAGGACAAAGTAACTCGAGGGTCTTCGTCTTCAATTCCATATTTGCTTTTTATTTTTATTTTTCATTTCCTTCCTTACTTTTGAGCTGTGATTGTCCTGTCTCCTTTTTTTCAATTGTTCTCTCTGTCTTCAAAGTCTGCTTCCATGGTGGTATTTGGCTTCTATTCATGGGACGTGGTCTTTTTTTCTTGCTAATGTTGTTTCCTTTTCACTTTTTACCTGGGACGTGTTGCAGATCTACAAGAGCACCACATGTTTGTTGTTGTTGGTGTTGTCGTGGTTCTTATTGGTGGTCAATTTTTGAAATGTGCATCCATTGATCAGACAGCTGCTGGACTCCACCCATATTTGGCGCTTGACTCCACCATGCCATAACACCATGGCATCCACACAAAATAATATGGCTGCCATCTTGGTTTTCTGGTTGGGCCTAAGATATCAGGCCTGTAGGCTTCTGTTGATGATACACTGCCTGGGTTTGTTGCATCAGATTTCCATTGACTTTGTTTGGATGAAGTGTTATTCACAATGAGGGATCCTGAAAAATCAAATTGTATGTCGAATATAACTTATTGGTAAGGTTTAATCAAACCTGTCAGCATGCATAGTACGCACCTCCTGAAAAAAGTGTTCCATAATTTTTGAACGGCCCCATATTGGCGTGAAACAATCCGTGTTCATGTGACGAACCGGCTCATTCTGGTATGACCATGGCGGAGGCTGACATGGATGACAGGTGTCGAGTTAATCTTTTAATAGCGCATTAAACGTGTGTTCCCCAATCGCGCTGTTCATCTTTTAAGAGTGCTTTAAATGCGTGTTTCCCAATCAGGCCATTACCGCATTTTGTTGCATGTTATGACCACAGTGCGGTCATTCTTGTTCTTGAATGAAACAGAGACCTACGAAACATACAGTTTTGATTTTTTTTTTCAGGGGGGATGATGTTGGTATCATTTTTATGATCGCTTGGTTTGTTCTCTTTATTAACATTTTCGTTTGTTTTGTGTTTGGTGTTTTGTATTCTGTATTTGTTTTGGCCTTTCCCCAAATGGTATCATTGTTATCTCTTCTATTTTATTTGCCAGTTGTTCTTCAAGATTGTTTTGTTCATCATCATCATCATCATCTTTCTTCTGTCCTCTATTCTTCTGATTTCCCTTGTCTCCCTGCTTTTCTTCTTCATTATTTTCTTTCGTTCTGCTGTTATCGTGTGTGGTGTGTTGTGTTGCGTGTGTGTGTGGTGTGTCTGTGTGTGTCAGACGGACAAAGAGTGTGTCTGGTTCTTTTCCCTGATTGGGGATCTGATTTTGCTTCTTCAGTCCTGTGCTGCCACCACTGACAGACTCTCATCGCCAAGTCGTGCTCCAATCCCTCGTATAGCCACTCAGCCCATCCCCGTGCCCCCTCCAGCAGGCCCCGATCATCCTGCAAACCACCACTCAGTAATCAGACAACACCCATTGTCTCTATCAGCCATTCAGCCCCTCCCCCATGCCCCCGACATCAAGCCCCTATCATTCTCCACCCCATGCCCTGATAAGTATCCAACCCCATAGTTTCCATCATCTGCTTAGCCCCTCCCATGCCCTCTTAATGAGGCCCCTATCATCTTTCATCCCACCTCCAGGTGAGCACACAACCCCCATCATCTCCATTGTCTGCTGAGCCCCTCCCCATGCCCCTTTCAATAATAATAATAATAACAGTAATAATATTTATTGTCCCGCATCCAGGAAAATTCCTCTCCCGGTTTCACCTGAGGGGACTTATTTTTTGTCTCCATCTGTCTGTACATCCATCTGTCCATCCCACCTGTGGTTTTTCAGGGGTTTTTTTTCACCTACCCCTTAATATATTCAACTGAAACTTTGTACATGGCTTTATTATAATAAGTTACAGAAGAAGTTTGAGTTTCAGGGAATTTCGTCAATTTTTCACAGTTATGGCCTTTTTAAACTTACAAAATAACATACCTTATACATGGGTCAGTGTTCAGCTGCCTTGACTCCACCCCACTGCTTTACACCCATTGGCTGGACGGCTGGCCTGACTCCACCCCAATAAAATCATGCACCACCATTGCATGAAACAGCACAGATTGGCAGGCCTCAGGCCTTAGGCCTGGGTCTTAGTCCAATTTGAATGTTCTCAGGTATATAACCACGATATACAGTATTATATCTGGTACTAGTGGGGTATATTAACACATTGTAAGCAATAACGAACCGTGCTTCATACGTAGAAATATAATAAATAGAAGCTTTATGATGATAGGCAACCATCACCGACCTTCCGCTAGATATCAATTGAGGTTTTTATGTCACAGTTTACAGTTATATAAGTTTACAGTTCGAGTGAGGCTCACATAGAAATGCAGTATGAAAACCGGCAGGAAAGTACAATAACGTATATTTATAAATGCATAAACTAACATTTTTATTAAAGTGTATACTGTACATTGTAACACCACTGTGCTGTACACATTGTCTCTGGTCGCTCACCTGCAGTGAGCACAATAAGGCTGCACTTGTTTTCGGATATTTTCATTTACGGATGCTTTCCGACGATTCTGTGATTTTGTCCCAGTGTACTGGCTTCGATGTCCATCGGCACACAAAATTTCAGCTTTCTACATCACCCGGAAAGTACCGAACATTAATATCAGTCAATCAGTGTTTCAGTGAGTGAGTAAAGCATGAGTCACATTTGCTCTACGGCTAGGATACGGTGGCCGTACCCCCCCTGAATTGACAGAAACGTGTGGCGGCCGCAGAGTTTCTGAGGTGGCCTCAGGGTGGCCCTATGCCGTATGGCTATCTTTTACAGGCCGTAGGGGTCTCCGTGGAATTAAAGCGCGGAGTTATAACTTTTTTCATTTCTAGGTTGGCCGTAGCAATTCGACAAGCCGTAGCCATGACGTAGATGTGTTCCACGTCGACCGTACGTAGGGCGTACGGTGGGCTTGCGTTATTCATGCGTTTTCCGTAGGCTCTTATCAATTAAAAATGAATTTTGCCAACCCCCAAAAAATTATGGCGGCCGCACTATTTCCACGTTCACCTTAGGGCCCCCCTGTGGTCGCCTTGCGGGCACCTTGAGGCTACCTTGCGTCTGCCTTGAAAATTCTATGGCCACCGCAGGGACGCCCTAAGGTCACCGTGCGACATCAAATCAAAGACCGTACGGCACCCCCACGTTTTCGGTCTCCACAATTTCTAAATACCCCGTGCGGCTACTCGAAAAATAAAAACATATGTGACTGCTACATTGTGTGACCGTGGAAATACTGCGGCCGCCCTATAATTGCTAGTGGCCATAGATTTTTTAGACCCTACGGCCGCCGAGCCAAATGTGACTGAAGCATAAGTGATTGGTTAGAATGAGCTTTATATATTAGATGCACATAAGCCATGCGCATGTTTTTGCTTCATGCATGTTGTTACCTCCGCCACCGAAGGTGAAGGAGGTTATGTTTTCACCCCTTTCTGTCTTTGTTTGTTTGTCTGTTTGTTTGTCTGTGTACAGGATATCTCAAAAAGTTGTGGATGGATTCAGATGAAAGTGCGACAAGGAAGAATTGATTCAATTTTGGTGAAGATCCAAATCTGGATCCGGATCTGATAATTTTAAAAGTGATTTAATTCTTCACCATTGAGAGAGAGGGCTAAACTTATATATAGCACGATATCTCAAAAATGTATTGGGTCCGATATGTTCTCATGGATCAGGCATTGTGTGGGGGAAGCATGCGCTCTACAGAGTGCTCTTCTAGTTCTTCTTATCTTCGGCACTGAACGCGCCATTATACACCTCCCAAATAAATGTATAAGAACTTTCATTGTGACCAGTAGGAGACGAAGCAAATTCTCGCTGTTGTTTCTTCTGTTTTTCTTTTGGACAGGTATTTATAAATTGTGGATGCTTTTTCTTCTTCTCTTCCCTTTATAAGGGGTGAGGTCCAACGGTACCAATATTCTGCCATGTCTCGACCACAATACTCCTCCACTTCCTCCTGTTCTTAGCCATCTCTCTTGATTCTCCAGCTACCCCTACCTCATTGATATCCCTCCTCACACAATCTTCCCATCTCAACATTGGTCTACCTCTTTCTTCCTACCTTGCTCGCTCAACCTGTCCACTCCCATTACCATTCTCTCTTACTCCCTCCTCACCAAGGGTCCAGCCCACTTCAGCCAGCATTTCACCAATCTCCCAGTCAAGCTCACCTGCACACCAATCTCCTCCCTCAGTTCATCCATCCTCTTTCCATCCACTCTCTTCACTCCCACAATCCTCATGACCCAGTTGTTCTCTCAGATCTGCAACCTCTGTTATTGTCTCTCTGTCAGCGCCACTGTCTCCAGACTGTAAAGATATGCCGGCGTCACACAAGTCACTAAAACTTTCCCTTTAAATTTCCTTTACTGTATTTCTTTATATCTGCTATTACTCCCTCCACCCTTCTCCACCAATTTCCACCCACCTGAATCCTCTTCCTCACCTTTGCCTGCAACTTACCATCCCGGTCACTGCCCCCCCCCACCAAGATACTCAAACCTTTCCTTATCTGATCTCCTTCCCCTTAACCTGATATTCATTTTTTTTGCCTCTGCTGCCCAATCCACATCACCTCAGTCTTCTCCATACTCATCTTCAGCCCATACTTCCCAAATGCCTCCTTCCACTCCCCAGTACTTCCCGCATCTCCCGTTATTTCTCCGCCAACACAGCCAGATCATCCGCATACACCATCCTCCCAGAAACCTTTCATGTTTACTCTGCTGCTTACCAGTTCAATCACCATGATAAACATGAGTTGGCTGAGAGCGCTTCCCTGCCTCAAACTGATGTTCATGCTGAACTCCCCCAACATCTCAGGACCAACCAAAAGTCTTCCTTTCGTTCGCCCTCATACATATCTTCCACCAACTTAACATCTGCTTCCGGCACTCCCATCCATCTCAGTGTCGCCATCACAATCTCTCTCGGGACAGTGTCATCACAGGCCTTCTCCGGGTCCACAAATCCCAACGCCATCTCACCTTGCACCTCCAACCTATTCTCCACCAGCTGTCTCAGTGTGAACATCCCATCTGTCGTCCCCCACCCTTTTTATGCCCCTGTTGCTCTTTGCCGATCTCCATCTTCACAACCTTCCTCATCCTCCCATTCAGAATCCTCTCCAGCACCTTCTTGACATGACTTAGTATTATAATGCCTCTGTACTTTCCCGGATCTTGAACATCGCCCTTCCCCTTCCGTATCAGCACAATTAACCCTGTTCTCCAATCCTCTGGAATCAAACACTCTCGTATACACAATCAACAGTCTCTTTGTCCAACTGACTCCTACTTCTCCCGCAGCAACTATAATCTCTGTAGGCACCTCATCAATGCCTGCGCTCTTCCCTTCTTCATCTTCTTTACTGCTGTTGGCATCTCCTCCTCTGTGATCTCCACTACCTCCACTTTCTGCTCGACATAACATGGAACCTCGAGTCTCCGTTTGTTCCTTCTTGGTTCAACAGCTCCTTGAAATATCCTCCCATAACTTCAATACTACCCCCCTCGCTGTCACCAGCCTCCCGGCACCATACTTAATTACCGCCCCCCTCATGTTGTTACTATCCTCATCCCTGTCACGAACCATTTATGGATCATCTTCTTCCATACATCCTCTTCCAACTTGTTGTACACCTCTTCCATATCATTCCTCACCTTATCCACAGCTCTTCTTGACGCTTTCTTCTTTTGCCCATTCAGGTATAGCAACAAAGGCATCAAGTTGTCCCCTTCTATCTTTGATATCCTCTATCCTCTTCCAAACTTTGCTACTTCCTCCGTCCACCATACCTGAATTCTGCTCCGAATCGATGACGTAACCTTTCGTGATGTCCTTCCACACAAAACTTCTTCAATTCCTGTAAATGCCTCTCCCTACTTCTTCCACTCCTCCTCCAGACCTCCAGCTTCTTCACGAAGTTCCTCATACCTGGCCCTCAACCTCTCCTTGATCTCGACAGTGACATTGTCCCTGCACTTTCCCTACCCCCCCCCTTATCATCTTCGACCCTTGGTTTTAATTTCCCTCATTTTCTTCATGCGTATAAAAAGCAGCACCAGCTTGTTCTGGGTGGTAACATGCTCTCCCCTCACTGCCTTACAAACTTATACCCCACATAACTTCTTTTTCTTGCATATGGCAGCTTGGCTGCCGGGTAGCTATCATTTTGTTGGGGTGCGACTATGCTGCTGATGCTGTGCCCCCATACCAGTACACTGGTACTCATTATGCTGACCTCGGAAGGATGACAGGCAGAGTCAACCCCACCTGGTATTAATTCAACAGGAAAGTGGGATTTGACCTCGGGATCTTAGGATCCCAAGCCCTAATCATGAAGCCAACACCAGGCATATATTCCATATGCAGAATGGAAATTAACATACAAAGGGCCCACAGTCATCACGGGACTTCACCGAGTGTAATTAGTCATCACACGATCCTGTCCAACCTTAAACAAGGAAATGAGGCCATTTCGCTCATCATTGCTCTCGGGGTTTTTATTTTTTGGGGAACTCTCGGGTTAATTTTTGATCCACCTTTTGATCCATCAATTTTTGATCCATCAATTTTTGATCCGTTCTGTGAGCTTGTGTGGCCGACCACTTCATGGCTGAGCTGTTGTTGCTCCTAGACATTTCCAGTTCACAATAACAGCACTTACAGTTGACCGGGGCAGCTGTAGCAGGGCAGAAATTTGACGAACTGACTTGTTGGAACGGTGGCATCCCATGACGGTGCCACGTTGAAAGTCACTGAGCTCTTCACTACGGCCCATTCTACTGGCAAAGTTTGTCACCGGAGATTACATGGCTATGTGCTTGATTTTATACACCTGTCAGCAATGGGTGTGGATGAAAATTACCAAATCCACCAATTAGAAGGGGTGTCCGCATACTTTTGGCCATGTCGTGTATATTCAAACCACCTGTACATCACACATACGGCAATGACTCGCTCTCCTTCCTGTGTTCGTAAACTATGAATACAAAGAGTTATGAGGTGTAAATATCAAACTCCCACCTTCACCTGACAATGTTCATGAATTTCTTACACCTCACTGCGTAGTGCGTATGTCCTTCCTTCCACCCATCCGTCCATCCTTCCATCAAAAATGATGAAGAAGAACCTTTCTAACCCACCGTGTTTAATTCTAGAGGGTTCTAAATCGTAGTTCTAAAGGGTAATTCTAAAGGGTTCTATTTTGGATAAATTCTAGAAGGGTAATTCTAAAGGGTTTAAAGGATAATTCTAAAGGGGTTCTAAAGGACAAATTCCAAAGGGTTCTCAAGAGTAATTCTAAAGGATAATTCCATAGGGTTCTAAAGGATAATTCTAAAGGATAATTCCAAAGGGTTCTCAAGAGTAATTCTAAAGGGTAATTCTAAAGGGTTCTAAAGGACATTCAAAGGGTTCTCAGAGTAATTCTAAGGGTAATTCTAAAGGATAATTCCATAGGGTTCTAAAGGATAATTCTAAAGGATAATTCCAAAGGGTTCTCAAGAGTAATTCTAAAGGGTAATTCAAAAGATAATTCCATAGGATTCTAAAGGGTAATTCTAAAGGATAATTCCGAAGGGTTCTAAAGGGTAATTCTAATGGGTAATTCTAAAGGATAATTCCATAGGGTTCTAAAGGGTAATTCTAAAGGATAATTCCGAAGGGTTCTAAAGGGTAATTCTAATGGGTAATTCTAAAGGGTTCTAAAGCGTAATTCCTAATGGGTTTCATTCATTTCTCGGCTTTGTCTACTTCATGTTAAAAATGCCAAACTGAGCCATTTCCTTCGGACATGAGTGCGATTTTTTTTGAATTGTTACTGTGATTATTACTGTTATGATTTATTACATCATTCAGTCCTTAAACTTTAAACTCTTTGGTGTTTTACTACATTGTCGAAATTTTAATAGCTCGTGACATATGAACTTGTTTAACTCCAATTTCAAGGAGTCGTGCTTACTTTTCGAACCGCCTTGATTTGGTTTTCCGAGTTCAGTTGCAGAGTTCTTGAAAACAAAGGATTTGCCAAACGTGAACAGGTCCAGCTGGATTGAATCAGTAAGGAAGTGTACCTGGAAATGTTCCAGCATATGCTAGTCCAGTGCATGCTGAGCACAGATATGAGTTTTACTGATGTTTTTACACGTGTGTTTTAAGGGTGTGACATCTGTGTTGAAGAAATTAGTTTAATTGTGCATTGACTGTGTGTCCGAGTGCATGCTGGCTGGAGTTATTCAGTGAACTTTCCTCTTGCAATGGTTTATACTATATTCACCTCGAACCACATTCAATCCATCAATGTTAGATCTCCTCCACAGATTTCATGGTGCACTTTACACCAAGACGAAATTTAGTTTGGAATACTTCTTAACAATCCAGTTAAACAGGAGCTAACATAAAGCATAAACTCCCCTCCCCAAAAGAGAAGGTTGTTGTCAAGGCATGCTGGAAAAGGAGCTTGCTTGGACTGTTTGCTATGATTTTGAGCACTTTGAAGAAACCTGTTTTAACGGATCCAAGAAAATGGGAGTATAAATGTTCATAAATTATATGTCTGTCATGAAAAGGCACCTGGGTGTGGTGGCAAGTAGGCAGAGCTAGCTTCTGGCCAGGGCTTAATCACAGCCATAGCTTGTTCTTTGCGTCATATCTCTTCCCAATTGAGAGCAGAGTTGTTGGGGCAGGTTGAGACTTGGTGTCTTTGCATTTTTAAGCTTTGTGTACCCGAGGGCTGACTTCGAAACAAATGAATGCATGTTTGTAGTGGCACTTGTTGCAACTTGCCCATGGGAGAGCTTTCACTCGTCGGTTGATTTTAAAGACCTTTTATTGAGGCCTACCTGCACATAATGGGAGCAAAGTTGACATTTTTTTATCTATCACTTTTACATGACTCAATATCTTATCTCTTCTCGTCCCCCCCCCCTT
>CM068956.1:24719800-24748243 GCA_035128595.1 Eptatretus atami | reverse complement strand
AACACAGAGGGATTGGTGACATGCTCTCCCTCACTGGCCTTACAAACTTATACCCACAGAACTGTCTTTTCTTGCATATGGCAGCTTTGGCTGCCCGGTAGCTATCATTTTGTTGGGCGTGGCGACTATGCTGCTTATGCGTGCCCCGCATACCAGTAACAGACTGGTACTCATTATGCTGACCTCGGAAGGATGACAGGCAGAGTCAACCCACCTGGTTATTAGATTCACAGGAAAGTGGGATTTGACGACTGGGGATCTAGGATCCCAAGCCCTAAATCATGAGCCAACACCAGGCAATATATTCGATATGCAGATGGAAATTACATACAAAGGGCCCACAGTCATCAGGGTTCACGAGTGAATTAGTCCATCACACGATCCTGTCCAACCTTAAACAGGAAATGAAGGCCATTTCGCTCAATCATTGCTCTGCGGGTTTTATTTTTTGGGGAACTTCTCGGCTTAATTTTTGATCCCAGCTTTTGATCCATTCAATTTTTGTCCCATCAATTTTGAATCCGTTCTGTGAGCTTGTGTGGCCGACACTTCATGGGCTGAGCTGTTGTTGCTCCTAGACATTTCCAGTTTCAAATAACAGCACTTACAGTTGAACCGGGGCAGCTGTAGCAGGGGCAGAAATTTGACAGCAACTGACTTGTTGGAAACGGTGGCATCCATGACGGTGCCACCGTTGAAAGTCACTGAGTCTTCACTACGGCCCCATTCTACGGCAAAGTTTTGTCACCGGATTACATGGCTATGTGGCTTTGATTTTATACACCTGTCAGCATGGGTGTGGATGAAAATTACCGAAACTCAACCAATTAGAAGGGTGTCCGCATACTTTTGGCCATGTCGTGTATATTCAACACCACGCTGTAATCAACACTAGGCAATGACCTCGCTCTCCTTCCTGTGTTTCGTAAACTATGATACAGGTTATGAGGGTTGTAATATAATACTCCCACCTGTCACCTGACAATGTTCATGAATTTTCTACACCCACTGCCGTAGTGGATGTCCTTTCCTATCATCCCATCCGTCCATCCTTCCATCAAAATGGATGAAGAAGACCTTTCTACTACCCACCGTGTATATTTCTAAGGGTTCTAAATTCGTAGTTCTAAGGGTAATTCTAAGGGTTCTAAAGGATAATTCTAAAGGGTAATTCTAAAGGGTTCTAAAGGATAATTTCTAAGGGTTTAAAGGACATTCCAAGGTTCTCAAGCAGTAATTCTAAAGGATAATTCCATAAGGGTTCTTAAAGATATTTCTAAAGGATAATTCCAAGGGTTCTCAGAGTAATTCTAAAGGGTAATTCTAAAGGGTTTCTTAAAGGAACATTCCAAAGGGTTCTCAAGAGTAATTTCTAAAGGGTAATTCTAAAGGATAATTCCATAGGGTTCTAAGGGATAATTCTAAAGGATAATTCCAAAAGGGTTCTAAGGTATTCTAAAGGTAATTTCTAAAGGATAATTCCATAAGGATTCTAAGGGTAATTTCTAAGGATAATTTCGAAGGGTTCTAAAAGGGTAATTCTAATGGGTAATTTCTAAGAGATTATTCCATAGGGTTCTAAAGGTAATTCTAAGGATTAATTCCGAAGGGTTCTAAAGGTGTAATTCTAATGGGTAAATTCAAAGGGTTCTAAGCGTAATTCCTAAATGGGTGTTTCATTCATTTCTCGGCTTTGTCTACTTCATGTAAAAAATGCAACTGAGCCATTTCCTTACGGACATGAGTGCGATTTTTTTTGAATTGTTATGTGATTATTACTGTTATGCATTTATTACATCAATTCGAGTCCTTAACTTTAAACTCTTTGGTGTTTTACTACATTGTCGAAATTTTATAGCTCGTGAACATATGACTTGTTTAACTCCAATTTCAAGGAGTCGTGCTTTACTTTTCGAACCGCCTTGATTGGTTTTACCCGAGTTCAGTTGCAGAGTTTCTTTGAAAACAAAAGGATTTGCAAACGTGAACAGGTCCAGCTGGATTGAATCGTAAGGGAAGATATGTACCTGGAAATGTTCCAGCAGTATGCTAGTCCAGTGCATGCTGAGCACAGATATTGAAGTTTTTACTGATGTTTCTTACACGTGTGTTTTAAGGGTGTGACATCGCGTGTTGAAGAAATTAGTTTAATTGTGCATTGACTTGTGTGGTCGAGTGCATGCTGGCTGGAGTCTATTCATAACTTTCTCTTGAATGGTTTATACTATATATCACTCGAACACATCAATCACATCAATGTTAGATCTCTCTCACAGATTTCATGGTGCCTTTAACCAGAGAAATATTAGTTTGGAATACTTCTTAACAATCACAGTTTAAACGGAGCTACATAAAGCATAAACTCCCCTCCCAAAGAGAAGGTATGATTGTCAAGGCATGCTGGAAAAGGAGCTTGCTTGGACTTGTTTGCTATGATTTGAAGCATTTGAAGAAACTTTTTAACGGATCCAAGAAATGGGTATAATTTTCATAAATTATATGGTCTCTGTCATGAAAGGCCACTGGGTGTGGTGGCAGTAGGCAGAAGACTACTCTGGCCAGGGCTTAATCACAGCCATAGCTTGTCTTTGGCGTCATATCTTCCCAATTGAGAGCAGAGTTGTTGGGGCAGGTTGAGACTTTGTCGTTTGCATTTTTAAGGCTTTGTGTACCCGAGGGCTGACTTCGAACACAAATGAATGCATGTTTTAGTGGCACTTTGTTGCAAACTTGCCATGGAGAGCTTTCACTCGTCGGTTGATTTTAAAGACTTTTATTGAGGCTAATGCAACATAATGGGAGCAAAGTGACATTTTTTTATCTATCACACTTTTACAGATGACTCAATATCTTATCTCTTCTCGTGCCCCCCCCTTCCTCCTTCATACATTCTTCCAATTCAGATTCGTATCCTACATGGTACGAATTACTTAAGAAGCTGCAATATGTGAGCCATTTTACTTTTCTCAGAACTCCGTACCATGCAGTATCTTTTATCATCTTCTTCATGATTTGACGAGTGTTCCTGTCAACTTCTTCAGATGCCTAATTCTTTACTAACGCTGCCACACTGATCAATTCTCTTTACCAGTTGCTTAAGCCTGCTGACTCATTACTCTCTTTTTTGCCACTTGCACCTGCCTATGACAAACCAGAACATGCCAGGACTTCAATCTGATTGGTCGATTATTTATTTTGTATGTGCAGTTTTGTACTATTTATTATTTCTTTTTTCAGAATGTAGGACTATTTAGTTTTTTTTTTGAAATTTCATTTCTCTTTATTTCCCATTTTGGAAGTCTGTAAACGCGTGTGTGTTATTGTGGTTACTAAGTATGATGATGTTTTTGTACTTTCTTTTTTTTTTATCCTGGTGGCATTCAATCGCCGTAACAAATAGACTGATTCTGGGAGTTTATCTTTGCCAACTTTCTGCATAGCTGCGGAAAACATAACACTGACATGTGGGCCAATGAGTGTACCTTTTTCATTTACCTATTGTGCAATGAATTGCAAAGGCTTAGAACCAAACAACACTCGCACCTGAATTTCAGGTTTTTCAGGCGTTTATTCACAAATAATGTATCTGATAACCCAAACTCAAACGGACCTTCAATTTCTGATTACCAATTTTAATTCTCCATACACAACATCGCAAAATGATATCATCATTGAGTGTCGCTAGCAATCGACTGCTGTTACATTTCTCAGGAATTCAAGTCTTTCGAAAGCCAAATCTTTCATACACCTTCAATATTTGAGAGGACAAAAATAAGAGCTGCTTACTCACGGTAATTTTAATGGCTATCAATGAAGTTATATCTGAAATTGATTTAAAAAAAATTTAACTATGTGAAAATATATGTAAACACAAGATTGATAGTTTTACAGAGCTTCAGGATGTCAATGAAGAGTCTGAATGCCTTAATGTGGTGCAATTTTACAACAGTATCGTGCAAGATCCTACATTATATGCACACGCAGAAGACTCACTTGTCAGTCATATCTGGCTTCTTTCATTCTATGGTATGGTCTGTAAGACACAAAGTAGTTACATATTTACCTCCGCACCGAAGTGAAGGAGGTTTTTTATTTTATTTTTATACCTCCTCTTGCTTTGGTTTGTTTGTTCTGTCTGTTTGTCTGTTTGTTTTGTGTACAGGTATCTCAAGAATGTGTTGGACGGAGCGTGAGGAAATTTGTGGACAGGTTCGGTGTGTGACAAGGACGAACTTGATTAGATTTTGGTGAAGAACGGATCTGGCTACTCAAAATTTTTTGATTCTTCACCATTGAGAGATTTGGCAAAAAATGTATACGTTCCTGCAGCATGCTTATTTCAAAAAAAAATGTATTCGGCCCGATATGTTCTCGTGGATCAGACATTACTGGTGGAGTGTATGTGCTTCTACGAGTGCCTCTTCTGATATTTGCAATGGTGTTTCT
The DNA here is from genome assembly GCA_035128595.1 of Eptatretus atami. NCBI lineage: Eukaryota > Metazoa > Chordata > Myxini > Myxiniformes > Myxinidae > Eptatretus > Eptatretus atami. The sequence continues at coordinate 24,743,797 of CM068956.1, read as the reverse complement.
CATTTAGTGCCAAATAGAACAACTGGAGTCTACCTTCTGTAATAATGTTATGATCAATTGATTGACTTGATGTGTTGAATCAACTTCCTGTGAGTTTTACGCAATGCATAGAAGTTTTGATGTCCTTATCGTATGCCCAACCCATATATTTCTCTAATATTCCACGGCTTGCGCTCCATGAAGCGAAAAAGCGGGGTTGCGATCGGTAGGCGTACGATTTTGTAATGTCGTACGTCGTACGTTCTGCCATTTTGTTAAGAGCGCGTACATCGCAAATTGTTGGTGGAGGAAATTGAAACTTCACCACATGTTACACGACCATGTGAAAGAGCGGTCACTTTTTGAGGTCAAGCTAGGCCAAATTTACTAAAATCCTCAATTTTCATCTGATTGACGAATTTGAACAGGATTTTGCATGTCAAGTCACTGAATTCAACCGAACCACTATTTGTTGAGGTCAACCACGGCAAAAGGTCAACTCGGCAGATTTCTTAAATTCGTCAATTTTTTAATCAGGCAATGAGATTGTGGTCCCTTTTCTAATGTACTCTGGTCAAACAGTATATGTATTTTAAACTATAAGAATGATTCGATGCGCAGACCTGCTGATCTAGACGCAGAACTTTTGATATGTACTCCTGTGTCCATGGAATATCCAAAGCTTTGATTTACATTGCGTTGAATCTTTTACTATTTCAGTGTAAGGGCTTTATTTACATGTTGGACTTTATCGGATAACTGTAAACAGTACTGTATGATAATGTGTCCAAATGAGTTAATTTTTATTCAATTCATGATCAAATAGTTACTTCAAGTCCTGTGAAATGGAAGATGTTGAATTGTACCTGAAGATGTAGAGCAATTGAAAGTTTGTGGTAAGAGACAGAGAGCTAGAACTGACTTTGGTATGGTTAAGCTAAAGGAAATGAAAAAAAATCTTGTGAGAGATTTTGGAGCTGCCATGCTTGGCAGGGACTTGGGAGGGGCCTGCTGTTACGAATAGTCCCCTGTGCCTTTGTGCTGGAATGCCCGCTGCAGTCCATCCTGCAATGACCTAAAGGGAAGGGCGTTTGTTCTTTGGCATTCCAGTATAATGTCTTCCCCTCAGCTGCTGTACTAAATCTGCTAACTCAATTTTCTGTTGATATTTATTTTTTTATTTTAACATCAATAACTTCCTCTGCATTTGAATTTGGGTTGAAGTTTTTGGCAATTGAACATAGATTCTTTGTTTGTGCTTAAATCATTTTAATCTTTTAATTTTATTCATTTTTGGGCTTTCTTCTTACTACCTGTTGCTTCTTGGTTTTACAGTACCTGTAACTTCATTTTTGGCATCTCGTCTTTATGATCTTTGTACAGTAGGCTATGTCAACAGTATAGGTACGAACAATTTTGATTTGTTCAGTGATTGTTGTATCTTCATTAAATATTTTTGGAATTAACAGAATGTGCCAGTACCACCTATGGTGGTAACATGTCAGTACAAAGTACTGAGATAGAGGGGTAAATAGTGTTCGTAAAGTTTAGTGGTCAATTATTTCTTAATATCCTGTTAAGTCTTCACCTATGGGCTTAGCAGGATAGCCTAGAAGTATACACACTCACCTTTGAGCTGTCCAGCCTGGGTTAGAATCTTGACCCAGCTGTAAACTATCACTCTGGTGTTTCACAATCAGGGTGAGGCATCAATGTGCACACCTTCCATTGGAAAGACGTTAAGCCGAAGAACCGTATGCTACAGCATTATTTTGGTGGATGTTGAAGGTCCTATAGTTAAAAATGACAATTACTACCATCTTCCTTCGAGAATCATGTTCTGGCCGGCCGGTTGGTGAAAAATTTTCAGGAGAGAGGCAAGCAGTGTTAGAAGCAAGAGGAGGAATTATAATTGCTGAAGTGTTACTACTAGCAGGATTTAAGGGGCAAACAAGTGCAGTTGTGGTCATGAAGCTATTGCTGATTGTTGTCCGAGAAAGCAGAATCTAATGTTGAAGGTCAGGGCCTGTTGCAAGAAGAAAGAAAGCTGATGATGATAACTCTGGCATACTTTTGCAGAAATTGTGAAATAATGCTGAGGATTTGGATTACAAGGAGAGCAAGTGACATGTCCAGGCCAGTATAATGTGCAATTGTGGGAATGGTTGATGACAGTAATGGGAATAATACATTACTTGCTTACTTAAGAAATTCTATCCTGCTGTAGTAGAACTCTGAAGTGGTTCAGGCTATCTCGAGCCATTAGCTTGTGGAACATGAAATGATGTGTTTCAGGAAAATGAAACATATCACATGGACAAAGAGAAGATCAACTCGGTGAATCAAATCATTTTTTATGCCAAATCTAAGCTCATAGAAGATCAAGGACAACAAAAGCTAAAATGACAATGCACTGACAGTGGAGCTACAGATGGATAAAACAATCAAGGGATTTGAACATACTGGAAAAGAATTAAGAGCAAGACAGAGACTGAGACTTGACTTTTAGGTCCTTTTATGACAAAAAATACAAAGTGTGTGTATGTATAATATATATATATGTATTTACACATAAACAGTGGATAGATATATGTATATATATATATACAGTATATATATATATATATATATATATATATATATATATATATACAATAAGTCGTCGCCTTACGACCTATGCGATTTACGACTGATTGACTTTAACGACCTCGCCCGCGACGCGATATGTACTGTATATCTGGCCACGACTGCTCCACGTCTGGCAGCTCGATTGTTGCCCAGCTGGGCATACAACAGTTTCCGCCCAGCACCGCCTGTGCTAGCGTGTTAGCGTGGTTCGGTATACGCAGTTTATCCTATCCGTTTGTCTTAAAATTTTACTTCAAACCCCACAAGATGTCTACCAAGAGGAAATTATCTTTGTCTACTCCTCAACCTGCCAAGAAGGAAAGAAAGGCCATTTGATTCTGCACGAAATGCAGGTGATCAAACAGTACGAAGGAGAAGAAAGTGAATGCGATCGCACGTGATCTTAAGTTATCACACTCTACTGTGTCGCGATTTTGAAAGATAAAGAAAGGATTCGTTGAAGTGTGAAAGGGTTCTGCACCCATGCGATCGACAGTTATAATGACGCAACGGACGCGGGCCCATCCACGAAATGGAGAAATCTGCTGCATGTCTGGATGGTAGATCAGATCCAAAAACAGACACCTTTAAGCCTTTTTACTGTGCAGACGAAGGCTCGAGTCTATTTCATTAATGAGCCAAATGAGACGGACGGATTATTTTTGGACCGCGCCGGCTCTGCGGGACGCTGCGTGCGAGATCCGTTCCGTGTTTTGCAAACCGCCAAAGCACCGCGATTGCATGATGGGGAGCGGCGTTGAAACGATCCGTTTTTTGTATTTTTTAATTAGTATGTTTTGTAACTACTGTAACATGTTTTCTATTTTTTTGTATTTTTGTATGTTTTTTGCAAATATTAAACCAATTGTACTGTGGTATGCAGTGTTTTACATAAACCTGACGGACGTAAAAACGTTATACTGTAACAATAAAAATGGTTTTTATAACCATGGTTATAACAACAATGAACAAAGAAAATGTTAAATAAAATATATGACGTACAGATGATTATTATATGATTATACAGTATAATATGCATACGGTAATTTTTTCATAAGCCTATACACTAAATAAATGTAAAAATAAAGGTTGGCCGACTTACGCAAAATCGACTTAACGACTGGTCAGTCGGAACCAATCGCGGTCATAAATCGACGACTTACTGTATATATATATATATATATATATTATAATATATATATATATATATATATATATATATTATTTATATATATATAGTTTGCGGTCCGGTGGGGTCGAGTGAGAAGACCACTAGGTGGGGGAAGCTACATCCATTCCACCAGACTCCCCAGAATTTAGGCGCCGCTCACGGATATCACGCTCACGCCGTGAAAACACACTCAACATCGACACACATGAGGACATTCTTCGTCTTTATAGAGCCGAGGCTTGGGGGAGGGGCCATGACGAATCCGACGTCATCGCCCGAGTCGGGCGTTCTGACTGGCCCCGACCCTGACCTCCTCGTACGTGGTCCGCCAGCCTGGGCCGGGTTTTCAGGTAAGACGTCGGTGCACCCGCCGCCCACCTTGCTGCTACAGCGTACGTGACTTCGCCGCACTGTCTGGTTTTGGGCAGACGTTGATGCACGGTTATGGTAACGAGACGAGACGTAGGGGCAAGCAGGCAGAGGGTACTGTGGTTGTCGTGGAAGCTCAAAGCGATAGTCCAGCACAAAGCCCACATGGCGGATTTTACCTCAGAAAAGAAAAGAAAAAGAGTGGGATGAAATAAAAGGGGAAATGATTTATAACTAACTATTTGACCATCGCAACGCACTCCTTGTTCTTCCCACTAAACAAAGGAAAGGGTCTATCTACACGTACATTAATGGCATAACTGTCTCGGGCACACTATCTGTTGTATGCATGCGGTTCCGAGAACCGCAACTATATATATATAAATATATATATATTTTTTTTATATATATATATATATATATATATATATAATATATATATATATATATATATATTATATATATTATATTATATTATATACTAGTGGGGTGTGCTACACATTGTGTTGGCATACGAACTGTGTTTCTCCATTGTCTCGGGTCGCTCAACTGCATTTGATTTTTATTTATTTATTTTTATTTATTTTATTCATTTACTTATATTTTCATTACGGATGCTTTCGATGGTTCTGTGATTATTTCTCCTGGCGTATCGGCTTTGATGTCCATCGGCACGCAAAAATTACGTGCTTTCCCATTGTCTCGGGTCGCTTACCTGCATTTTTCTTCATTAATTTTTTAATTTAGGTATATTGTAATTTATGGATGTTGTCCGACAGTGTGAGATTGTTTTTTTCGGTGTCCTGGCTTTTTGATTGTGTATGCAAAATTTCAGCTTTCTACATCACCCGGAAGGTGTCGATCTTTAATATCAGTCAGTGAGTCAGTGGTTAGAGAGAGCTTTATTCAGTGCCTTCGGAAAGTATTCGCACCGCTCGACTTCTGTCACGTTTTTTTGTATTACAACCTGAACTTAAAATGGATTTAATTCAATTTTTTTTTTTGTCACCGATCTACATAAAATACCTCATAATGACAAAGTAAAAAATGTTTTTTTGAAATGTTTATAAATAAATTAATAATGAAAAGTTCAGGTGCATCCAATTTCCTTTGATCATCTTTGAGATGTCTCCTCAACTTGAATTGAGTCTACCTGTGGCCAATCACCTTGATTGGACATGATTTGAAAGAAACACACCTTTCTATATAAGGTTCCACAGGTGACAGTGCTTGTCAGAGCAGAAACTCCATCATGAAGTCCAAGGAACTGTCCGTAGAACTCCGAGATAGAATTGAGGAGGCATAGATCTGTGGAAGGGTATTAAAACCTTTTCGAGTGTTGAAAGTTCCCAAGCGTGCAGTGAGTTCCATCATTAGGAACTTGAAAGAATATGGAACTACCCAGACTTCCTAGAGCTGGCCATCCGACAAACTGAGCAAATGGGAAAGAAAGACATTTGGTCAGGGTGGTGACCAAGAACTCAATGACCACTCTGACAGAAGAACTACAGAGTTCCTTCGCTGAGATGGAGAACCTGCCGAAGAACAACAATCTTTGCAGCACTTCACAAATCAGGCTTTATGGGAGAGTGGTCAGACAGAGACACTCCTTAGAAAAAGGCACATGACAGCACATCTGGAATTTGCAAAAAGGCATGTGAAAGGGCTTTGAGAGCATGAGGCAAAATATTCTGTGATCTGATGAAATTAAAATTGAACTCTTTGGCCTGAATGCAATGTGCTACATTTCTGGCGGAAATCGAGCGCAGCTCATCACCATCTAACACCATCCGTACCATGAAGCATGGTGGTGGCAGATCACACTAATGCGGATGTTTTTCAGTGACAGGGACTGGGAGACTTGTAAGGATAAGGGACAATGAATGGAGCCAAATACAGGCAAATCCTTGAGGAAACCTGCTTCAGAGTGCAAGAGACCTCAGACTGCAGCAAGATTTATGTTCCAACAGGACAATGACCCCAAGCATCACAACCATGCAACACTGGAATGTCTTCAGAACAAGAACATGAAAGTCCTTGAGATTGCCCAGCCAAAGCCCAGACTTGAATCCCATTGAGAGTCTGTGGAAGACTTGAAGATTGCTGTTCACCCACGCTCTCCATCCAACTTGACAGAGCTTGAACAAACCTACAAGGAAGAGTGGGAGAAAAATCCACAAATCCAGACGTGCAAAGCTGATGGGCAGACACACCAAGAAGACTTGAAGCTGTAATTGCTGCTAAAGGCGCTTCTAGAAAGCATTGACTCAGGGGGTTGAATACTTATTGATGAAGATATTTCAGCTTTCCTTTTCAATAGATTTGTAAAAATGTCTAAAAACATGTTTCCATACATCGATTCCCAAACAGGTTCAGGGGGGCGTCCCCCACATAGCCAGTCCTTTCTACCAGGCGATCCATTCAATGGTGAATCCCCAAGGAGCAATTTATCACACAACCTGTACATGCTTTTGCTAATCATAATCTGAACAGCATTGACCTTGTGCTAACGGGGGGAAGTCGTTTCGATAAATTGTACAATTAATTTTGGTACTGTTGGACCCGAGATTCAGTTCCGCTATTTGCGGACCCCGTGTATTTGCGATTCAGAAAATGTGATCTGCTTCTACATTCGCAGCTCTGTGTTTCTTGAATAGAAGTTTGTTGTTTTCGCAGGTGTTTTTCATTTTCACATTTTTTTTCGTGGGCCGTATTTCATGTTTTTTTTTTTTTGTGGTTTTGTGGGGTTTTTTTGCAGGTGTATTTGCTATTTTTTCTGACCTACATCTATCTACATTGCGACACCGTGCCTCACGTATTCGTGGTTTTTCATGTTTTTTTTTTAACGAGATTTTTCATTTTCCCTCATGAATAACGAACCGCCAGGAACCTATCCCCCCTTTTCCCATTGAAACAATGCCCGACATTCATGGAGTCGACATTCGCTGCATCTTTCAGGAAGGTATCCCCCTCAAATGTCGGTGTCTAAAGTGCTACCAACTCATGGGACCCACTTTCCACCCTGAGTCCAAGGTAGACCTCATCGATGCCCTGTTTGGATCACCTCTTTTAAAACTCTTCCAATTATTATTTTAGACCAAACTTCCTGTTAGATCTGGCCAGTTCACTTGCAGATTTCCAACCACACCTTGAGTCATGCCGGAGATGCCACACCTGTGAAATGGCCTGTGCTATGAAATGTTGGCAAAATTCCCGACTTCTCAGAATATCTGGCAAAGTCGGATTGACAAATAAAGGCTCGTGTGCTAACATTTTAAATACGTAGGTATCTGCCTGGCAGCTCACCAACAGGCTTTGTCAGGTATTACAAATGGCTCTGGTGAAATTAAATAAATGGGGAGAGGCGATACATCCACATGTTGAAGATTGAATTGGAAGCAGTTCAACACCACATCAAGCCTACCCTCTCTCCGCAAGATGAGGCAGGCCAAAAGCCGGCCTGGCAGGTGCTCTGCATATAAGACATTGGATGGAACAGAGTTGGAAAGCCATTATATGGCATTTCACATCAACAAGGCTCTGACCACCTCCGCCAAGTCATTCCTCCATGTGACCATGTCATAGCCAATGATGGCCTTCCCCCAAAAATCTGCCTGTCTTCCCCGAAATACCCGGAGCAGTACCTCTGGTGACTGCAGGAAGATAAATCTGTGTCACGAAGGGTAGTAACCAAGTTATCAACGACTAGCACACAGCTTTTATAGGAGATGTGCGGTTAAAGCCCTTTTCCATTGATTCAATCTTCTTTCTACCTGTTCAACTCTCCTAATCCATTATTTTGGACACACTGTGGGGATCCTAAAAATACAACCCAATATTTAATTCCCAACTCCTACTCGCTGCGTGGAAGAGGCATTCGTGTTAATGGCAATGACTCAGGTGGGCTACCATTGAGAAAGGGCACGCATAACGTTTTACTTCTTCCTCCAATTACATCTCACAGAAGAAGCCAGGTAAAATTACCTCAAGCATTCAAGATTTATTCACCTCACAGTTTTTTTCTTCAACATTTCCTTTGCCTAATCTTATGCAACCTCTATCAAAATAAATAAATAAATAAATAATAGTGATAATAAAACGATCTCTTATAATGCTTCATCTTCCTCTTCACACGTGTGGTTCTCATTACTGTTCATAATTCACAACTCTTTTTTATTTCAACAGACTGCTCTCAATTCGACCTTTCATTCATACCTTGTCTAAAAGTTCAATTGTTACAACATTTCTTCTCTCCATTCTCTTAATTCACCTTTATTGCATCCATTCAAGTAATGTCTTAATCGCATTTCTGAGCGAAAAATAAAAAACCCAGTTTGCGATGTATGTTTCGCTTTCCTTCAATCATCCTTTTTTTTTTCCAACTTCAGTGCCAACTCACCCCTCTACCCATCCCCTCAAAGCAACCATCACACTCTTCCCCCTCCAAGCTTCCCTCTCACCTTTCTCAAAAAACTCACCTCACCTTTCTCCTCCATTCACCCCTCACTCACCCTTCTCAAAGTTGCCCCCCCCCCTCACATCACAAGCTGCCTCCTTCCCCTGTCCTCTCTCCTCCAACTCATCACTCGACCTCCTCAAATCCTCAACTGCCTTCTGCACCCTCTCTTCATTACTCGCCACTGTACCTCAACACAGCACCACAGAGCCTTTTCTCCTCCTCATCCAGCCCCCTCCCCTAGTTCTTCTGCAATCCCCTACACTCTTTCAACAATTCTCCTTACCTTCCCCCCTCTCCTCCCTTGTTCTACCTCCCCTTCCCTCCCCTCCTCTTTCACTAACGGTGTGGACCTCAAATATCCAGGGCCTTCGCTCAAACCTTACAGATCTTTCCATACAGGTTGTCACTGACAAACCAGACATCTGCCTAACAGAACTTTCCTTACCTTAAGACGTATCTTGACTCCGAGTATTCTCACTGGTTACTCCTCCCCCGGTATGACAGACCTGAGCTTCGTCCTGGTGGAGGAGTTGCTCTCTTCATCAAAGACTCTATTCCTCATTCCCCACACCCCAGGAAACCTCTGGCTAGGGCTCCCCCTCCACTCCACCTCATGTTTATATGTGTGCTGTACTGTCAACCAAACGGTGATGACCCCATTTACACCTCACTATCTAAAACATGGACCAACTTCTATCCTCACATCCGAACTCTCTCTTCCTTCATATGTGGTGACTTCAATTGTCATCATCATACCAGTTGGCTGGGTGTGGGTACCTCTCTCACCTGTCGTGGCACTTCAGCAAAAGACTTCTGCGACTCATTGGGACTGACTTCAATCGGTCAAACTTCCGACCCGGATCTCAACCAATAGTACTCCATCTCTTCTGGATCTGATTTTGACAAATTTCCCTGAAAATATCTGCTGTTCTTCCTCTTCTCCAATCAGTTGTTCTGAACACGTGCTTGTCAAAGTGGACATCATTCTGGCTGTTATTAGAGAACCACCTCACCGCCGTCGAGTCTGGCATTTCACTCAAGCTGATTGGCAGGGTCTCCAAGCAGCCATCAACCTTCTAGACTGGTCTCCCATCGCTACTTTCTCCAACATCTACTTGTCCTGGGAATTCTTTCAAAGAAACTTGCTCTCATTCATGCATAGATTTATCCCCTCTCGTCTTCAGTTGTCCTTCCCTTTCTCCGCCCATGGTTCAGCCTGAAGCTTGTGGTGAGGCAGTTTGTCCTGAACACGCCTTGCCCTTTGCCTCATGGGAAGCAAAAACCAACTGAGGGTAATCTCAGTTCCTCCCATAAAGCTCGGAACAAAGTGTGTATCTACCCTCAGGAGAGACAGAAAACACTTTTCAAAGCTCAAGTCTGAACTCTCAAACCTCTCTCCCTCCTCCAAATCCTGGTGGCGGCTAATCAAATGTCTGTTTCTGGGTGTGTGTTCCCCCTCCATCCCTCCCTTACCTAAAATGGCCGCACTGCTGATACACACGTGAAAAGTGTGAATGCCTAAACTCGGTGTTTGCATCTAAATCTTGAATCCGAACCCATCGCTTTCTGTACCACCTTACCCAGTCCGCAACCAACTGTCCCTGGGACTCTGTGTCCTTTTTTTTCTGATAAAGTGGAGGAACTTGCTCTCAAACCTCGCTCAGATTCTGCAACTAGTCCAGATGGCATCAGCCACACGTGTCCTAAAACCCTGCTCCTCTACTCTTGCTCACCCCTCTCTCTGTTATATTCACCCTTCATTTGCTCTCGGCAAGTGGCTTTAGCCTCATGCAAGCACTCCAATTAAATGGTTGATAAGGAATGGTTGGCCAGGCTGTCGCTGCATACATAAAGATCCCTAAAAGAACATTGAAAGCCCGTCTTCACGCGCGCCGCAGTAGTTGATGAAATAAAATGAATTTATGAAACAAAATGACTTCTCCACAAATGAGTTGCAGCTTAATGCAGAATAACCCTGGAGACATCGCAAGTTCAATCACCGTGAAATAAACATTGCAGAAAATGCGCCATTTTGCCTGCTTTTCTGTGCACATGTCAGTGGTGCAACTGTTCGAGGTCCGCGCAAGCGTAATAACTTTATTTTAAAAGTCCTTTTTTCACCCAACTTTGCTTTGATTCACCATCCGAGCACATCAACAAAATATCCGAAAATATAGACATAGATCTGGCAGATGCTATGGATAGGCAGCCCCTCTAGGGGACAGGTCATGAGGTGTAGCAGTGAATGCATAAATCATATAGCTCAATGAAAGCTGGTTCTGTGAAATAAACATTGCAGAAAATCCGCCATTTTGCCTGCTCGTCTGTGCACATGTCATGTGGTGCATTGGTTCGGGTTCTGTGCAAATTTTATAACTTTTTTTTAAAAGCGTCCGTTTTTCACCAGATTTGTTTGATTCCTTGTGGAGCACCACGTGAAACCTCCGAAAATATAGATACAGATCTGGCAGACGCTACGGCTCAGCAGTCCCTCAGGGGGACAGGGCGCAAGGTGCAACAGTGAATGCATTAATCATACAACTCAATGAAGCTCGTTAATTTTTATTTACGTTCTAATTGTTTTGTTCACTCAATAAAATTCTCCAAACAGTCAAAAGGATAGTTGAATGCTTTGGAAATTTCACATTTTCTTGTGTTATGTATGAGGAGTGAACATAGCCTTACTTGCTTCAAGTAAATAGGGTGTATCGGCTTAGTTATAAAACTCGTTATTTCTTTAAAATTATCAAATTTCACAAACAGATTTCGACACTTATTTAGTCCAGACAATATCCGATCCTCAAACGAAATAATTATTTCTGATGATTATACCTTTAATTAGTCCATGAGAGTAGATTGTGGAAAATCGTATCATCATGGCATGAAATTCGCTTCCAGTTGCTTAATTTAAAAACTATAGTACTTAGAAGATGTGATGTATAACAACGATTCTCGCTATGATGAACAACATTCGATATGAGTGTTAGGAAAGTGAAAAAAAAAACTATTCGTTAGAAATCATTGCGGCGGCTGATCCAAGTCAAGGTGGGGTGAAGGTGAGGTTTGAGCAGGCCAAAAAACATGGCGGCTTCAGATCCCAGCGAGAGTTACCCAGGTAAACGCCGTAAGACCCAAAGAGCAAGGTGGCCGAGGATCGCCTGATGAATGGATATAATTAAATAATGCCGGTTAATTATCTTCAAAAGGGGAGTTTTAATTAACCCAAACACCAATTTTTCACTCTATTTAGCTACTTCCTTAGAGTTTCTTCGCGGCACATGCAAAGTTTCAGGCTGATAGGTTTTATGGTTTTTGGAGTTATTGGAGGAGACACACACGCACACTGACACTGACCACCACACTGACAAAACCGACACATCACACACACACACAGCACTTACACTGACCAACACACACTGGACATAACCGACACACACACACTACAACACACACACCACACACACACACACACACCACACACACACAACACACAACCCTTTTATTAGTATATAGAATAATCATTGTCCGCAATTATTTCATTTGGCTTGTTTTGTACCATTCTCAAAGATTTTATATTACACAAGATTCTTTGCTCCGCTGCAAGACTGACTCCCTTCTTTCCCACCTCAAATGCTGCTGACCTACAAAAAAAGAATACACTTCCTGGTGGCTCATTATTAATGGAATTTGTACGATGAATGTTTCATTATGTGTGTCTTTCCCTGAAGTCTCTGATGGTCATTTCAATGAAGAATAATGTTTTAATATCAACAACAACAAAACAACAACACAGGTTTAGATGTATTTTGTGGCAAATCTTATTACCTTTCCTTGCGGCAAGAATGGACAAGTTTGTGACTGAAAGCAGACATGATGAGGCTGTGTTTTGTGTCAGGGTGTTGGCACGACCTTTGAAACTGAAGTGGCTGCAGCATATGAAGCCCATAAAGTGACAGTTTACCATTCTTACTCATTGGACCAACTGCCTTTTTAAATATACAGCTTTTCATCTGAACTCTGCATATTGAAGGGCACAATTGTCTTGTCAGTAGTTCTTTTAAGTGGTTATCTTATGCGTCAAAAATTTTTTGTTTGAAGCTTTGAATTCACAAAATTGCTTCTTTCTTTTTAAATTAAAAACCAACAAGGGTGATTCGTTTCAACTGGTACAGCTCACAAATTGGTCAGGAAAGATTCCACCATTCCATCATTGAGACGCATACTCGTGCAGAGCGTTTGGTGCTCCTTAGCAGTCTCCTTGGCTTACGTGTCATAATCCTGGACCGGAGTTCGCCACTCCGACACAGGAATACGCAGGAAGCTGGAACTCATTTATTTGCGACCTCGGAGGATGTCAGGCAGAGTCACCCCACACGCGGTATTAATTCACAAGCCAAGGGGGATTTGGAACTCGGGATCCTCGGATCCCAAGGCCCAGCGACCCTTAACCATTAAGTAACACCGGCTATGCGTCAGGAAAGATAAGGAGTTTTTATGCTTTCCTGGAATTTAATTCTGACAGGCTTATGTCTATTGTCCGTCCCTCCGTCCGTCTGTTCTGTCCATCCTCAATGTCATTTTCACTTCTCCGGCTAAAACCGCTGGGAGCCCGATCCGGCTGAAATTTGGCAGCAACTTTCCTCTCTTGACTTTGGTAACGGGAATTGCCAAAGCTCATTCAGTCAAGTGACTTTAAGTCGGTCAAAATGGCCGACTTATAACATTTTCTTCTAAAAATCTTCTTCTCCAGACCCACAGTCAGAATGCTACAAATTTTGGTTAGCAACATTAGGCAGGGTAGGGATCTTAAATTGTGGAGGTCCATGCTGATCACAATGACGGCAGTGTGTCAAAATGACTGAGTCAATTTGTGGGCGAAAAGTGCATAATTCCTCAAAAATCTTCTCCAGACAAAACAGTCAGAATGCCACCAAATTTGTGGTTACAGACATTAGGCCAGGGCCCAGATAAAGCTACAGGTCCAGTGTCCTACTTTTTTTTTATTATTACACCCACAATTGCCTCATTTATTCATTTTGAAATGGGTGAAAATTGAAGAAAGGTAGAGCAAATATTTCCTTTTCTTGCATTTTTCCACAGATATCATTCATTCAACCATACGTTTTCCTTTTCTATCTTTGAGTCTAAATCACCACTGAGAGATATAAAATATTCTTTAAACAACAATACTTGTCTTGTTTGATAAGTCACACTTTATTTATGCAGAGCAATATGTGCTTATGTATCCAAATAACAAATTATTTTTCAACTGTTTACATTATTGCCACATTTTTTGTGATAGGTAGGTATACACATACAGGACACGTGCACACATTGCCATATCTGTAAAGTTAAAAAAGCAATTCCTACTTCGTTGGAATCTGCAAAATACAGGGAACCATCCAGTTGGAGAAGCGACTGCATCGGCTACTCCATAGTGTCAGCCAACACAGGCTGCCTTTTCGCAATGAACAGCTCCGCCCTTTTTAATGGTTTTGTGCAGTTGATGCAGAAGTTGGAGAGTCAAGGCTTGTGGAAGAGCATGGTACACTGAACGGATTGAACACAACAGATACCAAAAGGAAACAGTGAGACTGGAGAGATGGGAGAATAGAGGGAGACATGGAGAAACAATGGTTTGTGGGGAGCAATGGGGGGGGGGGCAGGAAAATTACGCTATGGTGGACAAATATTGATACAGACGGAAACTTCCGGAGAGAAAACTGGAAATTTTGGAAGGAGTGTGGGCTCAGTGTGGGGAGGGGAGGGAACAATTAACAAGGTGTGGAAAAGGTCATGGTTTTGGTATTCGGGGATGATCTGAGCATGTGTGGTGAACAGCTTGTCTTGAAGATCTGGAGGGAAAATATGATTGAAGAGAATGTGGAAGTTGGGATCTCCAGGTGGATAAAGAAGAAATGAATTGGTGGAGGTGAGCAGTGATCCTGGATTTATGGAGTTTCCACTGAAGGGGGTAGGTGGACGTGTGCACATTGCAGAAAACGCTGGGGGGGGGGAGGGGTAGAAGGCATGGAAAGAGCAGAAGGGTGCAAGACCAGAAAGGAGGAGTAGAAAGACAGGACCACCGGACGCTGTCTGCAATGCGGAGCTGTTGGAGTTTTTTGGAAAGGAAATAAAATATAGGGCTGGATCATTTGGCCATCATTAAGACAGAGATGAATTCCTCTAAGAATTGAGCTAAGCGACAACCTTCACAGTCATGCCTGTGTGGCACATTGAGTTTGTGGTCACCATTCAGTTAAGAAGTGCTACTTTGAAAGGGCAGGCAATGTTATTGCCAGTACCCTTTCAGAAGTCCAAACTCCATGCCACATTCTCTACCAAACGAAACTTGGAAAAGCATGGCGAAGCATGCCAAACAACTGCTCTACAATGAACCTTTTCCTACAAAGAAAAGGAAGCCTCCCAAACAAGAACTTAAAGAGGACTTCCTCGCTGCAGTGGGACTGAGAGGGCTGTTTGGGATTATATGCAGACAAAGTAATATAGCTGCATGGAAGGCACCTCCTCACAGAATGCAATCCGCAACCGGATGCGGTTACCACTTGGACTTCAAGGCATAGCTGGAACTACTCGCTGTTTTCTCACAATCCGGCACTGAACAGTTGTCTCTCGCCTGGAATGCAGGCAGGACCTATTACTGGCGCATGGTTTGGAACACAGGATTGCAATAAATTCAATGCTCCAGGGATGGCCCAAATTAACCAATCGTTTTGTGCGGGGAAAAAAACGGTTGGCAGGAATGTAATGTATTGTTTATGAGAGGGTTAAAAGCCCTGCCAGAGGCTAAACACTGAACGGATCATGGATGCAGCAGAACAAAAGGAGGAGTAGTAGAGAGGGGAGAAGCACCAACAGCAGGCGTTGAAAGATAAATAGAGGGAAACTTGGACAAATAAAGGAAGTGGGGAGATAGGGGTTGGCGGAGGATAGCATGGGGTGGACAGAAAAGATATGGAAACAAACTTTCAGGAAGAAAAAACTGTGAATTTTGGAAGGAGGTGGCTTTGGTAGGATGGGAGGGGGAGGGGGGGTGTTACAAAGGTCAAAAAAGTGTGGTTTTGGATTAGGGTTTGATCTGACATGGTGAGTGAAAGCTTATCTGGAGAACAGCTATTCCATAATCAGAGCTGTCATTTATCATTGATACTGTAAATGGGTTTCCAAGTTTGGTTTTTGAAGAAATCTTCCCGCGGCGCTTTAACTCACGGGGTTGGGGACGTACACACAGTAACTGTATATTCATTGATAACCAGTTGTTAAGTGTGATTATTATAATGGCACCGATAAAATAATTAAATTCTGTGATTTTATCCAGCGCTGCATTTGGTTCATTTATTTTTTTTTGTTATCATGAGTTATAATATGACAGAGTTTTACTGTACATAGATAGTAAAGTAAAATTGATATATTAACTTGAAATTAGGTGGAGATCAAAAATGGTCATGATTGAACCATTTGTCCACACTTCTTGTTTTTACTTGTATTTTATGCCGTATAAGGTCTTTACAACTGTTCTCGTCGTATTATTGGTGAGTTGAATAATGGAACTCAATTGAATATCTCAATGCAGGATCTCAGATGATTTTCAGGAGCATTTGGTCTGATGTTTTTTTCAGAACTGCCTGATATCTGTAAAGTTGAGGATGAATCTAAACTCAACTCATTTTGGAATGCAGAAACAGAGTTGTGCTTCGCATTATTGTTGTATATGGCCTTTTGTACTATTTGCACTGTAAATCTGAAAGGAACAATCAGGCAAAGAACTACGGGTGGCACATGTCTTTCTTGACGAGCTGTGGCTCGGAATGGGACGCATCCCGCATGTGCTAGAAGGGACAACTTGATGCCAATTTAGAGTTCTAATAGCCAGGGTAAATTATCAGATCTCATAATCAAATCAAGCGGGTGACTTGGCATTGATGGTGTCATAGTCTACATTAGATCCACGAAAGTTTTTGCTACTCACATTTATTTTTCAGCTTTAGTGGCATAACCAGCCTCGGTGGTGTAATGCTTAGAGGCATCTGCTCTGAGTCTGGGGTTTGAACTCCTGGCTGATGATGCCTACCGAAGACATTAGAAAATGGTACATGTTGCTTCCTTGCTTGATCTTCAGCAAAGTTTTAATAGCCTGGTGTTGGCTTAGTGGCTAGGGTGGCTGGCTTAGGATCTTACGTTCCTGAGTTTGAGTCCCGTTGGCTACTGATTAAACACCGCGGTGGGGTTGACTCAGCCTGTCATCCTTCCAGGTTTTCAGCAAATGAAGTACTTGCTGTGTTACTTGGTATTAGTGGCAGCAGCATGCAGCAGGCATAGTCGTTTTTGCTTGCCCCAACAGAAATCATAGCTTATCTCTTGGCAGCCAAGAGGAGAAGGAGGCCATGGGACAAGGGAAGGAGAAGGAACATGGACAAGGAGAATAGAGAAGGAGAAGGAGCATGAATCAAGTGAGTAAGGAGAAGCGAGGCTGGACAACTAACCATAAGCTGGTAATATTACTTTGTCGGCTTCTGCATTCGTCCCAACCAAATTCGGTCCATTCCTTCTTCTGTTCACCCTTGGGACTTTGCCCCCCCCCCTTACTCCCAGCAGACACTCATATTATTACTTACTATACAAGTACTTGCTATAGTATATTAAGAATTAGCAAATACACTCGTTTGCTCTCGGCTGATGGCGTAACGTCAAAGGGGGGCGGGGGGGGAGCCAAGGAGACGACCTAGACACGCAGGTTGCGCCGCCGGTTTGTCCGGGTATCACGCCGAATCAGCGGAAGCAACAACGAGTTGGTGGAGATTTGCTCGTGATTCTGTGAGGAAGTATGAGAGCAATGTGAGCTTGTATAAGTAAGTAGAGATAGGAGAGGAAGTGGAGTGCCTCGCGCATAGACGATAAGAAGGGAGGCATTCCGAGATGACAAGGAGAGAGGTCGGAGGCAGAGGGAATAGTTGGACGACAATCAAAGCCAGCAGTAATGATATATACCAGTGCTTGTGATGTGTGTGTTTGTATGTGCTTTCCGATGACTCTTTCTCACCTCATCATATTCTATTACTGGTTCTATCGCTCCTTCATTCAAACTATGCTCATTTTCCTTCGCTGATACCAGATAGTACCATTATCTTCCTTCTCCTTACAGTCCATGGAAGAACTCCGTTCTCCTCAATTGGCATGAAACACAGGTAAGCATAATGTGAACTTTGTATATGTATCGGGGCCACGTTTACTGATGCTAGCGTGCACCGGTGCTGTGACACTATATAATACAGTACACAGCAAGTACTCATTTTGCTGACCTCGAAGGATGACAGGCTGAGTCAACCGCACCCACGCTGTCGGTGTATTCAAAGTACCAAACCCGCGCGAACCGTTCCAGGCAAGTCAACACTGCCACCGACGTGTGGTCTCGGAAACATAATCACGACTATCTTGTCACTCAGCACATAAACACCGCCTGGACATGTCCGCATGAAAGATTCCGCATCTGGACACTCGAAGACATAAATAGCCGATTACTTCTAGAGAAATCGATGTCCAGAGCCATAAGCCGCTCAGGTTCAACAGTAGGTGCCAGAACAGAACCACAGCCATCAAGATCATTTAAACGTTCAAACAAGCATTCTTTCCGTGAAGTATGCGCCAGAGATAGAGCCTCCAAGGCACGACCGAGATGGAGCGGAGTAGACCACAAGAGCCAGGCACTAACGAGCGAGGGAAGGGGGAGAGACTGAGAAGGAGATGTGCGCTGCACTGGAAGGAGTGCTGGCAACTGTTATTACGGGGCCACGGGCGGAGGGAGGGATGCGGAGCGAAGAGATTAGTGAGATGAAGGTGGGGTGGTGCGATCATTGGGAATTAGCAGAGGTATGTGAATATATGTTAATTATGATCTGTTATGGACAAACATACTACTACTATCCAGTCGGACAGGACTTATCCATGTAGACCTGAACACCACCACACAACACTTGCACGTGCATTAAGTGCTTGGGACCGAATATGCGGCGCATCTTTTCAGGAATCGGCATGGTTGGGATGTCATTGTATTACGGACTACAGTATGTACTGAATACAACGCCAAAAAATTTGAGGAGCTTTCAGCTGTATTAAACAAATGTTTACTCATTTATATTAGAGCGTTTCAGGTATTATGTTTCATTCTTAAATGTAATCGATTTTAAATTCATTTGGCGTTTGACGGGTGGGAAACAATATTTGGGTTGGTAAATTTTAGAAATACACATTATAAGCCAACGGCTGCGGATATTCGGGTGTTAATTTACACTACCATTCCGACTCAGGGTGCCAGGAGTATGAAGCATTCCACCTCAGCGTTTGACAGCAGCTTATGGCGAGACATCGCTATCAGGTGTGACCACGAACATGAAACATCTCGCTCAGCGATGAGGTCGGGTGCATCGAACCACTCACATCTGATGTACGCTCGGCGGTGGGCAAAGTGAGCAAGAAGTGTCTGCAGGGTGCACGTTGGAATCACATTCACAGGTCACGAAATAGGATAAGTAAGGTAGACATGTGGTGTCACACCGTATCTTGACTCTTATATTGGTTCCTTGATGTTCTTGCGCTCTCGACAAGTGGCTTAAATGTAGCAGCCTTCCATGACCATTAAGCACAATCTCATGAAATGGTAATTCACGAGATGCAACTAAGCGCCATTGTTACAATTACATAGAAGAAATTAAATAAATAAATAATTGGATTATTCATAAACAACAACTATTTATACAGAAAAAAAAAAAAAAAGAAAAAAAAAAAAGAAAAAAGGAAAAAACAAAAGACATTTATGAAACAGACCAAACCTGAAAAAAATATCAATCTATTAAAGAAATAACTAGGAGGTCAGGGTCCTTAAACGTACTTGGCTGACCAGAGGAGTAGGTCTGTGCTAGGAATCACTATAATATCTCTACATGATAGAACGAACTTTGGACTCACAAGTTAACCACAGCATTACTATATTGCCACTCGGCAATATCTCCACGCATGTTTGTCTGCTCATTCTCTGTGTACGCGTCATAATGGTACATCGGTATTTACGCTCGTCTGTCAACTATTCGTTAATGTATTACATCAGTAATCTTATGTTTCTAATAAACTGTCCTTATTAATATCACAAATTATAGATCACTAGTACCTGATAAATCCAGAATTTTATTTTATTTGCCTATATATATATCACAGTATACATCTGTATGATAATATTACAGGTTATGTTTAGTACGGTTCATCCTGAGTAAGACGTGCAAGAGGACAACGCTACTTGTCCGTTAAAACCTCCGAAACCAATATGGACAACAGTTCTTTGGAGACGTTAAACCATTACAGTATTCATTGAATGTGATATGAAGCGGACCGCTAAGATCTCCTTTGGGATGGAATTAGGCATGTTAGCTTGGCGCGAGGTCTACGCCAGAAGATTATTGTACGACCGGAATTAGGAATCACCTCTCCAAATCTCAAATCATCATTTTTCGCATCTATTGTTTGCCACTCCAATGAGCTGGTTAACCTTTGTGCCACATTCCCGTACCATTTTTTTGCTTTCACTAATATTATTATTCTCCCATAGTAGAAAAAGATAAGTTTTAATGCTTTGCGGCCATATGTCACACCTTTATTTCACGTCTCGAGGGTGGCATTCTCTCATTCTACCATGTATCTCTCACCTAACCGCTCTTTCCTCCCGCAAGAGGGGGGAACATAGCCTTAGCTCTGCTGAAAGTTATCCTTTTATTAGGTATTACCAAGCCTCTTGCTGCTATTTTTGATTCTATTTAAGACTCTTGCTTATTTCTGAAATCCTATCATGATTTCAGCAACAGTATTTCAGACACTTATTTTTTCGTGTGTCGGGACGTTATTCCCATCTCGCTATCTCCCCTCGTCTCGCCATACAGCACACCTGCAAATATATACTGATGTATATATCTTTAATTTTCACACATGATGACGACGCGGACAACATCGGAAACTCGTATCATTATAACGGATGATATCGCTCAACGTACCCTTATATTGTATAAATATAGCATGTCACAAAGACGCCGTATGAAACACATACGATTCTTCAGCCATACTGCACTGGTATATCAGTGCATATCCAGCGCAGTTAATATGGATGAATGAAAGTTGAGGAAAGAACCTGTTTTTTAATTGGTCATTTCCACAAATCGAATGTTACGCAGGCAGCTGTTTTCTGGGTCGTCA
Source organism: Eptatretus atami (assembly GCA_035128595.1). Taxonomy (NCBI): domain Eukaryota; kingdom Metazoa; phylum Chordata; class Myxini; order Myxiniformes; family Myxinidae; genus Eptatretus; species Eptatretus atami. Next base: position 24,722,936 of record CM068956.1, on the reverse strand, counting down.
AGGCAATGGTCTAGCCTGAGATGTCTAGGCACATTAGGTCAGGCAATCCTAAGTCTCAGGTAGTTAAACACACATATGTCTTCGAGAGTGTCCTCTTCCTCATGCATTCTATAGAAGACGCCTCCTATGCTCGATATCAAGTGCCAAAGTCTTCTTCTCTAAGCTCACAAGGAGAGAGTCACGTCGTTCAGAGTCCTTATTAGAGTGCTTTTTTCTTACTATATTGATAGAACAGTTACATTTAGACGCAGGTTGGTTGGCATGGCGATCGGCACATTCGGGCTCTGTGTTCACAGTTTTTCGGTATTGGTAGGTAAGATTTGCATAATTTTACTTTGAAGGGTAACTAGTAAATATTTGCCCTTTCAGTATGCTACATTCCTTAACTTGGAAATCGGTTGCACAACTACATGATGCCGAATCAGGGTGACTGGAGGGAAGGTTGGTCTTGGTTTTAGCTTCATTCTTAATGGTGAATATCCACTACCTGGTGCTAATCGCAATAGGGACAACACGAACAAGTCCTTTTACACTTCTTTGCAATACCTTCAAAAATACTCCTCACACTGCTTCGCATGTGGTTATACGGCTCGGCGGTTCCTGTCTTCGCTACTTACTCTGCTTTCTTGGGTATTTGGCACCCTCAGCCACGCTTTTTCCATGCGTTCTGTACTAGGCCTTTATAGTCTTGGAGTTATGGAGGAGCCACACCCACGCACCACACCAGGCTCTACTGCAAATGGGCAACGCGGATTTCCATCACACACACACACACCACTCCACTCAGTGGCAACTCCATTACATTCCGGGGATCACTGGTCCCGCACCTTCACTCATTCATTCTTTTCTTTTTTCCCACCTGGAGATCCAACTCCACAATTTCTCATCCAACTAGGACTTTACCAACACTACACCACACACATTGCCATTTATTAGTACAGATATCGGATCATTTGGCTTCTTCGAGCTTTTCATACCTTCGAGAACAGAAAAAGACTGAAGATAAAAACAGAAACAAAAACATACATCCCAAAAGTAATTGTCCTTGGTGATTAGGTGCCCCTTCTTAAAATAGGGATTGGAATTCCAAAGAAATCTGCCCAGTTAAACAAAACTAGCATAAGCGCCGTGCTCTGCGGCGACATGTTGGGGTGGGTGTGTTTGAGAAAGGAACTGATGCAGAGTCTCAGTAGTAATTTTTACTTAATGCAGTAAGTGAATACGTTTCACTGTTTTCAGAACCGCATTTTATTTACTTTTTTTGTTACCACTGCACCTCATAATGGTCTTTGAGAAAATGTAAGCGAATATCACGTTAACTCGAGCGCAGAACAAAGTCGAAGATAGCGCGACACGAAACGCAAACTCGGATAATATAATTATCTACGATCTATGATTTCACCTGTTTCAGAACGCATTTTATTTACTTTTTTGGTACCATGACGGCTGCATATGGTCTTTGTAGATAATGTAAGCGAAAATATCCGTTACTTCGAGCGCAGAATCAAGTCGAAGAAATAGCCGCGAGCACGAAACCACAAACTCGGAAATAATATATAATCTACGATCTATTGATTTCACTGTTTTCAGAAACCATTTTATTTACTTTTTTGTACATGCACGCTCATATGGTCTTTGAGATAATGTAAGCCGAAATATCACGTTACTCGAGCGCAGAACAAAAGTGAAGATAGCGCGACACGAAACACAAACTCGGAAATAATATATAATCTACGATGCTTAATGATTTCACTGTTTCAGAAACCATTTATTTAACTTTTTTTTGTACCATGGCACCTCATATGGTCTTTTGGAGATTAATGTAAGCCGGAATATCCACGTTACTCGAGCGCAGAACAAAGTGAAGATAGCGCGACACGAAACCCACAAACTCGGAATATAATATATAAGATGTACAAAACCATATAATCTGTTCACCATGTATCAGACTACCGATTGAATAGCAACTTTGGCCTGTGCAAGTGAGAGTTATTAAAAATATATTAAAAAAAATACTTTTGGCATGTAAATGACTTTTACAAATTTCCATTTTCTTATAGCCTGTGAAACAATGACTAGCAAATTGCCCCATATAATTATTGCCAATAATTATTGGCCAAATAGAATCAACAATAATGGAACAGGCGGTGTTATTATTGGCTATGCCACATCAGCAGCAATACATTATAACATGACAAGAAGCATACTACTCTTGGAAATGACAAAAGAAAATAAACCAAGGCAATGACCTACTTATTGCTGTCGTTTTGTATAATTAACCAGACGTTATGGATTATGTCACTGATAGTTTAATTTGCATTCAGTTTGGTTGCAATGTTATTAACATACATTTATTGCTGATGCACTTCAATATTAATGATGCCATGTTCAGTATTTAGAAAGAAGAACAGAGATATAGCTGGAAGAGTCACTCACATTTTTGTTGCTTTAAAACATATTTTCGAACCAGTTGTAATCAAAACAAACTAGAAAGGGAAACAATCAAAACAATATATTCTGGCTTTTGACCTCGAGCAAAATGTGAATACCAGCGATAATTTAGGATGAGTGACACTGGATCATCCCACTGTTCTTTTGGAATTAAACCTTCAACTCTTCAGAGATGAGCCCTTGTGAATGAAATGTCTGTAAGGAATGGGAAAGAGTGAACCAGCTAACAAGAAGACTCAAAGAAAAAATGGAAGCTGGATTGCAATAACCTGAAATAAAAGCTTGGTGCTGCAGACATCCGCTGCGATAAAAATGTGAAGAACCCCTGCATTAGATCTCAGGAGAAGGACTATATCACGGCAAGAGATTTTTTTTGCAGTGAAGTGGGCACCGTTACTAAGCAAGTACAGATGCACCAGATGAGAGCGCCCATAGATGAACATACCATCGATCTGCTCTGTAAAATTTAGTCGGAAGCGTAGTCATTAAGGCTAGTCATTACATCTTAATCCTGACAATGTAACACGTCCTGATTAAGTCTGTAACTGGATTGCCGTCTGTTTGCATGGTGATTACAGAAAAACGTTCATGCAGGCATATTTCCAACGCATACATACAGACAATAGAAAATGATGAAGCCCCTGTTACGTACGTTTACTCCGAATTTTATGGGGGCTTATGGATT
>CM068956.1:24697509-24719775 GCA_035128595.1 Eptatretus atami | reverse complement strand
ACAGGTATATAAATTGTGGTGCTTTTTCTTCTTTCTCTTCCCTTTTGATAAGGGGTGAGGTCCAACGGTTACCAATTTCTGCCATGCCTCGACCACAATATCCTCCACTTCCTCCTTGTTCTTAAGCCATCTCTCTTGATTCTCAAGTACCCCTACCTCATTGATATCCCTCCTCACACAATCTTCCCATCTCAGCATTGGTCTACTCTTTCGTTCCTACCTTGCTCGCTCACCTGTACTCCCATTACCATTCTTCTCTTCTCCTTCACCAAGGGTCCAGCACATTTCAGCCAGCATTCCCAATTCCAGTCAGCTCCCCTGCCCACCAATCTCCTCCCTCAGTTTCATCCATCCTTCTTTCCATCACTCTCTCACTCCACAAATCCTCATGACCAGTTGTATCTCTCATTATCTGCACTCGTTATTGTCTCTCTTGTTCGCGCCACGTTCCAGGACTGTAAGATTGCCGGCGTCCACAGTCACTGAAAACTTCCCTTTTAAATTTCCTTTCTGTATTTCTTTATATCTGCTATTTACTCCCTCCACCTTCTCCACCAATTTCCACCACTGAATCTCTTCCTCACCTTTTGCTGCAACTTTACCTCCCGATCACTGTCCCCCCCCCCCCCCCCACCAAGGACTCAACCTATTCCTTATTGATCTCCTTACCCTTAACCTGATATTCATTTTTTTGCCTCTGCTGCCAAATCACATCACCTCGTCTTCTCCATACTCATCTTTCAGCATTTACTTCCCAATGCCATCCTTCACTCCCCAGTACCTTCCCGCATCTTCGTATATTCTCCGCACAACAGCCAGATGTTCATGCGGGCATACCCATCCCTCCCAGAACCTTTCTTGTTTACTCTGCTGCTTAGGGGCTGTCACACCTTGCGATTTAGCGAACGTTATGCCGTTGTTTTTCATTGCCGAATACGGTGGCACACGTCGAATAGTTATTTAAAGTTTGTATAGTTGGAATTACCCTTGAAAACACTGCCATAAGGTCGTTGTACGTGGCTTTAATCGTTGACTTTTGTGTTGTTCTCTCTTTTTGATGCTTAAAAATTTTACGACGTACTCTGCGTTGCTCACACGTATCCTACGCCGCAAGGTTTAGGCACGTTATGCGTCGTTGATTTTGGAACACACGTTAATTGTATGTTACTCATAAGTGAAAACGTGGGTAACCTTCGCGTACCGAAATTATTTCTAACCTATGAGTAACGTTTGTAGCCGCTACACAACGTGTTCACACTTCGCAACACGCTTTACTTGAAAGTTCCTCATACGTCGAACACATCAATGTATTGTGTTTAGGTACCGTGACTTATTTTATCACTATGAATAACGTGCCTTGGGAATTATGACCACTTGCATACGCTGACTATCGTTGGCATAGGTTGATGGAGCCTAAACCCGATAAACAATCGTGGTTTTATACTTATGTATAAGTTCTCGAAGCGTTCTGTGTTCATTACTAGTACATTATGCATTTGTCAAAGTCCGTTTTTATATTTAAAAAGGTAAACAAAGAGATATTTCATCGTGGAATGAGGAAAAAATTAGCCGAAAAGAATCGAACAATGGTGCAAAGTAGTTCCTATTGTGGACGATAAGAGGATCATATCACCACACCCTCCCCATCAGCCTCACTAAACTACTACTGCATGGACTATACTACTACAATACTACTACTACAGCTACTACTATGACAATAGACATACTACTACTACTACTACTATACTATGACATAAATACTACTACTTACTACTACTGACTAATAGACATACCACTACTACTACTTGTGTGACATTCTACTTACTACCCAATGCTATACTACAATTACTTTTAAATATAAATTTAATTACTACTTCTATTACTACTGTCACGCACACCAACACTGCTATCGTTATTCTACTACTGATATCTTGGCATTGACATCTATCAACTGGAGTCTGGAAACACTGATGGGTTCCTCTTGTGAAGCCCATTTGTATGTACCAATTCCCTAACGCTGCAATACGTCAGTCACGGTAGATGTAGTTAGAAACACTTTTCAGTAGTCTGTGGTCTGTCCGGAAGACGTAATTTATTCTCTACATACGACAATGTGCGTTATAACGTTACAATTAGGTTCATAGCATGTTTTCAATGGTTAGATCAGTTTTCTAAGTTTCAAACATTGTACACAAGGTTAAACGCACGTTACTCTTAGTTCATAGCACGGTAGCCATTGCGTTCAAGGCCAGTTATTACATAGTTTCAACTGCACGTTAACTCATAGTTTCCAAGCCGTTAACATGGGCTAAGCTGACGTTACTCATTTGTTCAAAGCACGTTACTCAACGGTTATAAATGGGTTTCAAGGTATGGTTGCCATACTTGACGTGCTTCGACTATTATGATACCTTACAAGTAACGTGTGTTCGCGTGTTTTTAACGATCGCGGAACGTGGCAGAAACAGATGCCAACGCATGCGAACGTATGTAGCCTTACGTCGAGTACGTCTTTAAATTTTCAGCATGCTTGAAATTTCACGACGTATCGAACGGACTAGTAATATGCCAGCGTACTTCATGTTCGATAATCTTAACGTATGACCTTAACTTTTCCATATAGCCGTATTTGACGTGTGCCTAGCGTTGTCACCATTTTTCCTAGAATGGCATACGCTCTGGCAAATCTCAAGTGTGCTTGCAATGTGACAATTCAAAATCTCGGGCGTTTTGATTTTCAATCGGGTCAGAAGTTTTAACGCTACGCACGAGTCGCCGGCGTACGTATAGCGCGCAAGGGTAAGTTGAACTTATGCTTCGTCTTAGTTTTGAACGGCCGATCTAATTCAAGCATTCGTTGGTTAAAGTTTGTATAACACAACGAAACGTTTCTAGCTTGCCCGTTACTATATGTTATGCAAACGACCAACACGTTTTTTGAATACGCCAAAAACTCAAAAAAAACCATCAAAGTTCAGCGTACGTAACGTTTTAAGATCACTTTTTAACGTTGCCATTGACTTGGCTTAAACGTCAGTGTGGACAGGGCCCTTACCAGCTCAATCACCTGATAACAATGAGTTGGCTGACGAGGCTTCCCTGCCTCAACTGATGTTCATGCTGAACCCCTCCAACTCTCAGGACCAACCCAAAAAGTCTTCCTTTTCATTCCCTCATACATATCTTCCACAACTTAACATCTGCTTCCGCACTCCCATCCATCTCAGTGTGCCATCACACATCTCTTCTGGGACATGTCATCACAGGCTTCTCCGGGTCCACAAATCGCAACGCACATCTCACCTTGCACCTGCCAACCATATTCTCACCAGCTGTCTCAGTGTGAACATCATCTCGTCCCCCACCCTTTTTCGCCTGTTGCTCTTTTGCCTATCCTCCATTTCACAACCTTCCTTCTCCTCCCATTCAGATTCCTCTCCGCACCTTCTTGACATGACTTAGTATTATAATGCTCTGTTACTTTCCCGAGATCTTGACATCGCCCTTCCCTTCCATATCAGCACCAATTAACCTGTTCTCAACCTCTGGAATCAAACACTCGCGTATACACATCAACAAGTCTCTTTTGGCACTGACTCCTACTTCTCCGCGCAACTATAATCTTGTAGGCACCTCATTCAATGGCCTGCGCTCTTCCTTCTTTCATCTTCTTTACTGCTGTTGGGCATCTCTCCTGTGATCTCCACTACCTCCACTTTCTGCTCGACATAACATGAACCCGATCTCCGTTGTCCTTCTGGTTCAACAGCTCCTTGAATATCCTCCATAACTTCCATACTCCCCCCTCGCGTCACCATTCCTCCGGCACCATTATTAATTACCGCCCCTCATGTTGTACTATCCTCATCCCTTGTCACGAAATTGATGGTCATTCTTCTTCAATACATCCTCTTCAACTTGTTACACCTCTCCATTTCATTCCTCACTTAAATCCACGCTCTTTGCGCTTTCTGCTTTTGCCCATTCAGTATAGCAACAAGCATCAATTGTCCCCTTCTATCTTCTGATTCTCAATCCTCTTTCCAAACTTTGCTACTTCCTCCGTCCACATACCTGAATTCTGCTCCGGAATCATGATGACGTAACCTTTTCGTAATGTCCTTCCACACAAAAACTTCTTCAATTCTGTAAATGCCTCTCCCTACTTCTTCACTCTCTCAGACCTCCAGCTTCTTCACGAAGTTCCTCATACCTGGCCTCAACCTCTCCTTGATATTCGACCAGTGACATTGTCCCTGCACTTTCCCTACCCCCCCCCCCCTTATCAATCTTGAACCCTGGTTTTAATTTCCTTCATTTTCTTCATGGCGTATAAAAAGCAGCCAGCTTGTTCTGAGGTGGCTGACATGCTCTACCCTCACTGGCCTTACAACTTATACCCCACAGAACTGTCTTTTCTTGCATATTGGCAGCTTGGCTGCCGCGGTAGCTATATTTTTGTTGGGGTGGCGACTATGCTGCTTATGCTGTGCCCCCATACCAGTAACAGACTGAGTACTCATTATGCTGACCTCGGCAAGGATGACAGGAGGTCAACCCACTGGTTTTAGATTCACAGGAAGTGGGATTTGACACTGGGATCTAGGATCCAGCCCTAAATCATGAAGCCAAACACCAGGCATATATTCGATATGCAGATGGAAATTACATACAAAGGGCCCACAGTCATCACGGGACTTCACGAGCTGTAATTAGTCATCACACGATACACTGTCCAACCTATAAAAAGGAAAATGAGGCATTTTCGCTCAATATTGTCTCTGCGGGTTTTATTTTTTTGGGGAACTTCTCGGCGTTAATTTTTGATCCAGCTTTTATCCATTCAATTTTTGATCCCATCAATTTTGATCCGTTCTGTGAGCTTGTGTGGCGACCAACTTCATGGGCTGAGCTGTTGTTGTCCTAGACATTTCCAGTTCACAATACAGCACTTACAGTTTGACCGGGGCAGCTGTAGCAGGGCAGAATTTGACAGAAAACTGACTTGTCTGGAAACGGTGGCATCCATGACGTGCCACCGTTGAAAGTCACTGAGCTCTTCACTACGTGCCCCATTCTACTGGCAAAGTTTGTCACCGGAGATTTACATGGCTATGTGCTTGATTTTATACACCTGTCAGCATGGGTGTTGGATGAAAATTACCGAAACTCACCATTGAAGGGCGTGTCCGCATACATTTTGGCACATGTCGTGTTATTCACCCACCTGTAATCAAACACTAGGCAATGACTCGCTCTCTTCCTGTGTTCGTAAACTATGTATACACGAGTTATGAGGGTTTAATATCAAACTCCCACCTTCACGCTGACAATGTTCATGAATTTTACTACACACTCACTGCGTAGTGGATGTCCTTTCCTTCCATCCCATCGTTCCATCCTTCCATCAAAATGGATGAGAAGACCTTTCTAACCCACCGTGTATTATTCTAAGAGGGTTCTAAATTGCGTAGTTTCTAAGGGTAATTCTAAGGGTTCTAAAGAGATAATTCTAAAGGGTAATTCTAAAGGGTTCTAAAGGATAATTCTTAAAGGGTTTAAAGGACCAATTCCAAGGTTCTCAAGCGTATTCTAAGGGATAAATTCCATAGGGTTCTTAAAGATATTTCTAAAGGATAATTCAAGGGTTCTCAGAGTAATTCTAAAGGGTAACTTCTAAGGGTTTCTTAAAGGAACATTCCAAAGGCGTCTCAAGAGTATTCTAAGGGTAATTCTAAAGGATAATTCCATAGGGTCTAAGGACTAATTCTAAAGGATAATTCCAAAAGGGTCTCAAGAGTATTCTAAAAGGTAATTTCTAAAGGATAATTCCATAAGGATTCTAAAGGGTAATTTCTAAGGATAATTTCGAAGGCGTTCTAAGAAGGTAATTCTAATGGGAATTCTAAAGAGATATTCATAGGGTTCTAAAGGTAATTCTAAGATAATTCCGAAGGGTTCTAAGGGTAATTCAAATGGGTAATTAAAGGTTTCTAAGCGTAATTCCTAAATGGGTGTTTCATTCATTTCTCGGCTTTGTCTACTTCATGTTAAAAATGCCAAACTGAGCCATTTCCTTCCGGACATGAGTGCGATTTTTTTTTGATATTGTTACTGTGATTTTACTGTTATGATTTATTACATCAATTCGAGTCCTTAATTTAAACTCTTTGGTGTTTTACTACATTGTTCGAAATTTTAATAGCTTCGTGACATATGAACTTGTTTAACTCCAATTTCAAGGAGTCGTGCTTTACTTTTCGAAACCGCCTTGATTTGGTTTTACCGAGTTCAGTTTGCAGAGTTCTTTGAAAAACAAAGATTTGCAACGTGAACAGGTCCAGTGGATTGAATCGTAAGGATACGTATGTACCTGGAAATGTTCCAGCATATGCTAGTCCAGTGCATGCTGGCACAGATAATGAAGTTTTACTGATGTTTTTACACGTAGTGTTTTAAGGGTGTGACATCCGTGTTGAAGAAATTAGTTTAATTGTGCATTGACTGTGTGGTCGAGTGCTGCTGGCTGGAGTTATTCATAACTTTCCTCTTGCAAGGTTTATACTAATATCACTCGAACCACATTCAATTCATCAATGTTAGATCTCTGCCACAGATTTCATGTGCACTTTACACCAGACGAAATTTAGTTTGGAATTACTTCTTAACAATCACAGTTAAACGGAGCTACATAAAGCATAAACTCCCCTCCCAAAGAGAAGGTATGTTGTCAAGGCAATGCTGGGAAAAGGAGCTTGCTTGGACTTTTTGCTATGATTTGAAGCATTTGAAGAACTGTTTTATCGGATCCAAGAAATGGGTTATAATATTTCATAATTATATGGTTCTGTCATGAAAGGCCACTGGGTGTTGGTGGCAGTAGGCAAGAGCTAGCTCTGGCCAGGGCTTAATCACAGCCATAGCTTGTCTTTGGCGTCATATTTCCCAATTGAGAGCAGAGTTGTTGGGGCAGGTTGAGGACTTTGTCTTTGCATTTTTATAGGCTTTGTGTACCCGAGGGCTGACTTCGAACACAAATGAATGATGTTTGTAGTGGCACTTGTTGCAAACTTGCCATGGGAGAGCTTTCACTCGTCGGTTGATTTTAAAGACTTTTATTGAGGCCTTCATGCACATAATGGGAGCAAAGTTGACATTTTTTATCTATCACTTTTCATGATCAATATCTTTATCTCTTCTCGTCCCCCCCCCTTTCCTCCTTCATACATTCTTCCAATTCAGATTCGTATCCTAACATGGTACGAATTACTTAAGAAGCTGCAATGTGTGAGCCATTTTACTTTTCTCAGACTCGTACATGCAGCTATCTTTTTCTATCTTCTTATGTTTGACCGAGTGTCTGTCAAGCTTCTTCAGATGACCTAATTCTTTCTACACGCTGCACACTGACAATTCTCATTTACCAGTGCTTAAGCCTGCTGACTCATTACTCTCTTTTTTGCACTTGCACACTGCCGCTATGACAAACCAGACATGCCAGAACTTCATCTGATTGGTCGATATATTTATTTGTATGTGCAGTTTATGTACTATTACTTATTTCTTTTTTCGAATGTAGGACCTATTTAGTTTTTTTTTGACAATTTCATTTCTCTTTATTTCCATTGGAGTCTGTAAACGCGTGTGTGTTATTGTGGTTGACTAGAGTATGTGTGTTTTTGTACTTTCTTTTTTTTTATCCTGGTGGCATCATCGTCCGTAACAATAGACTGATCTGGAGTTTATCTTTGACAACTTTCTCATAGCTGCGGAAACATAACACTGCACTGTGGGCCAATGAAGTGTTACCTTTTTCATTTACCTATGGTGCAATGAATTGCAAAGGCTTAGAACAAACAACTCTGCACCTGAATTTCAGGTTTTTCAGGGTTTATTCACAATAATGTATCTGATAACCCAAACTCCAAACAGGACCTTCAATTTCTGATTACAATTTTAATTCTCCATACCAACATCGCAAAATGATATCATCAATTGAGTTGTCGCTAGCATCGACTGCTGTTACATTTCTCAGGAATTCAAGTCTTTGAAAGCCACAAATCTTTCATACCCTTCATCATTTTGAGAGGACAAAATAAAGAGCTCTTACTCACAGGTATTTTTAATTGGCTTATCAATGAAAGTTATATTCTGAAATTGGATTTCTAAAAAAAAATTTACTATGTTGAAAATATAATGTAACACAAGATGATAGTTTTTACAGGCTTTCAGGGAGATGTCATGAAGAGTCTGGAATGCCTTAATGTGGTGCAATTTAACAACAGTATGCGTGCAGATCCTACATTATATGCACAGCAGAAGACTCACTTGTCAGTCATTCTGGCTTCTTTCATTCTATGGTATGTGCTTAAGACACAAAGTAGTTACATATTTACCTCCGCACGAAGTGAAGGAGGTTTTTTATATTTATTTTTAACCTTCCTCTTGTTTGTTTGTTTTTCTGTCTGTTTGTCTGTTGTTTTGTGTACAGGTTATCTCAAATGTGTTGGACGGAGCCGTGCAGGAAATTTGTTGGACAGGTTCGGTGTGTGACAAGGACGAACTGATTAAGATTTTGGTGAAGAAATCGGATCTGGCTACTCAAAATTTTTTGATTCTTCACTTGAGGATTTGGCCAAAAATGTATAGTTCCTGCAGCATGCTTATTTCAAAAAAAAAATTGTATCGGCCCGATATGTTCTCGTGGATCAGACATTACGTGGTGGAGGTTATGTCTTCTACGAGTGCCTCTTCTGATATTTGCAATGTGTTTCTCCATTTAGTGCCAAATAGAACACTGGAGTCTACCTTCTGTAATATGTAGATCAATTGATTGACTTGATGTGTTGCATCAACTTCCTGTGAGTTTACGAATGCATAGAAGTTTTGATGTCCTTATCGGTATGCCAACCCATATATTTTCCTAATATTCCACCTCTGCGCTCCTGAAGCGAAAAGCCCGGGGTTGCGATCGGTAGGCGTAACGATTTTGTATGTCGTACGCGTACGTGTACTGCATTTTGTAAGAGCGTACATCGAAATTGTTGGTGGAGGAAATTGAACTTCACCACTGTTACACGACATGTGAAAGAGCGGTCACTTTTTGAGGTCAAGCTAGCCAATTTACTAAAATCCTCAATTTTCATCTGATTGACGAAATTTGAACAGGATTTTGCATGTCAAGTCACTGAATTCAACCACCAACATATTTGTTGAGGTCAACCACGGCAAAAGGTCAACTCGGCAGATTTCTAAAATTCGTCAATTTTTTAATCAGGCAATGAGATTGTGGATCCCTTTTCTAACTGTAGCTTCTGGTCAACAGTATATGTATTTTAAACCTATAAGAATGATTCGATGACGCAGACCTCTGATTAGACGCAGAACTTTTATATGTACTCCTGTGTCCATGGAATATCGCAAAGCTTTTGATTTACATTGCGTTGAAATCTTTGTTACTATTTCAGTGAAGGCTTTATTTTAACATTGTTGGACCTTTGGAAACTGTAAAAGTATGCTATGATAATGTGTCCAAAATGAGTTAATTTTTATTTCAAATTCATGATCAAATAGGTTACTTCAAGTCCTGTGAAATGGAAGATGTTGAATTGTACCTGAAGAGGTAGAGCAATTTGGAAAGTTTGTGGTAAGAGACAGAGAGCTAGAACTGACTTTGGTATGGTTAAGCTAAAGGAAATGAAAAAAAATCTTGTGAGAGGTTTTGGAGCTGCCATGCTTGGCAGGAGCTTGGGAGGGGCCTGCTGTTAGAGAATAGTCCCCTGTGCCTTTGCTGGGAATGCCCGCTGCAGTTCAATCCTGCCATGACCTAAAGGGAAGGGCGTTTGTTCTTTGGCATTCCAGTATTATGTCTTCCCTCAGCTGCTGTACTAAATCTGCTAACTCAATTTTCTGTTGATATTTATTTATTTTAACATCAATAACTTCCTCTGCATTTGAATTGGGTTGAAGTTTTGGCAATTGAACATAGATTCTTTGTTTGTGCTTAAATCATTTTAATCTTTTTAATTTTATTCATTTTTGGGCTTTCTTCTTACTACCTGTTGCTTCTTGGTTTTACAGTACCTGTAACTTCATTTTTGGCATCTCGTCTTTATGATCTTGTTACAGTAGGCTATGTCAACAATTTATAGGTACACGACAATTTTGATTTGTTCAGTGATTGTTGTATCTTCATTAAATATTTTTGGAATTAACAGAATGTGCCAGTACCACCATTGGTGGTAACATGTCAGTACAAGATACTGAGATAGAGGGGTAAATAGTGTTCGTAAAGTTTAGTGTCGCATTATTTCTTAATATCCTTGTTAAGTCTTCACCTATGGCTTAGCAGGATAGCCTAGAAGTATACACACTCACCTTTGAGCTGTCCAGCCTGGGTTAGAATCTCGACCCAGCTGTAAACTATCACTCTGGTGTTTCACAATCAGGGTGAGGCATCAATGTGCACACCTCCATTGGAAGACAGTTAAGCCGAAGAACCGTATGCTAGCAGCATTATTTGGTGGATGTTGAAGGTCTATAGTTAAAAAAAGACAATTACTACCATCTTCTTCGAGAATCATGTCTTGGCCGCCGGTTGGTGAAAAATTTTCAGGAGAGAGGCAAGCAGTGTTAGAAGCAAGAGAGGAATTATAATTGCTGAAGTATTACTACTAGCAGGATTTAAGGGGCAAACAAGTGCAGTTGTGGTCATGAAGCTATTGCTGATTGTTGTCCGAGAAAGCAGAATCTAATGTTGAAGGTCAGGGCCTGTTCCAAGAAGAAAGTGAATGGATGTAACTCTGGCATACTTTTGCAGAAATTGTGAAATAATGCTGAGGATTTGGATTACAAGGAGAGCAAGTGACATGTCCAGGCCAGTATAATGTGCAATTGTGGAAATGGTTGATGACAGTAATGGGAATAATACATTACTTGCTTACTTAAGAAATTCTATCCTGCTGTAGTGAACTCTGAAGTGGTTCAGGCTATCTCGAGCCATTAGCTTGTGGAACATGAAATGATGTGTTTCAGGAAAATGAAACATATCACATGGACAAAGAGAAGATCAAATCGGTGAATCAAATCATTTTTTATGCCAAATCTAAGCTCATAGAAGATCAAGGACACAAAAGCTAAATGTGACAATGCACTGACAGTGGAGCTACAGATGGATAAAACAATCAAGGGATATTGAACATACTGGAAAAGAAATAGAGCAAGACAGAGACTGAGACTTGACTTTTAGGTCCTTTTATGACAAAAAATACAAAGTGTGTGTATGTATATATATTATATATGTAATTCACACATAAACAGTGGATAGATATATGAATTATATTATATACAGTATATATATATATATATATATATATATATATATATATATATCAATAAGTCGTCGCCTTACGACCTATGCGATTTACGACTGATTGACTTTAACGACTCTGCCCGCGACGCGATATGTACTGTATATCTGGCCACGACTGCTCCACGTCTGGCAGCTCGATTGTTGCCCAGCTGGGCATACAACAGTTTCCGCCCAGCACCGCCTGTGCTAGCGTGTTAGCGTGGTTCGGTATACGCAGTTTATCGTATCCGTTTGTCTTAAAATTTTACTTCAAACCCCCAAGATGTCTACCAAGAGGAAATTATCTTTGTCTACTCCTCAACCTGCCAAGAAGGAAAGAAAGGCCATTTGATTCGCACGAAAATGCAGGTGATCAAACAGTACGAAGGAGAAGAAAGTGAATGCGATCGCACGTGATCTTAAGTTATCACACTCTACTGTGTCGACGATTTTGAAGATAAAGAAGGATTCGTTGAAGCTGTTGAAAGGGTTCTGCACCCATGCGATCGACAGTTATAATGACGCAACGGAGCGGGCCCATCCACGAAATGGAGAAATCTGCTGCATGTCTGGATGGTAGATCAGATCCAAAAACAGACACCTTTAAGCCTTTTTACTGTGCAGACGAAGGCTCGAGTCTATTTCATTAATGAGCCAAATGAGACGGACGGATATTTTGGACCGCGGGCCGGGGCTCTTTTTTTTTTGCCGGGGGGGGACGCCTTTTTATGCGAGATCCGTTCCGTGTTTTGCAACCGCCACAAGCACCACGTTGCATGATGGGGAGCGGCGTTGAAACGATCCGTTTTTTGTATTTTTTATTAGTATGTTTTGTAACTACTGTAACATGTTTTCTATTTTTTTGTATTTTTGTAATGTTTTTGCAATATTTAAACCAATTGTACTGTGGTATGCAGTGTTTTACATAAACCTGACGGACGTAAAAACGTTATACTGTAACAATAAAAATGGTTTTTATAACCATGGTTATAACAACAATGAACAAAGAATGTTTAATAAAATATTGACGTACAGATGATTATTATATGATTATACAGTATAATATGCATACGGTAATTTTTTCATAAGCCTATACACTAAATAATAGTAAAAATAAAGGTTGGCCGACTTACGACCAAAATCGACTTAACGACTGGTCAGTCGGAACCAATCGCGGTCATAAATCGACGACTTACTGTATATATATATTTAATATATATATATATATATATATATATATTATATTTATATATATATATATTAATTATATAGTTTGCGGTCCGGTGGGGTCGAGTGAGAAGACCACTAGGTGGGGAAGCTACATACTTCCACCAGACTCCCCAGAATTTAGGCGCCGCTCACGGATATCACGCTCACGCGCTGAAAAACACACTCAACATCGACACACATGAGGACATTCTTCGTCTTTATAGAGCCGAGGCTTGGGGGAGGGGCCATGACGAATCCGACGTCATCGCCCGAGTCGGGCGTTCTGACTGGCCCCGACCCCTTCACGTGGTCCGCCAGCCTGGGCCGGGTTTTCAGGTAAACGTCGGTGCACCCGCCCACCTTGCTGCTACAGCGTACGTGACTTCGCCGCAATGTCTGGTTTTGGGCAGACGTTTGATGCACGGTTATGGTAGACGGACGAGCGTAGGGGCAAGCAGGCAGAGGGTACTGGGGTTGTCGTGGAAGCTCAAAGCGATAGTCCAGCACAAAGCCACATGGCGGATTTTACCTCAGAAAAGAAAAGAAAAAGAGTGGGATGAAATAAAAGGGGAAATGATTAATAACCTAACTATTTGACCATGCAACGCACTCCTTGTCTTCCCACTAAACAAAGGAAAGGGTCTATCTACACGTACATTAATGGCATAACTGTCTCGGGACACTATCTGTTGTATGCATGCGGTTCCGAGAACCGCAACTATATATATATAAATATATATATATTTTTTTTAATATATATTATAATATATATATAAATATATATAATATATATATATATATATATATATATATATATTATTATATATATACTAGTGGGGTGTGCTATACACATTGTGTTGGCATACGAACTGTGTTCTCCATTGTCTCGGGTCGCTCAACTGCATTTGATTTCATTTATTTATTTTTATTTATTTTTTCATTTACTTATATTTTCAATTACGGATGCTTTCCGATGGTTCTGTGATTATTTCTCCTGGCGTATCGGCTTTGATGTCC
Organism: Eptatretus atami; assembly: GCA_035128595.1. Classification (NCBI taxonomy): domain Eukaryota; kingdom Metazoa; phylum Chordata; class Myxini; order Myxiniformes; family Myxinidae; genus Eptatretus; species Eptatretus atami. The sequence continues at coordinate 24,706,199 of CM068956.1, read as the reverse complement.
ATCGGCACGCAAAAACCGATGCTTTCCCATTGTCTCGGGGGTCGCTTACCTGCATTTTTCTTTCATTAATTTTTTAATTTAGGTATATTGTAATTTATGGATGTTGTCCGACAAGTGTGAGATTGTTTTTTTCCGGTGTCTGGCTTTTTGATGTGTATGCAAAATTTCAGCTTTCTACATCACCCGGAAGGTGTCGATCTTTAATATCAGTCAGTGAGTCAGTGGTTAGAGAGAGCTTTATTCAGTGCCTTCGGAAAGTATTCGCACCGCTCGACTTCTGTCACTTTTTTTTGATTACAACCTGAACTTAAAATGGATTTAATTCAATTTTTTTTTTGTCACCGATCTACATAAAATACCTCATAATGACAAAGTAAAAACATGTTTTTTTGAAATGTTTATAAATAAATTAATTAATAAAGTTCAGGTGCATCCAATTTCCTTTGATCATCTTTGAGATGTCTCCTCAACTTGAATTGAGTCTACCTGTGGCCAATCACCTTGATTGGACATGATTTGAAAGAAACACACCTTCTATATAAGGTTCCACAGGTGACAGTGCTTGTCAGAGCAGAAACTCCATCATGAAGTCCAAGGAACTGTCCGTAGAACTCCGAGATAGAATTGAGGAGGCATAGATCTGTGGAAGGGTATTAAAACCTTTTCGAGTGTTGAAAGTTCCCAAGCGTGCAGTGAGTTCCTCATTAGGAATTGAAAGAATATGGAACTACCCAGACTCTTCCTAGAGCTGGCCATCCGACAAACTGAGCAAATGGGAAAGAAAGACATTTGGTCAGAGGTGGTGACCAAGAACTCAATGACCACTCTGACGAAAGAACTACAGAGTTCCTTCGCTGAGATGGAGAACCTGCCGAAGAACAACAATCTTTGCAGCACTTCACAATCAGGCTTTATGGGAGAGTTGTCAGACAGAGACACTCCTTAGAAAAGGCACATGACAGCACATCTGGATTTGCAAAAAGGCATGTGAAAGACTTTGAGAGCATGAGGCAAAATATTCTGTGATCTGATGAAATTAAAATTGAACTCTTTGGCCTGAATGCAATGTGCTACATTTCTGGCGGAAATCGAGCGCAGCTCATCACCATCTAACACCATCCGTACCATGAAGCATGGTGGTGGCAACATCACACTAATGCGGATGTTTTTCAGTGACAGGGACTGGGAGACTTGTAAGGATGAGGGACAATGAATGGAGCCAAATACAGGCAAATCCTTGAGGAAACCTGCTTCAGAGTGCAAGAGACCTCAGACTGCAGCAAGATTTATGTTCCAACAGGACAATGACCCCAAGCATCACAACCATGCAACACTGGAATGTTCTTCAGAACAAGAACATGAAAGTCCTTGAGTTGCCCAGCCAAAGCCCAGACTTGAATCCCATTGAGAGTCTGTGGAAGACTTGAAGATTGCTGTTCACCCACAGCTCTCCATCCAACTTGACAGAGCTTGAACAAACCTACAAGGAAGAGTGGGGAGAAAAATCCACAAATCCAGACGTGCAAAGCTGATGCAGGGGACACACCCAAGAAGACTTGAAGCTGTAATTGCTGCTAAAGGCGCTTCTAGAAAGCATTGACTCAGGGGGTTGAATACTTATTGATGAAGATATTTCAGCTTTTCCTTTTCAATAGATTTGTAAAAATGTCTAAAAACATGTTTCCATACATCGATTCCCAAACAGGTTCAGGGGGGCGTCCCCCACATAGCACGTCCTTTTTACCAGGCGATTCCATTCAATGGTGAATCCCCAAGGAGCAATTTATCACACAACCTGTACATGCTTTTGCTTATCATAATCTGAACAGCATTGACCTTGTGCTAACGGGGGGCAAGTCGTTTCGATAAATTGTTACAATTAATTTTGGTACTGTTGGACCCCAGAGTTCCCGTTCCGCTATTTGCGGACCCCGTGTATTTGCGAATTCAGAAAATGTGATCTGCTTCTACATTACGCAGCTCTGTGTGTTCTTGAAATAGAAGTTTGTTGTTTTCGCAGGTGTATTTTCATTTTCACATTTTTTTTCTGTGGGCCTATTTCATGTTTTTTTTTTTTTGTGGTTTTGTGGGTTTTTTTGCAGGTGTATTTGCATTTTTTTCTGACCTACATCTATCTACATTGCGACACCGTGCCTCACGTATTCGTGGTTTTTCATGTTTTTTTTTTAACGAGATTTTTCATTTTCCCTCATGAATAACGAACCGCCAGGAACCTATCCCCCCTTTTCCCATTGAAACAATGCCCGACATTCATGGAGTCGACATTCGCTGCATCTTTCAGGAAAGTATCCCCCTCAAATGTCGTGTCTACAGTGCTACCAACTCATGGGACACCACTTTCCAACCTGAGTCCAAGGTAGACCTCATCGATGCCCTGTTTGGATCACCTCTTTTAAAACTCTTCCAATTATTATTTTAGACCAAACTTCCTGTTAGATCTGGCCAGTTCACTTGCAGATTTCCAACCACACCTTGAGTCATGCCGGAGATGCCACACCTGTGAAATGGCCTGTGCTATGAAATGTTGGCAAAATTCCCGACTTCTCAGAATATCTGGCAAAGTCGGATTGACAAATAAAGGCTCGTGTGCTAACATTTTAAATACGTAGGTATCTGCCTGGCAGCTCACCAACAGGCTTTGTCAGGTATTCAAAATGGCTCTTGGTGAATTAAATAAATGGGGAGAGGCAGACATCCACATGTTGAAGATTGAATTTGAAGCAGTTCAACACCACATCAAGCCTACCCTCTCTCCGCAAGATGAGGCAGGCCCAAAGCGCCCCTGGCAGGTGCTCTGCATATAGACATTGGATGGAACAGAGTTGGAAAGCCATTATATGGCATTTCAATCAACAAGGCTCTGACCACCTCGGCCAAGTCATTCCTCCATGTGACCATGTCATAGCACATGATGGCCTTCCCCCAAAAATCTGCCTGTCTTCCCGAAATACCCGGAGCAGTACCTCTGGTGACTGCAGGAAGATAAATCTGTGTCACGAAGGGTAGTAACCAAGTTATCAACGACTAGCACACAGCTTTATTAGGAGATGTGTGTAAAGCCCTTTTCCATTGATTCAATCTTCTTTCTACCTGTTCAACTCTCCTAATCAATTATTTTGGACACACTGTGGGGATCCTAAAAATACACCCCATATTTAATTCCCAACTCCTACTCTGCTGCGAAGAGGCATTCGTGTTAAAGGCAATGACTCAGGTGGGCTACCATTGAGAAAGGGCACGCATAACGTTTTACTTCTTCCTCCAATTACATCTCACAGAAGAAGCCAGGTAAAATTACCTCAACATTCAAGATTTATTCACCTCACAGTTTTTTTTCTTCAACATTTCCTTTGCCTAATCTTATGCAACCTCTTCAAAATAAATAAATAAATAAATAATAGTGATAATAAACGATCTCTTATAATGCTTCATCTTCCTCTTATCACACGTGTGGTTCTCATTACTGTTCATAATTCACAACTCTTTTTTATTTCAACAGACTGCTCTCATTCGACCTTTCATTCATACCTTGTCTAAAAGTTCAATTGTTACAACATTTCTTCTCTCCATTCTCTTAATTCACCTTTATTGCATCCATTCAAGTAATGCTTTAATCGCATTTCTGAGCGAAAAATTAAAAACCCAGTTTGCGATGTATGTAGTTCGCTTTCTTCACATCATCCTTTTTTTTCCAACTTCCAGTGCAACTCACCCTCTCCACCCATCCTCCTCTAAGCAACCATACAACTCTATCCCCCTCCAAGCTCCTCTCACCTTTCTCAAAAACTCACTCACCTTCTCCTCCATTCACCTCACTCACTCACCCTTTTCTCAAGTTGCCCCCCCCACCTCCATCAAAGCTGCTCCTTCCTGTCCTCCTCTCCTCCAACTCATCACTCGAACCTCCTCAAATCCTCAATCCGCCTTTCTGCACCCTCTTTATTACTCGCCACATGTACTCAACACAGCCCACAGAGCTTTTCTCCTCCTCATTCCAGCCACCCTCCACCTAGTTCTTCTGCAATCCCCTACACTCTTTCAACAATTCTCCTTACCTTCCCCCCCCCCTCTCCTCCCTTGTTCTACACCTCCCCTTCCCCTCCCTCCCTCTTCACTAACAGTGTGGACCTCAAATATCCAGGGCCTTCGCTTCAAACCTTACAGATCTTTCCATACAGGTTGTCACTGACAAACCAGACATCTGCCTAACAGAAACTTTCCTTACCTTAAGACGTATCTGACTCCCGAGTACTCTCACTGGTTACTTCCTCCCCCGGTATGACAGACCTGAGCTTCGTCTGGTGGAGGAGTTGCTCTCTTCATCAAGACTCTATTCCTCACTCCCCACACCCCCAGGAATACCTCTGGCTAGGGCTGCCCCTCCACTCCCACCTCATGTTTATATGTGTGCTGTACTGTCAACCAAACGGTTGATGACACCATTTTAACCTCACTATCTAAAAACATGGACCAACTTCTATCCTCACATCCGAACTCTCTCTTCCTCATATGTGGTGACTTCACATTTTGTCATTCATACCAGATTGGGCTGGGTGTGGGTACCTCTCTCACCTGTCGTGGCACTTCAGCAAAAGACTTCTGCGACTCATTGGGATGACTTCAATCGGTCAAACTTCCGACCCGGATCTCAACCAATAGTACTCCATCTCTTCTGGATCTGATTTTTGACAATTCCCTGAAAATATCTGCTGTTCTTCCATCTTCTCCAATCAGTTGTTCTGACACGTGCTTGTCAAAGTGGACATCATTCTGGCTGTTATTAGAGAACCACCTCACCGCCGTCGAGTCTGGCATTTCACTCAAGCTGATTGGCAGGGTCTCCACAGCGCATCAACCTTCTAGACTGGTCTCCCATCGCTACTTTCTCCAACATCTACTTGTCCTGGGAATTTTTCAAAGAAACTTGCTCTCATTCATGCATAGATTATCACCTCTCGTCTTCAGTTGTCCCTTCCCTTTCTCCGCCATGTTCATGACAGCTTTGGTGCAAGGCAGTTGTCCTGAAACACCTTGCCTTTGCCTCATGGGAAGCAAACCAAACTGAGGGTAATCTCAGTTCCTCCCATAAAGCTCGGAACAAGTGTGTATCTACCCTCAGGAGAGACAGAAAACACCATCTTTCAAAGCTCAAGTCTGAACTCTCAAACCTCTCTCCCTCCTCCAAATCCTGGTGGCGGCTAATCAAATCTGTTTCTGGTGTGTGTTCCCCCTCCATCCCCTCCCTTACCTAAAATGGCCGCACTGCTGATACTACACGTGAAAAGGTGAATGCCTAAACTCGGTGTTTGCATCTAAATCTTGAATCCGAAACCCATCGCTTTCTGTACCCACCTTACCCAGTCGCAACCAACTGTCCCTGGACTCTGTGTCCTTTTTTTCTGATAAAGTGGAGAACTTGCTCTCAAACCTCGACTCAGATTCTGCAACTAGTCCAGATGGCATCAGCCCACGTGTCCTAAAACCCTGCTCCTCTACTCTTGCTCACCCTCTCTCTGTTATATTCACCCTCTCATTTGCTCTCGGCAAGTGGCTTTAGCCCTCATGCAAGCACTCCAATTAAATGGTTGATAAGGAATGGTTGGCCAGGCTGTCGCTGCATACCATAAAGATCCCATAAAGAAACATTGAAGCCCGTCTTCACCGCGCACGCAGTAGTTGATGAAATAAAATGAATTTATGAAACAAAATGACTTCATCCACAAATGAGTTGCAGCTTAATGCAGAATAACCCTGGAGACATCGCAAAGTTCAATCACCCGTGAAATAAACATTGCAGAAAATGCGCCATTTTGCCTGCTTTTCTGTGCACATGTCACGTGGTGCAACTGTTCGAGGTCCGCGCAAGCGTAATAACTTTATTTTAAAACGTCCTTTTTTCACCAGATTGGCTTTGATTCACCATCGAGCACATCGCAAAATATCCAAAAATATAGACATAGATCTGGCAGACGCTATGGATAGGCAGCCCCTCTAGGGGACAGGTCGTGAGGTGTAGCAGTGAATGCATTAAATCATATAGCTCAATGAAGCTGGTTCTGTGAAATAAACATTGCAGAAAATCCGCCATTTTGCCTGCTCGTCTGTGCACATGTCATGTGGTGCATTGGTTCGGGTTCTGTGCAAATTTTATAACTTTTTTTTAAAACGTCCGTTTTTCACCAGATTTGTTTTGATTCCCTGTGGAGCACCACGTGAAACCTCCGAAAATATAGATACAGATCTGGCAGACGCTATGGCTCGGCAGTCCCTCAGGGGGGACAGGGCGCAAGGTGCAACAGTGAATGCATTAAATCATACAACCCAATGAAGCTCGTTAATTTTATTACGTTCCTAAATTGTTTTGTTCACTCAATAAAATTCTCCAAACAGTCAAAAAGGATAGTTTGAATGCTTTTGGAAATTTCACATTTTCTTGTGTATGTATGAGGAGTGAACATAGCCTTACTTGCTTCAAGTAAATAGGTGTATCGGCTTAGTTATAACTCGTTATTTCTTTAAATTATCAAATTTCACAACAGATTTCACACTTATTTAGTCCAGACAATATCCGATCCTCAAAAACGAAATAATATTTCGATGATTATACTTTAATTAGTCCATGAGAGTAGATGTGGAAAATCGTATCATCATGCATGAAATCGCTCCAAGTTCTTAATTTAAAAACTATAGTACTTAGAAGAGTGATGTATACAACGATTCATCGCTATGATGAACGAGCATTCGATATGAGTGAGGAAAGTGAAAAAAAAAACTATCGTTAAGAAATCATTGTGGCCTGATCCAAGTCAAGGTGGGGTGAGGTGAGGTTGAGCAGGCCAAAAAACATGGCGGCTTCAGACCCAGCGAGTTACCCAGGAAACGCCGTAAGACCCAAAGAGCAAGGTGGCCGAGGATCGCCTGATGAAGGATATAATTAAATAATGCCGTTAATTATCTTCAAAAGGGGAGTTTTAATTAACCCAAACACCCAATTTTCACTCTTGCACTTCCTTAGAGTTTCTTCCGGCACATGCAAAGTTTCAGGCTGATAGGTTTTATGGTTTTGGAGTTATGGAGGAGACACACACTGACACACTGACACTGACACACACACTGACAACGACACACACACACACACACACACTTACACTGACACACACAACTGACAAACCGACACACACACACACACACACACACACACACACACACACACACACACACACACCCTTTTATTAGTATATAGATAATCATTGTCCCAATTATTTCATTTGCTTTGTTTTGTAACATTCTCAAAGAATTTTATATTACACAAGATTCTCTTCCTGCAAGACTGACTCCCTTCTTTCCCACCTCAAATCTGCTGACCTCACAAAAAAGAAATACACTTCCTGTGGCTCATCATAATGGAATTGTACTGAATGGTTTCATTATGTGTTGTCTTTCCCCTGAAGTCTGATGGTCATTCAATGAAAATAATGTTTTAATATCAACAACAACAACAACAACACAGGTTTAGATGTATTTTGTGGCAACAACAACACAGGTTTAGATGTATTTTGTGGCAAATGCTTATTACCTTTCCTTGCGGCAAGAATGGGCAAGTTTGTGACTGGAAACAGACAGATGAGGCTGTGTTTGTGTCAGGGTGTGGCACGACCTTGAACTGAAGTGCTGCAGGCAATGAAGCCCATAAAGTGAAGTTTACCATTCTTACTCATTGGACAACTCCTTTAAAATATACAGCTTTTCAATCTTGACTCTCATATTGAAGGGCACAATTGTCTTGTCAGTGTTCTTTAAGTTGGTAATCTTATGCGTCAAACAATTTGTTTGAAGCTTGATATTCACAAAATTCTTCTTCTTTTAAATTAAACCACAGGGTGATTCGTTTCAACTGGTACAGCTCACAAATTGGTCAGGAAAGATCCATCCATCCATCCATTGAGACCATACTCTGTGCAGAGCGTTGGTGCTGCCTTAGCAGTCTCCTTGGCTAGTGGGTACAATCCTGGACGGGTCGCCACTCCGACACAGGATACCAGGAAGCTGGCACTCATTTTGCCGACCTCGGAAGGATGTCAGGCAGAGTCAACCCCACCCGGTATTAATTCAACAGCCAAGGGGGATTGGAACTTCGGATCCTCGGATCCCAAGCCCACGACCCTCACCATTAAGTCAACACCAGGCATGGTCAGGAAAGATGAAGGAGTTTTTAGCTTTCCTGGAATTTAATTTCTGACAGGCTATTGTCATTGTCCGTCCGTCCGTCCGTCTGTCTGTCCATCCATCAATGTCATATTTCGACTTCTCCGCCTAAACCGCTGGGCCGATCCGGCTGAAATTTGGCAGCAACGTTCCTCTCTTGACTGGTAACGGGAATTGCAAAGCTCATTCCAGTCAAGTGACTTTAATTCGGTCAAAATGGCCGACTTAGTACATTTCTTCAAAAATCTTCTTCTCCAGACCCACCAGTCAGAATGCTACCAAATTTTGGTTACAACATTAGGCCAGGGTAGGGATCTTAAATTGTGGAGGTCATGCTGATCACATGACCGGCAGTGTGTCAAAATGACTGAGTCAATTTTTGGGGAAAAGTGCATAAATTCCTTCAAAAATCTTCTCCAGACCAAACAGTCAGAATGCCACCAAATTTGGGTTACAACATTAGG